>OX104064.1:101884161-102223515 GCA_944474145.2 Dicrocoelium dendriticum | reverse complement strand
AGCGGACGCTGGAGAAGGTGTTGATGGGATCTACGTAGATTTTTCCAAGGTTTTCGACCGTCTAGACCATCGGATCTTATTATCCAAGCTGCAGCATTACGGGATCGGAGAACCTCTTTTAAGCTGGATCGCCAACTTTCTACTTCAACGGCAATTAGTGGTCAGAGTTCGGAGCTCTTTATCGGACCCATACAAGTCGAGTGTGGTGTGCCGCAAGGCTCAGTTCTAGGTCCACGTTTGTTTTTGGTGTTTATTAATGACCTTGCACAGGGAATCGCTTCAAACTTCCTAACGTTTGCCGACGATATCAAGATCTGACGCAGGATCCAGGCGAACGCCGACCAACATGTGCTTCAAAGTGATTTAGATACGGTGTATCAATGGTCGACCCAAAACTTATTGCATTTCAACGTCAGTAAATGCAAGGTGCTTTCCATCCGACATCAGAGCAGCTACTCATACCGACTCGGAACGAATGTACTGCAACAATCAACTCTCGAACGTGACTTGGGTGTCCTGGTTCAAGATGACTTGGGTTGCTCCAGGCAATCCGAAAAGGCCTCGAAGACCGGGAATCAACACGTTGGGCTGTTGAGGCGGGCGTTTGGACAAATAAACAGCTCCATATTTCGACAAATGCTCAGTGCGTATGTTCGCCCCCATGTCGAATACGCAATTCAAGCCTGGCATCCATGGCTGAAACACGACCTTAATGCACTGGAGCATCCACAACGCCGGGCATCTAAGAACGTAATTGGAATGCGCAATCGGTCCTACCAGGAGAGGCTGCGACGACTAGGATTGTTCAGTGGAAGCTATCGCAGGCTACGAGGCGACCTGATTATGACATACTTGATTCTGCGAGACCCACATCATGTGTGCCGCCCTTTACTGCAACTCAGCAGCAAAACCAACCTGAGGGGCCACTCATTAAAACTCGCAGAACAATACAGTCGTCTGGAGTGCCGCAGAAATCTCTTTTCCATTCGTGTCTGTCACCCGTGGAATGCTCTCCCAGAATCGGTCGTCTCTGCACCGACACTAACAGTATTTAAAAGACGGTTGGACGATGCACTCATCCACTTACACTTTGTCACTTAACACTACGTCTCCATCCTACACCTGGAGTTTACCATGGAATTATTTGTTGGTAACTGTGGGTGCTGTGAATCTAAGAGGATCGCAGGACTACAGCGAAGCAAACGATAAGTCCTTATTTTCATATTTAAAGTATTAACTATTTTACTATCCTTATCATCATATTATTATGTTGATATCCCCACCAACTATCCAACGGGACTTGTAAAGCAACGATTCTTAACCCGTATAAATTCATTGTTGCATCCGCAGTTTCCATGGGATAATCTGTACAACATATGTATACAGAGAGCAAAACTACATGATCGCCGCGGCCCAAGCGGACGTCGACGATAATCCACTCGATCATTTATTCTTCGTTGGTAAATATCCGATCCAATGTAGATGGCGTATCTGCCTCTCTGAATCTGGTGGGAGTGTTGGTGTGACAATAAAGCGGAGAAGTGCAGACAAACTCTAGTAGATCCACTTTGAACTGTTGTCCAGGGAAGGGCTTCGGCTCCAAGAATGTGGATGTTGAAACCACCAGCGATAAGAATGTGACTGTGCTTTTTGTTTATCAGCTGCCTCCGTGTGGGTGCTAGATAGAAGTACATCTCCTGCTTGGAGGAAGGAGGGTGGGGAACGGCTGCGACCACGTAACGACGACGATCGCTTTCAGCCATAGTTAGGAAACTGAACGAAGTTGATTCGGACAGCAATGCTGACATATTCGTGCATTATTCTTCACCGGGCTAAACAATCCATACTAATTTCAGGGATTGAAATATAACATATTGTATGAGAGCACAACACAAGTAAGAGTGCTAGATCATTTAACTAATAGCATCACTGACTTCGGTATCACTAGAAGTAGTCCAGCACGAAGGTAGCAGTTAATACCAATTCGGTTCGCACCCAGCTTATTGCCAAATGTTTGGTCGTTGCAGTCGCATTCCATAAGGATGATCGGCCTTTTACTCTCTAGCTGGTATATTGGAATATGCTACGAATGCTGAGCAAGCAACTGTTTGTCAGAAGCGGCAACGGGTGCTACTGATTGCTGAAAGTCGGTACTAGCTGCTGCTGATAACGAAATGTAAGCTCTGGTAATGTCTGACTCACGGAGTGGTTGCATGATCACAATGACCTATTCATTGCCGTCTGTACGTTTTCGGCCTATGGGGGCCTTGATGTCAAGCAAGTCTGTAGGTGGAGGACCCTAATACCACACTAGTCAACTGAACATAAATACGTATATACCTCAGGAAGCTAAATTTGAACGCGCAGTCTTGGTTGCGGAACATACCTTTGTGTATTATTTTGTGGAGTCACCAAGCTATGAGCGACGGGTGTGTTGAGAAGCGTACATCAACTGTGAACCAGTCCTGTCAATTCGAGGTTACACTATCTAGGAGCATGCCGGCATGGTTGTGCTCAATGTGGCGATAGCTACCTACGATCGCTCTGTCGGAGTGATGTCGCTACTGTTCGTGAACATAATGACAGATAAAAAAGTGAGTGCTTATCATCAAGTCACATAGATACCTAGCTCTCAGAATTGACTGCTAGGCAAAGTCAGTACTAGGGTCTTACCAGTTCAAACCCTCGTTAACGATTTGCCGAGGCTTATGACCTTAACAGCTATACTGTTCAAGATGATATTATGTTTTAGAGCGTGAACAACAGCTTCCGTGAGCACGTTGATCTGCAGCACTATTTTAATGAAGTCTTGAATTGGCATGCGCAGAACGCACTGCAATTTAATGTACACAAGTGCTGAGTTGGACATATTCGTCACCGACACGTTTACTTCTACAAGCTATAAAACCGTGGTCCCCAACCCCCGGACCGCACCACATAATAGACATTAAATTCCTTCTATTTCATTTACGGTGGTGCAGTTCTTTTGGAATTGTGCGAATTTTCATGTACGACAGATTAAACGGGAGCTCAGCGGCTTCAAGCGGCAGTCGCTTTGTAGATTTGCGAAGAGGTGTGGTTCGCTCCTCACTTTGTTCACCGGTACTTTCTCATGTGTAACAGTGTTTGATGTATGTGTATATTGTGTTGTATTTTTGACATTTTTCGTCCACATTTACTAGGTGAATTTAAAGATGTTCAATTTTTCAGGTTGTATCTCGGTCACTTGAGCGCTCAAATTTAACTCACAAATAAGCAAAATGAGTACGAAACAGACGTCGCTAGAAAGTTTCATGGGGAAAAGAAATGTCACAATGAAGAGTAAACGACATCAAGGCAACATAAAACATTCACCAGACAACACCATCAGCCCTACGTGAAAAATGGAATTATTGGGACATCGGATTCCCACACACCAACCCCGCTCTGCATAGATTGCGGCGACTTGCTCTCTAATGATGCAATGAAACCTTTAAAAATGTTGCGTCACTTGAGCGCCAAGCACCCTGGATTAAAAGGCAGACCCCTGGAGTAGTTTGGAAGAAAAATAACGAAAACATGAATGACAGGAGAACATTTTGAGTGTCACCCCAGCATTATGACTATCATATTTGATGGGTAACTGTATCGTTAAGATTAAAAAACCATTGACTACCGGTGAAGAATTGATCTTGCCCCAAACTACTAGGAGAGGCCGCTGTTAAAAGGATAGTACATGCTGCTTTGTCGACTAACACTGTGACAAGGTGAATTTATCAAACAACCGAAGACATAGAGACACAATTATTGGAGAGGATTAATACAACACCGGAATACTCATTCCTGGCTGACGAATCTGCGGATCTCGACAACAAGACAATACTACTTGTTTATGTGCGACATCTTTATCAAGAAGATGTGCATGAGGATTTGTTATGTGCACTATCTTTGCGAACCGACACCGCAATAAAAGAACTATTCAAGTCACTGGATAGTTATACATCAGGACAACTAAAATGGTCCTTTTGCGTCCGCCTATGCACAGGTGGGGCTGCTGCCATGACGGAACGATTGTCTGGTTTAACTGCTCGGCTTAAGGAGGTTGCACGTCAGAGTGAATCTGCGCATTGTATCAGTCAGAAGGAAATACTAACAAGCCGAAAAATATCACCGGAATTCCACGAGGTATTGATTGATGCCGCTGGAGTTACTAACCACATCAAAGCATACGCCCTTAACTCGCGCTTGGTGAAGGGATGGACAGAGAGCACGGATGCCTTCTCTTGTACACAGAAATAAACAGAGTATTTAAATTACGAGAGCCATTGCAAAGATTTCTCGCAGAAAAGAATCCACCGCTGGCAGCACATTTCAGTGACGAGACATGGGTCGCAAAACTGGCTTATCTGTGTGAAGTATTCAGTCCGTCTGAAACTCGTAAAGAGCTCCGGGCAAAACTCCGTGCCAGCCTGATGAGAGACCGCGATTCCTGGTGGTCTCATCGTGCATCAGAGGTGGAAATGGCCGCTGCCCTTGGTGACCATCGTAAGTTATTCCGTCTGATATGGGAAACGGGTAGCAGAAAACCTGGTGTTAGTGAAACTATATGTCACGAGAGCGGACAGTCTATCCACAACTTGCAAAACGATTGGAGCGTTGGGCTGAGCATCTTAAAAGGCAATTTAATAGGTCGGAATTGTTGGATTTATCGCCGGCCACTGATCGCCCCACTCCCTGGGCTGTCCCTATGGATTCACCCTCGCAATCAGAAGTCGAACGTGAGATCGCACTGTGGAAGTTAAATAAAGCCGCGGGACCAGATGATCTTCCCCCAGCACTCTTCAAATTCAGGGGACCTGCTCTTGTGGATGATTTATACGAGTTACTAGCGAAACCGTGGGAGCAGGAAACTGTACCAACCAAATGGAGACGCTCCGTCATAGTCCCAATGTCCGAGGGAGGCTCACGATCAGAATGCGGCAACAATAGAGGAATCAGTCTGATCTCCATCGCCTGTAAATCGCTTGCCACTGTCATCCACTGCAGGCTGACTGGCACTTGTGAAAGCCATATTCGTGAAGAGCAAGCCGGGTTTCGTCGAGGTCGTGACTGCACTGACCACATCCTCACTTTGCGTCAGTCGTTGGAGCACCGTCACATATATTGGCGGCCCACCGCTGCCGTGTTCCTCGATATCAAAGGTGCATTCGATTCGGTGGATAGACGTGCCCTTTGGAATTGTTTACTCAGGAAATGTGTACCCGAGAAATATGTAAATATTATCCGAGCATTATACGCGCGTAGCTGGGGCAGAGTGAGGGCTTATGGCAAGTTGACGTCACCCCTTAATATTTCCAGCGGTGTGAGACAACGATGCCCGTTTTCACCTTTCCTCTTCAACGTCGTCAATGACGATGTCATGGAAATCGCGTTCAGATGACACGACTTAGAAGGTGTGGATCTGCTCCCAGGAGAACGACTTATTGACTTGGAGTAGGCTGATGATATTTCCCTCATCTGTGACAGCCCCAGACGTGCCAAGCCGAGCTGGACAGATTAGCACTGGCTGTCAGTCGCTTTGGGATTTGTTTTGCACAACCGAAGGGCAAAGCGTTCCTCCAAGATTGGCCTGGACCGCCTCCTTCGCTGATCCTTGGTGGGGATCAGCTAGAAGTCGTTCAAAAAGTCAACTACCGGGGAAGTTGTATCAGCGCCCTTGCGATTAAAGATGAAATCACGAAGCGTATAGCAAAAGCTCGACGCGCTTTTGCTAAAATTCGCCACTTACAGCGGCGGTGCAACATCACTCACGCTCGATACTAATGTACGGTTGTGTAACCTGGCCCCTCAAATCAGCGGACATAAAGAGGCTAGTTACCTTCGACCATCGGAGTCCTCGCAATTTAGCTCAGATCTGGTGGGAACACCTCGTGAGTAACGAGCGTGTTCGACGCCTTGTTTACGGCACAGGAAAAGGAAATGAACCGCTCAGCACCGTCATTTAACGCACCAGACTCCGATGGCTCGGCCACGTATTACGCATGCCAGCCCACCGACTCCCACGACGTGCGTTGTTTGCGCGCCGAAGGTGTGGATGGAAGAAAAGTAGAGGTGGCCAAGCGATGATTTGGTCGAGAGGAATGAAGGCCCTCACTTCTGAGCTGGTATCGGTTGGAGCGTCTCGGCTCCCTGGTTGGGGTCCGAAAGACGATGAACGCGTCTGGCTGGATACAGTTGTTGACGTGGCTATGCGCCGACCTCAGTGGCGTTCGTACTCTGACTTCGATTTCTGAGTGCGAGAGTGAATCCGTAGGGACAGCAGAGGTAGCAGGGCGATCAATGGCCGGCGAGAAATCTAACAATACCGACCGATTAAATTGCTTTTAAAATCCTCAGCGCAACGCTCCAAGCGTTTTGACAAGTGGTGGATAGATTGTCCAGTCTCGTCAAGTATAGTTTCACTCAAGTGAAAATAAACTTTATATATTTATACCATTTCTCGATTAATTTCATCCTTAACGCTATCTGGTTAATCTTTTACTCATCAGCTTTCGTCCGTAATGCGGCAAATTTAAGCGAATACCCATCTAAATGTAATCCAGATCACACTGAGAGGTCAGCCGTGGACTTCGCATGAGAGACCTTGCGTACGCGTGGAATGTGTGAGCGGTGCAAAAATTTCAGCGTCATGACGCCAATGACCTGAACGGGACAACATGATAGCCAAACGGCGGACATCCCACGCGCTTGGCATACGGGGACATCAGTGTAGTTCCGAAACGTCAAGGTGATTTCACGCGTCTGACTTATAAGTGGAAACCTCCATACGGTTCCGATAGTTCGTCTCTGGTCAGCGGAGTTGTCACTTCTGCTTTCCCCAGTTTGGTTGCACTCAGACCGCACGTAGCGGTCAAGACGAAAAGAAAAGCTTCCTCATAGTTCACCTACCAAGTTTGTCTTTCATTTGATTTAGATGGTTTTGAACCTTTAGATCATATCACGCGCGATGGGAAGAAGAGGAACGTACGCCCGTCATCCGTCCGATGTAAAGGCTCTTATCCTGAAGTGGCCAACGACTGGAAGGGCATTGCATCTCTGTTACAAGGAAACGTGAATACATGTAGAAGGTGAATTAGAAACATCAGAATTGAATGAGCCGAAAAGAGATCGTAGCGTGTCGCATCGAAAGTGTCTGTCAGATGGTCACGAGAATTGCTTGGTGGAATGGAAAGGAATTTGACCCTACGGTTACTTTGGAAACTGTTCGGTTACGACTGAAAATAGAGTTCGTTCCGCAAGTTTCCACAGATTGTGTTTGACCACTTGTATGGGATCTCCCATTCGAGCAGCCGTGCAAACAGCAAGCGGATTACGGATCGCTACGCCTGGCCCAGCATGCGCTCTGATATCCTGCAGTGGGCGAAACACTGTATTACCTGCCAAAATAGCAAAACATGTCGCCACACGTTTACTGTTCCTGCAACCTTTTCTCTGTCCGACGCTCGATTAAAGCATGTCCATATAGATATCGTTGGACCTCTACCAGCATCTAACGGTTTTATTTCCGTGTTGACATGTGTCGATCGCGTCACACGTTGCCCACACGCCGTGTCGCTGCGAGAAGTCTAAGCCGAGACAGTAGTACGAATGATTGAAGTTTTCCGGTGGATATATCACAGTAAATTCGCGAGTCCGAGTTGGTAACAGGCAGTTGAGAAAGTTTAATAGAAGGATTTGATTTCAACTGCTCAAACACAGAATCTGTTTGAAATAATTTGGAACACTGGTAGCCCGGCTTGGTTGCTCACCTGTTGATCGTTTTTCCGAGCTTGATCAAGAAATCGCATACGTTTCACCACCATGCGAGGTGGCATCTTCAGTGCAGTAATAGGCAGTGTGTAATGCTGCTTAGTGAATTGTCAGTCCGTCAACGATCAACAGGTGAGCAACCAAGCCGGGCTACCAGTGTTCCAAATTATTTCGAATACTTACGGGCGCTCAAAGCTACGCACTGCTCGCCGTTGGGAGGATTTTGCTTGCCGGCAAGCCTCTACAAGGCAGCAGCTATCCTTCCTCCATGAATGTTTACGAAGAGACATTCTTCCTCGCAGTGTCAACTACAGACCGCCGCTAAACCATTCCAGGGCTTGGGATGTTGCACGTCAGTTCGGAAAACGCATGGTACGAATAATGATCACGGACGCTCATAATCGTATCAAGAAATATGAAAGATGTCTGGATGTAGAGCGAGCCAATTGTTTGCAAATCGTGGGACAACAACTGACAGAACAATTACAGTTGGCAATCGAACGCAGAGCAAACAACGCCGGAATGAAGAAGCAGGCCGCGCTTCATGGAAAGATGTCAAAATTGACCACCTGCCAATACGGAGTTGACAATGATCGCTGGATCAGGAACCTTTCTAAACGACCGCTCAGTGAGACAGAGCAGCAGATACTCACCAAAGGGTTAAACTACAATATCAAAGACGCGGCAACCACGGAGTTTTTAGCGGAATTCGAAAACGCTCTACGGTCAAATGGACTTAGAGAAGAGATACAGGAGCAAATCCGACACACAATCGTCCCTGCCATGACACATGTCAAGCAATACAATGTCCTATCTCGACAAGAGCACGAAGCAATGAAAGCCCTGAGACCCGACGAGTCAATTGTTATCCTTCCTGCAGACAAAGGACGTATGCCAGTCATAATGGATAAGGTAGACTATATTGAGAAGGCAAAACGACTTCTGAACGATACAAGCACATACAGTCGCATTAATTACGATCCGACATCGCAGCTAACAAATCAAATAAACAAAACATTGCATGAACTACAACAGTTGAAGGAAATTACAGAAATTGAAAGGAATAAAATGAGAGCCCGTGACTCGAACATCGCCCAATTCAACGGGCTCCCAAAAGTACACAAAGAGGGTGCTCCGTTGCGGCCAATTGTTTCACTTCCAGGTACACCCACCTACAATCTGGCGAAAGAATTGTGGAGGCGCCTCAAACATCTACTCAACGGTTCGCAGCACTCCGTAAACAACTCCGAGCAATTTCTAGAGAAGCTCAAGAATCTGCATATAGATCATGACGAAACGATGGTCTCTTTCGACGTCACCGCTTTATTTACATCTGTCAATTTGCAACTGGCAAAAGAAGCCATCATAGAACGCCTGAACAACAGAGATGAGAAAATTGGGAGTATGACAACTGCAAGCATTTGCAAGCTTCTCCAACTATGCCTCACAACTTACTTCTCGTTCAACGGAGAGATCTACGAGCAAGTGAAGGGGGCACCGATGGGATCACCAATATCAGGTCTGATCGCTGAGATCGTCATGCAAAAATTGGAAGAAGATCTACTACCAGCTATTAACCCGAAGTTGTGGGTACGCTATGTTGACGATACATTTGTAATACTGAAACGCAGTGAAGTAGCAATCGCACACCAACTGCTCAACAATGCAATGGATGGGATTCAGTTTACGATAGAGTTAGAGGCAGAAAACATGCTCCCATTCTTGGATGTGTTGGTGACCAGAACAAACGATGGTGAATTTCAAACATCCGTTCACAGGAAAGGGACACATACGGAGCAAATGTTGAACTTCTATAGCAATCACCCAAAGTGCAACAAAATAAGTTGCGTGCGGACACTATTTCGCAGGATTGAAACACACTGCAGTACAGTGGAAGCTAAACGGGAAGAAGAGAAACACCTATTCGATTCGTTCGAGCGCAATGGCTACCCACGCAGCTTCATCTGCAGATGTCTAAACCATAAACTTATGAACACCGAGCCGATACCAAATGCAAGCAAGAGGGTCGTTTTGCCGTATATGAAGAACATATCTGAAATGACTGCCAGATTGCTCAAACAACACAACATCGTGGTCGCTCATAAGCCAACCGCTACTTTGCGAAGAATACTATCAAAGGATATTAGGAATGCACAAGAACGAACAAACGTCGTGTATAAAATAAATTGCAATAATTGTGAAATGAACTATGTGGGGCAGACAGGAAGGAAATTATCCACAAGAATACAAGAACATCAGAGGGCTTGTAAAAAGCACTATGCATCGTCTCTTGTCTCAGCGCATGTAGATGAGGAGGGACATAGCTTCAATTGGAACCAAACAGTGATTTTAGCTCAAACAACAACACAGAAAGGAAGAGAGTTCCTAGAAGCATGGTACTCCTCTAATAATTCGATCAACATGCGCATCGACATTGACCCCCGGGTACCATCAACTCCGAAAGAAAGATCTCCGGCGAATCGCAAGTCCTGGTTCAGCCGTGGAAGCAAATGGGCAGAGATCACGTGGCACAAATCGAAAACGCCACCTTCAAAAGTCACCGGCCCGTGAATGACGGACTGACAATTCACTAAGCAGCATTACACACTGCCTATTACTGCACTGAAGATGCCACCTCGCATGGTGGTGAAACGTTTGCGATTTCTTGATCAAGCTCGGAAAAACGATCAACAGGTGGACAGAATCTGTTTCTTGATGGGCAGCGATGTCTTCGAGCTTGAGTGCTTGGTGCGAAAAATCGTGAAGAACAATGCCGGCCAATGGCTCGACTACAACACTCGGTTGCATCAATGTGTTGAATGTCGGTGGAAAACTGTGATAAGTAATCCAGCTGACGAAATTTTCGAGGTGAGAAGCGATTAGAGGAACCAAGAGAAGCAAAAGTAAGGGGCTTTGATAAATGCACGTATTTAATGAGTCATCTGATCGGAGTTGGATAAGCTCAGGACCATTGGCTTGTGCGGCAGATATTCTCTCCAGGTCGATGGCAGTTGATTCAGATGAGCACGCGATAATACATCAGCAACAGGGTTGTTGGGACCGTCGGTGTAACAAACGTCCACACAGTTGGGTATGAACCTGCCGTAGTAGTTGACTATGCCGAGGAATCGGCGTAGGCTTCTGACAGATGGTGGCATGGGGTAGTCTAAGATCGCTTGGGTTTCATCTGGAAGATGCTTGACGCCATTAACATCGATCCTGTGACCCAGAAACGCAACGATGGGATCACCATATGTGTCATAGTTTCATGTCAATCAGTTCAATCGGCTACAGCTGTTGTAACTCGCGTATTAGCGACTTCTATACCTGTCCGGTTCTATCACAACCTGTCGCATCGAACCCACTGTAATCGTAGTTGACAGTAACTATTGCTATCCCCGAGTAAACCTTCGCATAGCTAGAGACATTTCTAACTGAAAGAAAGGATGCACCCTACTCGGAGTGGCCCCACATTGCTTTTAAGGAAAAACATCAGTAAACGTTAACAAGAAATAGAGCAGTGGTAGTAAACAGGTTACAGATCGAGCAGGTGCAAAGCACGTGTTGTATAGGTAGTTCGTACATTCTGCACTATTTGTTGACAGTGGCGCAGCGTCACGCAGGTGCGTGCTTCTGCAACAAGCTGCAGAACTGCATCCTCCCTTCAGTCATGCTCAGTACGCCATTCGGATCCCATCGGAGCATTTCGGAATATCGTCGCCTCATGGTTTGTCTAATGTAGGCCTTAATGATAGTCCAAATGTCTTCGAGTGGGTTCAGTTGCGGAGAGTACGGTGCCAGTCGTAGAAGTCTTCCTGATCTGTAACGCTCCACTGGGAAGACACGTTCCAGATCGATGTGACAGGTTCGTTTCATCTATCCATACCACTCGCCGTCTTTCTGTACAAATTCAACAACTTAAACACGTACGCCTTCTTTAACCTTTCGCGAGCCATCAGATTCATGGATTCCGGTATTGCATGTAATTTTTTCATTGTCATGAAGCGACCGTTTAGGTAGAGAGCGGCTGTGCTGACGCTCAAGTCCACCTCGAACTCCACCTTCAGTCGTAACCGAAGAGTTGCCAAGGTAACCGCAGGGTCCGATTCCACCTATTCCCCCAAACAATCCTCGTGACCATCTGACAGACACTTTCGATGCGACACGCTACGATCTCTTTTCGGCTCATTCAATTCTGATGTTTCTAATTCACCTTCTACATGTATTCACGTTTCCTTGTAACAGAGATGCAATGCCCTTCCAGTCGTTGGCCACTTCAGGATAAGAGCCTTTACATCGGACGGATGACGGGCGTACGTTCCTCTTCTTCCCATAGCGCGTGATATGATCTAAAGGTTCAAAACCATCTAAATCAGATGAAAGACAAACTTGGTAGGTGAACTATGAGGAAGCCTTTCTTTTCGTCTTGACCGCTACGTGCGGTCTGAGTGCAACCAAACTGGGGAAAGCAGAAGTGACAACTCCGCTGACCAGAGACGAACTATCGGAACCGTATGGAGGTTTCCACTTATAAGTCAGACGCGTGAAATCACCTTGACGTTTCGGAACTACACTGATGTCCCCGTATGCCAAGCGCGTGGGATGTCCGCCGTTTGGCTATCATGTTGTCCCGTTCAGGTCATTGGCGTCATGACGCTGAAATTTTTGCACCGCTCACACATTCCACACGTACGGAAGGTCTCTCATGCGAAGTCCACGGCTGACCTCTCAGTGTGATCTGGATTACATTTAGATGGGTATTCGCTTAAATTTGCCGCATTACGGACGAAAGCTGATGAGTAAAAGATTAACCAGATAGCGTTAAGGATGAAATTAATCGAGAAATGGTTTAAATATATAAAGCTTATTTTCACGAGCTGTCAACCTCTTAGGACCGAGTGCTGAAGTTGCGCTTGAGCGCCCAAAGCATACGAAGTCCGTTTTGGTAAGGCTTACACGTGCTGTCCATGGATTTGAGGTCGCAGCGTGACAGTACACCGAGGTCTCTCACAGAAGGCTCAGGATGCGATGGTTGACCGGCTACAGTGTACGTTCGAGCGTGTTCACGCTTACCCATCTTCATGAAAAAAGTGTCCGGGTTTATCGGAAGGTTGACCACTGGAGACGACATGCAGAGGCGGTCAAACTCCAGCTGAAGCAGGTCAGTCGTTGCTTGCGCGGATTACTATCCATGCCTTCAATTCATCTACAAACAAGGCCGTTTGGCCTTTTGGAACTCGTCAGCGGCGCGTATCCGCCGAATCCTACCGGATTCGAACCCTCGATCTTACGCTTGCGAAGAAACTTCCTTAAAACCAGATAACCCTATTACTTACAAATAATCAGTAGTCACCTTAGCAGATCACATTCGACCACGATTGGTAGCAGTTTGCAAAGGAAGTCGTTGCTCTGGGGACTAGACCTGTCCTCGGCACGTTCATAACATGCATGACAGTGGAGGATGAGCTGCGCTATATCGCAGTTGGACATCGGTCATGGCAGTACGCTACCATGGCCCATGACTCGGTGGCATAAGTCGCTGGCTCGCAAGAGGAAAGTCGTGTGTTCTAATCCGGCAGGATTCAACGGGTGCGCGCTACTGATGAGTCCCAATAGGATGAAACGGCCGTTAAGCGCTTTCTCGGATGTGTGGTGGTTGTCTGCCTAACTACGACGAATCTTCAGAAAGCCTAAAGAAATCCTCCTACCATTAACAAGTATTGGGATGTTCACTTCACAATCGGCCGGTAGCCGAAAGGACTGCGTGCCTGGCTTGCAACCATAAGGTCACCGATTCGAATCCCCGTAGATGCGGGCGTCCTTGTGGTATACTCACCCCACGCGTGACTGGTGGTGATCGCGCGGCAGCGTAGCGTCGTTACAGCGTACAGCTAACGATTTATTATTATTATTTTCATTTCAATTTAAATTGTCAGTAGTTTTAGAAGACCGCATCTGATGAGACCAAGTGTAAGTGACAAATCAGTGCAACCACGAAGGCAGTCAGCACGATGTACCGATATTGAGTAGAAAATGAAGGGTGAACAAACCTCGGTCGGTTGCTGGACTCGTTCCCCGGTATCTGCTGAACTGGAGCGGCTGCTATCAAGGCACAAGGCAGGGTGGGAAGAGAAGCGCTCGTGGGACAGGGGATTCGAACGAGGTGCTTGAAATAACAAACAGTAACCCGAGGTCCCTTGTGCGGAGGCACACGTGAACGGTGTCAATGGTACAGTGAGTATATCTATAAGTTCGTAAATGAAGCAATCGTGGCTCCGTAAGGTCAAGATAATAATTGTGGAAAGATGTCTCTGCTGGTAAAGTGAATCAGTCTTTTACTGAGCAATTAGAAAGAAAAAATCATGGGAGCATACCGAGACGCCCGCAAAACTGTACAACAAAAATACCTAATCAGGGCAATGTGAGAGGAAATGCTCACATGTAAAGTAATATTACGAAAGTGGCAGAACTCGTCAATTTGTGAAAAGCAAAACTAGTTACGTTCGAGAGAGGGGATAAAATGCGGTCGACTTGTATTATGGGATTGAATTGTGGACATTACTGTGCCCACTTACAGGGGTCTCATACATTCTTTTTCACAGTGTCATCCGTCGTACAATTTAGAACATCCTTATGTGTAAAAGGGGGTGACAAGTGAGCCCCACGAAGAGGATCAGCGAATGCAACATGGGACGGTTTAGAGAATGCATCCATTGTTTAATAACCACCATGTCTGAAAATACTCCAGGAGAACACTGCAATCGCATCTCTCTGCACAATTGCGAAAGATTCATATTGCACGCAGCTGATATCTGCAACATACACACAGAAGGGTGAGGTGTGAAGCAAACATCATCATCATCATCATCATCATCATCATCATTATACATGTTAGCTAGAGGTGGTGAAACACCTCCGCTATTGTACCGCAATACATAAAGGAAATGGTTGGCGGCATCCGGTTTCGGATTTGCCTGTCACTGTGGCAAGCCACAGGACGCCTGCGCCTACAGAGGGACCATGGATGGCTTGCGCTGCACCACCCACAGCTCCATCCACATACCCCATATCCAGTGTAAATCCGAAGGAATAAGATCGGGAGGCATGCGGATGGGAGCCACGTTTCATCAACGGAGCCGGCCCACACTCCTTCACAGGCAAACACAAGCACACTGTATTTGGGAATCAAGCGCACACAAGGCGGTGGCTGGACCGTAGTCCGCTCCATACTGAGTGCATGGAACCACTCTTCGAGCCTAACACGGCCACAAGGACCGCGCACCCCGTCCCATCCAGCAACGACCAACTGTCTCCTGGAGCCAGTATGAACGATGTAGTGGGTAATAGACAGGTAGGCACCTTGTCAACATGCACATCAAGCGCAGCCACACCGGGGATATCAAACAACAGCCAAACACTTGAGAGGGGAAGAAAGAAAAAGAGAAAAACTCGATTAATGCGTAAGGAAACGGTGACATAAACCTTAATTAAATAGCATACGTAATAAGTTGTTCGCAAACAAATCCTAGCTAAATGCACGAGGTCAGGAAGTATAGTTCACGGAATGCCACGAACACAAAAATGTTATGGAAATCGAATGCAATTGGCTGAAGCGATGTGTGCAAGTTAATGGAATAGAGCACAGGGAGACATTCATATGAGAAAGAAAAGCATTAAGGCACAAACTGTAAACCCACCACCTGAAATAAAGAGACTTAGCATGCAAGCACGCGGTTAGTAAATCGAATTCAGCGTGCCTACAAACGCTGCGCCGGCTCGTCGTAATTCTCTGCAGGACCCGTCGTCGCTTCTGTAGTGGCCCGAAATGGCACAGGGCATGGCCCACTAGACATTTATATGAGAAAGAAAGGCATTAGGAGAGAACCGAAAACCCACCACCTGAAATAAAGAGACTTAGCATGCAAGCATGCGGTTAGTAAATCGAAGTCAGCGTGCCTACAAACGCTGCGCCGGTGCTGCCTACGTTCACTGCGGGACCCGTCGTCGCTTCGGCAGTGGTCCCGAGTGACCTCTCTCATGGCTTACTAGGCCTGCCTGACTAAGGCACTCGCGACCGCATGTTCTACAGCACCATGCGCTCAATGTCGATGGAGTACAATTCGTCGGTGCTTGCCGCTTCCGCAATTGCCGCTTCTCCTCTGCATGCATGAGGGTTTTCTCCTGCACCTCAGCAACTGCCTTCGTGATTAGATCGCGCCATGCACCACGATCAGCCGCCTTCGTTTCCCATGATCTGCAATCAAGATTAGAACGTGTGAGGCTCACTTTAATCATGTCCTGGTAACGTAACTTTGGTTTCCCAGCATGCCGCTTCCCTATACTCAGCTGACCGTATAAAAGTTGTTTCGGTATTCGCGTCGAATCCATACGGCTCACATGACCGAGCCATCTCAGGTGTCGCAGTAAAAGTATGCCGTCCACTGCATACATCCCACTTCGGCGCAACACTTCCGTGTCTACAACTCTGGCGCCCCAGCCGATCCGCAAAATTCGTCGCAGACACTGCCGATGGAACCGCTCGAGATATCGCACATCCCGACGGTACATCGTCCAAGTTTCACTGCCGTATAGAAGAACGGACAGTACCATGGATTTGTACACCATCAGCTTCGTGCCAATGCTAAACTGATGGTTGTTCCACACTCGGTACTCTAGCTTCCCGAATGCTGCTGCCGCCTTCGACACGCGATTACGCAACTCAACGTGTAGCTGCTGATCAGTCGACATCACACTCCCAAGGTAGCAGAAGCGGGAGGTGGTTTCCAATACTTCAGCACCAATGCTGATTTGCGGCAATATTGAAGATTGCACCTCCGGTGAAGGCATGCACTACTATACAGTATAGTGTATAATAAGGGAAATGGTTGGCGGCATCCGGTTTCGGATTTGCCTGTCACTGTGGCAAGCCACAGGACGCCTGCGCCTACAGAGGGACCATGGATGGCTTGCGCTGCACCACCCACAGCTCCATCCACATACCCCATATCCAGTGTAAACCCGAAGGAATAAGACCGGGAGGCATGCGGATGGGAACCACGTTTCATCAACGCAGCCGGCCCACACTCCTTCACAGGCAAACACAAGCACACTGTATTTGGGGAATCAAGCGCACACAAGGCGGTGGCTGGACCGTAGTCCGCTCCACACTGAGTGCATGGAACCGCTCTTTGAGCCTAGCACGGCCACAAGAACCGTGCACCCCGTCCCCTCCAGCAACGACCAACTGTCTCCTGGAGCCAGTATGAACGATGTAGTGGGTAATAGACAGGTAGGCACCTTGTCAACATACACATCAAGCGCAACCATACCAGGGATATCAAACAACATCCATTCACTTTAAACGACAAGCTGAAATAAAATAAATCCAATAAGCATACAGATTCGGTGGCATAACTCTTCGCTAAATTACCATATGAAGTAATTTGGTTAGCACCAAATCCGTGATAAATAAGAAATGTCCACAAGTTACTTAAAATGCTACAAACGCAACAAAATTACCGAAAATATGCGCAATTAGTGTAAGCAACGTGGCCAGTTAATAGAACATTATTCAGGGAGGCAGAACAAACCAAATAAAGCGGAATGAAATTTATTCAGCTTAAAAAGACTTAGTTTAGGTGTAAATTGGTTTAGCCCAACTGCGGTGAAGAAGACGAAACGCTTACTTACTTACATACATACATAGAATACATAAATAAAAAATAAATACGACAGTTGCATGCCAGCTGAGCTACCAGCCAGCTACTAGGCTAAAAAAATTTTATTATGTTTTACCCTACGAAATAAGATCGTAGATGGATGGGGAGGGACAAAGAAACTCACAACACGAACGCCACTGAGGTCGGCTCCTTGCCATGTCAGCAAGTGTATCCAGCCAAACGTGTTCAACGTCTTTTGGACCTTAACCAGGGAGCCGTGAAGCTCCAAACCGAGGCCAGCTCCGAAGTGAGGAACTTCATTCCTCTGGACCAAGTCATCGCTCGGCCACCTCTCCTCTTCTTCCACCCATATCCCCAGTGAGCAAACAACGCACGTCGAGGGAGTCGGTGGGCTGACATGCGCAACACGTGGTCCAGACATCGGAGCCTGGTGCGGGAAATAACGGTGCTGAGCGGTTAATTCCCTTTTCCTGGGCCGTAAACAATGCGTCGAACACGCTCATTAGTCACGCGGTGTTCCCACCAGATGTGAGCCAAACTGCGAAGGCACCGATGATCGAACTTTTTGTGTACTTGATTCTGTTATGTGCATTTTGGCTTTATACTTTTTGATTTTTCCCAAAATATTGTTTGTTATATATGTCTGAGTACCCCTATAGATTCGATGGTACTGTGTCCCCCACCACGGACAGGCTTGCATTGAACAAACAGGGCTAACGGCTTTATCTAATTACTACACAATAAGTTAACCGTTGTATGAATTACAACATGAATTATTAGTGTGTAAGATCTGCCCTGAGGTAAAACATGCACTTGTGCTTTTTCCAGTAGGTCTCTGACCTCCTCGGTGTACGTTCTAAAAACCGTCACTCGGTTTCAGACTAGGTAAGGATAAAAGTGCGTTGTTGTTCGTTAATGTTACCGCTGAACCGGTGTCTACTTCGAATAAAAATGTTAACCATTAACACAAAGCGTTAGCATATACTGAGATACACTTGTCATGTTTGAAATGTTGGAAAAACGTGCTTCAGATCACTTGGCTGCAAATCAAGACACACGCTTACGACCTTCTTTAACGAGTTAACTTACGCTTGTGATAGCGGGAAATGGCATACCCGGGCGAAGTGGCCAACTTTACCGCACTTCCTTCACCTTGCGCTTTTGTGCGGATAATGCTTAGTAGATGGTTGTTGATTACTGCAACTGTAGCAAACAAGCTTTCGTGCCATATTATCAAAGGAAATTGGACGGCTCAGTGTGTTCAAACTTTCTGCAGTTTGGAAGGGGTTACTCTTGAATAACTGAGTTTCCAAGTTTTTGCTTGACGAACAAATCTGTAAGCTGGTTCCAGAGAAATATAGCTTTCTCTTGGGACAATATTTTCCTTTGAACCATTAGACATAATTCCTGCTGTTGGATGCTGGATTTTCATGGCTTCATCACAACCTTTAGAAGGAAGTGGGCTAAGACGACACACAAGTGGCCAACTTGGTAGATGCGTGCGATATATTCGTTTGCCATTCCTCCGCGCTACTGCTGCAATGCAACAATCTGTTAGCGGAGAGTTATTGGGAACACGTATAGTTTCCCAACTGATTTGCTCATGTGTAATATATTAGTTTTATCTATTATTTATATAGCATCGAAAGGTTTTTCCCCGGCTCCAAGTGCCTGGCGTAAAGGCGGTAACTGGTGGATGTCCGACAGTGTGATGTAGGGATTTAACACAGGTAACGTGTCAACTATTGTTGGTACGTCATTTTCTATTGATATAACGTTTGTGAAGAGGGTTTATCTGGAGCCTAAGACAACAGAAACGAAAGACACAAGAGTGAGCTCGCATTGCTCGCCAGCAATTTTCTACACACTTACTGAGTATTCGTACTATATACATGGACGCGTAGCCCGTTTAAAGATAAACCAGACACCGGATGTCACGTGTGAAATCTGTATTTGGACGCTTAGCTAGAAACAAAATAAGCTACCAGAACAAGAGGGCGCAGTCTTGTCGGTGATCAGTGCAGACGGCATGGTGACACAGTAAGCGTGATTACGGGCCTAGGTACGGAGCCTACAAGTGGACCACAGACGGTGTGTGTCCGTAAAAGGGGTGGGAAATAAGAGATGGCCTCGGACAGTGGGCACTGCAACATGAGGGCGTAAAATGTTAGAGCCAAAAAACATACTGTACATAGATTAATTGTCGCGCATGCTGCCATATATGTCGATAACATATAGCATCCCTTTCGTTTAGTAACATACTTGTGCAAAACGACAAGAGAGTGATCAAGGAGACTCCTTCAAACTTAGATAGTAAAAAGTATATCCGGCTAGAGAGGTTTTGATAGCATCTGGACACCCAAGGATACCTTCGATATCTTTTCTCAAACAGGAACGTTGTCAGAGCCGTGAGGTCGTCGAGCTATTCTTGCTTGAGCAGAACCAACCGCTAGGGATAAGAACTGCAGTGTTATTTTACAAGATCCCGCAGTGCAGCGTGACTGAGCCTCAGTGACGTGTTAAGAAGTCCACCTCAACATAACGCCATCCGTTAAAAGGTGACTTAACATAAACACATGAACGACTGTCAAAACTGGATGCTCGTGTTAGGCAACTAGTGTCGTTTCTAATTGCAGCTGTTCTCCGCATGTAGTGTGCACTCAGTGTCGTTTGTTGGGGTAGTCTCGGCGGTCCCTGCGAAGGCGAGCAAACTTCCAGTTCTGATAGCACGTGTGGACGAATTTTCGATCCAGTTCGCGTCAAAAAGGCTCAGTACGAGGAATTCGGTCAGAAGCTTGCCGTAACTGGCTAAGGTGGCTGCAGATGATGTATTTATACAGAGTGCAATGGCAGATAACAAACTTTTGCATTATTCTAACTTCTCAATCTACTCTGCATGAAGCATACCTCACCCTTTGTTAGAATGCTTTAACGAACATTCATTTCAGTTAATAGCTTTTAGCGAGACCCTTTTTCCAGGTTGCGGCGGATCATATTAACCGTCCCTTTCGCCAAGCGCATAATTATGCGCTTACGGCCAATTAGGTGTGAGCAACCTGCCTTCGCAGGGGCTGAATACTCGAAAGTCAATGCTTGGTATATTGCTATATTTAAATTAACACACGGCCAGAGGATTAGTCGTACGCAAAATTGAATTACTTGACTGCAACCATCAATTCCGATGAAAAATCCTTGAGCCGATCTGTCCTAGTTATTCCGGCAGATCGGATACTTCCGCTAGCGTTTGTGAAGCATTAAAATCTTTTGAAGCCTCCCTCATCTATGACGTGCTGAACGCCAAATTCGTAGCATGAAATAAATACCTTATCCACGAGGAGCATACCTAAAATATCTTCAAGTAATACAGGCAATACCTTATCCGAGGCAATGTGGATCGTTGTAGACGCGTATACAAGTGTTACTTACCCACGAATATATATATTTCCGGCGCAGAAAATATGCCGGCCTACTGCCTGAATACCAGCTTAGCTATACTGCATGATGCTTAAAGCAAAGGCAGTTCATACTTTGGATAATAATAACAGGGCACTTTATCCTAGATCTGATGATTTACACATCGGCGAAGGTCTGATCACGTATGAACATAAGAGAACCATTTGTTCAAACTTGTCCAACTCACTCAGCAGTCAAGTTGCTAGCGCCGACGGTAAATGAACTGTCACGATGTCAAAATCCTCAAGTGCTTCTCGCCTATGTTCACCAGAGCAAACAAGCAATGCATCGAGCTTCCATACAATGTGCACATGTATGATGGGAAGTATCCACTTAAGCGTTGTTATGAATTACACGGAATCAGCGATGCAGCTGTCCCTGATAACACTGCTGGAGAAGGCCTTGAACGCTGTGAACGCTTTGGCGCTAGACTATATCGCCTATACGCCACAACCTAACCCTACCGGTAACGACTGCAGAGACTTTAATTGCTTTCGAAGCAACTCTGCTTAACAATGATAAGCAGCAGCAGTGCGTGTGTAAAGGCGCCTTTCATACCATTCCTTTCAGACCAACTGCGTAGATACAATGCAAGGGAGTAACTTTGCAGTATTTACTCCACACATCCTGCAGCGCTTACTGGCTAGGAACGCCGTAGAAGAATAAATTCTACAGCACAGGAAATGCCATAGCTTTCAAAGGCTGTTGGGTTTACGCCATCATGCACAGTAAAGTTGCTTTCATACTGCAAACAGTTGATTAGCGTTCTCTTTTCAGAGCGTTTTATATACCGATGTTTTGAAGCCTAATGTTAAAAAGTTAATCAGAAATAGTCACCACAACCTGCGGTACCGGTACCTGCAAAGGCTTTCGAGAGAGGGCACCCTACTGCTTAAAGTTTAACATTAATATGTACTTTATAGGTCACAGAACTTGTAAACCTCAATGTAACGCCAACGGAAAAAATGTTTCTTTTTGCCTGTACGTTTCTAACATTTTAATACACTTTATGTATCCAATTAATAGTGCACTTCCATGCGGGTACAGCAAATGCTGGTCCCCGTGCTCTTATGAAAGAAAGATATAGAGGGCAGTTGTGAAGCCCAACGGGTGTGGGTGGGTTTTGGCTGCTTATTCACTTAGCACTTAATGTGTGTGTCGGGGTGTGCTTGCGAGCAGGCGATGGATGCCAACAACAGGCAAGAGCTTAGCACAAGCGCATCTGCAAACCTCGCAGCGTCACCGGTACGCTTGCTTTGACCACAGGGCTATCAGGAGCCCGGTATAGTCCGGTAATACGTTCTAGCTCAAAGCAACAGCAACAGTACCAGGCCTCACTGTGAAGCTCCGTCGAAACTTGGAAGGACCGTTCGTTGTGGAAGAAGTGTTGTCAGATAGAACTTATCGAAGCATGAGGCCGGACGTACCTGGTTTATCAGCGGTTGTACACTCCAACTGCTTGAAGACGGCCAAGAGACTCACGGGTGCTGAGGAGAGCGCCTGTAAATAGGGGAGCAATGTAAGGCGATGTGACATGTTGTTGTAAACTTCCGCGGCACCGGCGTTTTCTGTTGACGCAGCCTTGATTGCGGACTGCTTAAAATATGCCTGGTTGCCTCTCGGGTATTCGGCAACCTTCTGGTGTCAGGGTGTCAGCAGGCACTCGATACGTTATTGGTCGACATTCGCTCTTAATAGGTGGTTGGGATTAACTTCCGACCACCTAAGTTCGCTTTGTTCTCCATTTCAGGTCATCGGGTCCAGCGCGACCTACTCTACGTATCGGTTATGAAAGAACCAGGAACCCCCGACCCGGATGAATATTAGAGTTGGACAGTATGATTGCACAATGTCGAGGTCCCTTAAATGTGAGTTGCATTTTTGTTCCGTAGTGAAGCACCCAGACGAACCCCTAGCAAAACTCTAAATAAAAATTGTTTGTCATAGGTTATATATAAAGAGACTTTTATTCGTAACATGGAATTGTAAGAACAAATAAAAGTTTAGTTTATTTAACAAACAGTTTGTGTAACCATGCGCGTAAAAATCAATGTTTCAATTATTTCAAAAGCTAGAATATTCAATAATGCTGATTTTCAAAGAAAAGTGTAGAACAAATGTTAGTTTTATATTTTTTCCTGCAATGTCAAATTTGTACTGCATAACACCCGCTTGACGGGCGTTTTTCCTCGTGTAGTTTAACGTTTGTGATTGCGTCTCGGTTTTTTGCTACCATCAGGGAATCGATTTCACATTGCGCTTTGATCTTTTGATAGAGAGTTCGCATTGTTGTAAATGATTACGATATTTGTAACAATTAATTCGAGCATTAGGCATACACCAATGCGTCTTAGGGCAACGCTTAATAATTGTGCTTTCGCTTTCCTCTCTGAGCACACACTACAATGACGTGGTAGGTTGATCCTTAACCGACATGTGCTTCAGCGTAATCTGGACATTATTACGAAGGATGCGTGAAGTAACACGAGATTTTAGCTTGCGTTAACAAATGATGTGAGCTGTAAACTTACGTTTTGAAGACTTGCTTATTTCAGTCGGCAGGCTAAACCGCTGAAGCTCTATCGGCTGTGATTAGCATATCCTTGCCTCGAGTAACAGTTGTAATTGTGTATAGAAGCTCTGAAAGCGTATCCAAAGAGCTACTTGACTTTATCCGCTCTCAGTCCGCAAACAGATGTTTGATAATGGGCGACTACAACGGAGGTTTACTGGGCAGATCTTTCATGCAACTCTGCGTCAGGCACATTCAGCGCTGATCTACTCTAGCTTACGCTCCAAGTACCGTTGCATCAGTTCATTAATCGCCCTTCGTATAGGAGCAACTTTCCCACGTTCGAGATACGTGCTCGGTGATCTCCCGCTTGTCTCCTATCAGTTAGACCTAGGCGTCGTCCATTCCTCCTCTTTGCATTCTGCTGACAACTGGAAGAAGGCCCCAAGTAGGGGTTTCAGAATGTTGTGGTTAATACGCCTTTCTTTCGTGGTCTTAACTGCCGACATATATTTCGTTCGACCCCCCTATGGAATACTGCGTCCAGACTTGCCTGCCCTGCCTTGTTGGGGACAAACGAGCTTGAGAGGGTTTTGAGATTAGGTACCAAATTGGTCGAAGGGTTACGGAGCAATCGTACCGCGAGCGTCTACTTAGCTTGGGTATGTATTCAATGCACTACCGACGGCTTCGAGGAGACCTAATCCTTACTTACCTCATTTTAACAGAGAAAATTGGATCGGATTTGAGCTGGCTATTTATCCCGGCTAGGTTGCCTTGTCTTCGCGGTCATCCCATGAAGCTACACAAGCCGCGTTTCGACCGGATCAGGGCGAAAACTAGGTTATCGTATAATTATCGAGCGCTGAAACTCGCTTCCAGAAAGTGTAGTCAGTGAACTTACGGCTAAGGGTTTTGAGCGTCAGTTAGACGCTCTTGGGTGGCGTCACGAAATCTTTCCCTTCTGCTCATATCCATCTTCCAAGTTTGAGTTCATATTCTGTCATTCTCCTCACCGTTTGGTGTTATCTTCATTTTAAATGACTTTCCTTTTTCTTCCAGTTTTTTTCTACCTCTTCCTTACTTCACGTGACCTACACAGCGGGGACTACTAGTGCAGGGAACGTGGGCAGTAATTGGTTGCCCAGTGCCCTTCAGTTGGTGAGTAGGAGGAAACTGTGTATTTGTGTGGTAAGCATTCTTTCGTTTCGACAAGCTGTTCTTAGTGGCGTCCCGCAAAGCTCTGTCCCAAGGCAGCTACTGTTTGTAGTCTACGTACACGATTTGTCTGGGGAGCTTGAGAAGCCATCGCTCTTGTTTACCGATGGCCTAAAGCTCTGAAATACGGTAGATATTCCTGGAGGTCCTGTGGCTCTTCAACGGACTCTGCGCTTGGTCTGTATTGTGGTTGTTACATAAACCGGGCGAAGTGCTGCGTATAGGAACACCTGATCCCTCCACAATTTATGTGCTCGATAAGAGTGAACCTCCTCACGTGACCCACCAGGTTGATTTAGCTGTTGCACGCCATTTCATTCTACACTCCGGAGACAGCTGGAAGATAGCGCATAGTAAAGGGTTCCGGATGCTGTTGTTTGTCCGTCGCACTTTCGAGACCCTAACAATTTATCTGCTTGTGAAGCTCTTCTCAGCTTTCGTGCGACCCCACTAGAATATTGCGTCTAGGTCTATCCACCATGCCTTGTCCGAGACAAAATGGCACTAGAGAAGGTGCTGCGTGTCTGCACCAGACTGGTCGAGGGGTTAAAGAACAAACTTACCCCAGGCGCTTAGTTAGTTTGGGGATGCATTCAATGTAGTATCGAAAGATTAGAAGAGACCTAATATAAACCTACCGTACTTTAACGCATATGCTTTTGTTATTTAGCCTTTCTAGCTTATCTGGTCTTTGCGGGCATTGCTTGTGGCTGAACGAATCGCGATCCGACCCAATTAGAGCGGAGACGGCTATCGCGTAGAGTCATCGGGCGCCAGAATGCACTTCCAGAGTATTCTCAAGGAATCTAGGGTTAAACGCTCTTGGGCAGCAACACGAAACCTTTTTCTTCTCATGACCGACTCCTATTTTCATTGTTTAATTTTCTGTACGTTTCCTCACCATTGGTATATTTCTTTCCAATGACTCCCTATTCTACCTTCGGTTTTCCTTTCTCCCTTGCTTACTTCGCATAAATAGCATAGCAGAGACTGCTATTGCAGCAAACATGGGCATTAATTACTTGACCAGGATGTGCTTTGGGTGTTCCGTTTTAGGTCCATCAGGTCGCAGCACCTTATTAACTGCTGTCGTAACGATGCGCTCAAGAATGAACACCTACGAGCTTCTCTTACCGCCCTAGCCCTAACGATATTTGAACCTAAATTAGTTTCACGGCCGCTACGACGGCATTTAGGCGGTAATTTGCTTCTTTGGCATGCCGTACTCTCGTTTTAACCGAACTATCGTGGCGTAGTATGCGTCCGGTCCGAGACTCCGTGATCTTTCTTGTTCAATGTGTGAAGTGTGCCGCAATAACTCGTTGAGCTGCAAGGAAAACTCAGTATTCATAGACGATTGGATGCTGTTATTTCAACCAACTAGTAATAGTTTGGAGCTAATAGGAAGCTGTGGATATTGCTATCTGCTAAAGAGATAGCACGGCATAGTCAAGGTCAGAGTGCAGAAGGGTAATTTGGTGATGAAATAAACGATGGCACCAATCTTCCTCTAGCAGGTCCCGCCGTTAATCTAAGTAATTGAAGCGGATTTGCCATGCCAATATTGCTTCTCGTCAAACGAACCCATGAATGTTGCAATGTCCCCCTTCTTGACAGGCGATCTCCTCAGCGACAGGGATACTTGGTGCACGCTTTGATCTGTTGAAATGCGCTACAATTGACGAGGCCGGTGCACTCGGCTCCATGATTTTTTAAGCCAGATCTGAAAGTCCATTCACTGCGATGTACACTTCCTCCCATTTTAGATGGAATATTACAGAGCGCTTATTGACATTATAAGCAGTTTGAGCCCAACTTTATCACCGGGTTGATATGTACTTTCGAAAGCTTTGCGGTCGACGTAAGCTTTATGTTGACGCCGCGAGCTCTGTTAATACGCTTGCGCTAATTGGTGCGCGTGCAGCAGGCGTCTGGAGTATGTGGTCAGATGTGTGTCCGAGGGTAGTCGCAGCTCACGTTCCCTCATCATGAGATACTGCGTTTGGCCGCTCGATGAGTGGACAAACGGTAGTCCAGCAAACATTTAAGAAGTGACGTGTCCCACTCTCTTGCCGTCTCACAATGCTTTGAGAGTACGTTTCCTGCGCTCGACCAGTCCATTTCCTTCTGAATGCTAAGCAGTGGTCCGGTTCTTCCGGATTTCAAAATGAGGCAACTCGCTCTTGAGTATGCTTTCAAGGTTCCATTCACTATCATAGTGTAACTGGCAAAGTACTCCCCATCTTCCTACCCAATTACCGAACAACGCTTTTGCCACATTCCATGCGTGTGTCCTGTACTGGAACCGTTTCACACCACTTGGTGAAGTAGTCTACGATTAGCAGAACACAGCGGTGCCCTCTTGCAGTCTCTGGTAGAGTCCCCACGACGTCCATGCCAACCAGTTCAGTCGGAAACCCAGCCGTCCTTGGTTGCAGCGGCCCACAGCTGGTTAGTGCACGGTACTTGCTTCGTGCACAATCGGCGCATGATTGGAAATGATTTACGATGTCACGCCGTAAGTGTAGTACGCAGAGACTACCTTGGGAGTGAGGGTCGTTTGAAGGGCTGAAAAGGGACGAAGTTCACTCATTAAGGGTAGTTGCGGCACAGGCAAGCCAACCACCGCAAATGGGAACGAGAACGCAGGTTGCATGGGCAGAGTATATTCACAGAACACAAGTCCGTGAGTCCGGTACATGTATCATAAAAAGGAGGACAGAAAGATCCGGCGACAAATGTAAGTCGGTGCTTCCCAAAGATAAAAATGCCATAAACAGTACAGTTATAGTTAAGATAGTGAAGAAAACCAGTTGCCGTTACATAAGTGTGATCGACAGAAGCGGCGGCGGGTAGCCTCATCCATCTTGTTTTGTCCAGCACCTCATTCATTCATTCAATATACAAGTTACGTAGAAGTGTAAAGCCTCAGCTACTGTGCTGCAATAAATAAAAGAAAGAAGGGGAAATGCAACAGGTGCAAGCCGGCTGAGGTACTGGTAAGGGATGGGCATCGTTCCGATAAGCTACCAGCCGGCTACTATGCCGGAGAAATTTCACTGTGCAAACTTATATATGAGGTTAAGTACTGAGAGCGTGGTTGGAAGGGGAGTCTAAAAAGGGAGGGGGAGGGACAAAGAAACTCAGCACGGACGCCACTGTGGTCGCCTCCTAGCTATGTCAGCAAGTGTATCTAGACAAACGTGTTCATCGTCTTTTGGACTCCAACCAGGGAGACGTGTAGCTCCAACCGAGGCCAGCTCCGAAGTGAGGGCCTTCATTCCTCTCGACCAAGTCATCGCTCGGCCACCTCTCCTCTTCTACCATCCACACCCCCGGCGAGCAAACAACGCACGTCGCGGGAGTCGGTGGGCTGGTATGCGTAACACGTGGCCGAGCCATCGGAACCTGGTGCGTGAAATAACGGTGCTGAGCGGTTCATTTCCTTTTCCTGTGCCGTAAACAAGGCGTCGAACACGCTCGTTGCTCACGCGGTGTTCCCACCAGATGTGAGCTAAATTGCGAAAGCACCGGTGATCGAACGTAACTAGCCTCTTCAGGTCCGCTGATCTAACGGGCCACGTTTCGCAAACGTACGATAGGATCCAACGTACCGCCGCATTGTACACTCTGCCCTTCAGGGCGCGTGTGATGTCGCGCTGCCGCCATAGGTGGCGAAGATTATCAAAAGCACTTCGAGCTTTTGCTATACCGTTCGTGATCTCCTTTTCGATCTCAAGGGCGCTGATACAACTTCCCAGGTAGTTAAATTTCTGAACGACTTCTAGCTGGTCCCCACCAAGGGTCAGCGCAGGAGGCGATCCCTGCCAATCTTGGAGTAAAGCTTTACACTTCGATGGTGCAAAGCAAATCCCGAAGCGGCTGACAGCCAGCGCTAACCTGTCCAGTGCAGCTTGGCACGTCTGGAAGCTGTCACAGATGATGGCAATGTCGTCTGCATACTCCAAGTCAAGAAGTCGTTCTCCTGAGAGTAGCTCCACACTTAAGTCGTGTCCTGTAAATGCAATCTCCATGACATCGTCAATAGAGAAGTTGATGAGGAAAGGTGACAGCGGGCATCCTTGTCTCACGCCGCTGGAGATATTGAAGGGCGGCGACAGCTTGCCGTAAGCCCTCACTCTGCCCGTGCTACGCACGTATAATGCTCGGCTAATATTTACATGTTTCTCGGACACACCTTTCCTGAGTAGACAGTCCTAAAGGGCACATCGATCAACCGAACCGAAGGCACCTTTGATGTCGAGGAGCACAACTACGGTGGGCCGCCAATATGTGTGACGGGGCTCCAACAATTAACGCAAAGTGCAGATGTGATCGATGCAGCCGCGACCTTGAGGAAACCCGGCTTGCTGCTCACAAATCTGGCTTTCACGAGCGCCAGTCAGTCTGTGAAGGATGACAGAGGCAAGTAATTTAAAGGCGATAGGGATCAGACTGATTCCTCTATGGCTGCTGCATTCCGAACGCGAGCCTCCTTTGAAGATGGGAACAATAACGAAGCGGCTTCAGTCGGTAGGGACAGTTTCCTGTTCCCGCAGTTTCACTAGTAATTCGTGTAAATCATCAACAAGAGCAGTCCCCCGAATTTAAAGGACTGGAGGAAGACCATCTGGTCCCACGGCTTTGTTCAACTTCAACAGTCCGATCTCACGTTTGACTTCTGAGCGAGAGGATGGATCCAAAGGGACAGCCCAGGGAGCAGGGCGATCACTGGCCGGTGAGGAATCGAACAATTCCGGCTGATGAAATTGCTTTTCAAAATGCTCAGCCCAACGCTCCAAACGTTTTGATAAATTGTGAATAGGCTGTCCACTATCGTCACAAATTGTTTCACTAACACTAGGTCTCCTGCTGCCCGTTTCCCGTTTCAGACGGAATAACTTTCGATGGTTACCAAAGGCAGCGGCTAGTTCCATCTCTGATGCACGATGAAACCACCAGGGTTCGCGGTCTCTCTTCAGGCTAGCGCGGAGTTTTGCCCGGAGCTCTTTGCGAGTTTCATTGTTTTCGCTTCCAGCCGAAATATTCCGGCGAGCATCGATAAGTTCCAGAGACCGTGAAGAGACCCAATGTCCATGTTGGCGATTAGACTTACCACATGAGGATTTGCCTGCTGCTAGTAAGGTCTGGTGAATATGCGACCAGTGACCTTCAGTTGTCTCCATTGAGCGCTTACTCAACTAGCATGTCGGTGTAGTTTGAAAAGCATTCAGAACAGCTGGCTTCGTCGGTTGGCTGGTGTCAATGCGCTCACAGCATCGTCGTGGGCGTCCGCCAATACGCATCCGCAGGTCAGCACATACAAGTGCATGGTCAGTATCCACACCTGTGATCCAAATCGAGCGACAGTTCTGGATGCAGCCTCTCCAGCGGTAACTGATTGCAATGTGATCGATTTGCGTCCATAGCTGGTTCGAGGCTGGTGGGCGCCAAGTCACCCTCCGGCGGGTGCTGTGTCGGAAGTTAGTGCTCGCAAGAAATAAGCGGGCATCTTCACACAAATGAAGTAACCGCTCACCATTATCATTACGGGAGCCTACACCGTGCTGATCGTTCAGATGCATTTCATCAGTGGACAACTTTCCAACTTGTGCGTTCAGATCCCCTGCCAGCACAAAAGTGTCCGTGCTTCTTCTGTGGCGAAGGAGCTCGGTCAGTTGGCGGTAGAAGTCGTCTTTTACCGAATCATCACTACAGTTTGTGGGCGCGTAGGCAGCGATGATGAATAGACACCTATTAGTCCCGCGCGACTTCGAAGCTTTAAACGAGCCAGCCAATCGGACCGCACACATCCGGCTACTGATTGGAATCCAATCAACCAGAGCAGCTTCAGCCTGGGGACTCAGGGCAATGCCAACACCAGTTTGGCCGGTGCTCGAAGCTGCATCGTCACCGGATAGGCGCAATGAGGAAATACTACTGGTGTCACTTGAAGGGATCGCAGAGTGAGCACAGAGCTCGAGTCTTGCATGCGAGTCTCTGATAAGCAACAGATATCGATGGAGAGGGTTCGTAAATTTCGGGCAAGTACTGCCTGTTGACCGATCTGTAGCAACGATGATGTGCGTAGGCGAGTACTAGGGGGTGATTATCATGCTAGCTCCCTAGAACAACAGATAGCACTGAATAAGTTACGTTGGCTCGGGCACGTGCTACGCATGCCTGGTTACCGCTTACTTAGGAGGGCCTTGTTCAGTCTACCAGGTGTCGGATGGCGCAAGGCTCGAGGTGGACAGAAGTTGACTTGGCAGCGGGAAATGAAGTCACTGACGACCAAACTGGGTGCCGTTGGTCCGTCTCGCCTTCCGGGTTGGAGTCCACGCGACTCACCTTGTGCTTGGCTCGAGACTTTACAGGACATGACTCGCAACCGACACCAGTGGCGCGTCTGCTGCCGTCTCCTAATCGGATTGTCTGTTTAAAGTGTGTTTGGTGCTGAGTTATCTGCGGGGTAATGGCTGATTATGACGCGTGGCAGTGAAAGCCGCAAGGAAGCTGTCTCGCCGATGCCGCCTTATCTTTGCACGATAGCCAGCTGTTTGTGACGGTATGTTGTTAACACAAGGTGTAGGCGCCTTGACCCTGAATGTTTGCTTAGGGCATTAAGGTTTTCAGGTAAGTCCCCCTTCTCTCCCTCTTTTTATTCTTTATTTCATAGGTCCTCATGGTTGTATGGCAGCGAAGCATCAGTTCAAATGACTGATGTACTGCTGTTGACGATGATGATGATGATGATCTGTAGCAATGTGCGTACATTGAAACATGCCACTTTCCAGGGGGATAGAGGGCTCCAAATGGAATCCGATGAACTGGGGTGGACCGCTTGGTTGGACATGGGCTTGTAGACAGGACAGGAGTGACGCTCCGCCTTTGCATGTGAGTTGAAACTAAAATATAAACGCCTAGCAAAGCATCTTGGGGGAGGCCCAAGAATCGGGGGTTTAAAACAGGGGGATAAAAGTGCAGCTGGAACGGGACGGTAAGAGAGAAAAAGCCTAAGATGGGTAATAAGAAGGCATGAAGGCTTGAGCAGTAGCATCCAAACCCCTATCTACCCTGCTAACTGGCTTGCCGAACAACCTCCTCGTGGTGCCAGCTGGGTGGTTCAAGTTTTTCCCGTTCCAGCAAATGGTTCGGCGGAAGTGTTCCAGGACGTGGTGGGTTTTCGCGTGGCAAGCGTTCTCCCTATAAAAAGCCACAGATGTCTGTTTAACAGCACTGCGACGTGGCAGATGTGACTCGCTACTGAATAAAGTCATTGCCCCTGCCCCTCCCTGAGAGGCATTGTACTTCAAGGGTATGTTGGGCCCCTGGTCCTTCACGGACCGAAAGGCGTATGAACCATCTATTTGGTCACCGGCTCCCAACGGGTTGCGATGCCTTCACATTGCCCTGCTGCCTTGTAGGTTAGATATTGGATTAAAAGCTCGGGGTAGGGCCCCCTAAGACAACCCTCTACTTCGGCCTGGGCAACGGGGTAGTATCACGCCCACTGACGAATCATGGACGACACTGCTTACTACTGCTTCTGCTATGTCTATCTTCGATGCTAACACAACCGCTCAACCTCCACTCACAGATCAACCCACCTCCCGTCCTTCACCCATATGTACTCTTATGTCTTCTTCGGTCACCGTCACAAACGACCCACGTCTCGCAACTGATGGAAGCAACAGCCAAACTCCCGGTTTTCACTGTCCTGCGATCGCAACCGCTTCTCACTCTTCCGAAGCTCCAACTCTTCTTCGACCCGGTTCACCATTCATCCTCGCAGCGTTTGAGGTTCGAACTTTGATGCGGATCGGACGACAAGCATGTCTGGCCCGTACTCTTGAAACACTTTCGATAGACATCTGTTGCCTTCCAGAGACCAGATTACAAGACTCTAGCGCCGTCATCAGAATGGCTTCACCGGTAAAACCTGACGCTAAATACCACTTGCGGCTTTCCGGAGACCGAGAATCTGCCGCCACTGGCCAAGCTGGTGTTGGGGTTGCACTGAGTGCCAGGGCTGAATCAGCTCTGCTTGATTGGATCCCAGTCAACAGTCGGCTATGTGCGGTCAGACTACGAGGTTCATGTAACGTAAGTAGGCGTCGAGAGGTTAAGCGTGCCTTGTTTGTCGTCTCCGCCTACGCCCCTACAGACTGCAGCCCGGATGCAGTTAAAGATAGCTTTTACCAGCAACTACATGAACTCTTGCGTTCCTCCAAAAGGACTGATATAGTCATTCTTGCCGGGGACTTTGACGCACGGGTTGGCCGCCTTCCACCAAGCGAGCACCACCTTGGGGGTAGTTTTGGTCTCGGTGGCAGTCGATCAGACAGTGGAGACAGACTGCTTGCTCTTTGCTCTGATCATCGCTTGTATCTTTCGAGCACTAGTTTTCGGCACTTGAGGAGACACACTGCTACCTGGCGCCCGCCCTCACAAACGCAGGTGTGCTCCCAGCTTGACCACATAACAATCAGCTACAGATGGCGCGGAAGCGTAACGGACTACCGATCGTACTGGTCAACTTATCTAGACTCCGATCACGCATTGGTTCGTGCTAAGATTTGCATGCGTTTCGGAGGATCACCTAAGCGCGCTCACTACCGTCTGGACGTCGCAAATCTACAAAACGCTGCGATTTTAACCAGGTACCAAGCCTCACTGTCAACCTTGCTTAGCTCAACTATTGATGGTGATATCGATTCACAGTGGGAGCAGATCAAAGATGCTTTAGTTTCCGTCATTATCGACACTTGTGGAGTTGCTCGTCACCCACCGAAGCATTGGATTTCCGCCGATTCCTTGTCGCTGATGGACAAACGCCGCTTGATGCCGTCGGATTTCAGATACAGTGAAGAACGACAATCCCTTGGTCTAGCGTTGCGCAGGAGTCTGCAAATGGACCGCGAAGCTTGGTGATGTGAACGTGCTAGGGAGATGGGGCTTGCTAGTCTCTCTAAAAAAAATGTGTCAGCTTATACGCCGTAACGACGCTTCGCTGCCGCGCGACCACCACTAGTCGCGCGCGGGCTAAGTATACCGCGAGGACGCCCACCCCTACGCGGGTGGTAATACCAGAAAACTTTTCCATCTCATTCGAGTCACCGAAGGTGTTCGATCTGGTATAAGTGAAACAATATGCGAAGAGGATGGCGCCTTAATCACCAATCTTCAATGACGGTTGGAGCGATAGGCCGAACATTTGGCTCGCAGTTTTGTTGGCCCCCAGCTCCATCTGCTACCACTGGCGCTCGCGCTGGGGCCGAGTGGTCTACCCCCGCAGATCCTCTTACCAGGAACTCGAGCAGGAGCTCCAGCACATGAAGCGTTATAAAGCCCGCGGCCCTGTTGATCTCCCTCCAGCTCTATTTAAAGATGGTAGCGCTTCGCTGGTTCGAGAACTCACCGCTTTTTTCTCGAAAATTTGGTCGGAAGAGAAAGTTCCATCATCTTGGAGTGAATCGGTAGTCGTCCCCATCTTCAAAAGAACTCGCGCACAATCTGCTCCAACTATAGAGGCATAAGCTTAGTCTCCGTCGTTTGCAAGCTGCTGGTGTCCATCATACTTCGCAGGCTATCTTCAACGCGCGAATCGTTGCAACGAGAAGAATAAGCTGAGTTTCGTCCTGGTCGCGGCTGCATTGATCAAGTCTTCACATTCCGCCAGATCCTCGAGCTCCGCCATGTGTATCAGAGGCGAACGATTGCTGTGTTCCTGGATATCCGTGCAGCCTTCGATTCTGTCGATCGTACGGCACTGTGGCACTGCCTACTGAGGAATGGTGTCCCCGAGAAGTTCGTCTTCATGCTGCGCGCTCTCTATAGTCTGACCTCGGGCAAGGTTAGGGCTTATGGCAAGCTTTCGCCTACCTTTGTGGTCTCCAGTGGAGTCCGACAAGGATGCCCTATCTCTTCGTTCCTATTCAACTTTGCCATTGAGGATGTCCTGAAGAATGCTCTGGGCGATTCGTTGAACACAGGTGTTGAGCTCCTCCCAGGTAGTCGAGTTGTTGATTTGGATTGTGCTGATGATATCGTCTTGCTGGGTGACGATCCATACGTCGTCCAACTTGCACTAAACCGCTTGGCGATTGAAGCATCAAAGTATGGTATGTACTTTTCGTCATCCAAATGCAAGGCTCTCTTCCAAGACTGGCAGGTGCCTCTGCCTGCACTCACTCTTGGTGAGACACCAGAGGTTGTGGAGAGCGTTGTCTACTTGGGAAGCTGCATCACTGCTGGCGGGGCTGTTGGAGACGAGATTTCGATGCGCATCTCGAGAGCATGCTTCGCTTTTTCTAGGCTGAGGCACTTGTGGCGTCGTCACGACATTCGTCTCTCCATCAAAGCGCGGGTCTGTTGTGCAATCGTCCGTGCTGTACTGTTGTACGGATGCGAGACCTGGCCCATTCGTAAAGTTGACTTGCGCAGGCTATCCGTCTTCGACCATCGCCCATTGCCCTTGTGTGGTGGTCCTCGTGGTTGTATGGTAGCGAAGCATCAGTTCAAATGGCTGGTGTACTGCTGTTGTTGATGATGATGATGATGGCAGCACCACATAATCAATGTGGAAGTTAGACAGCGTGTCTTGGGACGTGGAAGCCACTCGCTTGAGGAGCTCGTCTCACTGCATCAACTACGGTGGTTGGGACACGTATTGCGCATGTCTGTCCAGCGTTACCCGCGTCGTGCATTGTTTGCGGTTGCTGGACAGGGCTGGAAAAGACGATCTGGTGGACAGCCTACAACATGGAGAAGCCGCACGAAAAAGCTAACGAAACAGTTGGCCTCGGCCGGTTGTTGTCGACTACCCGGTTGGGGTCCGAGAAATGCGGATACTTGCTGGTTGACGACCTTGGAAGCCATGGCGCAAGATCGATGTCAATGGTGGACGTGTGCATCGATGTGTTGCGGTGTCCCTTCTTGCTCTCCCTAAAAAGAACAAACTGAAAAATTCAAAAACTGTGAGTGGTAAACTAGACAAAAAAAACTTTTATTGTTGTTGCTCTTTTCTTATTATTCATACTGTTTTCATATTCAGCCATGGTGCCGATGACACAATATCTGTACCACAGATGTTGCATTCTTGATGCTTTTTCACCGCAGTTGGGCTAAACCAACTTGCACTTAAACTAGGTCTCTTTAATCTGCATAAATTTCATTCCAGTTTATTTGGTTTGTTTTGCCTATCTGAATAGTCTTCTATTAGCTGGCCACGTTGTTTACGCTAATTGCGCTTATCTTCGGCAATTTTGTTGCGTTTGTAGCATTTTTGAGTAACTTGTGGACATTTTTTCCCTACCGCGGATTCATTGCTAACCAAATTACTTCATATGCTAATTTAGCGAAGAGTTATGATACCGTATCTGTATGCATTATTGGATTTATTTTATTTCATTTTGTCGTTTCAAGTGATTGGCTGTTGCTTGATATCCCCGGTGTGGCTACGCTTGATGTGCATGTTGACAAGGTGCCTACCTGTCTATTACCCACTACCTCGTCCATACTGGCTCCAGGAGACAGTTGATCGTTGCTGGAGGGGACGGGGTGCACGGTCCTTGTGGCCGTGTTAGGCTCGAAGAGTGGTTCCATGCAGTCAGTGTGAAGCGGACTACGGTCCAGCCACCGCCTTGTGTGCGCTTGATTCCCAAATACAGTGTGCTTGTGTTTGCCTGTGAAGGAGTGTGGGCTGGCTCGTTGATGAAACGTGGCTCCCATCCGCATGCCTCCCGGTCTTATTCCTTCGGGTTTACACTGGATATGGGGTGTGTGGTTGGAGCTGTGGGTGGTGCAGCGCAAGCCATCCATGGTCCCTCTGTAGGCGCAGGCGTCCTGTGGCTTGCCACAGTGACAGGCAAATCCGAAACCGGATGCCGCCAACCATATATATATATATATATATATATATATATATATATATATATACCATTTTCACTTTAAACTGGACATTTTGCAAACCAAACTGGACATTTTGCAAAACAAATTGGACACGTTGCAATCTAAGTAGCAACTGGCCAATTTGTTGGTAAGAAATGAGCAGTAAGACTGCTGAATGATGTTCAGCATACACATTGTGATGACGCTAATACACCGGCATTGTGTAAGCAGCGGGCTACACTGTAAAACATTTGCTTGATCGTGAGCAGCGACCGAAGTTCTGAACTACGCTCCCCTCTCCCCATTGACATTCGCCTAGTTGGTGTGCAGTGCCCATACGCACCAACCTGTGTAGGTGTGTGACAGTTGGAAAATCGGACTTCCGAATCGTAATTGTGTATCAATCATTTTGTGAGTGGATTGCGATGCACAATCTCAATGTGCACCGTTATTCTCATTAGAGAGAACCTTGTCCGATTCGGTCAATGGGACCATGTCGGATGAAGCAGGTAGGCGGTGTCCCAGCTTCGCCCGTCTCTCTATTAGCTTTCGCACCTGCCACGTTATTGTATCAGCGTAGGCTGTAATGACCCCCAGCAAAACCAGTCTAGAGCTATAGCCTATTGTTGCAACATATCAACTACTGAGGAGTGGGCCGATTACACAATGTTCAGGCCACATTGTGGTCACGATAATGTAACCGAACTGCGTACGTAGCGGGTGATTGTGTAAGCCCTTCTCTTGACATGAGTGCAGTTCGCCTTGGTCAAAATCGGTGACCTATTTTCCCCTACACCTCCCCCCCATAGGAATTCGTGTGTTTTGTCTGGGTGTGTGGACCGACCTATGCAGCGGTACCACTATTGGAGCCGAGCATACGATAATGGTTCCACTGAACCCAACTTAGCTTTATTAGCTCCGTGCCGCACGAAACGACCAAAATGAGTGACGAACAACAGGAGAGCTGGTGTCCGACGCGACGGCACTGCAGGCGAACATCATTTGCGCGAAGAGAAATTCTCACAAAACTTGTGCTGGTCGACGGCAAAACTACTCGGGAAGCCGCTGAAGTCGCCGGTGTTAACGCGAGTACGGCAAGGAACATCATTAATGCCTACAAGCGAGAAGGCTCAAATACACAGCGCACCTGCGGTGGAAACAATAGGGAGAAGCTGACTCCCAATGTATTGCAGCGCGTCGAAGAAGCGGTTGAACGGCACTCTGAGGACACGTTGGTGCAGCTGCAGATGCGCCTGAGAAAGGATGTGATAAACCTATCAGTATCCTCTGTCTCCAACACCCTCAGAAGACTAAAGATAACTCTCAAAAAGTGTCATTACGAGCTCGACCGAGTCAACAGTGCCACGACAATCGCTAGCCGACAGGCGTACGCTCTCGAATTCTCGGTGACCGTCCTGCTCTTACACGCTAAGCCAACTGTTAATAATGAAAACGCACATTTTGAAATTGAAATGGTGTATTAACAAAAAATAAGGCAGTAACCATAGCAAAGATCAGTTGACGAAGGGTTGTCCGTCTTTCGCTTTCGTCAGGTTCATCATTGTATTGAGAACGCAGTTCATGCAGTCCTGCTGCGTTACCATCGCAACGCTGTCCTAAATGACCGTGCTCAGCGTCTGCTCAGGTGTGGGGTTAATAAGCAGGCGTCTCGCCGACGCTTTCACCTTTGAAAAGACGTGTTCTACCGGGTTTAGCATGTACGAGTAGGGCGGCATGAACTGCAGGTGATAAGACGAACCAAGGATCCTCCTTAGCTCATCAGGCATATGGATCCTGGCATTGTCCATGATCAGCCACGCGCCGTTCATCTCCACTATGCAGCTTATACGCGCCACCAGTTCCTCGACGAACGCTGAGAACTTCGCACCATTGCAGGTGCCATCGTTAATGATCTTTGAATGGATGACGCCTTGGTTATTCATTGCAACAATCAAGGTTACCATGCGACCTCTGACTGTGGGTAACATGACGTTCGCGCGCGTCCCTCTTCTTGAGCGAGCCTGAGTTCACCTCAGATGAAGGTTGAAACCACTCATCTATGAAGATGCATTTCTCCTTGTTAGAAGGTGCATGTGCCGAGAACTCGAGAGCGTACGCCTGTCGGCTAGCGATTGTCGTGGCACTGTTGACTCGGTCGAGCTCGTAATGACACTTTTTGAGAGTTATCTTTAGTCTTCTGAGGGCGTTGAAGACAGAGGATACTGATAGGTTTATCACATCCTTTCTCAGGCGCATCTGCAGCTGCACCAACGTGTCCTCAGAGTGCCGTTCAACCGCTTCTTCGACGCGCTGCAATACATTGGGAGTCAGCTTCTCCCTATTGTTTCCACCGCAGGTGCGCTGTGTATTTGAGCCTTCTCGCTTGTAGGCATTAATGATGTTCCTTGCCGTACTCGCGTTAACACCGGCGACTTCAGCGGCTTCCCGAGTAGTTTTGCCGTCGACCAGCACAAGTTTTGTGAGAATTTCTCTTCGCGCAAATGATGTTCGCCTGCAGTGCCATCGCGTCGGACACCAGCTCTCCTGTTGTTCGTCACTCATTTTGGTCGTTTCGTGCGGCACGGAGCTAATAAAGCTAAGTTGGGTTGAGTGGAACCATTATCGTATGCTCGGCTCCAATAGTGGTACCGCTGCATAGGTCGGTCCACACACCCAGACAAAACACACGAATTCCTATGGGGGGGGGGAGGTGTAGGGGAAAATAGGTCACCGATTTTGACCAAGGCGAACTGCACTCATGTCAAGAGAAGGGCTTACACAATCACCCGCTACGTACGCAGTTCGGTTACATTATCGTGACCACAATGTGGCCTGAACATCGTGTAATCGGCCCACTCCTCAGTAGTTCATATGTTGCAACAATGGGCTATAGCTTTAGACTGGTTTTGCTGGGGGTCATTACAGCCTACGCTGATACAATAACGTGGCAGGTGCAAAAGCTAATAGAGAGACGGGCGAAGCTGGGACACCATCTACCTGCTTCATCCGACATGGTCCCATTGACCGAATCGGACAAGGTTCTCTCTAATGAGAATAACGGTGCACATTGAGATTGTGCATCGCAATCCACTCACAAAATGATTGATACACAATTACGATTCGGAAGTCCGATTTTCCAACTGTCACACACCTACACAGGTTGGTGCGTATGGGCACTGCACACCAACTAGGCGAATGTCAATGGGGAGAGGGGAGCGTAGTTCAGAACTTCGGTCGCTGCTCACGATCAAGCAAATGTTTTACAGTGTAGCCCGCTGCTTACACAATGCTGGTGTATTAGCGTCATCACAATGTATATGCTGAACATCATTCAGCAGTCTTACTGCTCATTTCTTACCAACAAATTGGCCAGTTGCTACTTAGATTGCAACGTGTCCAATTTGTTTTGCAAAATGTTCAGTTTGGTTTGCAAAATGTCCAGTTTGGTTTGCAAAATGTCCAATGTGGTTTGCAAAATGTCTAATGTGGTTTGCAAAATGTCCACTTTGGTTTGCAAAATGCCCACTTTGGTTTGCAAAATGGCCAGTTTGGTTTGCAAAATGTCCAGTTGAAAGTGAATATATATATATATATATATATATATATATATATATGGTTGGCGGCATCCGGTTTCGGATTTGCCCTGCTCGATGCAGCAGATGGGGCACCGTTGATTATCCTCTGCGGTGACCAGAGCATCAGGAATTTGTTTGAAGGGAGATTCATAGGATTGCGTGGGCAGGATACTGTCAGGTTGTCTAGGGCTAAACAGGAGAACGATTATGGTTCTCAACCAGAGCCTTTGGTTCAAAAACCTGATCGCAAGGCAGCGGGTTTGGCGTTGGGCTACAAAGAGTCCGTTTTAAGGAATAAAGAGCCATCCTCATTCCAACCCGCAACCTGGAGGACCAGGAGGCTGAGTTTGTCTGGCCACTAACCACTGACCAATCTGGTATGAGTGACTCTGAAGGTGCAAAAGAAAGCACCACCCAGCATAGCTCAAAGGATCTCTGAGGCACACAAACCATCACACCACGGTAAGGTCCAGCCTCATTGTGACGGTTCCGCTTCTCCTATTTTTTCATGGATTCTTCGCATCACTTCCTGACTTATGGCTGTTGAGACAACGCTCCGTACGTAGGTGGGCCCATTTTGGAAGTACATGATTTCATCCGTCACGCATAAATGATGCCAATGATAACAGACATTTATCCTTCCAACGGATGCCCGTCAGCTTTTGATGTGTTGGTCCGTCTTTGCTTTGTGCGCTGCAGTTTTACCGTATGCTCTGTAACTGTAACCCGGTCCAGTCCTCGGTTTCAGACGCCTCGAGGATGATTGCAGACATGCAAGCGCCCTTACGTGATGGACATGGTCTATGGTTCCTTGTAGGCCTCCGCGATAAAACGCCAGCATTTACACGCTTCGTGCCCGGGCGATGTTAACGTTCGAAGCCGTGCACTTTCAACCATCTTACGATTTATCCCTCAGGACAACAGAAACTCTGAAGCAAGACCAAAGACTGGTGGTCTTTTCACACGAGGAACTTGCGGCCTAGAAGATAGTAGCGATATGATTAACAAAGTGCACCAAGGCGTGCATCTCTTTTTGAGTGGTGCAGTAGTTACGCTTCCTTTTTGAGTGGCTTCTGCTTGCATACGCAATTACTGACTCGGTTCCGCATGGCGTGTGCGGTGACAGCACAGCTACGATACCTGCTACTAGCATCCGTATGCAGGATGAAAGTGCCTGAAGTCGGTGGTGTATTCATATAATTAAGCACCGATGCTTCGCATAGCGCGGTCTGAACTTTCTCAAATACTTTCTGCTGAGCTGTTTGCCAGATGAATGATTTATACACTTTTAGAAGCTCGGTTAGCGAAGTGGTAATGGTCAAGAAGTCGCGGACGAATCGCTGGTAATAAGAGGCAAGGCCAAGAAATCTGCATATTTCGTTAATACTCTCTGGGACGCGTCACGAGCGGACGCACTGAACTTTCACTTGGTTGCAACTTACATACTTTTCGGATACTGTGACCTAGGTAGGCTATTCGTCTTTTTTAAAAGTCGACCTCCGTAACTTCGTTAAAGTGGTCTGCATAGACCATCGACGCGTATGAAGCCAAACCGATAATGATGAAGATCTTTGAGAACGAAGGACGCGATGCTGTTCCCGTACTTCTGTCGTTTTGTTGCGACGCGTGCTCGTGGCTAGCTGCCGAGCGTAGTGCGTGTCGTAGCGAGGAGTGTTCGCACTTTTGGTGAAAAACTCACCTGGTAAGCGGAGGGGTTTTCCATAAACCAGTTCAGCGTTGGACGTTCCGAGATCGACTTTCAGTGCTGATCCAGTACCGAATGACATCACTGATAAGACTTCTGTCCAATTTATCATTGGCAGACTCAGATGCTTTGTGATATCGGTAGAAGCATTCTACTATTCCGTTTACCTGAGGCTGCTAGGCAATTGTCAGAATACGTTTCCAACCGAGGACCTTGAGCAGGTCGTTGAAAGTCTAGGATTCGAATTGCGGACCAAAGTCGGTAGTCACAGTGGCTAGACAGTCATGTGAAGTGACCCAGGGTTCGACAAAAGCACGCTAGTGGTCTCGGCCGATACATAGGGAATTCGAACAGCTTCAGGCCAACGAGTGGTGGGATCCACCATGATCACTATGTAGACCATGCCTTTGGATGGCGGTAGGGGTCCAACAATTTCAAGGTGAACATAAGCGCATCTGGTTGACACTAACGGGAAGCGTCTAATCGAAGTGGCAACATATCGACGAGCATCTGCTCGCTGACAACTCAGACAGTTGCGTGCTCAAAATTCGAAGTCGTGCTGCATGTTGGGGTAAACGTACCTGTCGGCAATCATTCTGGTTGATGCACAAATGCCAGGATGCGCAATATTGTGCAAGGTATCGAAGATTTTCCTACGTAAACCGGCTGCTACAAGTGGACGTGCATGTCCAGTATAGACGTCGCTGATTATTGTGCCTATAGACTTAGTGAGTAGTTTCCGTGCTGACTAGCGTGGACTTTTCGAAGGATGCCATTAAGTCCTTTTCGGCTTGCTGAGCGGCGGCTGTAGCTGCCATGTCGAGCAATTGATCCGCTTACTTTTGGAAACCTGTCCGTCACTACATTGTCTCTGTCAGACACGTGTTGAACCTCGGTCGAAAACAGAGACGAAATCCATATGACGGAGTTGACGCAGCGAGTGTCGAGGCGAAGTGTTTCGGAAGGCGTAGAGGAGTGGTTTGTGATTTGTAAGGATCGTAAAACGATTACCTTCCAGGACGTGACGAAAATGGCAAACTACGGCATAGTCTGTAAGTAGCTCGCGGTCAAATGTGCTGTATTTTCGGCTGTCTGAAGGCGTTGAGATAAAAACGCTAGTGGTTGCCAGTTGGCTTGAGAAAGTTGCTGTAGAACATTGCCGATTGCGTTTTCCGAGGCCTCGACGGCCACACTGATCGGAGTGTTCGAGTCGAAGATGTGAGGCATGACTGCGAAAGCTACTGCTTCTTTGCTGGATTCGAAGGCTTTTTGTTCTTCATGAGTAAGATCATCTTTAGCGTTGTGTCCAAGCAGAGGATCCATGAGCGGTTGCATAAGCTCAGCGCAGCGTGATAAAAATAGGCGATAGCATCGAATGGCGACTAGAGTCGTTAGGTGGGGAAAATCGCGGATTGCTTGGACCCTGTCCTGCAAAGAGCAGATACCCTCGGAAACAAGTTGATGTCCAATGAACTCAGTGCGCGGCTGCATGAAAATGCACTTATCGAGGTGGCTGGTCACATTGTGCGCTTTCAGCCGTTTAAACAAGAGTCGTAGTGCTTTCGGCGTTCCTTTTCTGCTGAACTGGCCACCAAGCTATGGTCGATGTACGGGTGAACGATGTCGAGTCCACATTTGACGGCGTCAGTGAAGTGTTGAAATGTCTGCGCATTGTTACACAGACCGAATAGCATTCGCAGGAACTCGAAGAGTCCATATGGTGTAATGACGGTGGTTTTCGGTATATCCTCATCGGCGACCGGGATCCGATGCTAAGCTCGCACCAAATCGATCGGCTGTGCTATCCTCTGTAGGTGGAATCGGATATCGGTCCGGGACCGTTATGTTGTTGTGAGCACGATAATCCCCACTTGGTCGCCAGTCTCTTGATTTTTCTGGCACCTTGTAAAGTGGCGAAGACCTAGGGCTGTTGGACGGCAAGACGATCCCAAGTCCGAGCATGTGCTCGAATTCCGCACAGGTAGTTTTGAGCTCGTCCGGAGTCAGTCTTCGAGCTCTGGCGGAGACAGGTAAACCCTTGCTAAGTATATGGTGTGACTTAGCGGTCGGTGCTTTTGACAGAGGTGACGCAGATCGGAAGATTTCTGTGAAACTGTCACGTAGCCACTTGCTGACCGGTAAGTTGGCGTACACCAGGCTGAGCGATGCTACGTCACTGGATACTCCAGCGACGGAAATTTTAGTTGCGTGGTCGATGAGCCGTTGCCGTTTAGTGTCGACGAGTAAGTCGAGGTGCTTTAGAAAATCTGTTTTAAACGCTTCTTTACCTCTGCCCTCTGCCACTCACACCCGCGTCAAGGGAAAAAGCACCCACAGGCTTTGCACACAAGCCTTCTATTTACAAGTATGAGGAAAAGTACAACTAGCTGGATTTCAAAACTCACTGGTTTACTTGATCGATCGCCTGACCGACCACACTGAGGCAGACGCTTCTCATATTCAGCTCTGCTTAAGTCTCTATTACCCCCCCCTTTAAATTGATCGATCCTACATATTTTCCGCACTTGGGCTTGCTCGTAGCTGTTTACCCTGCAGTTCACTTGTTGCTATCGCGGTTGCCTTCGTCTTTGACTTGGCCTGCACGACAGGTCATGTGGCGCTTGAGCAACCGACTGTGTTCCGCTTTGGGGATCAACTTGCAGCCATGGTGGTCGTCTCCACTTTCGGGTCGGCCTGCATTGTACGTCATCTGCCGTTTGCATCTTATGTTGTGATCCATGTAGCCGCTCAGCTTTGTCTTTCAAAGAAAACGTGTCTAGAAGGATGTCCCATGGTAGGGATGGCGGTTCTAGGTGACTTTGAGTCTTGCCGTGATTCCACCCCAGCTGGTTGGTGTGTCTGACCCATTTCTCCTTTTCTACCATTAGCTTGTAGATGACCCAACTGTTACTGTGGATCACTCTCCCTGTCGACCACCTCCTCGGTCCTCGGAAGTCTCGTGCGTACACCATGTTCCCAATTTTGAAATGACGCACGCTGTCTGTCCGCTTTTCCCCCGCATGATAACTGCAATGTTTTTCTTTCCTGCTTGACACAAGGCGCCTTGCTCTAGATACCGGTTTATTGACTGACTTGAAGTTCTGAGTAGCACTGGTGATTCTGCAACATTCTGGACCAGGTTGGATTATTGCTTCGTGGCACCTATTCATTTGTGTAATCCGACTGCGATTGATTTTTACCGTCGCATCCTCAGGTCTGATGAGCACATCTGATTTTGGAGTGGCAGTGTGGCAGAAGTGTTGCTCTTCCCTGACTTCCGAATTTACGACCACATTTGTGCCAGGATTCAAATTGAGCAACCTCTGACATTCTGAAACAATTTCCTGTGATGTCCGCTTCAGTTCCGGTTCCCATTCTACTTGAATGTTTAATTCGTGTGATGGCAGTTTGATCAAATGCCCCTATGACTTATCTATCTGCGAATGCTGCTGCTGCAAAAGTGCCTGCAATTGTTCAAAACTGACTGACATCTTCGGGTTTTTCTGACTCCTGTCGGCACTGTTGTAAACGCTTCTTCTCGATTGGATGGAGGAATTAAACTTACTTGACCAGTCAGTTAACAGTATATGCCCAAAATTACGTCGAGAAACCAGCACAGACGCCGAATATGAACCGCAAACTTTGCAGTCAAATTGCTGAACTAAAGCGAAGCCACGAAAGTTTGTTTCAACTCGGTCTTGGATACTGCCGGACAGCCAGAACTGAGCTGAACCTCAAACCTGACGCCAGACCAGCTTTTAGACCAAAACGTCCAATACCGTACGCAACCCAACCAATAGTGGAGTCTGAGTTAAATCATCTGCGGTCGGAAGGCATAATCGAGCGCGTACATTACTCAGAATGGGCGGCACCCGTCGTTATGGTGAAGAAAGGAAACGGCAAGGTACGTATTTGTGCCGACTTTTCAACCGGCTTAAATTCCATGTTTGAGAATCACCAGTATCCTTTGCCTATACCTGAAGATTTGTTCACCAAGCTTAACGGTGGTAAATGGTTTGCGAAGCTCGATCTAGCTGATGCTTACCTACAAGTTCCAGTAGCCGAGAACTGCAAAACATTACTGACGGTCAACACGCATCTTGGACTTTTCCAGTACAATCGGTTGCCATTCGGAGTGTAAACCGCTCACGCCATTTTTCAACAAATCATGGATACGCTGCTGAACGACATCCATGGAGTCGCAGTAAACCTGGATGACGCATTGATTATGTGGTCTGACTCACAGTTTGCTGGCCGCGTTAGCGAAAGTGCTCTCATGTCTAGAAGAAGCTGACTTCCGGTTACAAGTGGAAAAATGCAATTTCCTGATGGAGAGTGTCAAGTTTCTCAAGTTGATTGACAAATATGGCCGGCGTCCGGGTCCCGCTAATATAGAAGCCGTCAAGCAGATGCCACCACCAAGGGCTGTTGCCGAACTTCGTTCATTTCTCGGTCTTGTAAGCTATTATAGTGCCTTCCTGCCATGTATACCTCAGACTAGAGATCCTCTGAACAAGCTGCTAATAAAAGGGGAAGAATGGCGATGGACCAAGGCCTGCCAACAATTCTTTGGTACAGTTAAGGCAGCGCTTACTTCTGGTTTACTCTTGATCCACTTCAACTCAAACCTGGAGGTTGTTTTTGCTTCGGACGCCTCCAGTTATGGGTTAGCTGTTGTCATTTCCCAAGTGTTTTCAGGTGGAGAAGAAGCTATTGCGCACACAGCACAGTCGCTGACAGTAGCGGAGAAAAATTACAGCCATATTGAGAAGGAAGCGCTGACGATTGTTTTCGCAGTGGAACGGTTTCACAAGATGTTATAGGGTAGACATTTCAAACTGATCACGGACCACAAACCTTTACTCTCGATATTTGGATCAAAGAAAGATCTTCCTGTTTTCGCAGCAAGTCACTTACAGAGTTGGGCAACCGTACTGTTGGCTTACGGTTTCAGTATACAATACCGATCTACGCAACAACTCGGCCAAGCTGACGCTCTATCTCGCCTCATCAGTTCCCACTCGAAGGAAAACGATGACTGCGTGATCGCATCTGTCAAATTCGAGTCGGAAGTTCAGCGGATCCTGGTTGACAGTGTAAGGGAGTTGCCAGTAACTTCGGACATGATTCCTGCAAACGGCTCAAGACGAGATCTTTCTGAAAGTGATAGGGTTTGTGCAGTCCAGTTGACCTGATGTCAGAATTTCGACTGAGTTACGATCTTTCTTCAATCGACGCGGATCTCCTTTGGTCGTTGGCAATTGTCTAATGTTTGGTGACCGAGTCGTGGTACCAAAGAAGTTGTGGAAGAGAATACTACAGCAGTTTCTTTCAGGATATCCGGGAACCAGCCGAATGAAGGCGCTGGCACGAAGTTTTATGTATTGGCCTCAAATGCATTCAGAAATCGAACAGTTTTGCCAAAGTTGTGAATCTTGTCAGCAAACAGCAAAGGCACCTCCAAAATGTCCGTGGCAACTTTGGCCCTAGTCGGAGGAACCCTGGCAGAGTCCACTTGGATTATGCGGGACCAATCAACGGCCAATCTCAATTGATTTTTGTTGGTTTTTACACAAAATGGTCCGACGTGATTCTGATGCAAATCCCACCTCCGTCGTCACTGTTGTAAACGCTTCTTCTTTATCTCTGCCACTCCCAGCCGCGTCAAGGGAAAGAACCCACATAGGCTCGTCACACAAGCCTTTACAAGTATGAGGAAAAGTACAACTAGCTGGGTTTTTAAAAACTTATTGGCTTACTCGATCGATCGCCTTACCGACCACACTGAGGCAGACGCTTCCTATATTCAGCTCCGCTTACGTCTCTATTAAAATCCACCCTGATTGTAGGGTTCTGGACGTCAGCGACGAAGAATATCCTTCGAAAGGAACGTCGTAGGTCTAGGTTAAGCTTACACGAGCGTTGATCGTACACCTAAATGCTGCTCCCATTGGCGGCGTGTAGAGAGCCAGTCGCCTTTCCAGTTAAATCCTTAGAATTACGTGGAAGGACACTGACTTTTGCGCCGGTATCGGCTAGATAGTGAACCGTTTGTCTATCAGTGACGAAGAATAGGCGACTGTGTTGACCAGCTACTTCCTTCATCCCTACATGCTGATCGGCCGGTTTCACTACGCGTTGTATTTGGAGGAACAGGGTGGGCTGCACTGCCTGGCCTGCTGGCCAGATCGTTGCTGACCTTCTGTGCGGTGCTTTTGATCGAGCGCATTGTTTACGACTTGGTGAGCGGCATCGGCAACTACTCCTAGAAGTGGCGAAGTCGTCAAACTTTTTGGCGAGTGCGGAAATCCGCGCTTTCATTTCGGCGATATCGTTGTCTGAGGTAGATCGAGTTCGTTACATCTGTTTATACGATTCCTAAATTCGGTCCACAACATCCGCCATTATTGACAGTGGTGCGTCAGCCCTTGCACCTTTCACATGCTAATCTACGCAACCACATTTTCCTAAGGAATGCGTCCTCCATCATAGTGGGTTTAGCTAGGGTTTGCATCTTTCGCAATAGGTGCGATCACTTGAGATCACCGAACTTCCTTTCGCTCAAAAGTGTTGTGATAAACCTGTCCGTTTGAGGACCGCTGCTTTAATTTCCTGCTAGGTTCTTCTCCCTGTTGACGGATCCAGAATGTCGTCGACGACGTGAGGAGGAGGAGCAGGCACGACGTGAAACTACCTGATTCTTTCAAACCTGATGCCACGCAGTTCGAATAGTGCTTTTAATTGAGCAAACCGAGGTTTTGAATTATTCTTGCTAAATGGCGGAGGGACGAAGGTTACCGTATCGACCTGGTCATCGGGATCTACGAAATACGCATCCATACCAAAAAGATACAAACCAAACGATATGAAACCGAATTGTGCACAAACTGAAAATGGATTGATTTACCACAGGATTTACCGAGCCTGAGGAGAAAAATTAGTAAGCCTCGGTTGGGGTCGCCAATATAGCGGAATTCTTCGGTCGCTATTGACACAGGTTCGTCCCGCCTTGTGTAAATTCCTAAAGAAGACAAATAAATGGCGAAGTATGCGTTTATTATATATATGTATATATATGTATATATATGTATATATATATATATATATATATATATATATCTTTGCAACGATCTACGAACAGACGTAAAGCCATCAGAAACCATGCGACACGAAAGGAGATACAGAAATAGTAAAAGAAAACCCAACATAAAACTTCAAAATCTATGATTTCGTCAGAGGGCGAGGTACTACCCGGTTGCCCAAGCCGAAGTGGAAACGTACCATCCCGATTAGACTTACTACTCTTTTAACTCGATTCGGGTCGCTGAAGAAGTACCTTTAGACTGGCGACTATCAACAATCGTGCTCATCTTCAAAAACGGTCAACCTACTTTGTACGAACATCACCGAGGCATTATCCTTATTTCCATTGCCACGGAACTTCTCAAGCGTATGTTTCTTCAATGACTTACTGATCTCCGTGAGTACCGAATCACTGAAAGGCTGGCTTCCGCCCTGGCCCTGGTAACATCGACCACACATTTACTCTTCGCCAAGTTTCAAGACAGACACATACGGACGACCGACAACAGTAGTTCTCCTTGATTTGAAAGCCGCCTTCGACTCTGCTTATGGAAACAGCTTGTGGCCGAGTACGGGTTTACGGGAAACTCTCGAGTTCTCCACGACAAGTAACATTCTCCAGGATTGTCCTATATCTCCTTTCTTCAACTTTTTGAGCATGAATGAATCGGTTCTTTCAGATTATTTTGAGGTTTTAGTTATTGAGTATGGGGACGACAAGGTTCTCCGTAGGTCTGATGCATTGGTTATGAAAACACTACTGCAAAGATTTGTGCATAGCGCTGCACGCTTCGACATGTACTTTGCACTTTCAGAGTGCAAAGTGGCTATCAGCGAGCAGCCAGTGGAAGTTATGCATCGGTTCACTTATCTTGGTGGCTGTGTCACCTTCGGTAGTCATCACTGAGTATGTTACTTCGCGGATCAGCAATGCCCGTGTGGCTTTCCAGAGGCAGAATATCAGCCTGTCAGTGAAATGCGTGGTATATAACGCTATGGTAAGGCATGTGTTACTGTATGGATCAGACACTTGGCGAGTTCGCATTGAAGACATTATATGCTTGGCCGTGTTTGACCACTGGTGCTTGCGAAGTATTGCTCATATTTGGTGGGAATATTGGGTGAGTAATGCTGAGGTCTGCTGGTTGGTTTTTGGTCAGAAGCCTACTGATGCCTCTCTCGAGTGTTTGCTGAATCTTAATCGCTTAGGTTGGCTAGGCCATGTCCTCCGCACGTCCTTTGACCGGCTTCTTTGGCGTTCATTTTACGCCGCGGCTGCCGCATGTTAGGTGAACCCACGAGGTGGCATAGTGGCATTACGAAATTGACTGAGAGACTTGATCTGGTGATGGTCGAGATAGTCGACACCAATAGTTAGAGACCGTATCTGACGTGGCGCAGTTAGTGTCGTTTTTGCATTCGCTTTCTTGCATCAGACTTAATTTTCATTCTATTCTGATTAATTCAACGCATCGCCTTGCTTTCATTTTCTTTATGTTCTATTTACCTTGTCGGCGTTATTGTTATTCTTGCGATGTGCGTTATGGCAACTGGATCCACCGTACTTCGGTGTTCAGATCATAGTTGATCAATTATACTGTACTGAACTCTCTAGAGTGGTCCCATTATTTGGCATGCGCTTCGCACGTTCTAAGTGCAATGTGTCACTGCAGGACCACCAGTCGCTTGATGACCCCCCTAACCCTTGATAGCCTAAAATTCGAGGTAGCTGCTCAGTTGGCGTACCATGGCAGCTGCATCAGCAACAATCGGCGCATAGGAACTAAGATCAGTTCCCCGTATTGTAAAAGCCAGAGCTACATTCTTGGATCTGCGACATCTTTGGTGACAGAAAGGAGTTTCCTTCCTTCTGAAAGGCCGCGTTTACACGGCCACAGTGAAGGTCGTCCTGCTGTTTGGGAGTGAGACTTGGCTTCTTCGGTCTGAGGCGCCTTCAAGTATTTGATCTTTGTCTACGATGCATTGTTGGTGTCGGGTGGAACCAGAAACGATGGGGTGCGTAGACAAGTACTAGACAGTAATAACCAATCTAGTTCTTTAGGAAAACAGTAAGCACTGAATAAGTTGCGTTGGCTAAGGTACGTAATACGTATGCCTGGTCACCGTATACCGAGGAGGGCCTTGTTTTGTCTTCCAGAAGTTAGATGGCGCAAGGCTCGAGGTGGATAAAGCTTGACTTGTTACCGGGAAATGAAGTCACTGGCGACCATTCTGGGTATCATTGGTCCATCTCGCCTTCCAGGTAAGTATCCACATGACTCGCTTTGTGCTTGGCTCGAAACCTTACAGGACGACTTGCAGTCGACACCGGTGGCGCGTCTGTTGCAGTCTCGCAGTGGGACTGACTGTTTGAAGTGTGTTTGGTGCTGTTATATGTGAGGCAAAAACTGGTCATGACGCATGGCAGTTAAGGCCGCAAGGAATGTCTCGTGGATGCCACCTTATGTTTGCATGGTAGCTAGCTATTTGTGAATGTATCCTGTTGACAAGGTGTAGGCGCCTTGACCCTGAACGTTTGCTTAGGATGTCAAGGTTTTCCGGTTAATCCCCATTCTCTTCCTCTTATTATTCTGTTCCGTAGGTCGTTATGGTTGTAGGGCAGCAAAGCATCAGTTTAAATGGCTGATGTACTGCTGTTGCTTATTATTATTATTATTATTATTATTCTCAAGGCCACGGTGGCCAGTTCGAAATATATCGCTCCGCTCCCAGGCCAGTTTGTTCAGGTTTTCTGCGTCATATATCGTAATATTTTATCTTCAGTTATCTAATTCGTTATTATTTGTGCTTCTGAATTATCCAGTAATATATTTTAAGCCGTTTTCAGCAGTAATTCTGTCGTTCCATACTACCTTGATTCACATCCGTCCTGGTCGTATGTTGCTCGTGTCCTCGTCACGCCAGTTTACCTCGTTCTTTTCATTGTTAAAGTAGTTTTATCACATAAATATTTGGGTAATTCACCCACATTAGTTATTTGGATTTATTTTATCATAACTACCTGTACTAGTTTATTATAATTTCTGTGATGCTACATTACGCTGATTTAGTCGTATCGATCGGTGTCTATTTTTGAAATGACAAGGCAGTCTAGCAAGGCAGAAACCTTGTGGCATTTGCTCCAAAGTCGTTGGACATCGCGCAAATGCGATAACATGCAGTTTATGCAACGTAAAGTTTCATATCTCGTGTATTTGTCAGTCTGCGGACCAATTTCGAGTAATTCAAGGCATTCAGCACGACTTTTTGGAGACCATTTGTAAGTGATGTCAGTCTAAACTTGGGCAGAATAGAGCCGAAAAGCCTGACATGCGGATCAGTAGAGCGAAGTGCGCTAAAACGCGCAGCTCGATTTGTCCTGTGCCACAATCAGCGAAACAGCCAGCGCTTAGTACGACAGCCAATCTATCCATGGAGCAAAGTGCTAGCGCTCCGTCAGGCTCAGCTTCAAGGCCTACGACTTCTTCAATTGACGCTAAACCTCTAATTTGCAATAAGCTAATTGGTCACAACGGATGGAAAATGTAACTTCCAAAGAAGCCAAGAACAATGTCCAGCGACCTGAGGCGCCGCAGCCTCATGGCCTTTCACGCACCTGAATCCTGTGATTCCAATTCTCAGGTGTACTGTGAACATGACGTCGAGCTTTTGCAAACTGATTGATAGACTGACGTAGATGAGGGTGGACTGGAAGTAAAACAGATCGCTCATCTCGGAAAGAAAACCGAAGACAAAAGTCGATCTATGAGGGTGACTTATGTCGAAGAGGCAAGTCCTAGTATTGTGCCGTCTTAATAGGCTGAAAGGTTTAAAGATCCATGTGCGCGCTGACTTAGACCCAGCAGACGGAGAAACTCAAGTCTGCGATGATTGAACTAAAGCGACGCACGGACGATTCAGAAATAAATCTCTGTATTGCAGATTTTCGGGTAGTCACCCGGATTCCTCCGCGAATCCGGATCATCAGATTTCTGATGCTTCAGGCGCTCCCAGCGGTTCCTACTGCGGCCTGCGCGTAGCCCTTACTAACGTCTGCAGTCTGATGAACAAACGCGATGAGCTGTACTACTTTGTAATCTCTCAGCGGCCAGATGTATTAGACCTTGTGAGACATGGTTAAACTCCGACGTAACCGCTCAAGAAGTGGAAATCAGCGGCTGCTCGTGTTTCCGCTGTGATAGACCATCAAATGATCGTGGTGGCGTTCTGCTTCGCATAAAGTCTTCCTTGTGTGGGAGGCTAGTGAGCGCCTACCGTAACGCTGATGGTCTATGTGAGCAGTTATGGTGTTCGATTCGTCTAAGACGCTGCAAGTTGCTCGTGGGCGTGGTATATCGCAGTCCACTGGGCCGCTGCTTCGACTGGTTGTCGCATGTCAGCAACCATATGAGTCATCAGCTGTTCCTACTTATGGGCTATTTCAACTTGCACTGAATACAGTGGCCTGAGGCTGAACGTCTCCCCGGCCATTGTGAAGTCTAGAGGAAGTTTACGGAGTCGATATTTGAAACCGCGGCCACACAGCACATCAACCAACTGACACGCATAACCGCACACAGCTCTATCATGCTTAGATCTGCTTTTGACCAGTTGTGAGCAACGTGTGCATAACATTCAAGTCTTGGAGCCCCTGGGAGCGAGTGACCACTCGATGATCGTAGCCAGCTTGGAACTGCCGCTACCGTATTCTCCCACGCTGGAGCCAGCCTTTAACTATTGGCAGGCGGACTTAATGGCCCCACTCGACCAACGAGCCAGATGGACTAGTCTTTACCAGAGGATTCGTCTATTGAAACCTGTTAGACTAGGATTAAAGTGGGAGTGCAATCGTTGTGCGCCTGATTTGTACCCCTTAAGTATCGGAAAGTTGGAACAGTCAAACCACATTGGTTCGACAAGGAGTACAGCAAACTGGCCCGACGACTCAGACTATGGAACAAATTCGTGTTATCTAGTTCTTTTGAGGACTACAAGGTACGGCGAAATCACTGCAATAACGCGAAAACAAAGAAGCGCAGAAGCTTCGAAGAGAAGCTTGCAACCGGCGCAAAAACTGCTCCCAAGTTTAGATGAAGCGGCGCCTGAGGCCTGCAGGCAATGTGCCAGTGTTGGAAGGCTCAGGTGGACAGCCCCTAACCTCGAGCACAGATCGTGCGTTCGCATTGGCGACGCACTTCGCCTCCGTATTTGCAAGTGACCAGCTGTCTGTAACGAGTTCGACGAGTACCGCTCCCGCTGAACTAGACAGCCTGGATTGTAACATCGATGGTGTACGGAAGCTTCTGGCAAGTCTTGACGGGACGAAGCTTTCTGGGCCAGATGGAATCCACCTACTGATCCTCAAGTCCCTATCGGCCATCATCTCGTCTTCTGCAACTGAGCTGTTAAACAGGTCACTATCCACTGGACTATTACCGGGCGACTGGAAATGCTGTCGTAAGCCAATACGGAAAGGTGGTTACCCAAGCAAAGTAGATAACTACCAGCCTATCTGCCTGACCGCTGTTTTGGCAAAGACGCTCGGGAAGATCCTAAAGAAGGGTCTTCTTGTCCGGGAGAAAGTAAGAATTGCTTTGGAAATCCACTATTTTAGCGATTAATCGATTATTAACGGTTTTCGCATCGATTTCGAACGTTCCGTAATGTTCTACTTCTGCACGTGATTAAAAACCACCTGACACCTCGGCAAAAGATATGGGGAACCACTAACCTTGGTAGCTGACGTTCTAATTCTAGAAGCCGAAGGTCAGCAAGAGACCTATAAATACAGCCAAGGTCCGCAGCAGTTGTACAGTGTTTGTTGGCGGCGATTAATACAATTATAACAATTGGCGACGGCGAAATTTGGAGATGTGATGAATTTTTCTGCCGAACAATTTCAAAAGCTGCTTTTCCAACAGCAAGCTCAAATGGAAGCACAGATGAAAATGATTGAAAATCTAACACAGTGCTTGAGTTTGCAGACAACAGGAGCAGCGGCGCGGGACACGCAGGCGAGTTCTGTTGATCTTCTCACGAACGCGATCACTGAATTCAATTATAACGCGGCTTCTGGATGCACCTTCGAAGCGTGGTTCCATCGCTGGGAAGACATGTTCCAGACGGACTTCATTCGTTAGGACGGCTCCTGGAAGGTGCGATTGCTACTCCGCAAGCTCGGAATAAGTGAACACGCAAGGTTCATAGACCACATTTTGCCTAAACAGCCGAAGGATCTGACTTTTGATGAAGTAGTGTCGCAGCTGAAGGAAATTTTTGGTGAGTCAGTATCCTTGTTTAGTATTCGCTATCAATACCTGAAAATTGTCAAACACGAATCTGACGACTTTGGGGCCTTAGCAGACATGATTAACCGTGAGTGTGAACGTTTCAAACTACGCTCTTTAACGCACGATCAGTTTAAGTGTCTCATTTTCGTTAGCGCTCTACAATCGCCCAGTGATGCTGAGATCCGCACGTGGCTTTTAACTAAGCTGACACTGAAGGCCCTCGTAAGCGAATGCAAATGGCTGCTCACTCTAAAACACGACACTACCATGGTCGAACGCAATGGTCTCGCACCACCAGATACCGTGCAACTCGTGAAAAAGGCCAGGACCGGCAACCGAAGCAAACCCTTCAAGAAGCCGACGAACAAATCGCCCACAGCATGCTGGACATGCGGCGAATGGCATTTCGCGCGCTTTTATCCCTTCAAACATCATATTTGTCAAACGTGTCATAAGCGTGGGCATAAATAGGAATGCTGCAGTTAGATCCGGTCGAAAAAAGTGCAGAAGTCTTATCGAAAGGGGAGTTCTAGAAAGGATGGCGCCGAGTCTATGTCCATAATTGCAGCATTCCAAAGCAAGTGTAAACCGAGGCAACGATTTATCAGTGTGTTGATCAATGGGATCCCAACGAAGCTGCAATTTGACACGGCCTCGGACATCACGATTATTTCCAGAAGCACATGGAATCACATAAAGAGGCCGAAGATGGTCGAGTCTCAGAAAGTTGCACATAATGCATCCGGCGGTGTGTTAAATTTAGTGGGCGTACTCCATTGCAAGATTGCTTTCCAAGGTGTGGAAAAGTCGGGAACATGCTACATTTCAGACCGGCCGAATTTGAATCTTCTTGGCCTCGACTGAATTGACAAGTTGAATCTCATCGATGTTCCCTTGAATCAGATCTGCAACCGAGTTCGAGCAAGTCCAGACCCATCATCAAAGTCCGTCGAAGACATGACACGTACCCTGAAGCGAAAATTTGCTTCTGTCTTTCAGGATGGCTTGGGCCATTGTACGAAATTCAAGGCAACACTGAACTTGCGACTAGGTGCTAAACCAGTGTTCAATTCTAAAAGACCGGTACCATACGCAGCCATGTCAACCTTTGGCCAAGAAATCGATCGACTAGAACGTGCCGGAGTCATCACAGCCGTCAACTACTCATCATGGACCGCACCTATTGTCGCAGTGAAGAAAGCAAATGGCAAGGTACGCGTCTGCGCTGACTTCTCAACTGACCTCAACGCTGCGCTGGACGACCATCAGTACCCATTACCTGCACCGGACGATATCTTTGCAAAGCTGAATGGTAGTAAGTACTTTGCTAAGCTTGACCTATCCGACGCTTATCTTCAAGTGGATGTTGACGAAGTCTCGAGGGAGTTGTTGACGATCAACACTCATCGTGGGCTATTCCAATACAACCGCTTGCTATTTGGTGTGAAAACGGCGCCAGCCATCTTCCAGCAGTTGTTGGATACCATGTTAGCTGGCGTTTCTGGAACTGCTGCATATCTGGATGATATTATAGTGTTGGGTCGAACACCAGAAGAACTATTCAACCGCCTGGATGCAGTGCTTGGTTGTATACACTCGTACGGTTTCGGGTTCCGTGAAGATAAATGCACATTTTTCACGCCGACCATCAAGTACCTCCGTTTTATCCTCGAAAAGGACGAACCTCGACCAGATCCGGAAAACATAGAAACCATTAGAAAAATGCCTCTGCCAACAGATCTACAGTCCTTGTATTCCTTTTGTGGGCTCATCAGGCACTACAGCGCATTCTTGCCTGAGATGCACCGCCTGCGTGCCCCGTTAAACAAGCTACTAGCCAAAGGCCAAAAATAGAACTGGACATCAGAATGCCAGAATGCCTTCGAACGCGTCAAGTCACTGCTGTCCTCAAACTTGCTTTTGACCCATTTTGATCCCTCCAAAGAGATTGTCTTGGCCACAAATGCATCAAGCCATGGGATTGGTGCAGTAATATCACACACGTACGCCGATGGATCTCAGAAAGCAATCGTCCATGCCGCCAGAACACTTACGAAGGTCGAGAAGAATTACATCCAGATTGAAAAAGAAGCATTGGCCATAGTGTACACGGTCAAGCAATTCCACAAAATGCTGTACGGCCGCCGCTTCAAGCTTCTGACAGATCACAAGCCCTTGCTGGCTATCTTTGGTTCAAAAAAGAGCATTCCGGCCTACACAACCAACCGGCTACAATGTTGGGCTCTTACGTTAATGGGGTATGATTTCGAGATCCAATACCAGTCGACAGTTTCCATTGGCCAAGCAGATGCACTGTCACGCCTAATTGATGCCCGCCAGCAAAAACATGAGGACACAATCATTGCCTCGGTCGAGATTGAACCTGACGTCAACTTTCTGGTAACTGATGCATTGCACGGTCTACCAGTTACCGCAGAAGCTGTACGAACCGAAACGCTTCGGGACCCAATACTCAAGAAGGTTACACAGTTCCACGAAACAAGTTGGCCACGTTCATGTCCATCTGCCGAGTTGCAACAGTACTTTCAGAGGAGATACTCGCTCTCTATTGTAAACGAGTGCATACTATTTTCGGAAACAGTGGTCATCCCCAAGGCACTTCAGGAGCGCTTTATTCGGTAGTTTCACGCCGGGCATCCTGGAATTAACCGGATGAAGGCGCTTGCCCGTAGTTATGTATACTGGCCCTTCATGGACAAACAGCTAGAAGAAATAGCCAAACGCTGCCAAAAGTGTGCCAATGTCTCGGAAGCGCCACAAAAATCAGTACTCTATTCATGGCCAAAAGTTACTAAGCCATGGTGCCGCATCCATGTCAACTATGCGGGACCGATCAACGACCGAAGTTTCCTCGTTATAGTCGATTCATACAGCAAGTGGCCTGAAGTATTTCTTATGGAGAATACAACCACCATATCGAAACTGCGCCAAACCTTTAGCAGATTCGGCTGTCCTGAGACAATTGTCACTGACAATGGCTCACAATTTACTTCAGCAACGTTTATGGAGTTTTGCAAGCAATGCGCCATACAGCACGTTCGCTCGCCGCCGTTTCACCCACGGTCGGATGGCCAGGCAGAAAGGTTTGTCGATACATTCAAACGAGCTCTTCACAATTCAAAAGAGGAGGGAGGTATAGAGGAGGTGGTTGACCGGTTCCTTTTCCTCTACCGATCAACACCGAATCCACAAGCGCCAGACGGAGTATCTCTAGCACAGGCCATGATGAACCGGAAGCTCCGCATGCCTTTCGACGCCATCCGACCGCGTCCGGAGTCTTCTGTTGGTGAAAGAAACCGCAGAATGGAACAGGATTTTAACCGGCGGCATGGAGCAAAGAAGCGATCTTTTACGCTTGGACAGAAGGTGCTAGTACGTGACTACCGGGAAGGCCATGCGAAATGGACGCCAGGGACGGTCAAACGCAAGCGCGGAAACTTCATCTATGACGTGATTGTGGGCGCACGGATCTGGCCACGGCATGCAAACCAGTTACGGTCCACCTCGTGCCAACCAGAACAAACAAGGCCTACTGATCTCCCGTTCGATTTACTGGTGGAAAGCTTCAGGCTGCCGAAGATAGCAGTGGACGACTGCACACAGTCAAGCAAAGAATCCAGAACAAGAACATCGGAACAAAGTTCTCGGGTGCTTCTGCCAAGGAGGTAGACCGACAGGCAGAGAACACCTTCCCGAAGACTGCAAGTTAATCCTAGGCTTTCGTCTTATACCTCGGACGATATCTTAGGAGGGGGTGTCCGGGAGAAAGTAAGAATTGCTTTGGAACTCCACTATTTTAGCGCTTAATCGATTATTAACGATTATTGCATCGATTTCGAACGTTCCGTAGTGCTCTACTTCTGCACGTGATTAAAAACCACCTGATACCTCGGCAAAAGATATGGGGAACCACTAACCTTGGTAGCTGACGTTCCAATTCTAGAAGTCGAAGGTCAGTAAGAGACCTATAAATACAGCCAAGGTCCGCAGCAGTTGCACAGTGTTCGTTGGCGGCGATTAATACGTTATTTTGTCAAGGTCATTGACGTTTTGCTTTTTCCTTCGGTTGGGCTAGAAGTTTGTGGAGCAGTAAATTGTTATTTTTGGAATTGCGTCTAGTGAGAAGATTATAACACTTCTGTAGCTTCTTGAGTCGAAAAGTCTATTGACGCCCACACAGCGTGGTTTCGTGAAAGGTCGCTCGTGCATCACCAACCTACTGTTGACGAGGCACGAATGGTTACAAGCGCTGAACCAAGGCAAGCCGGTCGACGTCATTTACAGTGACTTCAGTAAGGCTTTGGTAAGGGAAATCATGCAGTGCTCCTCGACAGGCTGAGGGTGTGCGGTGTTTGCGGCTCGCTGCATCGATGGATCAAGAATTTCTTTGTTGATCGAAAGTGGTGGGTCCAGGTGAACAAACATTTGACCGACTGGTATCCATCGAGCAATGGCGTGCCCCAAGGCACTGTACTGGGGCCGATTTTATTTATGATCCATGTAAACGATGTGGCTCAGCTACTCCAATTACCTTGTTCATTGTTCGCAGATGACTTGAGGGTGTGGAGAGTAATCCGCACATCCATTGATTGTGACCTGCTTCAGTAGGGCCTTCATCGCCTCTCCACGTGGTCTGCAGAGGTCAACCTTCCGATCAACCCGGTCAAGTCGCAATTCATGAGGCTGGGTAAGTGTGAGCAGTCGAACCTACACGGTGGCCTGTCAACTGTTGCATCCCGTGCCTTTCGTGAAAGACCTCGGTGTACTTTCACGCTACGACCTAAAGTCCATGGACAACACGAATAGGTTTTACCAAAACAGCCTTCGTATGCTTTGGGCGCTCAGGCGCAGCTTCAGCACTTGGTCCGGAGAGATTGCCACTTGCCTCTTTGTCTCAATAATACGACCAATGCTAGAGTATGGCTCCCCCGCGTATTGTCCCATCACCCGGAGCGAGGTAGAAAAGATTGAGCGAGTGCAGCATGTAGCCACCAGGCTGATTCCTAACTTACGAGATGTGCCGTGTGAAGACCCGTGTAGGAAACTAGGGCTGTACACCCTAGCTTATCGTCGACTGGGTTGACCTCATGACGCACCGGATATTACATCTGGGAGATCACCCCATGTTGAGGCCGCTACTTCATCTGCGCACACCAAGCAGCACACGAGGACACTGGTACAAGCTTGTCTTACTGGATTTGAAGCGGGTCGCTCACCAACCCACTTTCGAACGCAGAGAGGTGAATGTATGGAACGACCTGCCGCAGCGCGTAGTTGAGGCAAAGTCGGTGTCGAAATTTAAGAAATTCCTGGACAAACACTGCCGACATAAAGTATATCGAACGCACCACAACATAACGGGTCTTTGTCCCTGAGTGACATTAGATGCATCTACACAGAGAAACCTTTACTTGCTGCTTTCAGCCAGTAATCAGTAATAATTATCATTAATGCAACACGATTCGGTTGATGTTGCATTAGTTGTGCCTCTTCGCTGCCGCTGGGCTGGAACGACTTACTGTTACGCTTATCGAGCAATACCCTAGATCCGACTGATTCAGTTTTATTATTTCTACTCATCGTTAATCGTCCGCATATTCAGTGTTTAGTTTGCGCGTATTTCCTTTTGTTAGGTGTTTGATATCCCAACATACTCTTACACTAAATCAGGCTTAATACGCATTTGTTGCGCTCCGTTCTGTCATTCAGCCGCATATTTTATGTCCAGTTTGCATGTATATTTTCCTCTATGTTCTGTACTTGCTGTTTAGTATCCCTGGTGGGGTTGAGCTCATCGTGAATGCTGACAAGTTGCCTACCTGTTGTCACATTGACTGAGGTGTGTTTCTCACCCTCAGTTAACTTGTATTGATTATAATGATGATGATGCCTCGATTATTCTGGTTTCAGGTGACGGTTGGTAGTTGCCTGGGGGGACGGAGTGCACGTTTCTCGTTACCGTGCTAGGCTCAAAGAGTAGTTCCATCCATTGTGGGTCGGATTGCGGTCCGACCACCGCCTTGTGTACGTCTGGCACGCTTGATTTCCGTAGTGGACAAGTAAGAATGCTGCTGCGTATGTTTAAGGTTTGTGGACCGGCTCCGTTGTTGAAACGTGGTTCCTATCTACATGTCTCTTGGTCTTGTACTTTTGGACTTACATTGGATATGGGGTGTGTGGATGGAGCTGTGGGCGGTGCATTACAAACCACCCATGGTCACTGTGTAGGCACAGGCGTTCCGTGCCTGTCCTATGGAAGTCATAGGGACAGACAAACCAGGAATCTGATGCCGCCAATCAGGTAGTCAGCTGGCGGGTAATTGCCACCCTATTATAACCCATTCTTATGACACGCGATCCAGATCCGACTGTACCGAGTTCCCTCAGGTACTACTTAGCAGTGCACGAGTTCGGTCTACTTGTAGTGTAATCTTGACCCCATATACTTGTGTTCACTGAAACGTTGTTGTCTCCGAACGTTGTCTCCGAATATCACGCAGGGTGAAGATATCCACCTGGCTACGCAATACTAAGGGCTGACCTCTTAGTCGTCAAGCGTCAAGTGCTCGTCATGCGTTTCGATCTCTGGATAGAGCACTTTTCTAATAACTACCTAGCACAGCCCCTGTGACACCTCCGTTTCTCTCAGGTCGTGCTTGGAATGTCCCCACATATCCCTCTACCGAAATGCAACCCATTCTTTGAAGCGTCATAAGTCCCCGGTCCTGGAAGCTTACTCCTGGCTCTATTCAAAGATAGCAGGAATGTATTTGCCAGAGAAATGTTATCGCTGTTCACTAATGTTTGGACTGATGAGAAGGGTCCAAACCCATGAGCAGAATCGGTCAGTGTCCCGATTCACAAGAAACGCTCATGCGAAGATTGCGCCAGTTCCCGCGGTATTTCCTAGATCTCTGTTGCGTCCAAAATCTTTGTGTCTGTTCCACTTCGCAGGCTTTTAGTGACTAGAGGGCATTCATCGAGAGCAATCGGGCGGGTTTCCCTCCAGGCCTAAGTTGTATCGACCAAATATTCACACTTTTCCAACTTAAAATCACACTTCTGTCAGTCAGTGCTTACGGCAGACTCCCCTCTTTGTTTGTTGTCACCATTTGCATTCGCTAAGGTTGCCCTACTACATCTTCTCTTTTCAATTTTGCCGTGGAAGGTATCGTACAAGGAGCAATGGAAAATGCCCAGAACTGCGGTACCAAGCTTCTCCCTCGCAATGGAGTTGTGGACTTAGATTAAGTAAATAATATCACTTTTCTGGAGGACGACCTTCAGTTTATCCACGGTCTTTGAAACGCTTAGCGATGAAGGTGTTTAAGTATGGTATGCATTTCACCCCGCGCAGTTATAAAACACTACCCAAAAACTGGCAGGTATTTGTGCCCGAGCTCACAATTGCTGCTAACGTACTGGAATAAGTCCCTAGGTTCACTTCTTTAGGGAGTTGTATCACGGCTGGCGACGGTGTTAATACTAAGGTCTCAACCGCTCGTAAAGACAAACCTTGCGTTCATCAAACTGGGACACCTATGGCGTTGTCGTGATGCTGATCTGAAGCTCACGGGTAGGGTGTAAAATGCCTCCGCCTGTGTGATCCTGTTGTACGGCTGTGAGACCCGGCCTACTCGCTCGGAAAATGGAAAAAAAGTTGCAAGCTCTTGGCAGTTGTTATCTGCAAAAGATTGCGCGCGTGTGATGACAACATCTTGTAAGCAACGCAGAAGTCCACGTACTTGGGGGCGAGCAGCCCCTGTCTCTAAAGCGTTTTTCTTCTACACTGCATGCGTCCGTTCGATCACGTATTGCACATGTCAGCCTATTGCCTTCTCTTTTAAGCGTTATTTGCGCTTCCCGGAAACTATTGGAAAAGTACGACGACGAACAACCAATGACAAGGAGAGGGCGCATGAACGAGGCAACCTCAAATTTATCGTCCGTCGGACTAGTCCGCCTTCCAGGCTGGCGACCACGTAACATTGACCCCAGCAGTTGCAAACGTATATCATAGCACGCAACGGACATCAGTGTCGCCAGTGTTGTTTCACTTCATCACCTATTAGTTAGTGCCTAATTGAACAAATAAAACTAAAATGGCATTTCTCAACTCAAAACACTGTTTCTTATGCAATTGTATTTCGATGATTTGCCCATCTCATTTCTCCTTGGGCTCTGATGCCACATTACCTATAACCATTGTGGATATATATATATATATATATATATATATATATATATATATATATATATATATATATATATATATATATATATATAGACAGTGCGGCGGAAGAGGGCGGATGACCGCATTCTAGAATGGGAAGCGGGGTTAATGCACCTATCCTGGCTCGCTAATGGTGAATGTCGGTCATTTAAGCTTGATGTCCCCACCATCCAATCCTTAGAGAAATTGCGAAAAAATGCGAACTGCGTATGGTGCGCGCGTGCATACACATAAATTTCTCTCTAACCTTTGTGGTGAGGACATACGGAATCCTCGGCAGATGAGTGGTTTAGTTCAAGGATCAGTTGAGTTTAAGCGTAAAGATTAACATCAACATCAGCAGCAGTACATCAGCCATTTGAACTGATGCTTCGCTACCATGAAACCATGATGACCTATGGAATAAAGAATAATAAGAGGGAGAGAAGGGAAACTTACCTGAAAACCTTAATGCCCTAAGCAAACATTCAGGGTCAAGACGCCTACACCTTGTGTAGACAACATACCGTCACAAACTGCTGGCTATCGTGCAAAGATAAGGCGGCATCGACGCGACAGCTTCCTTGCGGCTTTCACTGCCCCGCCTCATAATCAACCATTACCAAGCCGATAACTCAGCACCAAACACACTTTAAACAGGCAATTCGACTAGGAGACGGAAGCAGACGCGCCACTGGTGTCGGTTGCGAGCCATCTCCTGTACCGTCTCGAGCCAAGCACAAAGCGAGCAACCTGGACTCCAGCCTGGAACGCGAAATGGACTGACGACACCCAAAATGCTCCTCAGGGACTTCGTTTCCTGGTATCAAGTCAACTTTTGTCCTCCTCGAGCCTTGCGCCACCCTACACCTGGCTGACTAAACAAGCCTCTCCTAGGTAAGCGGTGACCAGGCATGCATAGCACGTGCCCGAACCAATGCAATTTATTCAGTGCTTACTGTTCTCCTAAAGAACTAGCTTGGTTATTACTGTCTAATACTGGCCTGCTCCCCTCATAGGTGACACCACCAGTATTTTCTCATTACGCCTATCCGGTGACGATGCAGCTTCGAGCACCGGCCGAGCTGCTGTTGGCATTTCCCTGAGTCCCAGGGCTGAAGCTGCTCTGGTTGATTGGATTCTAATCAGTAGCCGGATGTGTGCGGTCCGATTGGCTGGCTCGTTTAAAGCTTCGAAGTCCCGCGAGACTAATAGGTGTCTATTCATCATCGCTGCCTACGCGCCCACAAACTGTAGTGATGATTCGGTACAAGACGACTTCTACCGCCAACGGACCGAGCTCCTTCGCCACAGAAGAAGCACGGACGCTTTTGTGCTGGCAGGGGATCTGAACGCACAAGTTGGAAAGTTGTCCACTGATGAAATGCATCTGGGCGGTCAGCACGGTGTAGGCTTCCGTAATGATAGTGGTGAGCGGTTACTTCATTTGTGTGAAGATGCCCGCTTATTTCTTGCGAGCACTAACTTCCGACACAGCACCCGCCGGAGGGTGACTTGGCGCCTACCAGCCTCGAACCCGCCTTGGACACAAATCGATCACATTGCAATCAGTTACCGCAGGAGAGGCTGCATCCAGAACTGTCGCTCGATTTGGATCACATGTGTCGGTACTGACTATGCACTTGTATGTGCTGACCTGCGGATGCGTATTGGCGGACGCCCACGACGATGCTGTGAGCGCATTGACACCAGCCAACCGACGAAGCCAGCTGTTCTGAATGCTTTTCAAAGTACGCTGACATGCTAGTTGAGTAAGCGCTCAATGGAGACAATTGATGGTTACTGGTCGCATGTTCACCAGACCTTACTAGCAGCAGGCAAATCCTCATGTGGTAAGTCTAATCGCCAACATGGACATTGGGTCTCTTCACGGTCTCTGGGACTTATCGATGCTCGCCGGAATATTTCGGCTGGAAGCGAAAACAATGAAACTCGCAAAGAGCTCCGGGCAAAACTCCGCGCTAGCCTGAAGAGAGACCGCGAATCCTGGTGGTTTCATCGTGCATCAGAGATGGAAGTAGCCGCTGCCTTTGGTAACCATCGAAAGTTATTCCGTCTGAAACGGGAAACGGGCAGCAGGAGACCTAGTGTTAGTGAAACAATTTGTGACGATAGTGGACAGCCTATTCACAATTTATCAAAACATTTGGAGTGTTGGGCTGAGCATTTTGAAAAGCAATTTCATCGGCCGGAATTGTTCGGTTCCTCACCGGCCAGTGATCGCCCTGCTCCCTGGGCTGTCCCTTTGGATCCATCATCTCGCTCAGAAGTCAAACGTGAGATCGGACTGTTGAAGTTGAACAAAGCCGTGGGACCAGATGGTCTTCCTCCAGTCCTTTAAATTCGGGGGACTGCTCTTGTTGATGATTTACACGAATTACTAGTGAAACTGCGGGAGCAGGAAACTGTCCCAAGCGACTGGAGCCGCTCCGTTATTGTTCCCATCTTCAAAGGAGGCTCGCGTTCGGAATGCAGCAGCCATAGAGGAATCAGTGTGATCCCCATCACCTCCAAATTACCTGCAACTGTAATCCTTCACAGACTGACTGGCGCTCGTGAAAGCCAGATTTGTGAGCAGCAAGCCGGGTTTCCTCAAGGTCGCGGCTGCATCGATCACATCTGCACTTTGCGTTAATTGTTGGAGCACCGTCACACATATTGGCGGCCCACCGTAGTTGTGCTCCTCGACATCAAAGGTGCCTTCGATTCGGTTGATCGATGTGCCCTTTAGGACTGTCTACTCAGGAAAGGTGTGTCCGAGAAACATGTAAATATTAGCCGAGCATTATACGTGCGTAGCACGGGCAGAGTGAGGGCTTACGGCAAGCTGTCGCCGCCCTTCAATATCTCCAGCGGTGTGAGACAAGGATGCCCGTTGTCACCTTTCCTCATCAACTTCTCTATTGACGATGTCATGAAGAGTGCATTTACAGGACACGACTTAAGTGTGGAGCTGCTGTCAGGAGAACGACTTCTTGATTTGGAGTATGCAGACGACATTGCCATCATCTGTGATAGCTCCCAGACGTGCCAAGCTGCACTGGACAGGTTAGCACTGGCTGTCAGTCGCTTTGGGATTTGCTTTGCACCATCGAAGTGCAAAGCGTTCCTTTAAGTTTGGCAGGGACCGCATGCTGAGCTGACCCTTGGTGGGGATCAGCTAGAAGTCGTTCGGATATTTAACTACCTGGGAAGTTGTATCAGTGACCTTGGGATCGAAGATGAGATCACGAACGGTATAGCAAAACCTCGAAGTGCTTTTGCTAATCTTCGCCACCTATGGCGGCGGCGTGATAATGCTCTCGCCCTGAAGCGTAGATTGTACAATGCTGCAGTATGTTCAACCTTGCTGTACGTTTGTGAGACGTGGCCCGTTAGATCAGCGGACATAAAGGGGCTAGTTACGTTCGACCACCGGTGCCTTCGGAGTTTGGCTCACATCTGGTGGGAACACCGCGTGAGCATCGAACGTGTTCGACGCCTTGTTTACGGCACAGGAAAAGGAAATGAACCGCTCAGCACCGTTATTTCATGCACCAGGCTCCGATGGATCGGCCACGTGTTACGCATGCCAGCCCACCGACTCCCGCGACGTGCGTTGTTTGCTCGCCGGGGGTGTGGATGGAAGAAGAGGAGAGGTGGCCGAGCGATGACTTGGTCGAGAGGAATGAAGGCCCTCACTTCGAAGCTGGCCCCAGTTGGAGCGTCTCGGCTCCTTGGTTTGAGTCCGAAAGACGATGAACACGTTTGGCGGGATACACTTGCAGATATGGCTAAGATCCGACCTCAGTGGTGTTCGTGCTGTGACTTTTTTTGTCCCTCCCCATTCCTTTTAGCCTCTCCTTCCAACCACGATCTCCTTCCGTTGGATAATTTACTTTTACCTGCTATTTTTTCTTGTTTCCTAATAGCCAGCTGCTGCCCTTCAGGAACGAGGCGCATCTGTTGCTGTTAGCTCAGCTGGCATGTAACTGTTGTATCTATTTTTCTTTTTCTTTTATGGATTGCCCCACAGTGCCTTAGGTCTTTTTACACCTCTAGCTAATGTGTATAATGATGATGATGACTAACCACCACATCGTTTCTGGTGCCCCCGACACCAACAATGCATCACAGACAACGCTGATCAAAGACTTCAACGCGTCTCAGACCGCAGGGGCCAACTGTCATTCCCATTGAACAGAACGGCCCTCACTGTGACCTTGTAAACTGGACCTTTCAAATGGAGGGAAACTCCTTTCTGTCGCCAAAGATGCCACAGGTTCAAGTAGGCTGTTCTGGCCATTGAATTGCGTGAACTGACTTCAGGTTCTTTGCGTCGATCGTTGCTGATGCAGCTGCCATGATAAGGGAATTATCAATCAGCTCGAGTTCCTCATTACCAAGGGTTACGGGGTCGTAAAGTGGCTAGTGGTCCTGCAGCAACTCTTTGCACCTTGAAGATGCGAAGTGCATACCAAATAATGGGATCACTCTAGACAGGCTATTCAATATTGGTTATGCCGACGCAACATCGTCGAAAAGCAAGATGATATCGTCTGCTTAATCAAGATCAACTAACCTCAACGCCTACATCGTGAGGTTCCGTAAGAAAACTCTCCATGATAGAGTCCTTGACGAAATTGCTCAAAAACTGGGAAATCGGATGACCCTGGTGAACACCACTTGTGATCGGAAATCTATCCGACAGGTCACCGTAGACCCTGACGCGGCCTGTAATATTCGAGTATAAAACACATGAATGTTCACATATTTCACGCGCACTCCTTTCCGCGCTAGTATTTCGAACAGAATGGATCGATCGGCTGAATCGAACGCACTCTTGAATTCGAGGAACACAGCTATTATCGGTCTGCGGTATGCGTGGTGGTGCTCTAGCACCTGCCGCAAAGTGAATATATGATCTATACAGCCACGTCCTGGGCGGAAACCGGCCTGCTCTTCTTTAATCCGAGATCTCCGCTCCACAGTGAGGTGACGAACGAGAATCTAGGCCTGTATTTTTGTCACAACTGGTGTTAGGCTAATACCCCTGTGGTTAGCAGTTGGTGCGACTATGATTGATTCACTCCAGTTATCCGGGATGCTTTCCTCCATCCGTACATGCTCGAACAGGGAGGTCAGTGTTTTGCAGAGGACTTCAGCTCCTTATTTAAATAGCGCAGGGGGCAGGGAATCTAAGCAAACAGCTCAAAAACAATTGAGATCTGTGATCGCGTCTCGGAGGTCAGACTCCAATGGACCCTCTAAACTAACTGTTCATGCCTCATCCTGTGTCATGTCAGTTTGAAGAGGTTCGGAAGCACTGGGCCAACTGAACTGTTCTTGAAAGTACTCCGTCCAACGGGTCATACGGCGCTTTTTGTTGTGAATCAGTGCACCCGCGCTGTCACTGATTGTCTCACTGACGCCTGGTTTCCTTTAATCAGTGGTGCGGATCAACTGGAAAAACTTATTATTATTGCCTACTGCTCCTGCCTCCTTCATTTCTTGAGCCCGGCTGGTCCACAAAGCTTCCTCAGCACGTAGATTCCTCTTTGGTTCGCGCTTTACAGCCAATCTGCTCGAATTATGCTCCGAGCCAGCTGGGAGGTTTCTTCTGGATTCTAACAAGTCCATTGAACTTTCCGAAATCCTGTGACTGGTGTGGTGATGATTGATAGTACCACAAACAAACGCTCATGCATCGTGCATGGCAACCGAAATCCTGTTCCACTGGAGCTCAGTGTCATTAGGACAAGACGGAGAAAGTTCGGTACGCAGTGCGTCTTGATAGGCTTGCCTGACCGAGGGCTGAGACAATTTCTCAGTTGCAAATTGTTGTTTTTCGGCTGACAGCACGGATAACCGATGCAGCCACTCTGGTCATGATACATGTTATGTGTTTTTGCTTTTGCCGTATTCCATGCTTTGGCATATTTACCGTTCTAATACATGTTTCTGTTTTTATAGCTCATACGTCCGAATTATTAATCGAGTAAAGCCTCCTTATCGGCTTTTGTCTTCTTCCTTCATTCCTGGAATAATCCGTGTTCATTACAATTTACTCGATTAATACAACAACCTCATGGATCGAATCTTGCGCCCAGATCGCTTTGATGTGGATCCTCAATCTTCTAACGCCGGCAAACGCTGGGCCCATTGGATCTACATTTACAACAATTTTTTTAAAGAATCGATCGAGTCCATGAAGCCTGACAAGCTCAAAACGTTAATGAATTATATCTCATCTGCCTTGTTCGATGTGGTTTTTCAGTGCTCTTCTTATGAGGATGCCGTCAAAACGCTACAAGATATCTTCATAAAACCCAAAAACGAAATTTTTGCACGTCACATCCTAGCCACTGCCAGGCAAGAGAACGGTGAATCGTTAGACCAATTCATTCAGAAGTTAAATTCCGCTGCTAGTGACTAATTTTCTACCAGTCACTGCCGACGAACACAGGAATCAAGCTATCAGAGGTGCTTTTATCAGCGGTCTACAATCTAACCTCATCAGGCAGAGATTATTGGAACAAAAATCACTCGATCTTCAGTCCGCTTTCGAGATGGCTAGATCGCTTGACTTGGCCCAAAAACAAGCCGCTTCCTTTCAGCTGACGACTTGTAACTCCACCATGAAAACTGAAATCCCATCTGAGCCGCAGCTATCTTCTCAAGAAGAACCTGTCGCTGCGTCCTCCCAGTCAACGTGTTTCTTTTGCGGCTACGCCAGACATCCTAGATCAAGATGTCCCGCCAAAGATGCGACATGTAAAAAGTGTACAAAGAAAGGCCATTTCCAGAGCGTTTGCAAATCCAGGCCAAGCACCAATCACGGCTCGAACGTTTCTATGTCGGTTTTATCTTCTGTGACGTCTGCTGCCGCGCCCGGCAGCCTTTGCAGTGCCGTTACTAACATCTTTGTGAATGACATACCGCTGCAAGCCCTTGTCGATACTGGGAGCTCTGAAAGCTACATTTCCGCTTCAGTTGTAAAACTTAACAAATTTCATATCGAAACCTCTCTGGAGCACATCGTTATGGCCTCCACTACTCATTCTAGTTTCACCCAAGGACATATTATTTGCTCCATTCGACACAAAGACATCTGTTATTCCAATGTGAAACTATCCGTTTTATCTAACCTTTGCTCTGACGTATTACTTAGACACAACTTCCTCAAATATCATCGTAAAATTGAGATATCGTTTCATGGATCCAGACCTCCTTTTACTATTTGTGGCCTAATGACGGCCCGTGTGGAACCGTTCCCCCTGTTTGAGCACCTTGCTCCAAATTGCCAGCCGATTGTTACAGAATCTAGACGCCATAGCGAATCCGATGAAACTTTCATCCAATCTGAAATCAAAAGACTTCTGGTAGATGGCATTATCCAGCCTTCGAGGTCGCCGTGGCGAGCGCAAGTGTTAGTAACTACGAGCGGACATAAGAAGCGTATGGTTGCGGATTATAGCCAAACTATAAATCGATTTACCTATCTTGATGCCTACCCGCTTCCAAGGATCGATGACCTCATCGATAAAATCGCTCGTTTCGATGTGTATAGTACTCTAGATTTGAAGAGTGCTTACCATCAAATACCAATCAACGAGGGAGGACGTAAATACACTGCCTTTGAAGCTGGTGGAAAACTTTACGAGTTTTGCCGTATTCCCTTCGGTGTTACCTTCGGCGTCGCCTGCTTTCAACGAGCCATCGACAGTTTTCTGAAACGGGAAGGAGTTGCAGATACCTTTGCATATGTTGACAACGTTACGGTGTGCGGTAGAAGCAAAGAGGAACATGACGCAAATCCTAATCACTTCCTGACGGTATCCAAAAATTGCGGCATCACTCTTAACGACACAAAAAGCATTTTTGCTGTTAATAAAATCACCTTGCTCGGTTACGAAATATCCAAGGGCATTATCAAGCCTGATCCGGAGCGACTACGACCTTTGGCCGAGTTGATGCCACCGCATGATTCCAAGTCACAACAGTGCCTAGTAGGAATGTTTGCATACTATTCGAAATGGATTCCAAAATTTTCCGATAAAACCTATCCATTGATTCACAATGAAACTTTCCCGCTGCCCGAACCGGTACTGAACTGTTTCGAACAACTCAAAAAAGAATTAGAACGATCTACAGTCGTGACTATCACACCCGGTGTACCATTGGTAGTCGAAACAGATGCATCTGACATTGCAATCGCCGCTACCTTGAATCAAAATGGCAGACCAGTAACATTCTTCTCCCGAACGCTATCTCACAGCGAAAAACACCACTCCGCCGTCGAAAAAGAGGCCTGCGCTATAGTCGAAGCAGTGCGAAAATGGCGTCATTTCCTCTTTGGCAATCCATTTACGATAGTAACTGACCAGCGATCAGTGACATTCATGTACGGTGACAATCACAAAGGAAAAATTAAGCATGATAAAATCCAACGTTGGCGTTTGGAACTATCAAGTTATCGGTTCGATATAATGTATAGACCGGGAAGCGGAAATGAAGCAGCCGACACACTCTCCAGAATTCATTGTTCAGCGTCTCTGAGTGATACGGAACTTAACGAACTACACAAGTCAATGTGCCACCCTGGTGTTTCTCGTATGATGCATTTTATCCGTTCCATTTTCCTTGGACGATGTCAGAACGATGACCTCACAATGCAAAGCTTGCGCCGAAATCAAACCTAGGTTCTATAGACCCCCTGTTGGTCGACTCGTTAAAGCTACACAACCGTTTGAACGGTTGAGCATTGATTTCAAAGGACCACTTCCATCTACGTCAAGAAACAAGTATCTCCTGACTGTTATTGACGAATAATCTCAGTTTCTCTTCGCGTTTGCCTGCTCCGATATGACTTCTGCAACAGTGATCGGATGTCTCACTCAACTGTTTGCTTTGTTCGGAATGCCATCTTATCTACACTCCGACCGCGGCCCTTCTTTTGTGTCCGAAGAAGTAAGAAAGTTTCTGCACGATGAAGGAATATCCACTAGTAGGACTACCGCTTATAATCCGCAAGGCAATGGACAAGTTGAGCGTCTCAATTGAACTTTATGGCGCGCTATTACGCTTTCACTATCTTCAAAAAACCTGGATATCCGACAGTGGGAGTCGGTCCTCTTAGGTGCTCTTCACTCTATCCCAGTGATTCCCAACCTTTTAGACGCCGTTACCCACAAAGGTGGTTGCCCACCAGACTTTTACCCCCAAACTTTCGAAAGACTACTACGTAATAACTATTGCACATTTCGCTCTAAAGTTCAAAAACAAATGTCATATGTAGTTTCACGTGCTCATGCAATTGAAGGAAACACCCCTTCTCACTACATAATTATCCGACTTAAGTACGAGAAGTGATCGGTATCCGGAATCTCCCTCGACAAATAAACGAAAGAAAACAGTACTTTTAGTTCAAAATTTTATGCAAACAAAAGGCGATGTACATCAATGAGACGGTTGGTATTGTTTGGTGGTAACAATTTCTGGTATAATTGTTGCAGTTTCGGCCAATGCACATCGCAAGTCGTGCTCCAAGTTCATTCGATTCCTTGCTTTTTTTTCATTACCATCATTGTCGAAAATGCACTTTCACATTTATAAGTTGTTGCAAATGGGGTCAATATTCTCAATGCGCTTTCCGACAGTAATGGATACTCTTCACCTATCTTTGTCCAAAATGTTACTAGTTGCGTGCTTTGGAAATCTACCTTCAATCCGCTGTCCTCGCGCATTCCTAGGAATTGTACCTTGATTTCGAATTCAGTATCTGGAAATATTCCTTCAGCTACTGTAAACGGTCTTAGCACCCAGGCACTTAACTGGCGAGTTTCCAAATCAGGAAAACATTTGCTGATGGAATTCATCACTGATGACAAGTGGCAAGATACTTCATTCGTGAATGCGCATTTTTCATTTCTTTCAACGAGCACCGTCGTTAGTTCTGGAAATATCGCCACGTCGTCAACATCAACCGAGCGCTGGTAAAGCTGCAGTTTGCGAAGGAAACCGGCCACTCTATCCTGAGCGACTAAAATGTTTATCATATTCTCTTGCAGGCTGAGGTTAAGCGCATTGATTTCTCCAAAGAAATCAGCAAGATAAGCAAGTTTCGAAATAAACACGTTGTCCGTTATAATAACGTGTAACTCGTTTCCCTTACCTTTGTGCATCTCTTTTCTTCGAAGAAAGGTTGCAATTTCCTCTCGAAGCTGAAGCACTCGGTGCAACACCCTGCCTCGTGACAACCAACGCACTTCTGTGTGCAATAGTAGCACGTCGAATTTGCCTCCAAATTCATTGCACAACTCTTTGAAGATTCTTGTGGGGGTCGCACTACCGCGGATGACATTTACTATCTTTACTACTTTGGTTAACACGTCAAGTAAAGCAGGTGGAAGAGTGCTCACTGCTAAAGCATAACGATGTATGATGCAGTGACTAAAGGTAGCGTGCGGAGCAACATTTTTGACCAATGTTTGGAATCCGGAACGGACGCCCAACATGGCTGGTGCTCCGTCTGTACAGACACCCACTAACTTCGACCACAGTAGCATGTTTTCTTCGAGGAACTTCTTTACTATTCGGAAGACATTTTTGCCACGCGTAGTCGTGCTCAAGGATTCTGAGAACAAGTACTCTTCTTTGAAGCTATCACTTTTTAGGTACCGAACATACACAAGTAGTTGGGAACAGGACGCTACGTCGGTCGACTCATCTAACTGGATTGCAAAGAAGGGGCTTGATCTTATTTCGTTGAGCACCGTGTACAAAATTTGTTTTCTCATGTCCTCGATACGACTTTTGATGGTGTTGTTCGAAAGTGATATCATATTAATCTTCTCCGCATGATGTTCTCCAAGAGCGAGCTTAACCGCATCCATTATGCAAGGTTTGATGAGGTCCTCTCCTATGGTATGCGGCTTCTTGTTTTTGGCGATTCGAAGCGCAATGCGATACGAAGCTTCAAGGCCAGCCTCATTTGGCTGAGAAAAGGAGCTCGATGTATCCAGGCGCGAAAGTTTTAGCACAGCTTCTTTCCTTCTAAAGAATGTAATATCTTTTCCTATCAAATGGGCATGGCTTCGTTCGAAGTGCTCTTTCAATTTACTAGGTTTCATACTCTTCGCCGTGAGCACTTTGCTGCACAAAACGCATTGCGGTTTCTCAACATTTTTATCACCGAAGTTAGTGAAGCCCCACTGCAGAAATGCTTCTTTGTAGGACCGCTTTTTTCTGGAAGACGTATTCCCTGCAAACAATTAAGTAGGTAGATGTTATAGATATATATCATTTATAGAAATTAATCTCGTTATTCCATGCAGGTGACATTATCGCAAATGTTCGCAGACAAATACATTTTTGTCGGCATCAAAGCCACTGAATGGAAATGCTCACCTGCCATGACTTCTCGTCAAAAACAACTGCTCATGAAAGTGATCAACATAACACCTAATGGTCACTGGCGTCCAATCTGCTGATTCTATGTTGGTTGTGACCCCAATTGTATCGTTTCTCTGCCCTTTCAAACGCCTACCGTTATCCCGATTCAGGCCCTCTCTTGACCCCATCGTGTCTGATTCCTAATCAAACATGAACGTGTGTTTCATTCCTCCGTTCCACGTTATTCCTCGACATTTTCCCGATACCATTCTGTATCTATACCTTGTGAACACTAATCACTCTTTCTCGCCGTTCCTACTGTCAAACATTCACCTGTGAACATAACTGGTACTTTGACCAGTGCTGAAACGATAGTTTGCTATCCACCCCGTTATTCGACCCGGTGAACGACTGGCTTATTCGAAAACACGGCAGCAGTTGTGGCAGTCGACAAAGGCGCCATGCCGTAGTAGCTGCATTGACTGATGGCAAACTAAAAATGCTGAGCTAGTTGCGATGTGTGATTTCGTTATTAAGCTTATTTCGCGACTGATTTGTGACCAAATCCAATTATCGGTATTTACCCCTCGGAAAATGCCATTTTACCCCCTTGGGGGTAATTACCCCCAGGTTGGGAAACCCTGCTCTATCTGATCGTTGCTGTGCACAGCCACCAACGAAACTCCACACGAGCGCTTATTTCGATTCAACCGAAAGTCAACTACTGGCACATCCCTTCCTACGTGGCTATCCGAGCCTGGTCAGGTACTCATGAAGCGTGCTTCACGTCAATCGAAATATGAATCATTGGTTGAAGAAGTTGAGCTACTTGATTGCAACCCAGATTATGCTTTTGTCCGACTTCCCGATGATAGAGTGGAGACGGTTTCTACTCGCCACTTGGCTCCTGCTGCTGGCAGGATTCCCGATGACAGCGATGTCCCTCTAACGCCCCACGTGCTAAATGCACCGGATGCTATGGTTCCTACTACTACTCTGCCAGCAACTCCCGACCCATCTCTTGATGATACTACTACTAGAAGAGAGACTACTCTGCTACAACAACAACAACAACGAACCCGACCGTACGATCTAAGAAATCGTGTAGCTTGATCCTGTTCTTCATTTATTATACGTCGCTTTTTTGGACAGCTCTTTCATTCGCATCCCGCATGTTATTCTTATCCAATTCCCCTTCCTAACACGGACCGCTCTGCGCCGAACTCATCTTTACAAACGTCATCAACTACTCAGTAACGATTTCCTAGCGAGGGAGAATGTTATGTGTTTTTGATTTTGCCGTATTCCATGCTTTGGCATATTTACCGTTCTAATACATGTTTCTGTTTTTATAGCTCATACGTCCGAATTATTAATCGAGTAAAGCCTCCTTATCGGCTTTTGTCTTCTTCCTTCATTTCTGGAATAATCCGTGTTCATTACAATACAGCCACTTTTCAAAATCAGAAGACAAAGGACTCTGGCGGAACTTGTATGGAGCAATCGGTAGACAGAATGTACAGCCAAAATATTGGGTCGAAATAATTAGTTCATGTGAGAAAATACCTAATTGGATTTTCCTAACTATAGCAACCACTAGATGCGCAAAAACTCGCTTGTTGACTGGGCAAGTAGTGTGCTTACTGGAGGGCTTCAAGGTAGGTCCTTCTGATTGATCCACCTCAAGGTAAAACGATGCCATTGACTTACTCTCATTGGTTAACCAATCGGATACAGGCGGCATACAACCACTCTTCTCAGGGCTGCTCCAGACAGAGAGAGCTAGCTTCGATGACTGCCATGAACGCACTCCGGTAATACCTCTCTCGCAAAAAGTGACGTACGACTTCATCCTGGGGTCCAGCTGCATTCTGACCACGTACCTCCGTATCCGATTGATCCATTGTCGTGACTGCAAGCTCGTTCCTTTTGTGGTCACAGGGTAAGGCTCATTAGGTGGCTCCTGAGTTCCGATTGTATGTCGAAATTGTCCAGCAGAATATCCAGTGACAGTTATCGTTCACTGATCGAAACACATTGGGTCCCTCCTGGGTCCCAGAGCGAGTAGTTCATCGGGTGGTGAACTTCTCTCTCAAAGCGATAAAGCTCCTTGTCATCCATTACTGTTGCAAGGTCTTTCCGAAAAACTGCTGTATATCTCTCTTTCAGGTGCCCAATGGCCACTATTTTGGGGGCTATTTGTTTGTATATCTGGACAGTTGCACAGAGTTGCAGACCCTTGCATCTCCGTTCGCAGGTACTTTCTGTGTCTAGCGACAAAGGGCCTCTCGGTGCGCTTCGATCCCTACGGAATGCGGCAATAATGGCAGTGGGGGGCTTCTGCTTCGACACCTTTTGATTCACATTGTAGCATCCATTAGGTGTGTGACGGATCTGGAATTCACCTCTGACGTTTGAATTTTCAATCTTTTGGTGTCTAATCTCGAGTTGAGCTGCTTGTGACATTCACCTGCAATGTGCTCTGATATGCGTTCTGGTTTCAGATCACATTCTGCCTGAATATTCAACTTCTATGTCAGCATCTCTGTCAAGTACCGCCGTGATTCCTCAAACATTGACTGCTGGACCTGAAGCAGCGTCTGCTTTCCCTTCGAAGAGATGCCCGTATACTGAAGTGACAGTGTTTGAGTGGAAGTTTCGATCATACGCAGCTGCGAGGCTTCGAACTGCCGCTGCTTTTGATGCAAAATAGCTTTCAGATCTTCTGCCGAGATTATTTCAGTACGAGCGACAATCCAGGTTGGAACCACGCCACCTAATAACTCATGGCAATGTGGTCACTTTGGGTCCATCGCTGGCCAGCTGCAGGAAGACGCCTAGTGGCACTTTGACGCTCATTGTATCTAAAAGCAGTGCTACTAAGAAACAGCGGATGCTTCACACACATTTGCAGCAGACGTTCGCCGTTGTCAGTTCTTTCGGAGTTAAGACCATAATTACCACCCAGCTGGGCTTCTGAGGAACTCACACGTCCTACTTGTGCGTTCATATCCCCCATGAGTACTATACTATCTGAACTAGTGGCGCTGCGTAGCAGCGCGTCCAGTTCGTGATGGAATGTGTCTTTGACAACATTTGAACTGCAGTCGGTGGGAGCATAAGCGTAAATTACAAACAAACAGCGTTTTGTACTACTTCGCGAATTCACTTTAGCTGATGTCGTCAAACGGGTTGCACACAAACGGCTGTTCACCGGAATCCACTCTACCGACGATGCTTCAGCCTTTAGGTTTTGTATGATACCTACACCACCTTGCTCCGTGAGTGCTGCATCAGCGTCTCCGGATGCGTGCAGTCAAAAACGAGAGAATGAGCCGGGTGCAGTTGATTCAACAGCCCCGTTAGGGTCATTGATCCTACTTACGGACACAGCACACCTCAATACCCAGTGTGTCCAAGGTGCGTGCGAGTACGAACCTTGAACGTCGCCATGGAAACTGCACAGAGTGGCCTTATAAGGGACTGTTGCCGATACGCGTCCGATGGGTGTTGTGGGAAGGTGACTGCAGGTGGCTCTACTCCAGTGGCACTTCGGTTGCTGTCAATTAAACTGGGACTTATAGAAGGAAGGTTAGTAATGGGGGTCGGGATGGGATTAAGAGAAAAAGGTGAAAAAGAAAGAAGGGAGGCGCCAGCAATAACATATTTTTATTTATCCGCCTTGCTGTATGCATCAGATAAGGCGACGCTTGATAATCTGCGCGACGGCCAATGCAAGATGAAGTTTATGTCTGAAAAATAGTCATGGTTGTATGTGGGCTGAGATACTGCCAGTTCGCCCAGACCTAAACAGCAGGAAGATTACAGTCCTCTACCAAAGCCTTTGGTTCAAAAGCCTGTCCGCAAGGCAGCGAGGAGGGGACAATGCTGAAATGGACGCCATTCATTTCAAACTCCCAACCTTGAAGACCAGGACACTGAGCTATTCTGACCTCTCACCACTTACCAACCGGGTAGGAGTAGCTCTCAAGAGGTCCGGAGGTACCAACCAGTATAACTCAGTGAATCAAAGAAGTACGCAAACCGTCGCACCACATTAAAGTCCAGTTTCGTTGCGACGGTGTTCAGGGGCAGACCGGCAGGCCATATTAGCCTTTTTTCTTGGTCGAGCGAGATGGGTACAGACAATCACATTACGCTTTCGGCGATCGTTAACTGTCAGCTTACGACGCACTGAGTGCTGAAGATCATGACCAACCGTAGGCACTGGAGCGGTCGATGCCTATCAGTGTGTCTGGCTGGCCAAAGCGAAACAGCCAGCTACCAAGTCAAGTCGGCCTAGTCAACCAGAAACCCGCTTATCACTATTGCGGCGTGAATGTGCGCACGTGATGGTATCTCGGCGAACCGGGTGTTTCGGATTACGTGAAAGCGATATTAGCGAACGCAAGCCGTGTCACTGTCATTGAATCACTGTCTCAGCTTGCGTTGTAATCAGTGAAGTATCGAAAAGTCCCGGTCGCAGGATTCGTCGGATCACACAGCACAGTGACATGACCCGATACGCAGTACACCGAAACGAAAATGTCGAAAATTCAAGTTACTTAAAGTGCACATTTGAACCGCTACGATCCGGAGAAGTGGCATGAATTTTACCACTGGTTACTGGATCACGGAGACGTTCATTCTGTCATCTTTACAGATGAGGCACTTTCGCCTGCATGGAACAGTGAAACAGTATTCTTGGGCCACCAGTAACCCACGAAGATATGCCGCATCACCTATGCACCACAGTGTTAAACTTATGGTTTGGGCTAGATTAACAAGCCAGGAAATCTTGTGCCCATAGTTATTTTCCGGGAATGTGACTGGTAAGTTGTTGTTTTGAAGTACTAAAGCCTTATCTTTTTTGATCATCATCGTACTTGGAAATGCCGCAGACCTTTGTGCTTCCACAGTTGGAAGCCGAAGGTGCATGTAGTACCACTTGGTGGCAACAGGATGGTGCACCTGCACATTCTGCTAAAACGGTGCGTGCTTACCTCACTGAAAAATTCGGTCACCGTTGTTTATTTGTCCCTTCTTCATCAATCACGATCTCGTTTTATTGGACATAATAGAACTCCTTTTCTGCGGCACATTTGCGGGCTGTTATCTCTCCGGAACGATATTCATCCGTTACCGGCCGGCGTGCCTCTGTTTCATGTTTATTTTTTGTATTACGACACAATAGTTGAGGTGTTTTCCACCTGCAACAAACGTCTATCATGATAATCAGACCGTATTCCCTTCACTTTTCTAAGTGGCGGCGGCTGACTTCAAGATTAACCGATGTCGCACGGTGGGTGCTCCAAAATGCGACGATTGATTTCTTACGGCTTTTCAAGCGCTGCTCGCGGTCTAGTGTTCACAGCGATAGCCGCCAACTACTAAGTGCCAAATTTCACTCCCAGATCAGGCTGTCTCAAGCTGATGAGCCCAAATAAGAGAGAAATGGGTCGTTGAATGCAGTGATGAGGTAGAGCAACACAGCATTTCTCCAGATTCTTGTTTTTCTTCACTTTAGTGTGTCTAATTATCTCCTACTTTAACCATTGCACGCCACCTAAATGACCGTGGAAATCAATACGTTTTCGCCTGTAACTGCGGCTGTGTGCTACCCCAACCCTTCTCCTCGTTAATGCGGTCATTTGGGATAGGTTGATAGATACCTCTAAACAAACCCGTCTTTTGTTAACATTTATGTTCACTAACTACAACTATTCTTTCGTCCATTTCATCTCGTCACTGATTCTATTCTGGACTATTACACTTATTCTTTTGCATCGTGCTACGTTAAAACTCTGTTTATTCTCCTAGCCAGAGAGATATCTTCCAACATCGCTTCTTTATCTTCTCACCTTTTATTTTGTTGACAATATGTTTGATTGACAGACACCGAGAACATAATACTTACTGCCATTGAACAAAGTGATAGATCGATGCAGGAAAGCTTTTATTTTGTACAGTAAGAAGTACCCTTTGTCCTAGCCATAAAAGAACAGCACCAAACGCGTTGTTTAGTCCAAGCAGTCGAACCCAACTTGCGGTTTAACTTTCCGCGCCGCCTCAGTGTACATTAAGATGGTAGCTTGAGTTAGAATTTTATACAGTGGACTCATACAAACCGTGGACATCTTCAGATTTTCCTGCGTGCTTCGGTGCCGGCCTACATACTTAACGGAAGCGATGAGGCTTTCCATCACCGAAGAATGGTAAGAATTCGCTATGGACAAAATTATGATGTACAGAACTCGGCTTAGAATCGTTTACGAATCCTCCCAGCATCATCATGGACGCAATAGAGACCCACTATTTACTGAGCTAACTTATTACTTGTATCTAGCCTCTTCGACCCTTCACTATACAAGGAATTTCGCTGCGCTCGACCAACGGTCAAGCACCGTCCTTCCTCAGCATTTACAACCGCAATGCTTTTGAGGAACTGGGATCGAATTGTCACAGTTTGTCCTAACTGGCTAAGCAGGGGCGTGAAAGTGGGCTAAAAGCTCCACGATAACCAAGTGAAATGTAGTAGACAACAGCTCTACAAATTGCAATGACAAGCTGGTCGAACGTTTGAACATGGTGCTTCCTTAGACTATTCAATTCAGACACACTACGTTGTTGTCAAGGTTCGAGCGCTTGTGGCACGAGGTCCCAGGGTTACATGCTATGATCTATTCGGAACAGTGTATCTGTTCACCGGTTTTAAACATTTGGCCCGATGTTCCAGCGGAACGGTCACATGTTTTCACTCTCCTTGCCTAACCCACTTCTTTCGTATAAGTTATCTACCCATTCTCGAAGTCTGTGCTCCTGCGATAAATTCGGTCGGAATAAATCTCGAACCTTTTAACCAAAACCTTGGGAGCATTTCACGAAAAGACTCATAGATGGGTTTGGTTATACATTTCCCTATAAATCCAAGGGGTTCTAACTTCGTACTCAACTAACTGAAAGGGTTTCGTGAATTCGCCTTCGTATTTACCGTTGTGATCTTTCCACTCCAGCTTCAATCTGTTTGCTTTCTCTTTGTCTACTTTGCTTCACTGGAGGTTCATTCCTTTACTTTGTTGTATCTACGCCAAGCTTAAGCGTCTGACTTTACATGCCAGAGTTTATCTAGTTGTCACTTGTTCGTATTCGATCACATGTAATCTAACTGACCTTTTAGGTTTTCTTGTTCATCTACAATGCAACAAAGGAAACCCCTCGCAGAAGTCAACTATAATGACCGAAGTTACAACGACTTTCAGGAACGGACGGATTCTTCCCCAGAGAAACGTTAGTCAATTTTGCTAACTTTCGTACAGCTTTTTCTCGATCTGTTATTTCCCGCATCAACAAGATACTCAATCCAACACTAATTGATACTCATGACATGGATCTGGAGATTCTGAGACTAGATCCTACTCATCCCCTGCATTCCGCTAAAACCTTTCAAGAAATGCCACTGTATACGTTCCTGTAACCTTAAAGTTACTTTGTTTCAGACCTCTTCCCCTCCTGAAGGGCATTTATTCCATGGGCTTTTATCGCCCCTCAATGATTCAAGAACGAACTTTACCCAGTCTACTGTCCAAAACGTAAGTTTTAGTGCATAACCTTTGTCTCATGGTAATCACTCTCGGATTGTTTTTCGGCTCGAAAAAGGTCTCATTTCACTTCGTGGACTACGTACCTTCTGACACTTTTGGCTCCGAAAGCTGCATCAATGATGTTTTGCTGTCCACTTGTTTACTAGTTAGCATCGACCTGCACAGTTAAACATGTATGATACCAGATTACGTATCTTTTACGTGTCCATTTTGAAACATAATCTGTGTTGTCAGCGATTGCTAGTCAGCTGCATTTTTGCTGATTTGATGCCGGCATCATAATCCCTGCACTGGTCCACCGCTGTCATCTAACCGCAAGCGGTTGTCCTCAGGCTGGGATATTATGATGACTAGTGAACCCAGGCATCGGTAGGAAGTGGAACCCGAGTACGACGCTTGAACTGACTGCCACACTACAGACCCTGTTCCACTAAAACGGATGGCCCATGAAAGACCACTGCCGATGCGAATTTATCAAAGTACTCTGAACCCAGCCTTTGTGACTTGTGCCGCTAACAACGGTAGAGCAGTGATGAAGCAAGCGTAAATGATCGTCAAACAAACGAATGAATCTAACGTTTAGCCATTGAAAAAGTAACCATGTGCATCCGTGTTATCGACTTCTCGGCTGCAACATATTGGATAAGGTCTAAACCACAGATATGATCAATCCAAGGATTCGCATTCAATAAGGTAAATTGTACACGCTTACCTGAGTTTTTCGGTCGGCTTCTTGATACCTTTTTATCATCAAAGTGACTGGTCGTCATCAAGTTTCATACAGCCAGTCGCAACAACACTCTAAGGCAGCCACAGACCTCGATGTATCTCAGTTGGTCTAACAAGAATTAGGAAATGCTAATTTCGGCCAAGCGACCAAGAAAGAGATGCTTAGTGTTTTCGGTGATCTTTGTGCATAACCGCTTCACAGCACAACGTCCGGCCTGTCCGTTGCCTTATGTGATTGAGATTGTGAGAATAAATCACTAGCTTAGCTGACAAGCTATGATACATAAGTCTGAGCTCAGGTGATCATTTTACCTTGAATTACGTCTCTGAAACAATACTAATGTATGGTAAACGGTCCTGGCAACTCGTTACTACTGAGGTTCTCAGCGATCCCAACCCGAAAGACACGTCCTCGACTGGTGCCATCAGGGTTTCACATAACTAGAAGTAACACCAACAATGTTGCTCGAAGGTGTGGAGCCAGAAAATGCTTAAAAAAGTATTCCATGAGCAGATAAACAAAAGACATGAAATAAACTGAATTGGAACAAACAACGCAATGCGATACACAAATTGTGAGAGCTGCTGATTTCACCTTTTGATGCTTGCCCAACTATGAGTAATACTTCGCAAACATGGTTTACCAGTCTCTTCAGTGTGTACTACCCACGACATTGATCCATGCTTTCACTATGCTGTACACGGTAAATTCGCTCAATACTTTACAGGGCGAGTGTGGATATGAGGGTTTGGAGAGCCACGCGAAGCTTTGCAATACGTGCAGTACCAGACAGCGTACAGCTACTCGGTTAAGTGAACCGGTTGACAAGTTCCTATGATTGATTGATGATAGAACCCATGGTGTACCAGTATTTAGACTCAAACCAGTGTTTTGCACTTTAGAGATGACGAGCGCATACAGGCAGTATATGCTACATGTCATCGATTTCATTAACGCTTACACTGTAACTAATCGTAGCTCAAAATAAGTTATGTCCTGTTTCGGTGTTGCTGCTCCCAACACTGACACCCCATAGCCGGTTTCGTCATCGTTTGGACTCATCAGATGAAGTCAGCTTGAGCTGGGATGGAACTCAGTGCCTAGTGGTTCTAGGTTGATGCCTTGATCATTATGCCTCTACGATCCGTGAGCAACGCTTGGCACAGCGGTAAGGAGTTCAAAGTTGGATTTGGAGCACCCGCCGTATGGTTGAATTGCGACACGCAATCTCTATTGAGACCTCAGTACACTTTTAAGTAAACCTCAATCATTCGAAGCACAATAACCGTATTTGAAATTACGATGTTTCAGTGGTGTTCCTCGTAACACTGACACCCCATTACCAACCCCAGCCACATGGTAGGCACTCCAAGTCCAACTTTGAAAGTTATGTCGTCCCCGTACTCCAACTTTGACATTCAGTCATTTCGAACCCACTCTAAAAGAAACGGAACAAGGCAAAACAGTTGTATTCATGGATATTTCAGCCGCTAAATTATGTATATTATGGACTTAAATTAGCCCCGACGTGCGGTAGTAGTATCAAGGGACAGTTTCCAGTAGGCCATTACACGGCTCCTTGGGTTACTATTCACAGTTCGGATTAAAACTAAATTCCTCCTTTGCAGGCTGTTCAAAGATGGTCCCTTCTACAAGGTCCGTCTGTTTAATCTAAATCCTCGCTGGCTGATGATTGCCGTCCCGTTAGATCCGCTCTCTCACATAGAAGCAAAACCTGAGGTCGGCTGCTGAAAAGGACTAAGACCACGGGACCAAAGGAATTTCTCTCTCTTCGAATTCGGAAGACCTACTCTTATAGATTATTTACACAGTCTGTTAGTGCAATTGTGGGAGCAATCAACTTTCCACCTAGCTGGAGCTACTCTGTCATTGTCGATGGGGCAATGATTGGCAGTCTCCTGGAGCCGGTAATCGAAGTGGAGGGTGTTAGACAGCAGGCACCTTGTCAACATTCACATCATGCCCATCCACATCAGGGATATCAATCATCAGCCAACACCGTAAATGCAAAAAATCCAACGCGCAAGCACACGTACTGACCGAGTGCAGCGATGATGCACCATACGTACACCACATCGCATTATTGGCCTGGGCTAGTAAATGGTATCGGAAACAACTCAGTTACCAAGCCCTGATATCTTTTCAACTTACTCGTTGTCTCTCCGATATTGGCTCCACATCGCAACCTTCATGACTTACCAGACTTGGTTGGCTGAAGCACACACGAGCACATATGCTACTGCACTATTTGGTTGGCGTCGATGGGCCAGTCCCCATTGGCGTCTATGGCTTCCGTAACCGGCTTTTTTCTTCCGGATGCAGTATTCATATCTGTTGCCCACGAGAAACGATGTTCTTGTCGTGATCATGTCATTGGTAGATGATCCATTGCCATTGCTTCTCAACACTTAAATTCAACATTTGTTCATTGCAGACTCGTCTTGTCCATGTCCTGCTAACATAGTTCCCGTTCTCACACTTTCCGCTTCCAGGCCTTAAGTTGGCAAAATAGCAGATCTTAACATAACGATAAGAAGACGAGCACTGGGTGACCAATCGACCGAAGTTCTTACTTCAGCACGGTATGATATCAGAAAGGGGGTACAATTCCCTTAAGCCCATGGGTACATGTACCCCACAAATTTACGGCCTGCCAAAGATCCACAAGGCTAACACACCATATATACCTCCCCATACCACAAGTTGGCACCTTGGCTAGTCGATATGCTTGCACCAGTGAGACAAATGATAACGACCTACACCGTGAAAATCACTTTTGACCTCATTCATTGTGTGTAGGGTGTGAATATTGCCGACAAGGTTGTGTCCTATGGACCTATAATCTTTGTACACCAACCTCCCATTAAAAGAAACGGTGGATTTCTTGTGCAAATTCATCACGAATAAAAAGTGGCCTTGCAAATTCCATTGGAATATCTCGGGGATTTACTGGTATTGTGTACAGAAAATGTGCACTTCTTATTCAATGGACAAGTTAATCGACAGGTAGATGGTGTGTCTAGGGGAGTCCGCTTAGCCCACTGCTGGCTGTTATACTTATGGCAATGGCCGAATCGAGGTGTGAATCCTACCTAAACCAGATGTGCCTATCCAGGCGATATATGGATGATACCTTGGCGATTGCCCCAAGTGTAGAGAATGTTTAGTCTCTTCTCAGTGCCCTCAACAATGCACATCCCAACGCCCGTTTCACCTGTAAGCTAGAAGATGACAATTGTCCTGCTTTTCCGTGTGTATTGTTGACAAGACGAGACGATGGCTCAATAAAACGCTGTTTTCAGGTAAGCTATATGGACAGGCCTGTATGAGAATTTCAATAGCTTTGCGCCGGTGCAATACAAACGTTGCCTTGTCAAGACGTTGTTCGATTGTGTCCGTAGAATATGCAGTGCTGACTGTGTGGATTCGGAATTATCCTTCTTCACACAGACATTACGGACCAATGGATATCCAGAGGCATTCATTAGATTTCACAGTCACCTGAAAGAAAACAAACCAAGAGTTCTTACTGTACCCAAAATACCCGTCTAGTTACAGCTACCCTTCAAAGGCAATGTGGTGACGGCGCAAATTGAACGACGGGTGAACACAGCTCATCATCATCAACAGCAATACATCAGCCATTTGAACTGATGCTTCGCTAACATACAACCGTGAGCACCTATGAAATAAAGAATAAGAAGAGGGAGAGAAGAAGGACACCTGAAAACCTTAATGCCCTAAACGAACATTCAGGGTCAAGGCGCCTACACCTTGTGTAGACAACATTCCGTCACAAACAGCTGGCTATCGTGCAAAGATAAGGCGGCATCGGCGAGACAGCTTCCTTGCGGCTTTCACTGCCACGCGTCATAATCAGCCATTACCCCGCAGATAACTCAGCACCAGACACGCATTAAACAGACAATCCGATTAGGAGACGGCAGCAGACGCGCCACTGGTGTCGGTTGCGAGCCATGTCCTGTAAAGTCTCGAGCCAAGCACAAGGTGAGTCACGTGGACTCCAACCCGGAAGGCGAGACGGACCAACGGCACCCAGTTTAGTTGTCAGTGACTTCATTTCCCGCTGCCAAGTCAACTTCTGTCCATCTCGAGCCCTGCGCCATCCTACACCTGGTAGACTGAACAAGGCCCTCCTAGGTAAGCGGTGACCAGGCATGCGTAGCACGTGCCCGAGCCAACGCAACTTATTCAGTGCTATCTGTTTTACTAGGGAGCTAGCATGTTTATCACTACCTAGTACTCGCATACGCACATCATCGTTGCGGACAAGCTGGTGCCATCCGACACCAGCAATGCTTCGCAGACAACGATGATCAAAGGCTTGAAGGCGCCTCAGCTCTTCAGCCCGAAGGGGCCAAGTCTCACTACCATAGAACAGAACGGCCCTCACTGTGACTTTGTATACACGGCCTTTCAGACGGAGGGAACTCCCTTCTGTCGTCAAAATGCCGCAGGTTCAAGAAGGTAGCTCTGGCTTTTACAATGTGTGAGCTGACGTTAGTTTCTATGCGCCCATCATTGCTGATGCAGCTGCCATGATAAGTGAAATGGTCAACCACTTCGAGTTCCTCGTTAACAAGCGTCAAGGGGTCATCAAGTGGCTGGTGGTCCTGCAGAAACACTTTGAAGGTGCGAAGTGCATACCAAATAACGGGACCACTCTAGCAAGCTATTCAGGGTTGATTGGGCTGCCACACCGGGGCGATATCGTTCGCATAATCTAAATCAACTATCCTTTCACCTACCTAACTAACCTTTCGCCTACATCGGGTGATTCCGCAAGGGAACACTCCATGACAGAATCCACGACGAAAGTGAACAAAAATGGGAAATCGGACAATCCTGACCAACGCCACTTGTGGTCAGAAAGCTATCCGATAGGGCACCATAGACCCTGACGCGGCCTGTAGTGTTCGAATATAGAGCACGAAGAGTGTTCACAAATTTCGTGGAAACACCTTTCCGCATAAGTATTTCGAACAGAATCGATCGATCGACTGAATCGAACGCACTCTTGAAATCGAGGAACACAGCTATTGTCGGTTTGCGGTATGCGTGGCGCTGCTCTAGCACCTGTCGCAAAGTGAATACATGGTCTATACAGCCACGTCCAGGGCAGAAACCGGCCTGCTCTTCCCTAATCCGAGATTCCCGTTCCGCAGTGAGGTGACGAACGATAATCGCGGCCAATAATTTTGTCACAACTGGCGTTAGGCTAATACCCCTGTGGTTAGAACAGTCTGTGCGACTGCCCTTCTTGTATATTGCCACTATAATCGATTCGCTCCAATTAGCCGGCACACTCTTCGTTCCAGATACATTCGAGTAAGGTCAGTGCTTTGCGGAGGACCTCACCTCCATCCTTAAATTGTGCAGGTTGGGAGGGAGTCCGGGCCGGCCGCACGAAAATGTTTGAGGACTGTGATCGCGTTTCGGACCTCGGCCTCCGACGGACGCTCTAAACTAACCGTCCATGGCTCGTCCTGCATCACCTGAGTAGGAAGAGGTCCGGGAGCAGGGGGCCAGCTGAACTGATGTTCAAAGTGCTCAGCCCAACGAGCCATACGGCGCTCCTTATTGTGCATCAGCGCACCCGCGCGGTCTCTGATTGCCGCACTGACGCCTGGTATTCTGGGACCAGTGGTGCGGATAAGCTGGAAGAGCTAGCGGTAATTGCCTACTGCTCCTGCCTCCTCCATTTCTTGAGCCCTACTGGTCCACCAGGCTGCCTTGTTAACACGTAGCCTCTGCTTTAGTTCACGCCTAATAGTGCGTCTTGTCACATTGTGTTCAGAGCCAGCCGGGAGGTGTCTTCTAGATTCCAACAGGTTCACGGACCTCTCGGATATCCAGTGACTGGTGCGGTGACGACTGATAGTGCCACAAACAGATGCTCCTGCGTCGTGCATAGCGGCCGAGATCCTATCCCACTGAAGTTCAGTGTCATTAGGACAAGACAGCGAGAGTTCGCTATGCAGTGCTTCTTGATAGCCTTGCCTTACCGAGGACTGAGACAATTTCTCCGTTGACAATCGTAGGGGGCGCTTGGTGCGCCTCCCGGTAATGTTCATGGAGAAACGACAGCGTATCAGGGCATGGTCAGAGTAGACACAGGTACTCCAGTTTGAGCGGCAATCCAGGATGGAACGACGCCATCTGTAACTTATGGCAATGTGATTAATTTGGGTCCATCGCTGGCCAGCTACAGGAGGAGGCCAAGTGGCATTTCGGCGCCAACTGTGTCTAAAAGCAGTGCTAGTAAGAAACAACTGGTGCTCCGCATACAGTTTCAGCAGACGCTCACCGTTATCAGTCCGTTCGGAATTAAGCCCACATTTACCACCCAGCTGAGCTTCTGAAAAGCTTAGACGCCCTTCTTGTGCTTTCATATCCCCTGCAAGTACTATAATATCTGAACTAGTGACACTGCGTAGTAGCGTGCTCAGTTCATGATAAAATGTGTGGTTGACAGCATTAGAGCTGCAGTCGGTGGGAGCATAAGCGCAAATCACAAACAAACAGCGTTTGTACTACTTCGCGAATCAACCTTAACTGATGTCGTCAAACGGGTTGCACCTAAACGGCTTTTCACCGGAATTCAGTCAAGCTGCGATGGCACAGCTTTGGAGCTTAGAATGGTACCTACACCAGCTTGTCCCGTGAGTGCTGCATCGGCGTCTCCGGTTGCGTGCAACCAATAACGAGAGGATAAGCCGGATGCAGTTAATTCAGTAACCCTATTAGGGTCCTTGATCCTAGTTTCGGACACATAAATACCCAGTGTCATCATCGTCATTATACACTTCAGCTAGAGGTGGGAAACACCTCAGCCATTGTGCCGCAGTGTGTTCAAGGTGCGTGCGAGTGCAGCCTGTTAACCTGTTTGTCTTAATGTGCGAACATCGAATGTCACCATGGAAACGGGACAGCGTGGCCTTATAATGGACTTTTGCCGATAGGCGTCCGATTGGTGCGGTGGGATGGTGGCTGCAGATGGTTCTACTCCAGTGGCATTTCAGTGGCTGTCAATTAAGCTGGGACTTATAGAAGGAAGGTTAGTAATGGGGGTCGGGATGGGATTAAGAGAAACAGGTGGAAAAGAAAGAAGGGAGGCGCCAGCAGTAGCATGTTTCCGTTTATTCGCCCTGGTGTATGGCAGCAGATAAGGCGACCCTTGATAATCTGCGCGACTGTCAATGCGGGATGAAGTTTATGTTTGAAGAAAATGTCATGGTTGTATATGGGCTGAGATACTGCCAGTGCGCTCAGACCTATACAGGAGGACGATTAGGGCCCTCATCCAAAGCCTTTGTCTCAAAAGCCTGTCTGCAAGGCAACGGGGAGGTGGCAATGATTTAGTTTTACAGAAATGGACGCCATCCCATTTCCAACCCCCAACGTGGAGGATCAGGGGGCTGAGTTTGTCTGACCTCTCACCATTGACCAACCTGGTAGGAGTAGCTCTCAAGGTGCCCGGAGGCATCACCCAGTATAGCTCAATGGGTCAATGAGGTACGCAAACCGTCGCACCAAGTTAAGGTCCAGTCTCGTTGCGACATAACTATTCGCCGTACCTTCAATGCTGCCAAACACTCTCTTTTCTGGACAACAAAAGTTACTGAATCCCCCAATCAAATCTATTCATCCGGTCTTCGCCACAACGTTTTGCCCTTACTAATTCTTCTGTACCTGCGGAGTCATTTACGTTGGCAGAACAGGGCGTTGTCTGCGTAAGCGGATTGGAGAGCACATACCGAAGTGAATTGCTGGGTTGATGGTACAACGAGCGACCGGACAAGGACTAGCAGGCAAACTACCCGCATCATCCATCGCTAGACATCTAATCAGTACAGGTCATCAAGTTGACACTGGACCAACTTTTACGGTTATCTGCGGAAACGAAGATGCCAGGGTTCTGAAGTTTGCCGAGTCTGTGCCCCTAAATCGTTGCCGTCTCACCCTTTGTGTGCAAAAGCAACTGACAGTAACCCTTAAGCTTCCTTTAGGTCCATGCCCCAGCGCTACCAACTATTGTTTCGTATTTATGTACATTGTTTCTGACCAATCCAAAACGGCCCTTTCCTTCCTTTACGTGGTCTTTATATGTTGCTAGTTTGCAACTGATCGGATGACACGAAATGGTGACATCTTGCAGTGCTCATCTTCTTATTGTTTTGTTCATATCGATACGGGGAACTCGATACTTTAAAATAGCAGGTGTTTCGGTGTCCTATTCGAATTTATAAGGCGGACATGTCCGAGCCGCCGAAGGTGCGGCAGCAGCATTATGCCTTCCACTCCAAACATGCCGCTTCGACAGAACACTTCCGTGTCAGCAACTCTATCACACTACCGGATGACCAGAATCCGATGCAGGCATAGTTAATGAAAGCGCGTCTTGTTCGGCGTCCATGTTTCGCTGCCATAAAGGCGAACCGACAGCACCATCGACTTGGTCCCAAAAGCTAACTGATAACTGGCTCCACCACACCCAGCTTGCCAGCTACAGCACGCGGATGCTCAGATTGTTGTCATCCGTAGGTCTGTTTACAGTACTTTCCCGAGGTAGCGAAATTTTGATGTGGTCACCATAACTACCTCACCAATCTGGATTGGTGAGACGCATACGAATTCCACTTCTAGTGACGGCTGAAAAATGCAAACAGTGTATCTTGTGTTGGTGGTGATTTGCAACTTGACCGCCATTGAATCAAGGTTCATCGTCATACGCTGCAACTCATCCTCTCTGTGTGTAAACCACGCGTATTCCTCGAGAAACAACACGCGGTTGGTTGTCAGGCACTCGAGTTATCTCCTCGAAACGACGGATGTTCAGCAACCCACCATCAATACGGTGCTCCGCACGAACACCGTACTCACAAGCAGCATCGAAAGAATAAAACATCATGGCGTTGAATATTATACTGGGCAGGGACTAAAACACGACCTTGCTTCACACCAGAGACATCAGAGTGATCCGCGGTTCGTCTACGCAGATGGACCCTCATCCGCATACCACTGTGCAAGCGTTCGTTGAGGCTAACAAACTTACTTAGGCAACCGTGAGAGTGCTTCACGGCTCACCGTGTCAAATGCCTTGGTGGAGTCTACAAGAAACAGTAGACTCGCCTTTGTCAGGTCTGTTTTATATCTACATTCAGTTTGCATCGAGCAGTGTCCTCATTGGTTGCAATTGCGGGTCAATACACCGTCTTCAAGGAATCAATGAGTTACTTATGTTCGGCGTGGCATTCCGTCCTTCCTTCTTCGTTCAACATGCATTCTTGTTGCGACGGAACTCTGGAGTCAACCGCTGACGCATCTTGCGAAGCTTAGCCTTCTTCTCAGAGTTGCCGGGATTCTCTACATATACAGTAAAAGCTACATCTTTCTCTGGCAACCACGTGCCAAAGGTCACACTTTTGTCATCAAACCAATCACAATTCTTACAGCTTGTACGCCCGATCGTTTCCTTGACCTCAGCGGTTACCTGTTTTTTGCGTGGTGTCAGCGCGTTGACTGAGGTGATGGAGTCGACGTCGCCAAGGCGAGTGGCCAGCGCATTCTCTAATTTGTTTTTCTCAGCACCACCTGCGAACGGATGCGAAATCTCCGTCGGTTCACGGTAAAAGAACTGTGCATACATTTACGAAAATATATGTTATTTGGTCCACACCAACTTGTGACCAGTTTCACAGCTTCGCACAGTACGCGCTTGATATCACGCTGGCGTACGTTGACGGAGTCGAACAGGTGAGCATAACCGCATGAACAATTATCTATATTAGTGAATGATATGCTCAACATGTCCGCCGGCATTCTACTTGCAGTGGAGAAACGGCATGATGCATTTGGCGAGCATCTCCAACGTATCTCTCTTGGTCACGCGACATTCACAATATTTTCTTACAGTTGGTCTAATATACGCGGCCTCGTTTTGTACACTTTGCTTCAGATATCCACATAGAAAGAAAGGCAATGGGCTCAGGTCTGGTAAGCGGACAGGCCATTCCATTGGTCCGCCGCGTCCGATCCAACGGTGACCAAATTTGTCGCTAAGGTAAGAACGTACCGTTTTAGCAGAATGTGCAGGTTCACCATCCTGCTGCAACTAAATGGTACTACATACCCCTTCGGCCTCCAGCCGTCGAAGTACGGATCTCTGGCGCATTTCCAAGTACAACTTTGCAAGGAACAGTAAAGCTTTAGTATTTTAAAACCACAATCTACCGGTTACGTTTTTGGGAAAGAACTATGGACACAAGATTTCTTGACTTGTTAATCCAGCCCAAACCATTAGTTTGGCGGTGTGATGCACACGTGATGCTGTATTTCTTCGGGGGTTACTGGTAGCTCAGAAATACTGTTTCACTGTTCCATGCAGATGAAACAGTGCCTCATCTGTAGAGATGACAACGAACGTCCCCTTGATCCAAAAACCAGCGGCATGATTCATGTCTCTTTGTCGGATCGCAGCAGTTTAAAATCTATGCTTGAGGTGCACTGAACCTGCGAAATTTTCTTCCTTTACTATCCAGTGTACTGCGAGTCGGGTCGGGTCACAATGCTGTCCGATCCGACGAATGCTGAGGTCGGCTTTCCGATATTTCACCGATAATAGCGCAAGCTGAAAGTCCTCCGTGGTAACACGAGGCGGCCCTCTTTCTTCATGCTGCACGCACTCTCAGTTTGATGGAACTTCTTCCCGAATTTAAACACGTACCGGGCGATGGCGGGACGCATTCCTATGTTCATAGCGTTTTATCGTCGCTCAGCTGCTACAGTATTTAAAGTACATCCACCATACAACCGAATAATAAGCATCCGCTGATCAACAGGCGCGTTACGTGCTCCCACTTGCGGATGGTCGCCGATGGGGAATGCTTGTTCGTACTCCATTACCTGAGCCATTGCTTCAATGGTATAGTGGGATGACTTGCGCTGGCTAATATCGCCCTCACCTAATCCAAAACACCCGGTTCGCCGAAATAATATCACGTGCGCATGTGCGTTTCACATTGCCTAGGCCGGCCTGGTTAGACAGCGTATTGATTCACTGCCGCTTGCATTTCGCATGGCTGGTTCGCTTCACCTAGCGAGACACACCGATAGCTTTCGATCGTTCCAGTGCCTACATTTGGCCATGACTTTCGCACTCAGAGCGAAGCTAGCTAACGATCGTTAGACAGGATAATGTGGCTGTGTCCTCATCTCGCTTGACGGAGCAAAGGCTAATGTGGCCTGTCAGTCCTTTGGGCCCTTGTTTTGTCCCGCTTTACAAAATACATGTTTGAGGGTATCCACGAACCGTTCCGCCTGTCCGTTTGATTGCGGATGATAGGGTGGAGAGAACATCTGCTGAATTCCTTTCTCCTTGCACCACTCGCGAAATTAAGTTGGTGAATTGTGTACCGTTGTCTCACTATCATCTCTAGCGGGCCGAAATACTGGAACAGCTTATCCAGCTCGTAGTTCTTGTGCTGGGCAGTCGTACTTTGCACCGGAATGACATCGGGCCACTTGGAGAAAGAGTCCACCAAAACAAGATACGATTGACCGCCGATTGGTCCTGCGTAATATAAGTCGATTCACTGCTTTGGATCAAGATTGCTAGGGGCACTTGGGAAGGGCCTTCGCCGCCAATTGACAGGATTCACCTTTTTTGGCAGAATTGTTTAATTTATGGATTCATTTCGGGCGAATAAACAAAAGATACGTGCCAAGACTTCCATACGGTCGGTACCTGATTGCCCAGTGTGTAACTGTAAACACCTGTTCAATTTCTTACGCACCATCACTTGGTCTCCAAACATCAAACAGTTGTCCACAACGGACAGTGACTCACATCGGTTGAAGAACGGCCGCAACTCAGCAAGGATATCACGTTTTGGCCACCCTGTTTGCACGTAATGCATCACTTTCTCTAGGGTTCTGTCTCGGGAAATGTTCTCGCTAACAGTGTCAGCTGTCCCTGGTAATCTTACTTTATTGGTAAGCATTCACTGGACTTCTGGCTCGAACTTGATGGCTGCAATCACACGATCTTCCTTCTCCTTTGGGTGCGAACTGTTGAGACGAGACAGGACATCCGCTTGGCCGATTTGTCGCGTAGGTTGATACTGTATACTGAACTCGTACGTCAACAGTGTAGTCGCCCATCTTTCGATTCGCGGTGAAAACAGGAATCCTTTCTTTGAGCCGCATATCGACGGTAATGACTTATGATCAGTCAGGAGGGTGAAATGCCTGCCATAGAACTTCTTATGGAACAGCTTCATGGCGAAAACGATTGCGAGTGCTTTCTTTTCTAGCTGATTATAGTTTTCAGGTGACGTCTGGGACCGTGTCGCGTGTGCAGTAGTCTTCTCTCCTCCGTATGGAAAAAGGTGAGAAATAACGGCGCCGGTACCGTAATTGGAAGCTTCCGAGGCAACGATGATTTCCAAGTTCGGATTGAAATGAGCTAATAGTAGATCAGAAGTGAGTGCTGCTTTAACTGCGTCAAAGGACTTTTGGCATTCCCTCGTCCATTGCCAAACGCCCTTTTTTGTCAGCAACTGGTTCGGCAGACCTCTGGTTTGATGCAGGCTTGATAGGAAAGCACTGTAATGGCTCATGAGACCGAGGAATGAGCGAAGCTCGGCGATGTCTTTCGGGGGCTCCACCTGTCTCATAGCTTCGATATTGGCGGCATCTGGGCGCCGGCCATGTTAGTTTATGACAAACCCGAGGAATTTAACACTATCTAACAGGAACTCACATTTCTTAGCCCGTAATCCAAACCCAGGTTCTTCCAAACCTGAAAGCACTCTTCAATTTGTGCATCAAGTCTCACAGGTCTACGCCCATAATAGATGCATCATCCACGTAGAACGCGGTGTTGGGGATATCCTTAAGCAGGGTATCCATAGTTTGTTGGAAAATGGTTGGTGCGCTTTTCACCCCAAATCTCAGGCGGCTGTACAGGAAAAGCCCGTTTGTAATGTTCTGCACTCCTCGGCAACGGAAACTTGCAGGTAAGCGTCAGCTAGATCCACTTCCGCGAAGCGTTTGCCACCGTTGAGTTTAGGGAACAAGTCTTCTGGTACAGGCGATAGGTACTGATGCATCTTCAGCGCAGAATTCAGTCCTGTTGAAAAATCAGCAGATGCGTACCTTACTGTTCTTTTTCTTTACCAGTACAACCGGTGTCGCCCATTCTGAATAGTGGAGCCGTTCGATTATACTTGCGGAACGCAAACGATTTAGTTAGTCTTCTACGACACCGGGCGTCTTAGTCTGAATACTGCCGTGGCATCTGATTTGTGGTTCAGCTACGCCCTGTCTACGTGACAGCATCCGAGACCAAGTTTGAACAACGTTTTATGACGTCGTTTCAGATCTACAGTTTGGTTGCGCAATTCAAGGTTCATCGTTGGCATCTGCGTAGCTTGCTTGACTTGCAACTGCTGGCATATACTGTTTACTGACTGGTAGATCAAGTTCAACTCCTCCATCCAATCAAGTCCAAACAAACCTAACCGGTCGGTCTGTCACAAAGCGCTTTGCGTGCATTTGTTGGCCTCGGAAATTCACTTGAGAGTTCAATTTAACAAGCAATTTTAACGTACCACCTGGAGCATTCCTGCCGTATGGGCCGTTTGTACAAGTGTCGGCCGCCCCAGCCTGCGTCACGTTTCACTTGAGATCAGAGTGATATCTGAAGCATTATGAAGTTGTAACACATCTTGCATGTCGTTGATTTCCACCATGGCGTACTTAAGCCTGTTGACTTGGGAAGTCGCAATGATCGTTCTGATCCCATCGGGCCGTTCGAACGGTGTGGCATTGTTGCGCTTCTTTCTGTACTGAGTAGGACCACATGCCAAACAACACGACTTTTTATGACCTCTTCTTCCGCATCGGTTGCAGAAGTGATTCTTGAATAGGCAGTGTTGTGCAAAATGTCATTCTCTACAAAAGCAACAAGCAAAGGGAGGCTTGGAATGTGATGGATTCACGTGAGTTAGTTGGTTTTTGGGTAGCCCGGTTGATTACACAAATGAGGTCAGGCTCTTTAGTATTGGACAACTACTGAATCACTGTTGTGTCATGCTTCAGGTTCGTCATTTTCTGGCACTCACCGGTCACCTGCTGCAACGTGATGTCAGGATTCTGTTCAATCTTGCTCAGTATTCTTGTTCGTATGTCTACATCTTTGGTTGCTTATAGGCCGCAAACATACGTGAGACACTTGTACTGGTCGGCGGTCATTTTGTGAAACTGAACGTTCGCACTCTCAATTTACACGTCTCAAGTGGTTGACCAAATCTTCGTCCTTTCTCTTGGCAATCGTGAGGCACTTGTACCGGATATTGAAGAAGGATGTCTGCTCATAAAAAATCTGTGACAGCACTGAGACAACCTCGTCAAGTGATGGATCAGTGCTCTTTGGCAATATGAAATTTGTAGACTTTTCATGTTAACCGCACCCAGTTTCCGGAGCATCAGGCGAATTTTCTTCTCTTCTTGTACATTTGCTAAATCAACACGACACCTCTTCATACTTGTGAAATCAGGAAGCGAATGTTACGCCAACATCCGCATTGTAATGGAATTCACAGATCTGCTGAGTCAAGGTTTTTGGAAAGGTATGTATGTAATCTCAACAGTGTTGCAACTAGACATAGAGGCCACAAAGCCATGGAGCTTAGCAGAAAGGGGGGGTCACTGCGTCATAATCATCGTAGCATAGTAGTTGAAGGTGAGCAACACACTTCAGCTACTATGCCGCAGGAAGAAAGGAACATTTTAACAATAAGTGAAACAAAACATCTTTTTTCATACACCGACTTTTCTATCACTCTCGATGTTCGAGGTATTAAACTTGTGAATCAGTACAATTCCATGCACAATTCTTCCACTGATTCCGGTTGCGGGCCATGTCTTCAAGTGTGCTAATTCACTGGCGCTCCTCATCTTTGGGTCCCCATCCTGGAAGACGTACGGATCCAGCAGCGGCTAGACAAGACGTCAGCGGTTTCTTGTGCTGTCGCTAAGTGCAAAGCTGACCACCACGCGGTCGCCTCCAGTCAGGTCCTTGACGAGCGAATAAAGCGCGACGCGGTAGACGCTTAGGTCCTATGCGTAGGACGTGACCGAGCCATCTCTACTGGCCCAACAAAGCCTGTTTGTTAAAGGGAATACTCGCATTTCCCAAGATGCGACGTCGAACGTCATTACTTTTAGCTCGATTTTGCAACCAAACACGAGCAATCCTCCTTAAGCAACCGTTATTGAAGACAGAAAGACGACGCATGTCTTCCACGCGAATAGTCCAGGACTGGCTCCGATACAATAATACTGATCGAACTGATGCGCTATAAATGCGACCCTTTAGAGAGAATAAGACGTCGCGACGACGCCACATTTGCCTCAGATTGGCAAATGCTGATCGGGCTTTAGTGATGCGAAGAGAAACGTCTTTGTTGGTAGTGCCGCCAGCAGACACACAGCTCCGAAGGTAGACGAAACTATCTACCTGTTCAACTTGTGCACCCTTGAGAGTGAGTAAGGGGGCTGGTGTGATCCAATCCTTGCGCTGTAATTTACACTTCGATGGGGCGAATCTCATGCCATACTTAGATGCTTCAACCGCCAAACGATCCAGAATGAGTTGCATACCCTGAGGATCGTCACCAAATAAGGCGCGCTCACCCGATAGAAGCTCTAGGCCAAAAGGTTGGAAATCTTCTAGATCACTCGACTGAACGTCTTCGATTACAAAGTTGAAGAGCAATGGGAGCATAGAGCAGCCCTGTCGCACACCGCTATTGACAGCGAATTGCGAGGAAAACTTACCATAGACCCTCACTCTGCCGGAGGTATGAAGATAAAGTGCTCGTAAGATGGCGGTAAATTTCCCTGGCACTCCGTTCTTTAGCAAGTAACACCAAAAGCAGGTCGATCAACGGAGTCAAAAGCGGCACGTATGTCTATGAATGCAACGATAGTGGGCCTGTGATAAATGTGGCGATGTTTGAGGAGTTGGCGGATCGTGGAGATTTGAACCACGCATCCGCGGCCCGGACGAAAACCAGCTTGTTCTTCACCGTAGTATGATTAACGTATTGGGGATAGTCTACGGAACAGAATGGATGGCTATAGCTTGGAGGCAACCGAAACAAGACTAATCTCGCGATGATTTACACATGAAATGCGAGCAACTTTCTTGAAAATCGGGTTAATACTTGGTTCGCCCCAAGAGGAAGGCACTTTCTCTTAATGCCAGATTTTTGCGAACAGCGAGGTCAGCTGGTTACTGATCGCCACGCCGCCGTACTTGAACAGCTCTGGAGCTTTGAAGCGCTTCAAGCGTCGAATCTCCAGTCAGACTTCCCCTTCGGTAGGTGCATTCAGAGGGACGAGCCAGGGTGGACAACAAGGTGTACTGCATGTACTGATGGACGGTGGAGGCCAGTTGAACTGCGAGTGAAATTACTCGGCCCAGCGATCCATATGCCTCTGTTGGTTAGTAATCGGAGACTCATCCACCTCGCAAATGACCTCACTGACGCTAGGCTTCCTGAGGCCAGTGGACCGAATGAGTTGGAAAAGCCTGAGAGTGTTGCCAGAGAGGACAGCGGTCTCCATCTCTGAAGCATACTCAGACCACCATGCCTCGCGATCCTTGCGTAGGTTTTGCCTGATCAACCGGTTGGCATAACGACGCCGATCGTTACAATCTGATGCTACCGGGATATCTTTGCAGCTTTCGAACAGCTCTAGAGAACGAGCAGAGATCCAAGTTTTTAAGGGATGTCGAGTTAAGCCGCAGCATGACTGTCCGGAAATGGTCATCGCTTTCTGTATACAAGTCCAGTGTTGCTCCACGTCTTGCGGTGGATTGCAACTGAGTGCTTATGCCAGTGAAGACTGATAGCTCGTTTGGACAGAGGAATCAGTTAATCAGTTTACCTCAATTTTACTGTGCTTCGTGTTTCGGGACCCCCAAAACACATGCAAATTTTCACGCAGGCCAGTGCATGTTCTGAATCAACTAAGGTGGATCAAATGGATATGCAGTCCACTACGTTGCCACGCCATCTGAAGCTACTTGCAGTGTGATCAATTTGAGGCCACGGTTGCTTTGGCGATGGGGACGCCACGTTACGAAACGCTTCTTCGTACGCCTGAAGTTAGTGCTCGAGAGAAACAGGCGGTTGTCCTCGCACAATGTGAGAAGTGTCCCTCCGTCATCAGAGCGGTTCTCATCAAGCACATGGTGACCACCAAGGCGGAATGCATATGGTAACAGACAGCCAACGCGTGCATTACAATCCCCAGCAAGGACAACGACATCCGACTTTTTAGCATTAGTCACTAGCTGTTGTAAATCTGGGTAGAATTCGTTCTTGACCGAGGCACCACTGCAGTCAGTTGGAGTGTACGCAGAGATCAAAAATAAGTCGCGCCAGTGTTGGTAGGAGCAACACCCAAATAATTCCAAGTCGGGTCTCCACTCGTGACGCTTGTTGATTCTACGTGAACCCCGAAGCCGAACTGCCCACAGTCGGCTGTTAATCAAGAACCAGTCCAGTAGTGCCGCCTCGGCCTTGCCACATAGTGCTATACCTACACCAGCCAAACCCGCTGAAGCTGCTTCTGGATCTCCAGAAAGACGCAGGTGTTATCTGGCTTCGTGGTCAGTGGGGGATATCAATGTAATCACAGTTCTGGGATCTTGCAATCGGGTTTCTGAAATGCAGCAGACATCAATATCGAGGGACTATAGTGTGCACGCTAGACCGGCTTGCTGTCCAATCTGCATGAGTGTCCGAACGTTGAAGCACGCCAGAGGGAACGAGAATCAAGGACGAAGGAGTGCCATCGGTTGAATTCCGTGGTTCGCGGCGCAACCGGAATCGCTGCTAGATTCTTGAGCACATGAATTGGGTAATGGATTGTTAACAAAGGATTGTTAACAAACAAACAATTAGCGTGTGATGAAGTCGCGTGAATGTGAGAAGTAGCAACGGTAGCTGTTGTGCACGTTGTAATACAGTCCACAGTTTTGTGAGATGGCGTGATACTACCTATTTGCCCAAGCCGAAGTAGGGAGTTGACTTTGGGGACCCCACCCCGAGCCTTTGGCTATATAACCTACCCGCAAGGCAGCGGGGCGAATTACGGGAATCTAGCCCATTGAGAGTCGATGACTGGATGTTCAGTTCATGCGTCTTTCGTTTGGTAGATCGCCAAACAGGGACCCAATACTCCCCATGAAATCAGCACAATTGTTGGACTACAATGCCCCACCGAGGTGGAACACTATCGCCGAACACTTTGCTGGAACGGAGTACACCCGAACCACCTAGGTGTCCCCATGAAGAGGTAGTTAGTTATTATATACTTGAGAATTTGGATACGGTATCACCGACTATTTCAGCATGAATGCCTCGGTAACAGTAATTTACGTGATATATTAATGTGAAAATAGGCGTTTTTCCACGTGCTCATTGTATAGCGGAAAGTACATAGATCAGTCTCGATGAACGGAATCATGAAGGGACGTGCTTTTATTGTGCGTATACGAGTGTCATGCTATATAATGACAAATGCAGATAGCACCTCCCCGTTCCAAGCCGTCCGTTAATTTGGAGCATGCGTCTGGATTCCGACCATATGTCACCATCTCACTCACTATTTTCACTGCAAGGAAGCACAACACTTCTAGGCTTCTCGCATTTTTTCTGGTATTGGGTATCACATCCGTGGCAAAATATTTCTTTATGTTTCTGCCGTCTTTACTGGAAACTGGTTCCGTTGTTTGATGTATCTACTCCTGCGAGACATATCTTTGGTGATGAGCATAGTTCATTTAACTCGAAAACTGTACCGATGCCTACGTGATGGACGCAGTTGACGTGCAACTGTGAAATGTTACCCTTGTGTGCTATGGATGAAGTTAGTTCGATTGTCATTTTACACATCGTACTCAGGCAAATCGAGGTCGTCTTCAGGCTACTACAAAATTTCCGTCCCAGCCTTTTCTTGTGTGGGTATTTTACCGTGTGAGCGTCCTTCCATGCGCAGTACCATTGCTCAGACACTATTGATCAAGGATCATTTAAAGCCTGTCAGAGTCCCACTGTGGGACGTGGTCACCAACCTCGATATGTTCATACCAAGTGCGTTCGAGTCACCGACTCACTGAGGCTTCGGTAAACTGCAGTACGTGAGCATTGGTCTGTCTGTGTAGTCTAAATGAATCACGCATGCTTTGACACGTAGGGTAGTCGGGTATGTGCCAAGGGATCGGAATAACATATATCCATGTGTAAAATTTTCGTGTGTAGAACCGATCATATGATGGGGTTCATACCTGGCGCGCGTACAGTCGGTCCATTATGAAAAACAGACGCCATGTGACTTGCTGGCAAACTCTAATGAATGTCGACTGAGTGATCGAATACCCGGCTTTGATGCGAACAACCAGCAAAATATGGCAAACAGGTCAGGGTAACGCGTTCAAGTTGGTTGAGGCTGGGTTGTTTCCGTAATTAGAATGTCTGATTGACAAATAGAACAGTCTCTTCTCATAGGGTATATCTTAGTCTACCTTTACTTTTCACCATTGCATTGGACGCTAAACAGAGCGAACCGTGAGTAACAGTTACCACAGGCGAAGCCTCGCAACAAGGCTCCTGCACATGCTTTGGACGCTCAAATGCAGCTTTTGCATTTAGTCTAAAGAGATTGCCACGCGCCTCTTCTATCTTAAGACCGATGCTCGAGTACGGTTCACCCGCCTATTGTCCGACCACCCGTGCCGAGGTGCAGGCCTGGAACGTGTTCAGCACCATGTGGCTGCACCGCTCATCCCCAGTTTACGGGGTGTGCCGTAGGAAGACCGATGCAGGCCACTAAGGCTACACGTGTTGTCGTATCGTCGGTTTAGTGTTGACCTCATTATGACGCATCGGATATTGCAGTTGGATCATTTCCCCATGCTGAGGCCACTGTTTCACGTGCGCGCACTAAGCAGCACTGACTGCAACCGGTGCAGGTTAGTGGTATCGGATCTAAAGGGTATAGCGCACTCTCTTTGCTTCGAGCGCCGAGTGGTGAAATATTGGAACCTTACGCCTGCGAAAATTGTGGACGCGAAATCGGTGTCGGAATTCAAGAAATTCCTAGACACCTACTTTGCGGATTTCGGATACAAACAACCGAATGGCCTATGGTGCGGCTGTACCATGCAGCAGACGCTCAGGAATCAGTGACATGACTTTGCACGTGCCCGAACTAATTACGATGGAGCAACACAGACGCATGTCTACTAGCTCACTATTTTCAGGTTCCAATATTCTTGTTGACAGTCACTTTTTATCGAATTGATACTGTGAGCTCGCCGGCAACAATCATTATAGTCTTCGCCTACTTCATGCAAGTTCGGCCCCATGTTGGACAGCTGTTGTTTTTCCTTGATTGCACACGACCACAAATTGACAGCTAGGTTCCCGTCTCTAGATTGGCTATTACAACTCTCTGGTTCTAGACACTGCACCAAAATCTGTTGTTGTTATTGCTGTTGTTTACTATCGCACCTGTTGTAGCTGCCACGCTGTCCTCGTTTTTTAAAGCTAGGTTTTGATACAGAAATCCAGGATTCAATTTTTTTGCTGTGGAAAGCCTGGAGTAAGCCCGGCAGATGACCATTTGCTTGCACACAGTAGTAAGCCACGGGTAATCACAAACATTTCACTTTCTTGTCAGAATCCTCAGCACTGTTATGTGAGTCACTTACGGCCCTCCAGGCAGTTGATTGTGACCAAAAAACAAACATCTTTCGCACGTATCGTTTGTCTGACTTCGCATTACTCATCCGTGCTTCTGACTACATCCTGCTTATCATCACTGATGCTATATATATATATATATATATATATATATATATATATATATATATATATATATATATATGATAGATGGCTAAGTAGATAGATACCTTAGCTGTGACTGCGGCTCAAAATGTGTCACTTTGTATTGCTTTCTTCCTATCTGTGAGCCTCCAATTTTTTTAGCTTTGTTTTACCTTCACCATCGCAGCCCTCCGAGCATGATCGCCCAGTCTCAGTCTGGAACTGGGAAAACCGCAACTTTTTTGATGGCTATGTTGTGCAAGGTCGATGCGGATCATCCATTTTGTCAATGCTTGTGCATGGTTCCCACCCGCGAGCTGGCAACTCAGCTTGTCAGTGTCGGCCGCCAAATGGCAAAGTACATGGATGGTATTACCTTCGGTACTGCCATTCGTGATCCACAAGGTAACGGTTTTCTTTTTTCTAGGTTGCTGTGCTACTTTGTTTCTACTACTGGGGGAGCGGTTGCCTCTTACGCATACTACTGTGCGTCACAGCTCACCAACTTTTGAATTTGCTGTTATCTACAGCCACGGTCGATTCGGACGGATTTGTTACTAATCAAGTCGTGATCGGAACCCCGGGTACTGTCGCCAGCTGGATGCGGTGTTTAGGGCCCTACCGACTCGATGCCTCCTGCCTGAAGATGTTTGTCTTAGACGAAGCGGATGTTATGATTGAGGAAGAAGGTTTCTGCAATATTTCTATGCGTGTTAAGAAGTGAGTTTTCACCTCCCATAGACTTGCTCATGTATGCTCGATGTCAGTTTCTCCATGAACATCTTGGTTTTTTTCAGATGCTATGCATATTTGGTCCCGTGTCAAAATCATCCACTCATACTTCATTAAGTGCCTTTTACAACCCATCCTTCAGTAAAGGGGTTCTTGTATCTAACCCACAGCCAAAGATTGCAAATAATTTTTATGTTCAACTCTAACTGCTAGCCCGTAGCCTTAAGGATCACAAACCTGTCTTGTCATCTGAGGGCGCGGCTTCAAGGCTGCGTAGAGACCGGGTGACTCTCGCAGTATGCTTAGCCCACCTGCGACTGGTGGTGCATATGCGACAACGAAGCGTCTGTACTGAGTACCGGAGCATTGCTAATTCCTAAATCATGTCTGTTCGCTGGTATGACATCCTTCTCGGTATACTATCCAACTGTTCGCGCTTCAACGTAAGGCACTCATTGTCATCTCCAATTCTGCACGAATCGGTTACCGGCCAAACATGAATGGCATAACTCTATGATGTGCCCACCGGACTACATTCAGTATCACGTCCAACAATCCTCTCCTGAGCAACGGCATTTAATGGATTGTTACATCTCATCTAGCTCAATTATCATTTTCCCCGTCAGGTTATATCTGAGCTCACTAAAATGCCATCATTTTGCTCAACTCACTTGTCGCTCACATCGGTTCGGGCCTGCATGTTCACCTTCACTAACCCGGTACCTCATCTGTGTTCCGGTGTTTTCACATACACCCTGTCTTTCCTGATACGCCTACCGTACGCATCTCTCGATGCGCCTGTCTGAAAGAAGTTTAAAATGATTGTTGTTCCTTCACCGGGTCTTTGAGTGCAATTCGTTAGCTGACCTCCATTCCCTTTCCAGTATCATGTCAAACACCTTCGTCCGTCCTCCTTCCCACCAAAAGTGTTTCTCATGCTCTACCGCTAGCGCTCAGTGCCACATTTATCCACAACTGCATGAAACGTCGTCTTTTCTTCCCCTCTTAGACGCCTTCCGCCTACATGCCAAGTGTTACTGTTTTCAGCAACATTTGAGGATGATGTGGTGGAGTTTGCTAGAGAATTTGTACCAGATGGAATTGAAATTCGGGTCAAACGTAACCAATTGCCTCTGAAAAATATTCGACAATTTTTCCTAAAATTCGACGATTGGCAGACGAAATACCAAGCTTTAGCGGATATTTATGGCGGTTTCGATGTCGGCCAAGCCATCATCTTTTGCGCGGTAAGTATTTGGTCTCTTCTATCATTTAAATTTTCTCCTCGGTGCTTTTTCCTTTATTCTATTACAATCCATTGTGCTGTGTCTATGTTTATTTAAGTTGAGACGGCCAAGTTCATCACCCAAGGCCAATACACGTTTAGGGTTTGGTGTTGCTATCAAATCAGCCAATACGTAATGGCTTCGCGGGGAACCTGGTCTAATCATTTAACGCAGGTTTTCTTCGCACTTCTCTTACTGTAAGCCGATCTTTTTCCTGGATGAATAAATTCGTTTCGTTTGCAGCAACACATCTACTGGTTATTTCTCTTTTCAATTGCATCATCCCAACGAAATTTTTCAAGCGGATTGCATTCTAGGAAACAGGCAATGTTTAAGAAACTGATTGCCATCATACTATAATTCAACCAGTGCAACAACAGCAGGCATGAACGTAAGGTAGCGGAAATTTTTAGGTGGCATTAAAGTGATTTTTAGCAGAGGTTTCAGCCTATTCGCTCTGTCATAGTGGAAATAGTGAATAGTACTATCGGGAGATGGAACCCACCGAGAAACTTATCCGGTGGCATATTTTTTCAGAGAAATCATGCAGAGACAATTGGCAAAAGGCCATGCGAAAGATATTGCGCACATTGGTGATGAAACCCATCGCAACGAGACTGGACTTTCACTTGGTGCGAAGGTTTGCATACCTCTTTGACCCATTGAGCTATACTGGGTGGTGCCTCCGGGCCTTGATAACTACTTCTACCACGTTGCTCCATCGTTAGAGGTCAGACAAGCTCAGTCTCCTGGTCCTCCAGGTTCGGGGTTTGAAATGAGTTGGTGTCCATTTCTGTAAAACTAACTCATTTTCACCTCCCCGCTGCCTTGCGGATACGCTTTTGAATCAAAGGCTTTGGTTGAAGACCCTAATCGTCCTCCTGTCTAGGTCTGAGCGCACTGGCAGTATCTCGGCCCACAAACAACCACAACTTTTTTCAAACATAAACTTCATCTTGCATTATTCGTCGCGCAGGTTATCAAGAGTCATCTTATCTTCTGCATACAGCAGGGCAGATAAACGAAAACATGTTACTGCTGGCGGCTCCTTTCTTTTCCACCTGGTTCTCTAACTCCCATCCTGATCCCCATTACTAACCTCCCTTCTATGGTTCCTAGTTTAATTGACAGCAGCCGTAACGCCACTGGTGTCACACCACTTACACTTACTTTCTCGCACCACCCACTGGTCGTCTATCGGCCTCGGTCCCATATAAGGCCAAGCATTCCCGTTTCCCTGACGGCGTTCAACTTTCGCACTTTAAAACAACTGGGTCAACGAGCTGCACTCCCACGTACGTTTACACACTGGGTGTTGCGTATGCAAAACTAGGATCAATGACCCAAATGGGGTTGTTGAATTAACTGCGTCCTGCTTGTCCTCTCGCTATTGACCTGTAGGATAACTTTCGGACAACAAGTGGTGTACTTCGGGTTTGTCCGATTTCCGCGTTTTTCGTTCAATTTTGTCTCGGACTCCACCATGAAGTGTTCTCTTGCGGGATATCACGATGCAAGTGTTGAGATGTTGCTAGTTGATCATTATGCGGCCGATATCGTCTTGCTTTCCGACAATGTTGTGGCGACCAAATCAACCCTGAATAGCCTCTATAGTGTGGTCCCATTATTTAGCATGCGCTTCGCACATTCTAAGTGTAAAGTGTTGTTGCAGGACCACCAGCCACTTTATGATCCCGTGTCCCGTCGCTGTATAAGCAGCCACGGGTGTATAGCTACCGAGGTCAGTTCAAGTGTTGCAAAAGTCAGAACTGCTTTTTTGGATCTGCGACACCTTTGGCGACAGAAAGGTTTCCCACCGTTTGAAATATTTTGTTTACAAAGCCATAGTGAGGACCGTCCTACCCTATGCGGCCGGTGGCCGAGTGGTCGGCACGTTTGCTTTCCAACCATAAGGTCACCGGTTCGAATCCGCGTAGGGGTGGGCGTCCTCGCGGTATACTCAGCCCTCGCGCGACTAGTGGTGGTCGCGCGGCAGCGAAGCGTCGTTACGGCGTATAAGCTGACACATTATTATTATTATTATTATGCGAGTGAGACTTGGTCCGTTCGATCTGAAAATCTGACGTGCCTTCAAGTCTTTGAGCCTCGTTGTCTGCGGAGCATTAATAGTGTTGGATAGTACCAGCGCGCTCCCAACGATGATGTTCGTAGGCGACTGCGAAGCAATGATATTCAATCTAGTTCCTTAGAACACTAAATAGCAATAAATAAGTTGCGTTTGCTTGCGCAGGTCCTTCGTATGCCCGGCCACTGCTTACCGAGCAGGGGCTTGTTTTGTCTGCCAGATGTAGGGTAGCGCAAGGCTCGAGGTGGACAAAAGTTGACTTGGCAGCGGGAAATGAAGTCACTGACGAGCAAACTTGGTGTAGTCGGTCCACGTGACTCGCCTTGTGCTTGGTTCGAGAGTACAGTACATGGCTCGCAGTCGACACGTCCGCTGCCATCTAGTCGGACCGCGTATTGAACGTGTGTTTGGTGCTGAGTTGTCTGCGCTGTAGTGGCTGATCACGACGCGGGGCAGTGAAAGCCGCAAGGAAGCTGTCTCGCCGATGCCACCTTATCTTTGCACGATAGCCAGCTGTATGTGCTAACATGTTGTTGATAAAGTGTAGGCGCTTTGACTCTGAATGCTTGCTTAGGACATTAAGGTTTTCCGGTAAGTCCACCTTCTATCCGTCTAATGGCTCTTCGTTCTGCAGGTAGTTATGGTTGTATGGCAGGGAAGCATCAGTTCAAATGGCTCATGTACTGCTGTTGATGATGAGTGATGAAACAGTACAAGGAATCCCTCATCAGCAGCAATACATCAGTAATTCGACCTGATGCTTCGCTTACGTACAACCGTGCCGATTCAGAAAAGCGGAATCAGTAAAAAGCAAAATCGATACATAAATACCATAACTTTGTGCTAAGGTGCTTACATCATATCGTCAACAAAATCATTTATTTTGGGTATCTTAGGTGAAATCAGGGAGTTTCCTTGAGGTTTTCACTGCTGCGCGTCATTATCGGCCATAACCTACAGCTAACACAGCATCCACTAAGAGACGATAGAAAACACGCCACTTTTGCAACGGTTAGTTACGTCGTGCAAGTTCGCGCGTTAAGCGCAAGGCGGGTCAGGTGAACTACAGTCTAGAATGTAGGAGCAATTAACAACACAGTGTAGTTATCATTGACCTTATTTCCAGCTGTCGAGTCGATTTTTGCCCTGCTCCGGTCGTTGCGGCACCCCGAAGCTGGTACACCAAACAATGCCGTCTTCGATAAGATGCCAGCCGACACACGTATCGCAGTGAAAACACAGCACCTAATGAGTACACGACCTTATTACTTCTGTTACGGTGTCGGAAATATGAAACTCTTCAGGTGGATTTGCGCTTTTGTCTGTATGCATGAGCTACCACCGAAATAGAGGAGTCAGACGACCTCGAGGTTGATGGGACTGAATCGTTTTTCTAGATATGCAAGCTATCTGGAAGCAGAGTAAGTATACCGAACACTTGACTCGGTGAAATTGTATGCGAACTAGCGCGAATTCGGAAAGTTCGCGGTTGTTCAAAATATCTGCACTGCTGCGATGACGAACATTATTGGGTGAATTGAAAAATGACAGGCGACTCTTCAATTTTGTGAATCAGATAGTCCTAAAGGACACTGTCCTATCACCTTACGTAATTTCTTGAGTGCGGTTTTCTTTACTTGTCTGAGTGTCAGAGTACTAAAGCGATATCACCCTTGGACTGGATTCTACTACTTTACAGCGCTACTTAATAAGGCGAAACGCGGCATTGCGCTCTTTGATGTGTGTTTCGCATTGTCCAATCACAAACTGGAGACGGGCTCGAATTGACCCAACTCCGATTCTGACTACCACCAATCAACCACAGCAACTTGTTGACCGGTTCACTTTGCCGACTATCTGTACCACCTATGGTATTGGGAAGCCTCGAGTGGTTTTTCAAAACCCTCATCGGTGTCGGAGTTTAAGGGATTCCTTGACGCCCACTTTGCGGACCACAGATTTAGGGAGCCTATCGCACCCGGATAAGATGTAGTGCAGCTGCAATATGCTGCTACCGCACAGGAATCAGCGACCTGATTCCGCGCATGTACTCGGTCCACCTACGATGGAGCAACACAGATTTATATCTTCTCGCTATTTATCTTCAGTATTCACTTACTCTTAAGTATGGAGCGAACGCGTGGATCAATGTCGTGGGTAGTACACACTGAAGGCACTATGAGACTGGTACTCGATGTTTGCGAACTATTACTTTTATTTGGTGAAAACATCGAAGGAAGAAACCAGTAGTCTTCACAATTTGTGTATCGCATTGCGATGTTTGTTTCAATCGAACCGTCCATCCAGGTTGGTTCAAGTTTTTAACTAACGAATTACATTTTCGTGCACTTATGCTGGTGTTACTTTTCGTTATGTGAAGTCCCGAGGTGATCAGCCAATGACATGTTGAGTATGAAGGACTTTGCTGTAGGGCCAGTGTAGGTTGATGCCAACGCACTTTGACGAAGTTCCGGGTTCAGATACCTCGATGGTTGGTTACTTTATCGGATACACTGCGGCCACGAAATCAGTAGCACAGCTGCATTCTTTTCTTTGACTGTTGTTTATTTTTGTTCTACCCTATCATTTCCCATAGCTTGATCTGTGCTTTTCTTTTTTCCACAACTATCTCCTTGATTTTCATGGGTTTTGACGACTCCTTGTCTATTCGTATACCGTTGAAAATGTGTGTATATTTATCCACGCTAGCCGACCCTCCATTTTCTTCCCTTTTCCAGATGTCCATCTACTGTCTTTTTTCTAGCCGTTCGCCTCTGAATCTATCTCAGTTTGATGCTTTGGTCATAGTTAATCCATTAATCTCTAATTTACATCCGCGTTTTCAACTGATTTCTCGGTGAAACAGTTCTGCTTTTGCGAGTGCAACCGTTTCACTTCATAGATACTCAAATAGTGACAAAGTTTCATGTACGGCATTAGTAGTAATTCCTCTGTTATGGTATTCTTCTCCGAAAAACTTATCTTACTGCTCGCTTGTGGCATGCGCACGTCACATTTGCGATCCGTTATCACATGTATTCCACTTGAATCCTTTATTCCCAGACTCGTATAGAGGCCGCGTGGTTGGAAGGCCGTCTGACACAAGATGGTCATAAGGTTTCCCTCTTGTCTGGTGAATTGGAGGTAAATGATCGTGAAACTGTCATCCAGCAATTTCGGGAGGCTCGTTGCCGCGTATTGATCACAACGAACCTGTGCGCCAGAGGTGAGGTTTCCGCTTTATATATGGGTTTTTAGCCTTAGCTGCTTTGGCGTTACTCATTGAGTGCATTCTTCCTTCATTGTTGCGTCTCAAACCATGAACAGTAGCCATTTGTATTTACCACACTTTCATTGTTTTCAGGATTGGATATTCCCCAAGTTAATTTAATTGTGAATTGGAACATGCCCGTCACTCGTGACGGGTCAGCTGACTGTGATACTTACTTACATCGTATTGGTCGTTCCGGTCGCTTCGGTAAAGATGGTGTTGCGGTAAATTTCATCCTTGAAGAAGAAGTTCACCTCCTACGGGAATTGGAAAACCATTTTGGTATGTCCACTTGCATCTGTTTATTATTTGTCTTTTGTTTTCACCTTTATCTCTCCTTTTTTGAAATCTTCATTTCGTGTTCACGTTAGCGGTAAACCGCCTAGCTTCTCGTCCGCCACCGCCTTCCTATTTTTCATCTCTAGAGTTGTTCCTCTGTCTGTCGACTGTTGAATGGCTGCACATGTTATGGCAAATCAGCACTTACCGCAGTTGGTCATATGTTAACTCCATATATATATATATATATATATATATATATATATATATATATCCTTAACTTATGTTACGAGTGGTGCTAGGGACGATGCGGCTCGATCTAATGAGCTAACACTATCATTCTGGGGTCCACTGATGCAAGTCGGCCACTTGGATTGGCTTGTTGATGTGCGTCAAAGGCGTTTCCCTCCTCCTCCGTCACCCGTGCTTTCAAACCAATAGCCTTACAAGCTCTATTATACCATTCAACCAATAGGTCTATGAAAGCTATAATGTCGCTATAGTGGGCGACGCCGAAGCACCTGTACGCCACCGAAAGGATTTGGCTCCGCGTGAATGATGGTTTTCTTTTATTTTCATTTTGTCGTCTTTCGGCAACTAGAATGTGACGGGTCGTAGTTTTATAAACCACCTTTGCTAACCATGCTTCATTAATATACGTGACTTTTCTCACTCTTATTGTGTCGTAGTTAATCCCCTTTCAACGAACTAGATCCTTGCATATTTTCTTTCTCTTCATGTAGCCTAGTTGTCCACGTCATCCGCTTCTTATTTAGCACTAGCGCGTGGCCCTTTCATAATCCACCCTCGTATTGTTTCTTCTTTTAGATATTTCCATCCCCCCTTTGACCACAGAGGACCTGCTTGGTATATAACTACTCAGTTATCATCGTTTCAAGAAGACACTACTTGGTTTCATATCACTACTTCTCGTCCCACAGATCTTTTTTCTTGCATTTTTTCTCCTGTTCACAGTACCTAGTTGCTTATTCTACGAATTCTTCAATTACACAACTAAATGCGCACTAAACACACTTCTTTTCCTTGGGTCCAATTGTTACCTGGCTTCGATTCTCAGAAGTTTTGACGAATTTCATTGGATAATTGACACGGCTTCACTCAATCGGAGGCGCCTGTGGCGAAGCACTCTACGATCAGTTCGTCTTTTGCAACCCATCGTCAGTCCGCTTGGTGCTGTTTCTCGCACTTCACTCACACCAGTACTGCCGTCCTAATCTCCAGCCTGGCTTCTTTGGTCATTCACTTCCGCCTGCATCTGTGCACACTGTCAATTGAACCTAGTTTATGCTCGCATTTACATGCTCATGCTAATCAGACTTTTCTGTTCGTACCTGGGTTTTCACCTTTGATCCTAGGTCTTTCAGCCGTCAGGTGTCCTGTAGGGAGGTACTGTTGCGAGAAAAGGAAAAAAGTAGGATTTGTTTCGCTTGGCTAATTTTTGGCAGGCTTGTAGTTTATGAGTTGAGGGCATGTTTTCTTTTGCCTTGACTAACTAACCTAGATACGCTAGTTTCATTGTTTTAACTGAACGGGTCGCGGTGCAAGGTGGAATACGGTGAAGTGCTGATACCCAACTTCCGTCGGAGGTGTGCGTGAGCCATCTTGATTTGTCCAACTAATGTCCGGGGGATGCGCATTACGATATGTGAAGACGGTTTTCTGGCTATCTTGCCTCTTTGCTAGCGTGCGCTTGTTTTATTTACGGCGTTTGCGGGTTTACGGCAAGCTGTCGCCACCCTTCAATATCTCCAGCGGTGTGAGGCAAGGATGCTCGCTGTCACCTTTCCTTTTCAACTTCGCTATTAACGAAGTCATGGAGATTGCATTTACAGGACATGACTTGGAAGGTGTGGAGCTACTCCCAGGAGAACGACTTCTTGACTTGGAGTACGCAGATGACATTGCCCTCATCTGTGACATCTCCCAGACGTGCCAAGACGCGCTGGACAGATTAGCACTGGCTGTCAGTCGCTTCGGGCTTTGCTTTGCACCACCGAAGTGCAAAGCGTTCCTCCAAGATTGGCAGGGATCGCCCCCTGTGTTGACCCTTAGTGGGGATCAGCTAAAAGTTGTTCAGAAATTCAAGTACCTGGGAAGTTGTATCAGCGCCCTTGGAACAAAGACGAGACCACGAAACTTATAGCGAAAGGTCGAAGTGCTTTTGCTAACCTTCGGCACTTATGGCGACGGCGTGACATTAGTCTCGTCCTGAAGTGTACCATGCAGTGGTACGTTCGACCTTACTGTACGGTTGCGAAAGCTTGCCCCTACGATCAGCGGACATGAAGAGGCTACTTACGTTCGACCATCGGTGCCTTCGCACTTCGGCTCACATCTGGTGGGAACACCGCATGAGTAACGAACGTGTACGACGCCTTGTTTACGGACCAGTAAATGGGAATGAATTGCTCAGCACCGTTATTTCCCGCACCAGGTTCCGTGGCTCGGCCACGTGTTGCGCATGCCAGCCCACCGACTCCCTCGACGTGCCTTGTTTGCTCAACGGGGATGTGGGTGGAAAAAGAGGAGAGGTGGCCAAGCGATGACTTTGTCCAGAGGAATGAAGTCCCTAACTTCGGAGCTAGCCTCGGTTGGAGCTTCACGGCTGCCTGGTTGGGGTCCAAAATACGGTGTACACGTTTGGCTGGATACACTTGCTGACATGGCAAGGAGCCAACCTCAGTGGCATTCCTGCTGTGAGTTTCTTTGTCCCTCCCCATCTTTTGTAGCCTCCCCCTCCATCTACTATCTTATTTCGTAGGGTAAAACATAATTAAATTTGTTGTTTTTGCCCAGTGGCCGGCTGGTAGCTCAGCTGGCATGCAGTTGTCGTATTTAGGTTTCCTTTATGTATTGTATGTATGTATGTATTTCCTTTATACTATATAGTATAGTGTATAGTAGTGCATGCCTTCACCGGAGGTGCAATCTTCAATATTGCCGCAAATCAGCATTGGTGCTGAAGTATTGGAAACCACCTCCCGCTTCTGCTACCTTGGGAGTGTGATGTCGACTGATCAACGGCTACACGTTGAGTTGCGTAATCGCGTGTCGAAGGCGGCAGCGGCATTCGGGAAGCTTGAGTACCGAGTGTGGAACAACCATCAGCTTAGCATTGGCACGAAGCTGATGGTGTACAAATCCATGGTACTGTCCGTTCTTCTATACGGCAGTGAAACGTGGACGATGTACCGTCGGGATGTGCGATATCTCGAGCGGTTCCATCAGCAGTGTGTGCGACGAATTTTGCGGATCGGCTGGGGCGCCAGAGTTGCAGACACGGAAGTGTTGCGCCGAAGTGGGATGTATGCAGTGGACGGCATACTTTTACTGCGACACCTGAGATGGCTCGGTCATGTGAGCCGTATGGATTCGACGCGAATACCGAAACAACTTTTATACGGTCAGCTGAGTATAGGGAAGCGGCATGCTGGGAAACCCAAGTTACGTTACCAGGACATGATTAAAGTGAGCCTCACACGTTCTAATCTTGATTGCAGATCATGGGAATCGAAGGCGGCTGATCGTGGTGCATGGCGCGATCTAATCACGAAGGCAGTTGCTGAGGTGCGGGAGAAAGCCCTCATGCATGCAGAGAAGAAGCGGCAAGTGCGGAAGCGGCAAGCACCGATGAATTGTACTCCATCGACATCGAGCGCATTGTGCTGTAGAACATGCGGTCGCGAGTGCCTTAGTCAGGCAGGCCTAGTGAGCCGTGAGAGAGGTCACTCGGTACCACTGCCGAAGCGACGACGGGTCCAGCAGTGAACGTAGGCAGCACCGGCGCAGTGTTTGTAGGCACGCTGAATTCGATTTACTAACCGCATGCTTGCATGCTAAGTCTCTTTATTTCAGGTGGTGGGTTTTCGGTTCTCTCTTAATTCCTTTCTTTCTCATATAAATGTCTAGTGGGCCATGAGCTAGGTCCTTTGGGGCCACTACAGAAGCGACGACGGGTCCTGCAGAGAATTACGGCGAGCCGGCGCAGCGTTTGTAGGCACGCTGATTTCGATTTACTAACCGCATGCTTGCATGCTAAGTCTCTTTATTTTAGGTGGTGGGGTTTCGGTTCTCTCCTAATGCCTTTCTTTCTTTCTCATATAAATGTCTAGTGGGCAATGCGCTGTGCCATTTGGGACCACTACAGAAGCAACGACGGGTCCTGCAGAGAATTACGACGAGCCGGCGGAGCGTTTGTAGGCACGCTGATTTCGATTTACTAACCGCATGCTTGCATGCTAAGTCTCTTTATTTCAGGTGGTGGGTTTACAGTTTGTGCCTAATGCTTTCCTTTCTCATAGGAATATCTCCATGTACTCTATTCCATTAACTTGCACACATAGCTTCAGCCAATTGTATTCGATTTCCATAACATTTTTGTGTGGGTTTACAGTTTGCGCCTAATGCTTTCCCTTCTCATATAAATATCTCCATGTACTCTGTTTCATTACATTGCACACATCGCTTCAGCCAGTTGTATTCGATTTCCATAGCATTTTTGTGTTTGTGGCATTCCGTGAACTATACTTCCTGACCTCGTGCACTTAGCTAGGATTTGTTTGTAAACAACTTATAACGTATGCTATTTAATTAAGGTTTATATCACCGTTTCCTTATGCATTACTCGAGTTTTTCTCTTTCTCTTTCTCTTTTTCTTTCTCCCCCTCTCAAGTGTTTGGCTGTTGTTTGATATCCCCGGTGTGGCTGCGCTTGATGTGTATGTTGACAAGGTGCCTACCTGTCTATTACCCACTACCTCGTCCATACTGGCTCCAGGAGACAGTTGGTCGTTGCTGGAGGGGACGGGGTGCACGGTTCTTGTGGCCTTGTTAGCCTCGAAGAGTGGTTCCATGCACTCAGTGTGGCGCGGACTACGGTCCAGCCACCGCCTTGTGTGCGCTTGATTCCCAAATACAGTGTGCTTGTGTTTGCCTGTGTAGGAGTGTGGGCCGGCTCCGTTGATGAAACGTGGTTCCCATCCGCATGCCTCCCGGTCTTATTCCTTCGGGTTTACACTGGATATGGGGTATGTGGTTGGAGCTGTGAGTGGTGCAGCGCAAGCCATCCATGGTCCCTCTGTAGGCGCAGGCGTCCTGTGGCTTGCCACAGTGACAGGCAAATCCGAAACCGGATGCCGCCAACCATTTCCTTTATGCATTGCGGTACAATAGCGGAGGAGATTTACCACCTCTAGCTGACATGTGTAATGGTGATGATGATGATGATCAACGGGATATATAAAGCAGGCGTTCTATGATGGCTTCTTTTGCCAGTTGCAAATTGACAGATGTAAATAAAGCGGTGACGTCAAAGGAGACCATCGTTTCGTCATGATCTATATGCAGGTTCTTGAGCTTCTCTAGAAATTGCTCGGAGTTGTTTACGGAGTGCTGCGAACCGTTGAGTAGATGTTTGAGGCGCCTCCACAATTCTTTCGCCAGGTTGTAGGTGGGTGTACCTGGAAGTGAAACAATTGGCCGCAACGGAGCACCCTCTTTGTGTACTTTTGGGAGCCCGTAGAATTGGGCGATGTTCGAGTCACGGGCTCTCATTTTATTCCTTTCAATTTCTGTAATTTCCTTCAACTGTTGTAGTTCATGCAATGTTTTGTTTATTTGATTTGTTAGCTGCGATGTCGGATCGTAATTAATGCGACTGTATGTGCTTGTATCGTTCAGAAGTCGTTTTGCCTTCTCAATATAGTCTACCTTATCCATTATGGCTGTCATACGTCCTTTGTCTGCAGGAAGGATAACAATTGACTCGTCGGGTCTCAGGGCTTTCATTGCTTCGTGCTCTTGTCGAGATAGGACATTGTATTGCTTGACATGTGTCATGGCAGGGACGATTGTGTGTCGGATTTGCTCCTGTATCTCTTCTCTAAGTCCATTTGACCGTAGAGCGTTTTCGAATTCCGCTAAAAACTCCGTGGTTGCCGCGTCTTTGATATTGTAGTTTAACTCTTTGGTGAGTATCTGCTGCTCTGTCTCACTGAGCGGTCGTTTAGAAAGGTTCCTGATCCAGCGATCATTGTCAACTCCGTATTGGCAGGTGGTCAATTTTGACATCTTTCCATGAAGCGCGGCCTGCTTCTTCATTCCGGCGTTGTTTGCTCTGCGTTCGATTGCCAACTGTAATTGTTCTGTCAGTTGTTGTCCCACGATTTGCAAACAATTGGCTCGCTCTACATCCAGACATCTTTCATATTTCTTGATACGATTATGAGCGTCCCTGATCATTATTCGTACCATGCGTTTTCCGAACTGACGTGCAACATCCCAAGCCCTGGGATGGTTTAGCGGCGGTCTGTAGTTGACACTGCGAGGAAGAATGTCTCTTCGTAAACATTCATGGAGGAAGGATAGCTGCTGCCTTGTAGAGGCTTGCCGGCAAGCAAAATCCTCCCAACGGCGAGCAGTGCGTAGCGTTGAGCGCCCGTAAGTATTCGAAATAATTTGGAACACTGGTAGCCCGGCTTGGTTGCTCACCTGTTGATCGTTGACGGACTGACAATTCACTAAGCAGCATTACACACTGCCTATTACTGCACTGAAGATGCCACCTCGCATGGTGGTGAAACGTATGCGATTTCTTGATCAAGCTCGGAAAAACGATCAACAGGTGAGCAACCAAGCCGGGCTACCAGTGTTCCAAATTATTTCAAACAGATTCTGTGTTTGAGCAGTTGAAATCAAATCCTTCTATTAAACTTTCTCAGCTGCCTGTTACCAACTCGGACTCGCGAATTTACTGTGATATATCCACCGGAAAACTTCAATCATTCGTACTACTGTCTCGGCTTAGACTTCTCGCAGCGACACGGCGTGTGGGCAACGTGTGACGCGATCGACACATGTCAACACGGAAATAAAACCGTTAGATGCTGGTAGAGGTCCAACGATATCTATATGGACATGCTTTAATCGAGCGTCGGACAGAGAAAAGGTTGCAGGAACAGTAAACGTGTGGCGACATGTTTTGCTATTTTGGCAGGTAATACAGTGTTTCGCCCACTGCAGGATATCAGAGCGCATGCTGGGCCAGGCGTAACGATCCGTAATCCGCTTGCTGTTTGCACGGCTGCTCGAATGGGAGATCCCATACAAGTGGTCAAACACAATCTGTGGAAACTTGCGGAACGAACTCTATTTTCAGTCGTAACCGAACAGTTTCCAAAGTAACCGTAGGGTCAAATTCCTTTCCATTCCACCAAGCAATTCTCGTGACCATCTGACAGACACTTTCGATGCGACACGCTACGATCTCTTTTCGGCTCATTCAATTCTGATGTTTCTAATTCACCTTCTACATGTATTCACGTTTCCTTGTAACAGAGATGCAATGCCCTTCCAGTCGTTGGCCACTTCAGGATAAGAGCCTTTACATCGGACGGATGACGGGCGTACGTTCCTCTTCTTCCCATAGCGCGTGATATGATCTAAAGATTCAAAACCATCTAAATCAAATGAAAGACAAACTTGGTAGGTGAACTATGAGGAAGCCTTTCTTTTCGTCTTGACCGCTACGTGCGGTCTGAGTGCAACCAAACTGGGGAAAGCAGAAGTGACAACTCCGCTGACCAGAGACGAACTATCGGAACCGTATGGAGGTTTCCACTTATAAGTCAGACGCGTGAAATCACCTTGACGTTTCGGAACTACACTGATGTCCCCGTATGCCAAGCGCGTGGGATGTCCGCCGTTTGGCTATCATGTTGTCCCGTTCAGGTCATTGGCGTCATGACGCTGAAATTTTTGCACCGCTCACACATTCCACACGTACGGAAGGTCTCTCATGCGAAGTCCACGGCTGACCTCTCAGTGTGATCTGGATTACATTTAGATGGGTATTCGCTTAAATTTGCCGCATTACGGACGAAAGCTGATGAGTAAAAGATTAACCAGATAGCGTTAAGGATGAAATTAATCGAGAAATGGTATAAATATATAAAGTTTATTTTCACTTGAGTGAAACTATACTTGACGAGACTGGACAATCTATCCACCACTTGTCAAAACGCTTGGAGCGTTGCGCTGAGGATTTTAAAAGCAATTTAATCGGTCGGTATTGTTAGATTTCTCGCCGGCCATTGATCGCCCTGCTACCTCTGCTGTCCCTACGGATTCACTCTCGCACTCAGAAATCGAAGTCAGAGTACGAACGCCACTGAGGTCGGCGCATAGCCACGTCAACAACTGTATCCAGCCAGACGCGTTCATCGTTTTTCGGACCCCAACCAGGGAGCCGAGACGCTCCAACCGAGACCAGCTCAGAAGTGAGGGCCTTCATTCCTCTCGACCAAATCATCGCTTGGCCACCTCTACTTTTCTTCCATCCACACCTTCGGCGCGCAAACAACGCACGTCGAGGGAGTCGGTGGGCTGGCATGCGTAATACGTGGCCGAGCCATCGGAGTCTGGTGCGTTAAATGACGGTGCTGAGCGGTTCATTTCCTTTTCCTGTGCCGTAATTAAGGCGTCGAACACGCTCGTTACTCACGAGGTGTTCCCACCAGATCTGAGCTAAATTGCGAGGACTCCGATGGTCGAAGGTAACTAGCCTCTTTATGTCCGCTGATTTGAGGGGCCAGGTTTCACAACCGTACATTAGTATCGAGCGTGAGTGATGTTGCACCGCCGCTGTAAGTGGCGAATTTTAGCAAAAGCGCGTCGAGCTTTTGCTATACGCTTCGTGATTTCATCTTTAATCGCAAGGGCGCTGATACAACTTCCCCGGTAGTTGACTTTTTGAACGACTTCTAGCTGATCCCCACCAAGGATCAGCGAAGGAGGCGGTCCAGGCCAATCTTGGAGGAACGCTTTGCCCTTCGGTTGTGCAAAACAAATCCCAAAGCGACTGACAGCCAGTGCTAATCTGTCCAGCTCGGCTTGGCACGTCTGGGGCTGTCACAGATGAGGGAAATATCATCAGCCTACTCCAAGTCAAGAAGTCGTTCTCCTGGGAGCAGATCCACACCTTCTAAGTCGTGTCATCTGAACGCGATTTCCATGACATCGTCATTGACGACGTTGAAAAGGAAAGGTGACAACGGGCATCGTTGTCTCACACCGCTGGAAATATTAAAGGGTGACGTCAACTTGCCATAAGCCCTCACTCTGCCCGAGCTACGCGCGTATAATGCTCGGATAATATTTACATATTTCTCGGGTACACATTTCCTGAGTAAACAATTCCAAAGGGCACGTCTATCCACCGAATCGAATGCACCTTTGATATCGAGGAACACGGCAGCGATGGGCCGCCAATATATGTGACGGTGCTCCAACGACTGACGCAAAGTGAGGATGTGGTCAGTGCAGTCACGACCTCGACGAAACCCGGCTTGCTCTTCACGAATATGGCTTTCACAAATGCCAGTCAGCCTGCAGTGGATGACAGTGGCAAGCGATTTACAGGCGATGGAGATCAGACTGATTCCTCTATTGTTGCCGCATTCTGATCGTGAGCCTCCCTCGGACATTGGGACTATGACGGAGCGTCTCCATTTGGTTGGTACAGTTTCCTGCTCCCACGGTTTCGCTAGTAACTCGTATAAATCATCCACAAGAGCAGGTCCCCTGAATTTGAAGAGTGCTGGGGGAAGATCATCTGGTCCCGCGGCTTTATTTAACTTCCACAGTGCGATCTCACGTTCGACTTCTGAGTGCGAGGGTGAATCCATAGGGACAGCCCAGGGAGTGGGGCGATCAGTGGCCGTCGATAAATCCAACAATTCCGACCTATTAAATTGCCTTTTAAGATGCTCAGCCCAACGCTCCAATCGTTTTGCAAGTTGTGGATAGACTGTCCGCTCTCGTGACATATAGTTTCACTAACACCAGGTTTTCTGCTACCCGTTTCCCATATCAGACGGAATAACTTACGATGGTCACCAAGGGCAGCGGCCATTTCCACCTCTGATGCACGATGAGACCACCAGGAATCGCGGTCTCTCATCAGGCTGGCACGGAGTTTTGCCCGGAGCTCTTTACGAGTTTCAGACGGACTGAATACTTCACACAGATAAGCCAGTTTTGCGACCCATGTCTCGTCACTGAAATGTGCTGCCAGCGGTGGATTCTTTTCTGCGAGAAATCTTTGCAATGGCTCTCGTAATTTAAATACTCTGTTTATTTCTGTGTACAAGAGAAGGCATCCGTGCTCTCTGTCCATCCCTTCACCAAGCGCGAGTTAAGGGCGTATGCTTTGATGTGGTTAGTAACTCCAGCGGCATCAATCAATACCTCGTGGAATTCCGGTGATATTTTTCGGCTTGTTAGTATTTCCTTCTGACTGATACAATGCGCAGATTCACTCTGACGTGCAACCTCCTTAAGCCGAGCAGTTAAACCAGACAATCGTTCCGTCATGGCAGCAGCCCCACCTGTGCATAGGCGGACGCAAAAGGACCATTTTAGTTGTCCTGATGTATAACTATCCAGTGACTTGAATAGTTCTTTTATTGCGGTGTCGGTTCGCAAAGATAGTGCACATAACAAATCCTCATGCACATCTTCTTGATAAAGATGTCGCACATAAACAAGTAGTATTGTCTTGTTGTCGAGATCCGCAGATTCGTCAGCCAGGAATGAGTATTCCGGTGTTGTATTAATCCTCTCCAATAATTGTGTCTCTATGTCTTCGGTTATTTGATAAATTCACCTTGTCACAGTGTTAGTCGACAAAGCAGCATGCACTATCCTTTTAACAGCGGCCTCTCCTAGTAGTTTGGGGCAAGATCAATTCTTCACCTGTAGTCAATGGTTTTTTTAATCTAAACGATACAGTTACCCATCAAATATGATAGTCATAATGCTGGGGTGACACTCAAAATGTTCTCCTGTCATTCATGTTTTCGTTATTTTTCTTCCAAACTACTCCAGGGGTCTGCCTTTTAATCCAGGGTGCTTGGCGCTCAAGTGACGCAACAGTTTTAAAGGTTTCATTGCATCATTAGAGAGCAAGTCGCCGCAATCTATGCAGAGCGGGGTTGGTGTGTGGGAATCCGATGTCCCAATAATTCCATTTTTCACGTAGGGCTGATGGTGTTGTCTGGTGAATGTTTTATGTTGCCTTGATGTCGTTTACTCTTCATTGTGACATTTCTTTTCCCCATGAAACTTTCTAGCGACGTCTGTTGCGTACTCATTTTTGGTTATTTGTGAGTTAAATTTGAGCGCTCAAGTGACCGAGATACAACCTGAAAAATTAAACATCTTTAAATTCACCTAGTAAATGTGGACGAAAAATGTCAAAAATACAACACAATATACACATACATCAAACACTGTTACACATGAGAAAGTACCGGTGACCAAAGTGAGGAGCGAACCACACCTCTTCGCAAATCTACAAAGCGACTGCCGCTTGAAGCCGCTGAGCTCCCGTTTAATCTCTCGTACATGAAAATTCGCACAATTTCAAAAGAACTACACCACCGTAAATGAAATAGAAGGAATTTAATGTCTATTAGGTGGTGCGGTCCGGGGGTTGGGGACCACGGTTTTATAGCTTGTAGAAGTAAACGTGTCGGTGACGAATATGTCCAACTCAGCACTTGTGTACATTAAATTGCAGTGCGTTCTGCGCATGCCAATTCAAGACTTCATTAAAATAGTGCTGCAGATCAACGTGCTCACGGAAGCTGTTGTTCACGCTCTAAAACATAATATCATCTTGAACAGTATAGCTGTTAAGGTCATAAGCCTCGGCAAATCGTTAACGAGGGTTTGAACTGGTAAGACCCTAGTACTGAGTTTGCCTAGCAGTCACTTCTGAGAGCTAGGTATCTATGTGACTTGATGATAAGCACTCACTTTTTTATCTGTCATTATGTTCACGAACAGTAGCGACATCACTCCGACAGAGCGATCGTAGGTAGCTATCGCCACATTGAGCACAACCATGCCGGCATGCTCCTAGATAGTGTAACCTCGAATTGACAGGACTGGTTCACAGTTGATGTACGCTTCTCAACACACGTCGCTCATAGCTTGGTGACTCCACAAAATAATACACAAAGGTATGTTCCCCAGCCAAGACTGCGCGTTCAAATTTAGCTTCCTGAGGTATATACGTATTTATGTTCAGTTGACTAGTGTGGTATTAGGGTCCTCCACCTACAGACTTGCTTGACATCAAGGCCCCCATAGGCCGAAAACGTACAGACGGCAATGAATAGGTCATTGTGATCATGCAACCACTCCGTGAGTCAGACATTACCAGAGCTTACATTTCGTTATCAGCAGCAGCTAGTACCGACTTTCAGCAATCAGTAGCACCCGTTGCCGCTTCTGACAAACGGTTGCTTGCTCAGCATTCGTAGCATATTCCAATATACCAGCTAGAGAGTAAAAGGCCGATCATCCTTATGGAATGCGACTGCAACGACCAAACATTTGGCAATAAGCTGGGTGCGAACCGAATTGGTATTAACTGCTACCTTCGTGCTGGACTAGTTCTATTGATACCGAAGTCAGTGATGCTATTAGTTAAATGATCTAGCACTCTTACTTGTGTTGTGCTCTCATACAATATGTTATATTTCAATCCCTGAAATTAGTATGGATTGTTTAGCCCGGTGAAGAATAATGCACGAATATGTCAGCATTGCTGTCCGAATCAACTTCGTTCAGTTTCCTAACTATGGCTGAAAGCGATCGTCGTCGTTACGTGGTCGCAGCCGTTCCCCACCCTACTTCCTCCAAGCAGATGTACTTCTATCTAGCACCCACACGGAGGCAGCTGATAAACAAAAAGCACAGTCACATTCTTATCGCTGATGGTTTCAACATCCACATTCTTGGAGCCGAAGCCCTTCCCTGGACAACAGTTCAAAGTGGATCTACTAGAGTTTGTCTGCACTTCTCCGCTTTATTGTCACACCAACACTCCCACCAGATTCAGAGAGGCAGATACGCCATCTACATTGGATCGGATATTTACCAACGAAGAATAAATGATCGAGTGGATTATCGTCGACGTCCGCTTGGGCCGCGGCGATCATGTAGTTTTGCTCTCTGTATACATATGTTGTACAGATTATCCCATGGAAACTGCGGATGCAACAATGAATTTATACGGGTTAAGAATCGTTGCTTTACAAGTCCCGTTGGATAGTTGGTGGGGATATCAACATAATAACAGTGATGATAAGGATAGTAAAATAGTTAATACTTTAAATATGAGAATAAGGACTTATCGTTTTGCTTCGTCGCAGTCCTGCGATCCTCTTAGATTCACAGCACCCACAGTTACCAACAAATAATTCCATGGTATACTCCAGTTGTAGGATGGAGACGTAGTGTTAAGTGACAAAGTGTAAGTGGATGAGTGCATCGTCCAACCGTCTTTTAAATACTGTTAGTGTCGGTGCAGAGACGACCGATTCTGTGAGAGCATTCCACGGGTGACAGTCACGAATGGAAAAGAGATTTCTGCGGCACTCCAGACGACTGTATTGTTCTGCGAGTTTTAATGAGTGGCTCCTCAGGTTTCTATTGCTGTAAAGGGCGGCACACATGATGTGGGTCTCGCAGAATCAAGTATGTCATAATCAGGTCGCCTCGTAGCCTGCGATAGCTTCCACTGAACAATCCTAGTCGTCGCAGCCTCTCCTGGTAGGACCGATTGCGCATTCCAATTACGTTCTTGGATGCCCGGTGTTGTGGATACTCCAGTGCATTAAGGTCGTGTTTCAGCCATGGATGCCAGGCTTGAATTGCGTATTGGACATGGGGGCGAACATACGCACTGAGCATTTGTCAAAATATGGAGCTGTTTATTTGTCCAAACGCCCGCCTCAACAGCCCGACGTGTTGGTTCCCGGTCTTCGAGACCTTTTCGGATTGCCTGGAGCAACCCAAGTCATCTTGAACCAGGACACCCAAGTCACGTTCGAGAGATGATTGTTGTGGTATATTCGTTCCTAGTCGGTATGAGTAGCTGCTCTGATGTCGGATGGAAAGCACATTGCATTTACTGACGTTGAAATGCAATAAGTTTTGGGTCGACCATTGATACACCGTATCTAAATCACTCTGAAGCACATTTCGGTCGGCGTTCGCCTGGATCCTGCGTCAGATCTTGATATCGTCGGCAAACGTTAGGAAGTTTGAAGCGATTCCCTGTACAGGGTCATTAGTAAACACCAAAAACAAACGTGGACCTAGAACTGAGCCTTGCGGCACACCACACTCGACTTGTATGGGTCCGATAAAGCGCTCCGAACTCTGACTACTAATTGCCGTTGAAGTAGAAAGTTGGCGATCCAGATTAAAAGAGTTTCTCCGATCCCGTAATGCTGCAGCTTGCATAGTAGTATCCGATGGTCTGGACGGTCGAAAGCTTTGGAAAAATTCAGGTAGATCACGTCAACACCTTTTCCAGCGTCGGCTCCCTCGGTCCAACTGCTGCGTGCAATTAGTAAATTAGTGGTACATGACCGATGTCGACGGAAACCGTGCTGTTCAGGAGTGATGAAGTTGCAGTTTTCCAGATAGCACACCAGTGCATCGGCAACTATGCATTCCATGACCTTTGAGAGTATAGGAAGAAGGGATACTGGGCGGTAGTTGGAGGGATCAGTTCTGCTTCCACCTTTGTGAATCGGGGTTATTATTCCAAGCTTCCACATGGCGGGGACTTGGTTCTGGTCTAAGCAACGCTGGAAAAACTGAGCTAAAGGTCCTGTCAGTTGGTTTGCTGCTGCTCCCAATGCCTCTGGACGAATGGTGTCGACACCCGGCGAGCTGTGTTTGCGTAGAGACCTCAGCTTTTGTTCCACTATGTGAGACAACCAACTGGACCTTCCTGGTAGACGAGGCACCGGCTAGCGCATGGAAACATTTCAATAGTGTATAGTGGGATAAAAAGCATAACCTTCCATGACCCACAGGATGAATGCGCTAAGGAAAATTAAATCATAATGTTCCAACGTGGAACGTGAAATCACAGTGGTTAAGCCATTGCAATTTATCCGACTGTTGTGTAGGGTTTACCACTAGTATGAAAGTTTAATAGTCTTTCGAATGTGATGTCTGGTGAGTTCAGCACACATTGGTAATGCATTCTAGTGGGAACAGATTATAAGTGAGTGAAAAAGCTTTTAAACGGTAGTGTTGCGTCATTAGTTTCAGGTTCTTGCCTCGGCATTGGTTGTAAGGAGTTAGGGTCAACAGTAATGTACATAGATGCTCGTTTTCAATTAGTATGTGAGAATGAAATCTCCGCGAAGCTGTCTGTATTCCGAGGAGAACACACCGAGCACACGAAGTCGCAATTCGTAACTGAGGCCACATAGTCCACGCGTTGTATTGATGGCTCTTCCAACTAATCGGTCTGGTTGCGGAAGCGTCAGAAACCTAGGCTATCCATTCGAGAAACATGGTCTGGCTTGTGCGAAGCAGGACACGCAAGTGTATAGCAGTGCGAAACCCAGCTTGGCATACCTATATCCTCTCTTCAAGCACCAATACTTGGATTTCCTATGTGACCCAAGGTAACCACTGTATTCAACTTGTTCGCGAGGATAAAATGGCATCTGATCCGAATCTGGCATTGTGTACGGTTTTACATCACCAACTGCTGTATCAACAGGTAAACAACCTGAGTGAGGTAAAACTGGGAATTCTTCCTATTCAAAAAGCGGATAGACTACCACTGACCACGAATGATACTGCAAATGACTTACGACTGCAATATGCTCCAACATTTCGGTATGCCCAGTAGCCAGCTGATCCTATGGCAAGTGTTACCTCAGCCCCGCAACTCACTAATATATCCTTAACTGCAGAAATTCTACTGAAAAGGTTATTGCTTATTCGTAGACAGCTCTCCCGGAGCCGATAACCTTCACCCGAAATTACTTGCCGTGGTAGGGGGAGAGCTTAGATGATACTTTGGTTTGATTCGTCCAACCCTGTATTGACGAACTGCACCTACCCAACATGTGCAAACACAGGGGCTACTTTAATTAACAAGCGAGGTAGTCGTTGTGATCCAGCCACCTACCCTCCTGTAACCGTTCCACAGGTTCTTGTAAACGAAAAGCGGCAGCCGTAAGGCTACACTTTATCACGGACCTCACTTTACCTGGAGTTACCATTAAAACCCCAGTCACACATTCCTGTGCTTATGCTCATCCGAACCAGTTCGACGAGCTCCACTTATTGCTTACCATTTCTTGGATCGAAATTATGCGGATCGTATTGTTCCTGCAGTTCACAGTTTTGGGTACATTCTCCCTCTGGGTCTGCCATCACCGAAATGCTCTTCCAAACTCAGCTGTCTGTATCACCACCTTAGCTATTTTAAAAGAAACGATTGGATATCGAAACCAATGCTCTACAATTTGTTACTTGAACGGATATTCCGAGTTTATTCTGGCTATCTAGCCACTTTGGAATTATGACCCACAGTGACAGGTAAATTTGCGCAGAGGGATGAGCAATCTGACTGTTGCTTGTTATGCATACTAACCAGTACACTATGGTATTTGGTTTCACCTGTACTATCTCAAACCTATAACCATCTTGCTTAACGCAATTACTCTATCGTTTTACCCATGCGTATTTTATTTGGTTCACTTATGTCATATTAACTTTCAATTTCTTCTAGTACCAACCTACGGGACTGGTTAAGCCTGTTCTTACCCACTATAAACCACTGCCCATTATTTCTATGAAGCCTACCATTGTAATTCTATCACTTCTGAGCTCTTCGGGAATAGCGATAATCTAGTCCGGTAGAAAAAGCTGAGGATTCTTAAGCTATCCTACAACCACCACTACAGGCCGCAGCATAAGAAGCTACTGGACATTTTGCACAGATCCTGGGTTAAGCATAACTGCGATGCTTGTCAGCGCTCCTCTCGGTTTTGTAGTGTAGGGTAAGCCAATAAACGCACGCCGCGTCTTCGTGTGGGTGTATTCGAACCACTGCGAGGCGACTGATCGCTGAATCCGGCGAACTGCGAGCGGGCAAGGTAGAGCGAGTGCGACAGCTACCTGTTCCGGTGAACTGACCTTGACGCCTGAACAAATAATCCAGGGTTCCGAGGTGAACTAAGCGTTAACACCACGTCCACGTGACCTCATGGGCGCGAGTGGCCGATCCGCTGTGGCTAAAGTTACCTGTGGAACGTGCAATAAAATTGTTATAATTGAGAGGGACGGCGCCTCTGTTATCATTGCGTAATTGCCTGATAAGATTGTCGCTGGCACGGTTGCAGCACGCCTAAGATGACGACTTGTAACGCTGGCCAATCGAACGGAGTTGCCCTGACCTGATGACGCTAGCTTAGCCGGTGAGACGGAAAATTGAGCGAGCGTGTGAACGATCCTAGCCGCACACGGGAGGGGGTTACGATAGACACGCGCTAATGACTTAGACGCGAAGGTTGGCCAGCTAACGACTCACACGCAATCACGTGACCCGACCGACTCCCAACTGAGGCGAAGAAAGAAAAGGCAAGTGGTCCTCCGTAGGCTCTTTTACGACCAACAAAGGGCGATCACAGCCAGTGCTATAGGTTATTAAGTTAGGGAAAACAGTCACCACGCACAGGTGGTAGTTTGCAAATGAGCATTGTCGAAAGGTGCGCAGTTGGGGCGCGTCTCGGAGTGGCTGAGCTCTACTGCGTTGTGGGGAGGAATTGGACCTCGGTTTCCACAGCCATTCTGCCGGGGTTTCTGGCGTGTTTTTGCGGGGATTTTTGACGGGCCTGCAACACCTCCCTTTGAAGAGAAAGCGTACCGCTTCTGACGAGAATTAACCTGGAAGGATTTCGGTGACCTCCGGATTCTTTCTGTTCCTCGGCAAGGTGGGTTCTCGAGACGGTGGCGATTGAGCGGCTTCGACCGTGGTCTCCCGTTGTGGAGCTATTCCAAAGGTATCCAGCAGGATGTGCAGCGGCAGGCGCGCGGGATAGCTGGCTTGCGTGGAGGTTTCTCCGTGGCGCGGACGAAGTTGATTGCGATGGCGAACCCAGATGTCATCACCCACGGAGACTTCATGCAGCATGTCACCTCGCCTAGCCGTCACTGTTGTTTTGATCCAACTAGGATGACCTGCTCGATAATCGCGAGCGTAGACCGGGGCTCTGACGGCGAATTCTTTATGTTTGGTGCAAGCACCAGAGTGAGTAAGTGGCTTCTCAGTCGAAATGAGTGCTTCGTTGGTAGCACGTAGCTTGCGGCCCATCAATGCTTCAGCTGGTGACTGGCATTCTGGCGTAGCTGGGTTCGGTGTGGACCGGTACGAGAGCAGGAACGCTTGAAGACACTCATCCACGGTCCCTTCCCCGCGAGATTTCAAAAGCGCCCTCTTGAATATGTCGACAAATCGCTCCGCTTGACCATTGGATTGGGGATGGTAAGGCGGTGAGCGGAGGTGCTCGATGCAGTGTCGGCGACAAGTCTTTGAAGATAGAAGACGTGAACTGGGTACCATTGTCAGACACCAAAACCTCGGGAAGGCCATGTTGACTGAAGATTCGTTGGAGACAAGCCAGAGTGGCGGATGCGGTTGGTGGATTGACGGCGACCACTTCTGGCCATTTGGAATAGGCGTCGACCACGACCAGATAGGAAATGCCATCGATGGGACCAGCGTAATCGATGTGCACTCGAGACCACGGTTTTGCTGTTGGATGCCAAGGGACTGGTGATTGGTGTGGTGGCATGTTGCATGCTTGTTGACATCGTGAGCACCGGCGGACCAAATCTGGAATGTCGTTGTCAATGCCAGGCCAATACACATAACTGCGGGCAACTGCCTTCATTCTGTTCATACCGGGGTGAGCAGAATGGAGCTGGTGGAGTACAGCTTGCCGGAGACATGAAGGAACCACAACTCGATCTGCAGTCATGAGACAAGACTTTTCTATTCTACCTGTTCCACTCAGTTTCATACCAAATGCGGGAAAATGATGCAAAACGAGTAGAGGCTGCTGAGCAGCAGGCCCGATTCATTTGGGTTTTGCGCGAAGTGTACTACCGCCCCATTAATTAACACCATAATTGCACTGACTCGGAAGCATGAAAGACCTTAAGAAGTGTTCGAGAAAATGTTGAACACCAAGCTCGCTTCAGTATGATCAAGTATATCAGAATGTATGTCTCAGGTCTCTCAATTGAACCAAAAATTAGCCATATCCACAACGCTAGGTATTCTACTAACAAAGCGACTCCTTCAAATACGGTAATTAAACACTTTGCCACTACTACAGAACCCCCAGCCCTCTCCGAACTCTTCATCTCTAGCCCATTTGCCACAATTTCCCTGATTATATTTCCTTCTACCAGACTCTACCGCAACTCAGGAACCAAACCAATATCAGCGGCAGCTTGGCCGTAGTTGCAGTTTATACTATAGCACCGAGGACTAATGTGAGAGGTATTGCTGTGCTAGCACGCAGCAAATCATCCAGTCTCCCGATCATCACCCAGGCTCCTCCGAAAGATATTCTGAAACAACGGGATGCCATATCCACACGATATATCAACGTACCAGAACCAACTTTGAACTCATTGAAAGGACACGAGCCAGTGGGACACCAGTAGCAACATGCTTGGTGTTCCGACTAAGCCCATTAACCTCACCAGGGTCACCCGTCACCAAGATTCCAAGCACTATAGGGAAACCAAACTTCTTCCGAGTAGGTTACACTCTGTTGATGAGATGGAGTCCGTCTTGTTTTTGACACCTCGTCTCCAGGACGAATCCTGTTTGTTCCTGACGTTCTATGGAACGAGCGTAGGCAGCGAAGCAGATCTTAGAAGCGTGCCGCGTAGACACTGCAGCTAGATCCATTTTCCTTCCTGGCATCCCCCGATTTCATGAGCAAGCTGACAGCGAAGCAAGGGCCCACAATCAGGAGCGGAGGCGCTTTGTTCGTGAGACCCTGTTTTTGATTGATACTGTAGCTGCCTCTCTCTCAAGGCTGACAAGCTCAACAAGCTCCAAATAGACAAATAAGATAGTACTTCAAATCAGGCAGATAGCATTTTGGCTGTTGGAACGCTGACAGCCACTTTGAAACAGGCTGCCAACCAAGCTCTGATTCAAAGCGGTGAGCGAGAGTGTCGCCCGATTTAAAGCACTACCTCAGCAGGAAAATGAAGTGGGAACCCAATTAGAACAGTATGATGATAGCAGATCTGAAAAAGCAAGGATCTTCCTGTGCAACCCTGTCGTCACACTTTACACACTGTGTAAAATGCGTTGCCAGAGGGACTAAGTGCAATGCCGCCTAATCTAACCAATCGACTCTCCGACAATACCGCCAAAAAACGACTATTTGCCGAAAATACATATATACCAACGCCATAGAACTTAGCGAACCTGAGATTCGGTTGCGTCAGACAACAAACGCTTGAATCCCGCTTCCTTAACCGACACTCACTTGCTGTCAGAGTTTACGGATGCCGCGATCGCAGTTCAGGGAGTGCCCCTGTTTCCAAACGATCGTCTCAGCAGGGTAGGTGGTGTCATCCTGTACTATCGAAAAGGCTTACAATGCGAACCATTAGATGTTCCGGAGTCTCTGGGCACCGATTCGTTATGGTGCCGTTTGCGTCTGAGAAACGATGGCAACTGCTTCGTGACACTCATTTATCATCCCCCATTGTCTACTCCAGAGACGGATTCCTGTCTACTGAGACGGTAGTTAAGAAAAGCTTATGTACAATTCTATCGAATTATGAAAAATCAAAAAAACATTTAATTGCGAATAGTCAGCGGAGGTGTTTGTTCAGTTAATCGTTTATCATTTCGGTTAGGAATTCGTATTGATGTCATTAGTTCCGGGTATAGAATATACCTTTTTGTACTGTGTGTGCACCGTTTCAAAAAAGCATTTGTTTTCGAAATACTCTTCGATACGTGTTTTGATACACTTCACAGAATCGACCTCTAATAGTCCTTCTGGTAGTGTATTCCATAACTTTACCATTCCTCGTTCTATACATAGCTGATGTGATACCTTGTTCATGCAGGGGACCCTGAGTTTGTAACGGTGTCCTCGCGTGTTGCAGGATTCTCGCAAATGAAACATTAACCGCAGTATAGGTAAGTGATCCAAGTGTAGTATTCGATGGGTAATAATAATGTCAATTCTTACTCGGCGGTAGGATAGTGTGTAGAGTCCGAGCTTATCACGTCTTTCACACGGAAGCCTTCGTAGGCTGGGAATCATTCTAGTTGCGATGTGCTGTATTTTCTCCAGATTTTCCGTCTCCCACTGGATTATCAGATGATAAACTGGGGCGCCATATTCCAGAATTGGTCTGATGAGCGAGGTGAATAAGCAGGGGACTGTTTCTTCAGAACATGTGGAGAAATTGCGTCGTAATGCCCAGTGCATACGAAGTCCCACAAGGTACAATTTATCTGTACTTTCCATTGATCTCATATCATGTTGCGAAAGCACTCTTAAATCTCTGACAGATGTGTTAGGTTGGAGCAATTAGCCGTCCAAGGTGTATGATCGACTGGCTTCACGTCTGGTGATACTGATGCACTCCGATTTGCTTGCATTAAGAGAGAGTTGCATTTCAGTGAACCACTTTAACAGTCGATCTGCGTCATGTTGGAAGCAAGTGCAGTCGTCCTGGTTCTCAATGATCCTCCAGATTTTTAATTCATCAGTAAACTGGGCACATGGTGACTGGAGCTGCTGTGGGAGGTCGTTTATATGAATAAGAAATAATACTGGCCCAAGTTCAGTTCCTTGAGGCATATCGCTGGTCCATGGGAATCAGTCTGTCAGGTAGTCATTGACCTGTACTCTAAACTTCCGTTCCACAATAAACTCGTCTAACAACGGATGTAGTGTGCCACCGATTCCGTAGGTCCTCAGTTTACATAGGAATACCTCGTGTTTCAGTCTGCCAAATGCCTCACTAAATTTCGATGTACATCAAGTCAACATCCTTCCGTTCGTTGAGAGCTCATACCCACTGGTGGTTTGCATACTTCAAGTTGGCGATGCAAGATCGTCTTTTCGAGTAGCCGTTCTGCGCTGGCGTCAATACGTCCACCGATCCGAAGAATGACAGCAGTCACTATTTCACAACCTCGAGAACTTTCGATAATATCGAAGTCAAACACCCTTGGGAGCGGTCTCACTATCGAGCATTTCCAGCCGTTGGGCACAGATTCTTCCAGAGAGTGATTCATTGAATAGGTTTGTCACGGCTAGTGAGATGACATTCGATAGGGACTTAAGTATTGATGGATGAAGTCTATCCGCTCCGCCGGGCTTTGCACCATCGAGTTTGACGTGTAGCTGATACACCGACTGCATCACATTGTAAGCTGTCGAGCAAGACTGGCACAACCTGTGCCGGTACTGGAGCAACCACCGGTCTACTGGGAAATACGGTAAAGTGTGTATCCAAGGCATCAGCGTGCTCCGCGCTTGAAATGAGCGTCTGTCCGTCCAAGCTCTCTAAGACCGGTAGGTCGCCCCCATGTTTCAGTTGAGGGTTCAAGTAGGCGAATATTCTCTTGGGGGCCGTTGTGGCCAAGAACGCTAACTCCTCTTCATACTGCCGGCGTTTCTTGATCTTTGCTGCGTTACATATATTATGGTTTCTTGTACACCGTGTAATCTTCATCAAAACACGGGATGATGTACCCATCCCAAAGTTTGCGACGCCGTCGCGCCAACTGTTTATATTCCTTATCAAACCAATGCGGTTTGACAGGTCTGATTTTCGAATACTTCAGGGGAACGAACCGATTACACAGCGATTTAAGCTTCCCCTTCATTAATGACCAACAGGCCTCAAGCGACACACTCTGTGGTAGTGTCCAATCAGTCTGACTAGCGGCTTGGGCGAGCCCGTTGAAGTCCGTCTTCCAATAGTTGTATGTTGGCTTCCGTTGGTTGTAATACGGTAACAGCAATTCTATGCTTGCTACAATGGAGCAATGGTCACTGTTCACCAGAGATTCGAGGACTCTGATCACTTTCAGCTTCTGCTCGCAGCTCGTAAACATTAGGTCCAGACAAGATGCTAAGTGTGGAGTTGCGCGTGTCGGTTGGATGACACGTTGCGTTGCCCCGATTTCAGTACTCATTTTAGCGAATTAAGCCACACCGTCAACAAGACCGGGAAGAAGCCGAACGTTTGGTCAGAATATCTTAGGTAAATTTAAATCCCCCATCAGTAAGAAATGAGAGTGGCTTATTTGCTTCCGTATATGTTGTAGCCAATCGCAACAACGGTTTAATGGGCTACGGCAGTTCTGTGTGTCTAAGGCGGATTGTGCACCACAATTACTCGCATAAACTATCCTCACTCCGATAGATGCTGATAAGTTTGCCAGATAGTGACGATTTTATGTACAACAGAACACCGCCGTGAGCCTTTGATTTTCGATTGCAAGAGTACACTGACAACGCGACTTCGTGGGGAATGATGTCGGAGTTCAGCCAAGTCTCTGCAAGCCCTAAAACGTCTGGCCGCTCCGAGGCAGTGACGCGGCACAGTTCGTCACGTTTGTTCACTAGGCCGCATACCTTGGCGAATGCCACACAGAGGTCCTGGGAGGTACTGCGGGACGTGCCTGAAGGTTGCGCAACCTGTTGTTACGAGCTCGTACACCCTTCTTTATCACCAGAAAATTTAGTTGTATGTCAGTCTCACCTTTTGTTTGGCGTTTTAGCTCAATGACCGCAGTCTTAAAACGATCCCTGTCTTCGGGTTCCAGGTCTCGTCGGATGTGAACCTGTATGTCTTTCAGCCTTAACAGACGAGACAGTATGAGTTGTTACATATTTTAATTTATAAAGGTGATTCTCAGAGGTCCACATGACTGGTTAGTTTTCTGGACAAGTCGGGCTACTTGTTTAATCGTCACACTGTCTTCACCCACATCTAAGAGTCTATCGATGAGTACCTGGACGAACTCAACATCGTGATCATAACGTATTTGGGGGTTTTCATCTTTTAACTCGTACGTGGAAGATTATGACGCCTCGGCGAAACCGGTGATGAACCTGTGGGAGCAGCACTAGAAACGCAGAACAATACAGCCGCCTGGCGTGCCGAAGAAAGTTATCTTCCTTCGTGTATTTCAATCATGGAACGCTCTTCTCGAATCGGTTGTTTCTGCACCCACGCTAATTATGTTTAAAAGTCTGTCGGATGATGCATTCCGCCACTTACATTTTGTTATTTGGCGCTACTCTCCATCCTACTTCCGGGAAATAACTGTTTTATTTTTCGCCTGTTGAAGGTATGAAAACACTCAGAGCGCAGGGCCACTGCATTACACACGATAAGTCCATTATTTTCATTATAGAACTAATAACTGCAGTCGTTTCGATAACCTTTTCCAATAACCCACCGGGCCATTAACGGGGCTTGTAAAGCAATACTTCTCAAGCCGGATAAAACCATTGTACTTGTCCCAACACCCATCTCAATAGCCCGATGTGTTGGTTTCCAACTTAGATGCCTTCACGGATTGACTGGAAGAGTCCAGTTCGTCCAGAACCAGGCCACTCACGTCGCCATCGACAGAATCGCTGCAGCATATGTGTTCCTAGCCTATAGGAGTAGATACTCTTGTATCGTATGGCGACAACATTTCGCTTACTCAGGTTGAAATGCAGCAAATTCTGCACTAACCACTGATGTACGTTGTTTACATCACGCTTAAGCTACTGCATTCACCTGGATCCTGCGCCAGATCTTGATGTCATCGTTAAACAGTAGCAAATTTGAAGCGACTACCTGTGCGAGACCAACAATAAGTACCCAAAACAATTTGGCCCTAGAACCGAGCCTTGAACCACACCACACTCGACTTGAATGGAGTCAGATAGAGAGCTGCGATCTCTGACCACTAATGGTCGCTCAATAAGAAAATTAGTGACCCAGTTTAGAAGATTGTCACGCACCCGTAATGGTGGAGCTTGGAAAGAAGTACCCGATAATCTAGGCGATCGACTGCCTTTGAAGATTCAGGTAGATAACATCGACGTCATCCCCAGCGCTAGTTGACTCGGTCAAACTACTCTGTGCGATTAATAGACTTGCGCAAGATTGCTTCAGACAGAAACCGTGCTGCTCGCAAGTAATGATGTTGCATTCTTACATATAGCATACCAGCGTAATGCCAATACTGAGTTCCACGAATTGGACATTATATGAAGCGAAGGTACTGGGTGGTAGTTTTATAACTCAGTCCTGCTTCCGCCCCTGTGAATCGGAGTTATAATTCTAAGATTCCACATGCCAGAAACCTGGTTCTGGTCTAAGCAGCGTTGAAACAAACTTTGCCGAAGGTTCCGCTACTGTCTTGATATTACTCCAAGGGCTTCTCGGTGGATGGTATTGACACACAGGGAGCTGTGGTTCTGCAGATACGTCCGCTTTCGCAAGTCATCTTCCGCGGTAGCAGGAATATAGCTGAGTCTTGGTGACTGGTCAACGAAAGCTGGAAGATCGCGTGATAGTAAGATCATCTGAAATGTGTGGCATACTACATCCGCAACGCGCCTCCTGCCTCGGTAACCTTTCATGTTGGGCTACCAGCCATCCGGAGAGGAGGAAAACCCCGTTTCACCTTACGAACGCCATTGACATATTTGTACAGCAGTTTATTGTTAGTGCTGAAACTTGTCGTCATATTCTGTTACTATACGGCTTCGTTTGCTCTGAGAAGTTGAGTACAGTGCTTACGTTAAGTTACGTAGTCGTCCCAGGTACTTGGAATTGGGCTATTCTATACACTTGCTATGCTGCGATGCATACTACCATCCATTTTCTAGTCCCGCTCATAAAGAAAGAAACCGGTTTTGATATATAGCAAATTTTGGTCTCTGAAGCATCTGTACTCAGCTGGTTGAATTTGTTGACGAGGTCAAGCCGGGCGGCTTCCGGAGATTCTTCGGCAAGGTACCAGGTTGTGGCGCTGACGAGCTGAGCTGAGTGCTCGTAGCGTGTGATAGTGCACAATCCCAGGACTCATTTCAATATTCCGTGTAGCAGACGAAGTCGAAACTAACGACTGCGTAATCACTAGGATCCAACGGGCAGTCTACAACCAACACATCATTCATTTGTTCCTCGTTGATAAGCATCAGATCGAGCACAGATGGCCTGTTACCAGTTCCGAACCGAGTGGACAAAATCACGTGAGGGAAAACCGGAACTCTGGTATAGATCGGCTGTTAATTGCTCTTCGGTCATCGCAGGGGTTTGTAAACAACGCGTTGAAATCGCCCCAGATGTGAATGTAGCCGTATATTCTCTTTAGAACAGTCCATTTCGCATATAGCATTTGGGAGTTACACCAAGGCCGTAAATCAAGTGCCTCTACTGACTGGAGGATCATTTTGAAGAACTTATTATGTGAATGGATTGCGACGCGCAAGCACAATGTGGGCCGCGATTCCCATTGAAGTAAACAGTTGAACATTCATTCACTAGGACAGTAAGTGAAGTAGTTGCAAATCCGGTTTTGCCTGCCCGAAAGCGCTGCGTTTCGATCTTATTTGATCTCTCTTGGCGAAGATATTATGCCTGGAACCCGGTACCATTGGAATATTAGGCTGCTCGCAATGTTCCAAACAGAAGCAGCCAAATTGTTGTACGAGAGTGAGACAGCTCCCTGGACGTCCTTTAATTTTGTGCCGCGTGTCTGACCATCCCAGTGGACAAATGTATGCTTATGCTAGTCCAGAAGTGCAACGACTTAGCCGCAAAAGCCGAACTGCGAATGCACGGCAACATTATTTCATTGGAAGCGAGTCTGCACCAGGGAAGCGAAGTAGCCATTAAGCTAGGGGTTCCAAACTTGGGCGTAATTACCCCCAAAGGGTTGAAATGGCATTTTGCGGGGGTAAATATCAGTACGAGGATTGGGCCATCAGTTGGTCGCTAAACAAGTTTAATAACAAAATCATCAGTATCAAAACTTGTCGCTAACTACCTATGCACTTTGGATTAGCCATCAGTGACTAGTCATTGGTCACTGCAACCAGATGACGCCTCTATCGGTTCCCGTGGATATCGTCAGGCAGCCGTTCTCCGGGTCGAATTATGGACTCGATTGCAAACCATACCTTTTCGGAATCAAGCCAGTCCTTAACGGAATCAAGCTCCTCCTTAAGAATATTCAACCCAATTCATAACCACATCAAGTTGAATCCATCGTCTTGACCAATTGCAAATCAGCACAAGTGTACTCAGAACGTCTGCATCGGTTGGTGCAGCGCTCAGCCAACAAACCACGTGATGCACAGTGGACGCGAAAACAACACGTGAGCTCATTCACTGTAGGATGGGTGCGGACTAGCATGCGGCATCTATGGACGGTTGAGGAAGTACTGTAACTTCCACCCACTCACTTACACGGCATCAAGACACACAACGCAGAAGTGGGCGGCCATCCGCGTTCATAATGCGCAGACGACCAGACATGAAATCTACTCTACAATGAGACAGTAACGATTGCACTGGGTAAGGTGAAACACCGTTTGACTGAAGAGATTAACCTAGGGAGTGACCGAAAATTAAGTTGGCTGAAACAGCCGACAGTGACATTGCGCGGTATGTTGTTCTAGCTCGGGTTTCAGTCGGAAGTAGGCACTGGAGAACAGGATGTTATCATTAGATCGCCAATGTCCACTATGTTGTACATAGTACTGGCAAACTCCAGTAAATGGCCAAAAGTTGTTGGTATCAAGTGGATGGCACATTTTGAACACAAAAGTGGATAAGAAAAGCTAGTTTGTGAGGAATCGGAAATCGCCCACCATAGAGTAGCACATCGCCATTCCTTGACTGCTCAGTTTGCAAGAATGATTAGCTTCCGAACCGATATATCGTCAACCGACGGACACAGATGGGACACAGTACTACAATTCCGATCTCTGTGTTTCACAGAAAAGGCCATGTGCACAGAGAAGGAAGTAGACAGTAAGGTAATTCCTGGATAGTGGACACCCGAAACCGGTAGTGAAAGCCACGTTTCACAATATGCTGAAATCACATTGAAGATATACAGCGGAATGGATTGGGACGATAAGAATATTATACGTAGAAGGAACTACCTCTTCCTTTCCGACGGCACTAACCAAGGAATAAAACTCGGGATCTGTTCAACAATGGTGTATCTGAAATACACACTTTTCGTAGATAAGATGACTAACGGTGTTCAAAAATGTATTCACAATAACTGTGAATATGTGTGTATATGAGATACCGCGAGCGAACTGCACACAACGCTGCTGGAACACCTGAAGCGCATTTCACGGCGACGTCTAATGCTCTACTGTGAGATTCAGCGGTGGTGACGCACCTGTTAGGTACGGTGCATGTAAGGTGGCCAGATTATTGATGAGCCAAACCGAGACGCTTCCAGATTTCTTGCACGGCAAACCGAGACATTTAACCTACCCCCGTTTGTTTCTGCATATGTTGATCGTACAATATAGTGAGAACATACATATCTACATTTATTGCTTCAACGCAATTATAAAAAGCACTTGCGTTATTAGTTGTACAATGGCTACGCTACTGAAGTTTTAAGTAAATACATAAATGGCATATTCCCGCTAGAAGGAGGCATACAAGTGAAGGCACGACTAAATATACCTATAAACATAGCTGCTTTGGAACAGTAAAAGGTGTGGTTAGAATAAAGTACAACCAAAATTTTCGTCGTTTACTCACTTAAGAAGTTCGTGGATTAATAGTGGGATCCCAGAACATTATGGCGCTGGTTTGTGAAAAAATTAAGTTTATTACTATGGTGGCAATAGCCAATGGTCGGCATGATTTCGCCACGTTGTAATCCATGATTTCATGAGCACAGGTCTGGGCGCTGCATTAGCATGTCGTGAAGTTGTTCGCAAGGATACACGGCACTCTTTTCTTCAGAACAGCATCTCACCACAAGTATTGCTTTCAGTGTTTAACCGCTAAACTGCGTTGTCCAGAATCTACTTCGATTCAGTTTGGAAAAATGTATAGTGCGCCCCGTCCTTCTCTTTGACTACTCCCCGGATAAAGATTTCGCGTCAATTACGATATCGTGTCAACCGCACTGTTTTCATGCTCTACTGTAATCCAATTGATTATCGTTGAAAACTAACCACAGGTTCTCGACTGTTGAGTTTATCTTGCATGACTTGCCGTCTGGTTAGATCAACCCGCCTCAGATTCGATAGCTACACCTCATCCAGTCTGTTCACATAACCATTGGCTTTTGCGATGCACACTGGATCAGCGATCAAAACTCGGAGAGTTGACCGTAACTCCCACCTGATTTCCACGACAATATCCGGGTAAATAACATGCACTCGAGGTAAACCTACATCCCAATTTAGGCGAAATAGCCCCGCATTTAAAGTTGCTGTCCCGCTTTCTTAAAAATGCTGGGTGGGATGTACTAATGTACCGATTTGAGGACGTAAACCTCAGAGTATCCCGCTTTGAGCATGTATAATGTAGGTGGGATAGCCAGAACCAAACAGTGACGGTGCAGGCATATCATAAGGTAGGGAAGCAGAAAGCAGTGATTGCCGGAAGACAAAAAGACCAGTAAAAAGGGGGCGGACGGAAACGGGAACTGGCACAACCAGGGAGAGCAGGCGGAGCAACATTGGCTTAACGGAACGAGAGGAGAAGGGGCATGAGTGACGTCCGTTATTGTAACATCCCGGACCAACAACAATATGTCTTTAAAAATCTCTACCCTGAGCTGTGACCCTTCTTTCTACACAACATCTGTCATTCTCCACGCTACTGTACTTTTGAGGAACAAAATATTTCAGCACTGGGAGTGTCGTCTGCAATGCCCTAACTTCTGCAGAATTGCAGGGACAATAGCAGAAACAGGGTTGTTCCAAACGAGGTAAATATTCGAATTGGCCAACTCGAACAAGCGGGTCTTGTCATCAAACAGTTTGAGGAATAGTATCACCAGTTTCGACGACAATTGCGTCGATTATCTATAGGAAAGAATGAACCGATTTGAATAACTGAATGGCTTTAATTATATGGCATTGAACCAACCACCGTACTGGGAGAAAGTTGAAGCAAGCGTCAGTCTTTTTGGATTTACACACCCAGCCCCAGAAATCAAAGACAACTAGCTGGTTGATGAAAACATGTGTAGGTTCGCATCGGCGGACAACAGTTTCGATTAGAACTGTAAACAAACATAGGTTGATGTGCTGTAGGTAGAAGTATTTTTTCCCCATTTCCAGACCAACTCGGTCCCATAGGAAGAAGTACGAAAAGTATCTAATTTGTTTTCCGCCTCCCTGGGACTAATGCACTTACTGAATGAATCATCTCACAAATTATCCCTGTGTGGCTAATGGAACAATGTTTCTATACGGATAAAAAACTAATGCTTAACAGGTCCCGTACGAAGGTAATAGTGAAAATTCGAAACATAAAAGATGGTTAGCAATAGAGGGTTTACACAGTGAACTCACTGAAGTATACCTAGTATAGACTGTAAATCCATGCGGAACGACGGCAAATTGGATATTGGTAAACATCGTGTCTCCTTCTGGTGTACACATGCAGGAGTTGAAAAACTTGAAACGAAATGTAGGCTTTGAACGCCAGTGAAAACTGTTACAGACATTTGTGTTTATCCATGGGTAATGGGTCATGTAAGATGGTGCAGCAAAATGACTGCAAGATCAACCCTGGATTTGAACTCTGCCAGCGTGGTAGCACATATGACAGATTCCAGTAGGGCGTTCCACCTTCTGCAAACTCGTACGGAAAAGCAATTCGGACGGTATTCTAAACGAGTTTACTACTGTGCCAGCTTGATATAGTGGCCTCTCAAATTGCGCTTAGTGAATGAGCTCTAGCAAATGGCGGCACCTGTGGTTGGGAGCTCTCAAAATATGGTAAGCCAAAATGAGATTTCCGCACAATCGCCGATATTGTCCGCTGAAGACCCCAAGCACTCGAATCCTTCATGCATACGGCAAATTATACAGACCCTTGACGTCTCTGGTTGCATGGCGTTGAGATATCTCCACCACGGTGATATCTCTCCTCATCCATGGCTGCCGAAACTGTACTACGTATTCCACAGGTGGTGGTATGTATGAGCCGAGAAATTGTGGAAAAATCGAAGGGTCGATTCGTCCGAGTGCATGGTTCAGGAGGCTCACGTGTTGGACGCCCCTCCTTTAGGCCGCCTCAGTCTGATTCGAACATCCAAGGTCAACCTGGATAAAACTCCCACATCCTTCTTCCCAGAAGACGTTTGCAGCTTTGGTTGCCGATTTTGTGAGAATGAACCAACTTGTGCCTCAGACGCAGCACTATACATTTTTCCAAACTGAATCGAAGTAGATTCTGGACAACGCAGTTTAGCGGTTAAACACTGAAAGCAATACTTGTGGTGAAAGGCTGTTCTGAAGAAAAGAGTGCCGTGTATCCTTGCGAACAACTTCACGACATGCTAATGCAGCGCCCAGACCTGTGCTCATGAAATCATGGATTACAACGTGGCGAAATCATGCCGACCATTGGCTATTGCCACCATAGTAATAAACTTAATTTTTTCACAAACCAGCGCCATAATGTTCTGGGATCCCACTATTAATCCACGAACTTCTTAAGTGAGTAAACGACGAAAATTTTGGTTGTACTTTATTCTAACCACACCTTTTACTGTTCCAAAGCAGCTATGTTTATAGGTATATTTAGTCGTGCCTTCACTTGTATGCCTCCTTCTAGCGGGAATATGCCATTTATGTATTTACTTAAAACTTCAGTAGCGTAGCCATTGTACTTACTAATAACGCAAGTGCTTTTTATAATTGCGTTGAAGCAATAACTGTAGATATGTATGTTCTCAATATATTGTACGATCAACATATGCAGAAACAAACGGGGGTAGGTTAAATGTCTCGGTTTGCCGTGCAAGAAATCTGGAAGCGTCTCGGTTTGGCTCATCAATAATCTGGCCACCTTACATGCACCGTACCTAACAGGTGCGTCACCACCGCTGAATCTCACAGTAGAGCATTAGACGTCGCCGTGAAATGCGCCTCAGGTGTTCCAGCAGCGTTGTGTGCAGTTCGCTCGCGGTATCTCATATACACACATATTCACAGTTATTGTGAATACATTTTTGAACACCGTTAGTCATCTTATCTACGAAAAGTGTGTATTTCAGATACACCATTGTTGAACAGATCCCGAGTTTTATTCCTTGGTTAGTGCCGTCGGAAAGGAAAAGGTAGTTCCTTCTACGTATAATATTCTTATCGTCCCAATCCATTCCGCTGTATACCTTCAATGTGATTTCAGCATATTGTGAAACGTGGCTTTCACTACCGGTTTCGGGTGTCCACTATCCAGGAATTACCTTACTGTCTACTTCCTTCTCTGTGCACATGGCCTTTTCTGTGAAACACAGAGATCGGAATTGTAGTACTGTGTCCCATCTGTGTCCGTCGGTTGACGATATATCGGTTCGGAAGCTAATCATTCTTGCAAACTGAGCAGTCAAGGAATGGCGATGTGCTACTCTATGGTGGGCGATTTCCGATTCCTCACAAACTAGCTCTTCTTATCCACTTTTGTGTTCAAAATGTGCCATCCACTTGATACCAACAACTTTTGGCCATTTACTGGAGTTTGCCAGTACTATGTACAACATAGTGGACATTGGCGATCTAATGATAACATCCTGTTCTCCAGTGCCTACTTCCGACTGAAACCCGAGCTAGAACAACATACCGCGCAATGTCACTGTCGGCTGTTTCAGCCAACTTAATTTTCGGTCACTCCCTAGGTTAATCTCTTCAGTCAAACGGTGTTTCACCTTACCCAGTGCAATCGATACTGTCTCATTGTAGAGTAGATTTCATGTCTGGTCGTCTGCGCTTTACTATGAACGCGGATGGCCGCCCACTTCTGCGTTGTGTGTCTTGATGCCGTGTAAGTGAGTGGGTGGAAGTTACAGTACTTCCTCAACCGTCCATAGATGCCGCATGCTAGTCCGCACCCATCCTACAGTGAATGAGCTCACGTGTTGTTTTCGCGTCCACTGTGCATCACGTGGTTTGTTGGCTGAGCGCTGCACCAACCGATGCAGACGTTCTGAGTACACTTGTACTGATTTGCAATTGGTCAAGACGATGGATTCAACTTGATGTGGTTATGAATTGGGTTGAATATTCTTAAGGAGGAGCTTGATTCCGTTAAGGACTGGCTTGATTCCGAAAGATATAGTAGTTGAGCCTTGGTCAGACGACCAGGCAAGTCGACGCGCGTTTGCTTCCTGGTTGGAAAGGTCAAAACGGGCGAATAGTGTTCACCACGTGTCGAACAGATTGGTGGTGTCAAGTTATCATGCGTGATTGGGTCGGAATGGAGGAATGCAACACGTGAGTGAGAATGCACTGATATTTGTCCATGTTTAATCATGAATCACACACGAAAGGGTGATATGATGCGTTGGATGGAGATAACAGCAGACTTTTGCAAGTGCGCAAAACACCGCCTTTTGGGTCACAAAGAAGGGAGAATCAGCGGATTGGACGCCAGTGACCATTGGGTGTTGGGTTGATCACATACATCTACAGTTGTTTTTGACAAGAAACCATAGCAGGTGTGTGATTTAATCCAATGGTTTTGATATCGACAATAATGAGTTTATCTGCAAACGTTTACCATAATATCACCTGCATTAAATCACGAAAATATTCATATTATATATATATATATGTCATTAAGTTGCCTGATCTTTACAGGAACTAAGTCTTCTTGAAAAAAGCGGTCCTACAAGGAAGCTTTTCTGCAGTGGGGCTTCACCAATTTTCTCGAGAAAAATGTTGAGAAGCCGCAATGTGTTCTGTGCGGCAAAGTGCTCACGGGGGAGAGTATGAAAACTAGCAAATTGAAAGAGCACTTCGACCGAAGTTCTTCTCAGTTTGTAGGAAAACGTTTTACATTCCCCAAACGGAAAGAAGCTGCGCTCAGATGTTCTCGCCTGAATGCATCAGACTCCTTTTTTCAATCCACTGTAGCTGGTCTTGAAGCGTCGTACCGCATCGCTCTCCGAATCGCCAAAAACAAGAAACCGCATACTATAGGAGAGGATCTCATAAAAACTTGCATAATGGATGCCGTGAAGCTCGTTCTTGGAGAGCAACGTGCAGAAAAGATAAGTATCATATCACTTTCTAACAACGAAATAAAAGTTAGGTGAATCGACCGCCGTTGCATCCTGTTCTCAGCTACTGGTCTATGTTCGGCAGATAAAAGTCGACCGATTCAAAGAAGAGTACTTGTTCTCAGAATCATTGAACACAACTACACGTAGCGAAGATGTCTTTCGAACCGCAAAGGATTTTGTCGAGGAAAAGAATCTACAGTGGTCGAGCTTGGTAGGTGTCTGTACAGACGGAGCACCATCCATGTTGGGCGTCCGTTCTGGATTCCAAACGTTAGTCAAAAAATTTGCTCTACACTGTACTTTCAGCCACTGCATAATACATCGTTATGTTTTAGCAGTGAAAACTCTTCCGCCTGTTTTGCTGGACACGTTAACCAACGTAGTGAAAATAATAAATGTCATCCGCGGTAGTGCGACGTATACAAGAATTTTCAAACCGTTGTGCAATAAATTTGGAGGCAAATTCGACGGGTTGTTATTGCACACGGAAGGGGACTATTGTTTGAGAATTCCCAAGCAGCTGCGTCGGCGTTCTTTCAATACCTGGTAGCGTGTGGTTGTATGAGTTAGTTCCGAGTGTTCAGATGGATACTGTGCATAACACACATAGTCAAAAGTTATTACTACATGGTCACTGAGACCTAATGGACTATCCATCAATAACTTGTCAACCATGAGCCCTTCATTCGTGAGCACAAGGTCCAGTATGGACAATTTGTTTGCTGTCCTGAATCTAGTGGGCGTGGTGACATGATTGTACAAAGGAATATTAGCGATCAGTTCCTGCAAGTCTGCTTTGAACTGCTCACTGGGCGATGCCGAAACCTCCAGATTGTGTAGATTGAAGTCCCCGGAGATGAGAGTGTGGCTGTACCTAGTGCGTGTTACTCTGTTTAGGCCACGGATCAAGCAGGAATCCATTTCCGGAGTGGACGTTGGGGGGCGGTAAACGATAGCTATGAGACATGTATCGTTGTGTCTCAGTCGGAGACTGCACCAGAGTGAGTCGGTAACGTGTGTTTCCAGGTCTTCAACTGTTGTACATTGTAGATCGCTGCGGTAGTAGAGTAGGACCCCACCTCCTCTGCTGGGGTGGTCGTTCCGGATGAGTGACATTCCGGCTATCTCAACCTCAGCATCAGTCACCTCTTGATGCAACCAAGTTTCGGTAATAGAAATTAGGTTCCAAACATTCGCAACCTGACGTAGTCGAAGTTCGGTAATTTTACTGTGGAGCCCTTGGGCGTTAGTGTACATATATGAAAGTTTCTTAGATTTAAGCAATGTTTCGGAGGTTCTACAACTCATATGTGAAGTTTCGCCGACCAGTGAGTGGCCGGCGACTAATCGTTTTTTCGATGTGTACTTGGTGAAGGGTTTAACGTCTTATTCATCGTCCGTGTTGTTAGTCCCGTATCTAATCTGCGACGTACAGTGTAAGGCGTCCGGTCAATATCACATTCTACAGGTTGTATGGGCTCATTCGGCACACAAAACTGGTGCATTTCTCTTTCATAGATCCCATCGCGTTTGGTTCTTTGAGTGACATATCATCTCTAGGAGGCATATCGCTGATTGTCTTCAGCCGAACCTCAGATGGTAGCTTGCAACGGAACATGTACCAGCTTTTTAACATTCGTGCTACCATATGTTTTGATTGAAGGACCACCTTCAACACTCTCGGGCTAATTCCTTTGTAATTCGGTGAGGTACCCAGTCGTGACACGGATTTCGCTACCACATCATCCAAGCGGAGTGTTTCACGAATATAACACCACTGTTCTTTATCATCGGTTGTTATTTCATGCTCATCACATGTTTCGGTTTCAGGAACCCCGTGAAGAAGTATGGTTCTGGTTGAAGTTTCCCTCCGGTAGTCCTCTAAGGTGCGGTTAACTCGATAACGCTCGCCCCATGGGATGTCTGGAAAGTTACGGATGGAGCAGTGTTCATTTCTGAGACTACCTGCCGACAGTAGTACTGATTCTACTTCAGTGATGGAGTTCAGCACAACACGCAGAAATCTTGGCTCTCCGAAATGTTTAGAGTTGGGGTGTCGTGTAATACGCATTACTTGTACAGGTTTAAGTACAACTCCGATTAGGTTACTAATAATGTCCCACTGGTTGGGGTCATCCAATTGCCTGCCTCTTATCGATGTCGAATTTGATTCTGGGATATTGGAGCACAGTACGCTCAGTACAGGTAGTTGTTTCTTTAGACCTTTCGACATGTCGCGTTTAGTGACTGAAGTACTCGGAGATTTACCGCAGGAAACCGGTGGTGCTTGCACCTGAAAAACTTCGCTACGCTCCTCAGTTTCCGATCCAGTTGGGGATGATGTTACTTTTAAATGACGGCTCTTCTTGGAGGCAACCGTAACCCTTCGTGTCGGGGTGCCTAAATCTACATCATTGCACTTACGTTCGGTCTGGCTGCTCTTCCCTGATGTGGAGTGGAGTGTTGAGCATTAACTTGGAGGCACTGACTTGTCTGGTTCCAGTAGGATAGCTCCTACGGCGACTGCTTGTTCATCAAACTGCGGCATTATCATTGGGTCGAACTTTTTGCTTTTCGCTAACGACATTAAGCTATGGCGGGTGCTCGTTAATCAGGAGAATCACAACCTAGTGCAACGAGATCTGAACCGTGCTTTAATGTAGTCACATATAGTTCCGTTCAGCGCGGACAGATGTAAAATTGTACATGTGAGGTACAATCTCCTTGACACATACAAGCTTAGAGACCACATGTTGAGGACTGCACCGACGGAGCACGCTCTTGTGGTGGTGATACAAGACAACCTTGGCTGTTCGGTGCAGTCGTTGAAGATGTCCAAAAGCGAAAACTAACATGTTGGTCTCCTACAGAGAGCGTTCGGCCGGTTCGACCGTTCCATCTTCCTGCAAATGATTAACGTGTATGTGAGGCCCCATGTGGAATAGGCGATTCAGTGCTCGCAACCCTGGCTAAAAGGTGGTCTGGCTCCATTGAAAACCCTACAGCGAAGGACAACAAAATAGGAAAAGAGCTTTTCCATCTGCCAAACCAAATGCGAGTGAAAACACTAGGACTGTGCATCGGAAGTTACCGCCATCTATGAATTGCCCTCATTATAAGCCCCCCCCCAGAGTTTAAAAGACTCTTGTCACATTTGCCTCAACTTCATTTAACTTAGTCGCACCGAAATACTGAGGGGACACCAGCTGAAACGGCCCACCCAATATCGTTAGCTGAAGTGCCGCCGGAATTGCTTTTCTCTCAGCATTTGTCGACCGTAAAACGCTCTTCAGGCTTTGATCATCTCTGAGGCCATGCAAGCCAAAAAATACGACGATGATGTATTAGACCAACTCCATTAAATGATATGAATTCCGCTCATCGACTGACGACAAAACGCAGATGCACGTTGTAACCGCCAGCCCCCATAAAGTCAGCGGAAACCAACTTGAATGTGTGTTTTGTGGATAATATGGTGAGGCCACAGATGTGCGTTTCACATTACTAACACATTTTTGAACCATGGTAATTCGCACAAACCATCCCACGACGACTGTCAGCTGTCGTACCATCTACAAGTAAAGTCAGCGTACTTTGTGCAATAAGGATCGAGGCATTAGCCTCGTTTCGGTTGCCTCCAAACTTCACACGAGTATCATTCCCCAAGAACTTACTGGTCCCCGTGAAAACCGAAGCACTGCAAACCAAGCTGGTTTCCGCCCTGGTCGTGATCCTATCGAACACATATTTACTCCTAGCCAAGATTAGAGCAGAGACACACATACAGACAACTGACCATGGTGGTTTTCCTTGACTTGAAAGCCACCTTCGACTCCTTTGACCGCGCCGACATGTTGCAATGCCTATCGGTAAAGGGCTTGCCGGCTAAATTCCTTTCCAACATGGAGCCTCTTTACCCCATGATTCCGAGGCCGTATAAGGGCCTACGATAAACTATTTCCTGAGTTCCTCACAACAAGTGCGATTCGCCAAGGTTGTTCTATATGTCCTTCGTTTGGCAAATTGGTTACCGATGTTATTATGAATGATTAGGTTCTTTCCGACTCTGATGGAGATGACCAGTTGGCAAAACGGGAGTATACGGACGACATTGCGCTTCTGGTATTTGACGCAGCTGCCATGCAAACGCTACTGAATAGGCTGACGCGTAGCAGTGCACGCTTCCGCATGTGCTAGCAGCTTCAAAGTGTAAAGTACTGCTGCAGGACTAGACAGACACACTTTCGGTTCTAGCTATCACCGAACAACCTCTGGAAGTGGTAGATGGGTTCACTTCTCTTAGTGTAGCTATGTCACCTCTGGTGGTAACATCATTGAGGCAATTATTTCACGCATAGGCCCGACCATCTACGAAGACTGCAAGATATCAGTCTGTCAGTGAAAGATATGATGTGTAACGCTGCGATAAGACCTGTCTTACTATATGAAACACAGACCTGGCCAGTTAGCAGTGAGTATACTAAGTGCTTGGCTGTGTTTGACCACCGATGCTTGCGGACTATTTCTCAGGTCTGGCGGGAAAATCGGGTGAGCAATGTTGAGGTCCGCCAGTTGGTGTTTAGCAAGGAGCTGTTTGTTGCTTGCATTTCATTCGCTGACGTTGACTTCGCCATGTCCTTCATATGCCCTTTGACTGGCTTCCTCACACACCGTGGTTGCACCATGTTGGGCGAGACCGCTGGTGCATGCCGTCTTGGTGGTTGGAGCTTCGGGATGGTCCACAACAATGGTTGGCGACCGTATCAGACATGGCGCACTCATACAGTCAGTTGCGTTACTGCATTCGGTTTCTTGCATCTGGTTATTAATATTTATTCTATTCTGATTAGTTTAAAGCACTTCCTTCTTGCTTCCGTTTTCTTTACGTTCTATTTGCATTCAACCCCACTATCTTGTCGTTGTCATCTACCGTTATTCTTGGGATGTGAATCGTAGCAATTGGATCCACCGCACTTCGATGCACGGATCATAGTTGTTCAACTGAACCGTACTGAACAGAAAAACCAACCCTCGGGACTTGTTAAGCTATGGGTACTTTTACCATTTATACACCAGTGTGCCATAGTTCCATTGAAGGAACTTAAAGATATAAAAGACGGTAGCATCTTTGGCGACAGAAGAGAGTTTCCGTCTGTCTGAAATGCCGTGTATACAAAGCCACAATGAGGGCCGTTCTGCTGTATGGCAGTGAGACCTGGCCCCATCGGTCTGATGATCTGAGGCGCCTTCAGCTCTTTGATCATCGTTGTCTGCGAAGCATTTCTGGTGTCCGATGGCACCAACGTATACGCAACGATGATGTGCGTATGCGAGTACTAGGTAGTGATAATCATGCAAACTCCTTATAACAACAAATAGCCCTGAATAAGTTGCGTTGGCTTGTGCACGTGCTACGTATGCCTGGTTATCGCTTACCTAGGAGGGCGTTGTTCAGTCTACCAGGTGTAGGTGCCGCAAGGCTCGAGGTAGACAGAAGTTGACTTGGCAGCGGCAAATGAAGTCACTGACGACCAAATTGGGTACCGTTGGTCCGTCTCGCCTTCCGGGTTGGAGTCCACGTGACTCACCTTGTGCTTGGCTCGAGACTTTGCAGGACATGGCTCACAACCGACACCAGTGGCGCCTCTGCTGCCGTCTCCTAATCGGATTGCATGGTTGAAGTGTGTTTAGTGCTGAGTTATCTGTGGGGTGGTGGCTGACCATGACACGTGGCAGTGAAAGCCGCAAGGAAGCTGTCTCGCCGATGCCGCCTTATATTTGCACGGTACCCAGCTGTTTGTGACGGTATGTTGTCCACACAAGGTGTAGGCGCGTTTACCCTGAATGTTTGCTTAGGGCATTAAGGTTTTCAGGTAAGTCCCCCTTCTCCCTCTTATTATTCTTTATTCCATAGTTCACCATGGTTGTATGGCAGCGAAACATCAGTTCAAATGGCTGATGCACTGCTGTTGTTGATGATGACGATGAGCACAGAAGCGCCATCAGGAAAAGTTATCATTTGCCAGGCAGTTGTAAGAGGGATGTCGTGAAATCGCAAACAATTTAACAACACGTTAAGGGAAACTGAGACAAAACTTCTATAAATAAAATGAGAGAAAGTGTAACATCTAAAACCATGGGGGGCTAATATCTACAAACTGAATGACAGGCAAAATTGAAAATATAAAAGAAATCCCATAGAAAATGGAAGCAAAAATGGAATCAATAAAGAAATAATTTAATAAATGCATGGTGAAGCGCAATTTGTAGTGGTAACGGAATGGAAAGCAAGAGCGAATACAATGAATGAAAGTAACTAGTAAAATCTCAGTAAGATAAGGAAACTTGGGCAAGATAATAGAATAACAAGAAAGGATATCTAGATTCGATTGATCATAACTACCATACGCAAACACAATTGATCATATTCGACACATCGACGTGTGACTGTTCAATGTTCGAAATTATGAGCATGTGAATAATCTCAGCTGACCTTCTTGCCGGTCTGATTGTTAATATTGGGATTCACCTGAATTGAAGATACAAGGAATGACATATTATGGAGTGTGTACATGGGTGCACCATCTGTAACCGTGTTCTAACATTGTGTCTGGTGACGATCTCTCAGACATCAGTAGCTAGAATGGGTCGGCAGGACGCGCAGCTTCGCATTCGGAATCCCAGATTCTCCTTGCCTTTTCGACGTGCCCTCTTGCTTGTATACAGCTCCCCAACAATCGACATAAGATTCAATCTCTCCATGCGGCGACTTTCTGTGGCCCCATATTTGTAACCCAGACTTAACTGAGCGACAGTCACTAATACCGAGATCATCCTAAGTGGTATGTCCCACTGTGTCTAAGCCAATCTAGCTATTTTGGTGCTCTTGTCGTGTGCTTCCACGGTCCGCATGATCACCTATTTCGCTAGGTTGCTTCTATTTTTCATTTTCATTTTTGTTTACTCTGCTTGTCTCGGCACTCAGTCAAGTGTTGAATTGCTTGTTATTCGCTCATTTGCTGCCTTTATTCGATAATCTACAAGGCTTCCTATTTTTGCGGAAAAGGGTTCTTCCTCGCTTCGTCCCAGTTACACTCTGCAACGCTTGTTATGTTCGCCGCCGTTTAAATTGTCTTCTGTACCTTGATCTTCTGTTACGTGTTGCTTTACGTTTTTAACGCTTCCTTTCTCTATTAATTTAAGGGTGTCCTTCACCATTTCAGATTATCGTCTCCCCTTACACTTGTTTCAACAGCACCACTTAGAATCCTTCTATCTTAGCTCTTTTGCGAGTGCAAACTGGCATATAGCTTTGGTTTTTTCACTTCACCACCACTTAGAATTCCACTAGCAGGTGCCACCAGTCCAGCTTACTTTTCTCAGCCTTCAAATAACGCATAATGTATAGTAACTGTTGGGTGCCATCTGAGCCAGTTCTTAAGTGTGCACGGTCTCAGACACGCTTTTCTTCATTGCCTATCAAATGGACATTTCTAAAAAGATTAGAGGTGTAACTGTCCAACTATCTATCTAGTGCACTCTCATCTCATTCTTCACTCTGGCCTTCACCACCTGCCAAACATTCTCGATCGGATTGAGGAACGGAGAGTATGGGCTCAAACTCAGTATGGTTACTCCATCGGATCCATCTACTGACGACAGGTCTTCCAGTCGTGTGTGACATGGTGCATTATCACATACCACGACAACCTGCCGGAGCTCCATCTCCCGTTTCAGGTTGTCTAAATGTCCTCGCAGCCATTCGAGAGATAGAGAACCCATGAATGATCCTCTCCGGGTTGTCATCGACACTTTCCCTTCCATCGTGAGTAAACCGATTAAATGCAAATCGTGGCCTCTGCTATTGGCAACTTTGCAACAGGCCCTCACTGCTCTGGGAGCCCGACCGCAAGTACGTTTGCAGTAAACGTTTAAGTTCGCTTCGTCAATCCAAATGAAGAACTTGCCATCGCTCTCAGGTTGGAGAAACTGCTGAACGAATTCCCTGCGTATCCCTTTGCTTCGCTCATTGTTCATCCCCTCGGGAACCTGATAGATGTTCTTCATAGTTATCAATCGACCACCTAGGTGCCGTGCGATTGTTGACTTCGAAATGTCCTTGTCCATTTCTGCTCGTACTCGTACTCGCATTTCCCGTAGCGTAAGAGTTGAGTCCCTTTCGATCCAATCCAGGATGTCATCTACGTCTTCCTCCGACAAAATCCGTTAACGACCGCGCGCCTGCGTAGTATTCGGCTCCTGATCAAGAGAACGACGAATCCAGGAGTAGGCTGTTTGATATTTGACGTTGTTCACAGTTGCTACAAGCTGCCAGTCATCACCGTTGACGAAAGCGCCCCAAATTCGGTCATGAATGTCTGCTGAGATACTCTGTGGAACGCGAGAAGGCATGCTGGCGACGTTAGAATCGTAGACATGATTTCGATCGTGCGCTGTCCATTGCTCTCAGACCAATTGTGATCCATCGTTTCGGACGTGAGGGGGGCGCATACAAGCCCGCTGCACTGTCGAAGTGCATTCCTCCAAGGTTCATTCACAAGTCCCACCCAGTCAACGTGCAGCGCGCTCACCTCCCCAGACTAACGCACTGAACCTTGGCATGCGGCCAATGAGAACACACTTAAGGCCAGAGGATTAGCTCTGAGCGGCTGGCGAATCGCGCAGGGTTTTACCAAATTACGGATTTTCTTTGCAAAGTTTTAGACTTTCTTTGCAAAATTTTGCACCTTCTTTGCAACATTTTGGACCTTTTATGCAACTTTGCGGGAAATGCTATTGTAGCAGGGGGCTCGGGATTATGTACCCCCAAGAGGTGAAAGACATTGCTTACTCGCACATTTATCACTAACTGCGTGCAATCCGCCACAGGATTTATGCCTGTGCAATGTTTTTAGAGTGGCGCTAGCAAAATTACTTACCCTTCGAGTAAATAAATTTGTGTTTAAGAAACGTGGGCCAGTTGCGGATCCCTTATAGCTCCCATCCCTAGCTATCTTAAGCTACACCGGATAAAATACTCCTAAGTGCAAGTTAATAAGGCACACGAGTTCTCCGCGTTTGCTGACTTTGACTGTCATGATCTGGCGGCTGAGCGTCATCACACAGACGAACACTCAAGAAGATATTAAGAAAACTTTGTGGTAATTTTCGGTTAAGAGATAAATCGGAGTGATTTCACAAGTTATTGCACAGCTTATCACTTGCGCATGAAATTAAGAGCAAGCCATCGCTGAGAAATGAGCTTTCCGAATGGAGGTGAGGAATAGAACACCAAATCTTACAACATTGGCCAGCTTTTAATGGTGTTCCTTGTATGCAGAACAGCGCTTTAACTGTAAACAAAACGTCCTGTTAAACAACACGGCTATCAATGCTGATGACTAGATTTCCAAAAGTGCCTTCCATTTAACGGAAGCTGATAGTTAAATAGTATCACCTCTAGCCATTAAAATGAAATACGGTCTATTCTGTGCATACCATCAGTTTCTCCAAACACCTCTCTCTTCTTCCTGTGATCGGCTAACTCACCCTTAGTTCACCCACCCTCCGTTGGTACATGAACCCACTGTCCCGATACTTATGCACACGTGTCCGGTAAACGCTTCATGAAAGTAGTGGTCTATCTTCCTTCACCACCAGCAGTAGAATAGTTTTCGGTTTCGTCGCTTTACTATCTAGATTGGTAACTTCATGCATGTTCCAACACTGCGAAGATTGCTCTCTGAACTTATAACGCAGTGCCATTCCAAAAAGCGGTGCACATTGATTTTCGAGCAATATAAATATTTCTAGGTGTAATGATATTCAGATGCTAGCCAGCTGATTTTGATGCCAGCATTCATTTCAGTGCATGGATCTGTCCATTTGCAATCAACAATTGTTGCTACCAAGCACTATACCATACTCAAGCACACAGGTCCGCGGTTGTCACGCATGGCCAAGTGGCACTAGCTGCTGGCATTCTGTAGTCATGGTGGCGGGACCCGGCAGGGGTCCGCTGGGAGGCGCACCACTGACGAGATCTAGAAGGTCGAGACACAGGCGTCTGGTGCTTTTCCTAACCCGGCTGATTAGGAGTGAGGATGATGAATTAGCTGAATTCTGAATTGTGCTTTAGCGAAATTTACAATATGGTAAATTCGTTTCACCGTGCAGGTTCAACGTAGTTGTTGTTTTATTTAAAGTCACCAACATGTTGCAATACATTTGCTACAAAGCCGTGTTATTACCAGTTTACATGACATCACCGCACTTCTGCTCATTGCTGTACTTCTATTTGTCTTCGGCGATGATGCGAGTGACCGAAATTAACCCATCAGGTTGGATAAATACTTTGTTGATTTGACTGACCGATTACGACATCTGATGTTGCATCAAGGAACCAATGCAGCTTCGGTTTTAAGCTGGCTATGCCAAATGTCAAGTAAGCACTACTTAATCGGTGTTTACAAAGGATTGAGGCCTTGCTCATGAACTGGCTTCTTTCATCGTATCATCGGATGATAGAGAGCAGAAGGAAGGTCCTTTGTCAGCTCTGTCACTTCCCAATCGTTAAGGAGATAGCCTGAGTCATTGGAGAATAAGATCCCACAGAGAACCACTGAATCTGAAATGGAAACAGCTGGATCCCCACAAACTAATATGAGAATCCAACAAATGTTTGAAACGTTCCTCGGTCTCGGCATCGACGATGGGCATATATATGAAATAGAAGTCAGAGAAGCGTAAAAATGGTAAAAGAATTCCAGAACTCGTCCCCAGGAATTTGCAAAGATCTGACTGCTTTGGCATAAAATTTTTAGTGCAGTGGAAAAATCCACTCTTACAGTATATTACAACATTTGATTTTATTAACTTATGGAACTTACAACCGTCACTTTTTTGACTGATGTTAAATCCCTATTAACTGCACTTCCCCGGGAAAAAGTACATAATGCCGCTTCCTTCTATTGCGGATCTGCTCTCCATTCCTTGTAGTTCTTCATTACATGGGCTGGATTCGGCCGCTGTTAATATTCTGCCTATTATTTCCTTCGACAATCTCGTTCGTGTTAATGATTGTGACTGGTGTCCGAGAACCACCCCGCATAGCCAACTTCAACCTTAGCGAATACTAGAACCTCACTCCCAAGTGATCATTTTCATGCTATCGGTTAAGCGCGAAATCATTTGATTCAGCGTTGTGTGATTGAGATGGAATTATACCAATGGGCATCAATCTCTGAAGCAATGACTAAGAAACGGGATTTGATAATCAAAGTAGTAAATGTTTTAAGCTGTGAATAGATTTGTGTTCGTATTTCTTAACGTTGACCCTAGGTAGAAGGAAAAGTAATTTCTACGCAAGTGGAGGACGAAAGTCAAACTTTCACTCCGATCATGTGCAGGAAGATTCAAGCAGCACAGTTTGGGTACATCATGTGACCTTTGTATAGATTCGTCGCAGTTAGACATAGGCAGATAGCCACCACACATCCAGGAAAGTGCTAGACGGCCGTTTCGTCCTATTGGGACTCGTCAGTAGCGCGCACTCGCCGAATCCTGCCGGATTCGAACCTGGACTTTACTTTGTGAGTCAGTAACTTATGTCACTGAGCCATGGGGGACGGCAGCGTACCGCCATGACTGATATCTAAATGCGATATAGCGCTGCTCATCCTCCACTGTTTTGCATGTTATGAATGTGTAGAGGACAGGACTGGCCCCACAGAGCAAAGACTTGCTTTGCAAGCCGCCACCAATCGATGTGGCATGTAAGCTGCTAAGGCGACTACTGATTATTTGTAAGTAATAAGGAGATTTAATATGTTTTGTATAGAATCGTCGCAGTTGGATATCAATCCTGGCGGTCCGCTGCCGTCGCCCATGGCTCAGCGACAAGTTGCTGACTTGCGAGAGTAAGGTCCGGGTTCGAATCCGGCAGGATTCGGCGGGTGCGCACTACTGACGCGTCCCAATAGGACGAACCGGCCGTCTAGCGCTTTCCTGGTTGTGTGGTGGCTGTCTGCCTATGTCTAGCTGCGAGGAATCTATACAAAAACCTAATAAATCCCCCTACTACTTACAAATAATCGTGTGCGTTATCCGAAAAATAACTCGATCGTTTGCTGTTTCGGCTGGCAAATAATTTTTCCCCTGGCTACTGTGTCTGCAGTTTTCCGGGGAACTTATCCTTAGTTTTGTTAATTAGATCATTGCCAAAGTCCTTAGTGCTGCCGGGATTTATCACTTCTCTGTCGAAACAGACGTTCGGCCGTCCCAGCTGGACGCGTTTTCGTTCACTCAAAGAAAAAAACATGTCTAAATGTATAATGCAGTTATCGCCTCCGGTCTTTACCTAGCAATCGCTTCCTTGTAATTAAATCGTACACCAGGTTAGCGCTAGGGATAGCTGATTACTGGTTGGAAGCAGCAAGCAGTTGAATCTAATATCACTGAGGTTCAAAGACCCGCTATGTCAGAGTACGCTCGATATATTTTATATCAGTAAAGCGTTTGTCCAGGAATTCCTTGCATTTCGACATGGATGTTGTCTCAACTACGTGCTGCGGCAGATAGATGGACGCTGAGTGTTTGTTTCTTTTGCCTCTGTCAGTCCAAGCGGGGTACAATTCGGACGAATATCGTCGCTCAGCAATGTTGGGTACAGCTTTCCGTTTTCACTACCCCATTATGACGATTTAGATATCGACTGCTGCTGAGCGTGGACAACCATTGCGACAAAAATACATGACGCGTATGTTGAGGTTGCAGCGAAAAGGTTTTCTGAGTGTCCGAACTTCGCCTGAAATGTGTTGCACTGGGAAGGTCAGATCCACAAAAAGGAGTCACAGGGCTTTCCAACAGTCATTCCAGTGGACGAAATTCGGTCAATCGTGTTATATGGGGAAGTACAAGGATATAAGACTGCATTTGTCCAATCCCTGTAATCACCTTTGTGCATTGGACCACGTAGTGTCGCATCCGTGTAGATCAGAAGGATGAATGATATCCTGTCAGAAGGGTTAGCATTTGACACATCGGGTACTTTGTTAACGTAAATTAATTCTCAATGATTTTTCTGGAGTGACTTCATTTGCATAGCACTGACGTAAGTGTTGTCTTGATTTTGTCTTACTTAGTGGGTGCTCATATTGTAGCGAGAATGACGGTAGCGGCGCACAATCTTTATTACCCATGCACATTGGGTTCACAGGCTAGCATGCACCCGCACACGTATAGAGGACATTTCTCGACCACCGCGCATCACACATTAGATTTCGCTCGGCGTCACATTCATGCCTCGGCTGCAGATGGTCAGTTAAGTCGCTGCTCGTCGAATTCCCTTCGTATCTTCGCTTCCGCACGTCGTATTCTGACCGGGCAGGATTCCTGCTAACGCTCTCGAGTTGCGTAATCGGGTTGCGTCGCTCTCTTCGTGCTTATTCCTGGAAACGCGGCCAAACGCGTATCTCTCCGGAAATTCGGACTGTTCACTAATACGTCCCCCGCTCTTCTCGGCCTTGTCCTGAGATCGTTCGTCGTTCGTTGTCCATTTCCGACTTGTCCCTTAGGCCTCGAGCTGCTCTGTGGATTTTGGCCCCAATGTCCTCGTTATTTCTCACCATTCTTAGTTTTTGCGGCTTGCCCATTCTGCCAGTGATCCTTGTCTTCCTTGCTTCTACATATCTTCCCTTCCGCACATCCTATTCTGACCGAGCTGGATTTGTTCTCATTCCCCTGACCTGCTTAATCGGGGCTGCGTCGCTCTCCTCATTCTTATTCCAGCAGCCGCCGCCAAAGACGTAACTCTCCGGAAAATCCGGCATTCCACCTCTAAGTCCCCCGGTATTCTTGGTTTGGGCTTGATATGATTTGTCGCTCGTTGACTATTTGCGGTTTATGCCGTAGGCCTCAAGCTGCTTTGTTGAATTTTGTCCCCGATGTCCTCGTTACTTTTTTTCCTTAGTTTTCGCTGCTTCTCCGTTCCGCGTGTGATTATTGCATTTCGTGCCCCTACAATATATCCATCTCAAGATTTCAGGAGAAAATTGAAGCATCCAATACATTGCATTCGCTAGTGAATTCGCCAGGTGCAGCATGCATTTTTCTTTTGCGACTCCCTAAAAGTTCACCACCCATTACCTATGCGGATGCGCAAGTACTTTTTGAGGTGCATGGAAAGCAAATATGTCTGCCATGATGGGCCATTCCACACAATTTCCCATGTTGGCTTAGTGAGATGAGGAATGCTGCAAAGTCCGTTCTTTTACTTTACGGCTGGTTTGCATTTAATAGGGTAAAAAGTATAGGGCCTTATTGGCCTGAATAGGGGGATTAGTAAAGCAACGTTCCGCCCACTGTGCTCAGTGATGTCGTCAAATCTCGGTTTGCTTTAGCATGGGACCTTTCGTATGATAACTCCTATAACGGAATCAGAGCAGAGAGTAACGGAAGTGTTACTCTACACACGATTTAAATGTTGTGAACTAAACTAAAGTTCAGATGCCATTTTCCTCAGCGTGATATATTAGGATCGTTGCATCCTCCCACCCACAGCCGTTGCTGCATTCTTAAAGGACGATCTTGTGCTACGGAATATTTTGGACTTCTACACTTTACCACAGGGACCATGTCTCATACCCAAACAATGAAATGTCCAGTATATTTTATTCATTGATCGTTTGTCAGTACAGCTGGAATAGATGTATCAGCAATGGGCAAGAGGTGCACTTTGTGGGACAAGCTTCGAATGAAGTCAGGCACCGTTTAACGTCAGGTGGCCCTTCCGCAGTCCGGTTTTAAAGTGTGTGGCACCGCCTGCGGCGTCAGATTACAATGTGAGAAAAATATATACAATTCGTGTCTGTTGATAGAATGCGTTATCCACTTGTCGAAGATAAATCGCAACGGTAGATTTGGAAGCCACGGAGTGTAAAAATACTTTCAGTCAAGCAAAATTTGGTTTGGGAGCGATAAATGGAATGAAATGATTCACGGATAAATGACACGAGTAGTCCTTTATTCTGCTGAATTATTAAAAAGTCTCCATTAACATCATGATAAACAGATATGGTGAACAGTACTTAGACACATCACACTAAGATCGGTTGTATGAATCAGACCTGCAATTACTTACAAATTTCGACTATGTCTGTCGACTTACCCAACCGACGAGCGCTGACTGAAAACTCATCCACTTGAAACATAAGAAAGAAGAGTAGAGAAGCAAGAATGGTCAGAAATATCTCTTTAGATTGTGGCGTCATTAGACTCATCACATGCAACCCCGTGATTAATTTTCTGGTACTATTCTGCCGGTTGTTTAAGTCACTCCGATTGGTTCCTAAATTATGCCTATGATTAAATCAAAAATACATTTTGGGAAAAAGCGCTTTCTTTTCGATAACTCTCGTCAAGCATTACATTTATAAAAAAGTGTAAACGAATTCAGTTTGCTGGTGAAGGCATAACTAATGTTAATACAGGTGCTTTGATCATTGCTGGTAAAATCAATCAATATTAACGTCGATTCACTTCGGTCAAGTCTCGTGACGGCCAATGGGGTGAGGATCACGCTATTTGCCTTCAGCATGATCCTCACCCCACTCGCTAATTCTGCGATGTACGTTCAACAGACAGTTATTATTTGTGGGGGTGTGATACTAACATAGACGGTGTGGCTATGGGGTCTCCTCTCGGACCGCTTCTTACGGATATCTTCCTAGCCAAACTTGAAGGTGGACATCTTCAATCAGTTCTCTTCGCTCGATGCATACTGGAGGTACATGGACGCTACATCTATTATCTGTGACTCTAGTATCCATGTTGATAGTTCGCTACATCATTTGAATGTCACCAGTCAGTTTGAAATCGATGACAAGCTAGCTTCCATGGACGTCTTAATAAAGAGACGGTAGGAAAGCTCAAGCTGTTTACCTGACGGGAGTTATCGAAATGAAGGCGCTTCTTCGCAAAATGACGTTTTTACTGACTTCGATTGGTTGCCAGTGACCGGTGTGTGTTCGTTTTCGCCAATTGGCCCATCGGTTCGAAAATAATGTCGTTGACTAAATTGCCCACTTTGAAATGGTGTAAGGATGTACATCTTTGTCCTGAGAGAAAACACTCGTTTATTTGTGTAAGAAGGTTGGATTTCGATCCCATGGTGCGCCTGTTCTCTGTTTTCAGCACTCACGAGCATCATTAAACAGGAAGCACGATAATTGAAACGCCAACCGGGAGCACAGTCGATGATCCAGCTGGGTCGGTTGTATATGGGCAAATTAATAGAAAAATAGCTACTTGCTTTGCATCTAACATATCTTATAATTAACTCAAGCCTGTGTTGCGTCCTACCGACACAAACATACTGGTGGGCGATATCGTAGGCGTTCAATGCCAGTGGAGAATGCAACAAAACAAATAGGAGAAGAAAACTGCCAGCAACCAGCGGCGTTGTAACCTTATGATAATTCACGCACCTCAGTTGACAGATGCTAGTCCTCAGGCTCGTTACGACCCCATCGTGGATTTTCTGCAAAGCCTTATTGATGGACTTCTTGACTTGAATGAACAGGGGTTGCGGGTGAAGCAAATCACTCGTCTTGGGAAGTGAGAGGGGAAATCCCAGCCTCTGCGAATCCTCTTTGTTGACGCAATGATTCCGAGGCTGATACTATCCCTCCTCGGTAGGTTAAGAAGTCAGAAGATTCATATTCGTCCCCATTTGGATCCTTCGAAGAGAAAGAAACAGAAGTCCCCTATCATGGAGTTGAAGCGGTGGACCGATAGTGGAAATACCAATCTCCACATCGTAAATTTCCGGGTAGTTCCCCCGGTTCGCCGCACCCGGATCAACAGATGGATGACGCTTCATGCGCGTCCTTCGGTGCCTACCGTGGCCTGTGCGCAGCCTACACAAATGTTTATAGTTTAATGAGCAAACGTGACTAGGTAGTTCAATTCCTTACCTCATGTCGTCTGGACTTACTAGCACTGGCCGAAACCTGCTTAAATCATGAGGACACTACCCAGGAACTCCAGCTCAGTGGCTACTCGTGCTTCCGGTGCGACAGACTAACAAACGATCGACGTGGCGTGCTGTAATCCATTCGGTCCTTGCTGTGCGGGAGACTGATACACAACTGCCGTAGCGAAGATGGCTTGTACGAACAGTTATGTTGTTCGATCCGCCAGAGACAAGGTGAACTGCTTGGGGGTGCGGCTTATCGCAGCCCGCGAACCCGATGCCTGGATTGATCTCCACATGTCAGAAACTACATGAGTCGACCCCACTTCCTACTTATGAGTGAGTTTAACTTCCCTCTAATACGGTGGCCTGAGGTTCAACTCCTCCGTAAGCACTGTGTTACGCATGCCAGCCCACCGACTCCCTCGACGTGCGTTGTTTGCTCGCCGGGGGTGTGGATGGAACAAGAGGAGAGGTGGTCAAGCGATGACTTGGTCGAGAGGAATGAAGGCCCTCACTTCTGAGCTCGCCTCGGTTGGAGCGTCTCGGCTCCCTAGTTGGGGTCCGAAAGACGATGAACACGTTTGGCTGGACACACTTGCTGATTTGGCTAGGAGCCGACCTCAGTGGCGTTCGTGCTGTGAGTTTCTTTGTCCCACCCCATTCCTCTTAGCCTCCCCCTCCAACCACGATCTCATCATTTAGCCTCATATGATTTTGCATAGAAATTTTTTTGATGCACAGTAGCCGGCTGGTAGCTTACCGGAATGATGCCAATCCGTTACCGGTAGCTCAGCCAGCTTGCAACAGTTGCTTTTTTCTCCTTTTTCTATGTATTGCGGCACAGCAGCTGAGGTGTTCCCCACCTCTGGCTAACGTGTTTGATGATGATGATGATGTGGGCACTGTGAAGTCGAGGCGCAGTTTGCGTGTAGGGTTTTTGAAACTGGGGTAGCACGGCGTGTGCCAACCGAGGCGCGTTGCACCGCAGTCCGCTCCATCGTGCCTGAACCTACTACTAACGGATTGCGAGCAACGTGTACATGAACTTCGGATCCTGGAGCCTCTGGCACCTAGTGACCACACCATCGTATTAGCCAGCCTAGATCGGCCGCTGCCCTATTGGCGTCTGCCGGAGCCGTCCTACAGTTATTGGAAAACTGACTTCAATGGTCTACATCGAGCCGCCTGTGAAGTAGACTGGTCGCTACCGTTGGATTCATCTGTTGAAGCCTGTTGTTCTGTTGTAAAAAATAGTGGTGTGCAATCGTTGTGCGCTCGTTTGGCACCTCTCAATTATCGGAAAGCTGGATTAGTGAAGTCACATTGGTTCAACAGGGAGTATGATCAATTGGCTAGACGGCGACGCCAATTGTGGACTAAATTCTTCTTGTCTGGTGCTACCGACGATTACGAGGCGCACAAAAGGCAGCGGAATCAATGTAGCAGTGCAAAAGCGCGAAAGCGTAGGCATTTCGAAGAGAAGCTTGCAACCTCAGCGAACACGGCCCCCAAGAAGCTTTTTGCATAAGTGAAGCGCCTCCTGAGACCCTCAAGTGACATAGCTCTTTTAGAGAACACTGACGGATAACGTCTGATCTCCAGCACTGAAGGTGCGTCCGCACTGGCGGAGCACTTCGCTTCCTTATTTACAAGTGGGCATGTGCCTATTCCGAACTTGACATGTGCGGCCCCTACTTAACTCGAGGGCTATGATTGCGGCGTAGATGTCTGCAGTCTACTCGCCAGTTTTTACGGCACAAAACCTTCCGGATCGGATGGACTTTACCAACTAAGTTTAAAGTCCTTACCGGTAATTGTCTTGCCTGCCGTGACGGATCTGTTCAACGGACCACTGTCCGAGGGTGCATTACTGAGCGACTGGAACTGCTCGGTAGTGAAGCCGATTCCAAAAGTTGTTGACCCACTCAATCTGGACAATTACTGGCCGCTTTGTCGCAACTCTGTTTCTGCGGTGCTCGAGACGATTGTGAAAAAGGGTCTACTTCATCTGCTGGAGTCGAATGATGTCCTAACGCCGGCACAGCACGGCCGCTCGTGCATTACCAACCTGCTGTTGATGCGGCAGGAATGATTTCAAGTGTAAAATCGGGGGAAGTCAGTGGATGTTATCTGCACTGATACCACTAAAGCTTTCGATAAAGTGATCATGAGGTTCTGCTCCACAAGCTGAGGATGTGTGGTATTGGTGGTGCACGGCACCAGTGACTTCTATATTGGGAGATGGCGTGTACAAGTGGATGACCATTTAACGGACTGGTACCCTTCTACTAGCGGTGTACCCCAAGGCACAGTGCTGTGGCCCATTTTATTCCTGCTCCACAAAAACGAAGTGCCTCAGCTTATTTGGTTGCCATGTGCACTGTTTGTAGACGACTTGAAGATTTGGAGAGTTATTGATTCTCCCGACAACTTGACGTCCTTCAGCAGGACCTCGACCGCCTATCCCGGTGGTCTGCAGAAGTCGACCTACCGGTCAACTCGGCCAAGTCCTCATTTCTGAGCCTGGGGAGGAGTAGCAATGTGCCTGCGTACACCCTGGTCGGCCACCCGCTGCATCCTACCATTTCCGTAACGGATCAAGGCGTACTCTCACGCCTGAAGTCTGATGTCTATCGACAACACGAACAGGCTGTACCCCAACCGAGTACTCCTGTTTTGAGCACTTAGAAGCAGCTTCTGCACTTGATCTGAAGAGATTACACCCCGTCTGTTATCTTCCATAATAAGACCGGCGCTTGATTACTGCTCACTCGCGTATTGCCACATCACAATAGGTGAGGTGCAGAGACTGGAACGGTTCCAGCATGTAGCTACTCTGCTCATCACCAGTTTACGGGGTAAGTCGTACGAGGACCGATGTAGGGGACTAGGGCTTTATACCCTGTCATATCGTCGGTTTCGAGTTGATCTCATTATGACACAACGAATACTGCTCTTGGGCCACCTCCCTATGTTGAAGCCGCTGCTGCACGTTCGCACACCAACCAGCACACGCTGACACCGGTACAAACTAATTGTACCGGAAATAAAGCACGTCACTCATCCTCTATGCTTCGAACGTCGAGAGGTGAAATATTGGAATGAATTGCCAGAGACGCTAGTCGAGGCAAAATCGGTGCCGGAAGCTAAGAGATTCCTTGACGCCCACTTTGCAGACTACAAGTACAGGGAACGTATCGCACCTAAATGATATGTAGTGCAGCTGCAATATGCTGCCACTGCGCAGGAATCAGCGATTTGATTCTGCGTATGCGCTCGATCCACCTACGATGGAGCAACACAGATTTATGTCTTCTCGCTCTCTATTCTCAGTATTCAAGCCTTAATGACGTATCACGCCAGTCACACTAATCGCACTTGATGAAACGTTAGTATTTAGACTTACACGACTTTCCCATAGCGCAACGCTGCTCCGGCACTTATATATTCCTCGATTGCTAGTATATCATTGGTTTCTTTACAGAACTCATGCATGATTGGACCTATGGCCTTTAGGATTCTGCGGAATAATTATTTGGATATCATCAAACCGCCCATCATTGTCTTCAATTTAAACCATGCGTAATAAAACTTAGGCCCTCATGACTACTTTTATCGAACTCCTTTAATCGCTCATAAGCCGGTTATCTTTCTTTTATTTCCGCTGGGTGTACTCCACCAGGTAAGCTATTTGCAATCATTCCTGCATTACCCAATAGAAACCAGAGACCTCTGCATATTCCCTAAACAGACCACGCTCGAGCAGTTGCAGCATACCAATACAGGAACTCTAAACCCAACTTCGAATACAGAATTTTTGACGTGCGATGCGGATACATTGTACCATAACGGCTACAAATTTTGTGAACAATAATGGCACAACGATAGTAATACGTGCCACCAACATAAGTTACGATTGACTGAAACGTTCACGAAAAAGGCTTAAACAAATGTAAGAACTAACTGGTTACTTGACTGCTACAAACGTTCTTGTGGTCCCATTCACTTCACCCTGTGTTGATTAGCGGGAATAGAGTGCTCACCTTTGTCCTACTTTCACTGAAACAAGTTGGTTTGTTTGAGCAATACTGACCATAACCGAGTTGTGTGTGTGGTTAAAGCGCTCTTTGTTAGCTAATGTTATTTTGGTAAGGTGGGATATCGCTGTGCAAGAGTACATTTTTCTGATGCTTTAATGAAGGAGTAGTTAGCAGGGTGAAGGAACTCAGAGTCCAGTCAAACCACAGAAACGAGCCGTTAGAATGTGCACCGTTAAATTGGATGTACAAGTTGTATTTGTCTTTATAATCTATTGAATACATGCTATAAATTAACTGATATTTCACTTTAGTAGCTTCTAAATCAGAAATTTCTCCACATACTCGGAATGGCACTAGACTGCGGTTTTGATCTGTTGGGTCTCTTCACTAGTGCGCTTTGAGAATGATCATATTGAATGACCGTTTGAAATCATTTTCTATAGGTTACTTTCACATCCATAACTGACCCTAGCAGACTGTATCATACAGTATAAGGTCGATATTAATGTGTGAAACCAAGGGTCATTTGCAAGGAAGGCTAGCCATACACTTTTCAATCTGATCTTCACTTTTCACAGTTGTCTGTACATGGCTTTCAGCGTTCCATATTATTTTGCATTGACTGAGGCACATACGGATAGATATAAAGATTTTTTTAGTGTGGGTGACCGTTCATATAGACCAGTAGGTCACCCATAAACTGCGATTGTTTTTCATCATCCAGGTTAACCCAGAAGGATAAACAGCAGTATGAGTCCACCAGCATTCACATTGTGGTGAGACGCAGGAACTGTGCATCAGTAAAAGCCTGCTCCAATATACTACATATATGGTAAATAGTGCTTCAAAATACAACCTGGCTGTGAACCTGAGACAGAAAGTGGAGACACATCAGTAACATCACCACTGTCGTTTGTGATGACTTCTAGTCAGCAGTGCAGTTGATGTGGCAATTGCGATCTGTCACCATCGCGGTTTGTTTATGAGTGTACAGGTGAGACTATTATTTCTCGCCATCTTTTAAGTCCAGCTTAATCCGTCATACTTGGCTCTGCTCGATGTGAGCTTTGAGAAGATGCCTAACTCCAGCTGTCACTGCTTCAGTTGTCGAATTCAGGAGCCTGATACGTGTTGTTATAAGAGACAGGTGAGCACAGTTTTTGTGACAGGCTTCAGATTGAAGAGTGCTTCCATCATGGAACGATGCAACTGCCTGGTTCTCATCTTGGTTACGCTTTGCATGCATACTTCTGCTACTACTACTCAAGGAGCGTGAGTACACTATGAACCTTCCGCGGTTCTTACGTGCACACGCCCCGGGCTTAATTCGTCACACATACATTGCAAGCTGACCGCCTGGGTGAGCTTTGCGGGTTTCGGTGCAAACCACCTTTTGGCTACTCCGCTGCTGTAACTACTAGGGGTGTTATTACCACAACTATTCTGTACTTGTTGGTGCGAAAACTAGTAATACCGTCATCATAACCAACAGCAGTACATCAGCCATTTGAACTGATGCTTCGCTGCCACACAATGGTAGTAATCTACTGAACGACGAATCCTAATTTGGAGAGAAACGGGAGCTGATGTAAAACATTAATGCACTAAGCAAATGTTTAGCTTCAAACGCCTGCACCTTGTCAACAACATATCATCACAAAGAGTTAGTTATGGTGCAAAGATAATGCGGAATTGACAAGACAGCTTCCTTTCCGTTTTCGCTCTCCCGCGCCATAATCATTTACTACCGCACAGATAACTTAGCAAGTAACACAACTTAAACTGGCAGCCCAATTTGGAGATACCAACGAAGTATGAATCATGAAGAAATAAATAAATACACGAATAAATGGTACATTCCTCGGTGATTCGAGGTGCAGTCCAACTACGTGGTCTGATCAATGTCCCACAAGGTGTAGAGCTAACCTCATGGCGGGTCTAGAATGCAAGACATACAAATGGCAATCACTTATGTAGACGCCGATTTCCATTTCTGCTGCCAAGTTAAGTTTTGCTCACCTAGAAACGTCAGCCACTCTCCATCTGACAAATAAAAAAGGCCCTCCTCGACAAAAGGTGACAATACATACGTAGTACGTGCTCAAGCCAACGCAACTTATTCAGTGATAACTGTTGTTCTAAGGAACTAGCATGATTATCACAGCCTAGTACTCGTCTACTCACATTATCGTTGCAGACACGCTGATACCAGCAATGGTACATAAGCAGCCATGACCGCAGACATGAAGTTGCCTCAGATCCTCAGCTCGAAGCGGTTAAGTCTTGATCCCACGCAGTCAAACGGCCTTCCAGGTGGTCTTGTAAACACAGCCATTCACACCGAAGGAAAGTCCTAACTGACGCCACAAGTGTCGCAGATTCAAAAAGGTAATTCTATCTTTTCGATAATTCTCATCAGGCGAGTACAATTATGAAGCAAAACGTTTGGGGAGAATAAAGCCCGTACAGGCCTGTACAGAGAGCAATCAACTCATTAACTGGCAATTTGAAAACTAAATCAATGATTTGATCAATCGGATTGTCGCGTTAGGAAGCAGGTGATCAAGGAAGGTCAAGCTCAAGGCCAAGGCAATTTCAGAGCCTGTAGCAGTGTGCGCTGTATGCACAGCTCTGGTTTTAGAACTTTGAGAGCAATGGCTTCAGAAATGCTCAATAAATGTTTCTTCAGCTGTTTTGGGTATCGTTTAGGGATAGTATAAACGACTCGAAACGACTGGTTTATCTGGACTTGGTGTCCAGTGTCGACCAAGTGTTGTAATACAGAACTGTTGATGGATTTTACCGTGTCTTTTCGTAGTGACGCAGGACAATGCTCAGCGATTCTTTTGGACAAACACCTGGTCGTATGTCCAAGATACCTAGCACCACAGGTGCAGCTGAACTGGTATAAGACAAACGATTCGGACCGAACCGGGAGTTTATCCTTTAAGCGCTGAAGAATCAATGGTCTTGTTTCGGCAAGTAGTTTTAGGTTGGCGGCTGGAAATGTCTTGGTCACTGCGGTCGAGATTTTTCTATTCAACAGTTCGAACGTGACGTCACCTTTAAAGGGAACTGTAAGGAATACATCCTTTTCGGGAACTGTAGCGACACATTTGACAGCCTCAAGATGTTTGGAATGCTTTTTGATGAAAGGTATGGGGTATCCATTTTCTTGCAGCGTGTTAAAGATGAGCTTGTTTTCGCTTTCAAGTGTCTCTGGACTGCAGATTGCTCTGGCACGATGGTATAAGCAACGGACTAAATTCCTCTTGTATCTCAGCGGCACAAAGCTAAGAAAGTGGGTGTATTGACCTACCCACGTCGCTTTGCGAAAAACACTCCTTTTGATAGTCCCGTCTTCACGCCGATGCAATAGAACGTCTAAGAACGGCAAGCGGCCATCTTGCTCAACTTCACTGTTGAATTTTAATGATGGATGCACTCTGTTAAACTGATCTAATAGGGTTAGGTAATCGATGGAAGAGTTACAAACAATGAAAGTGTCGTCCATGTAATGGCAGTAAAAATCAAATGAAGATATAAGGGTGTTCAGGTCTCCATGTTCAAGCTTTGAAAGGAAAATGTCGGCCAAAAGTGGGCCTATCGGAGAACCCATTGCGACTTCATCTATCTGTCTATAATAGATTCCATCAAACAGAAATTGTACGTTGAAGGTGCAACGCAGAATCAATTCTTTTAATTTATTCACCGGAATTCCAACATCAATGTTTCTCTCAGTGATGAAAGCACAAATGAATGCCACAGTCTCTACCAACGGCACGTTCGTGAAAAGTGATTCTACGTCAAACGAAAGCATTAATTTATCCTTCACGTTTAGGTTTTCTATTCGGTTGACAAAATCAACCGTGTCTTTGACCGTATGAATCGACAACTCTTATCGAACCGGTTCCAGCAACTCTGTTATCCACTTTGTTATCCACTTAAGTGACCTCAACAAAAAGCATTCCAAACATCTTGAGGCTGTCAAATGTGTCGCTACAGTTCCCGAAAAGGATGTATTCCTTACAGTTCCCTTTAAAGGTGACGTCACGTTCGAACTGTTGAATAGAAAAATCTCGACCGCAGTGACCAAGACATTTCCAGCCGCCAACCTAAAACTACTTGCCGAAACAAGACCATTGATTCTTCAGCGCTTAAAGGATAAACTCCCGGTTCGGTCCGAATCGTTTGTCTTATACCAGTTCAGCTGCACCTGTGGTGCTAGGTATCTTGGACATACGACCAGGTGTTTGTCCAAAAGAATCGCTGAGCATTGTCCTGCGTCACTACGAAAAGACACGGTAAAATCCATCAACAGTTCTGTATTACAACACTTGGTCGACACTGGACACCAAGTCCAGATAAACCAGTCGTTTCGAGTCGTTTATACTATCCCTAAACGATACCCAAAACAGCTGAAGAAACATTTATTGAGCATTTCTGAAGCCATTGCTCTCAAAGTTCTAAAACCAGAGCTGTGCATACAGCTCACACTGCTACAGGCTCTGAAATTGCCTTGGCCTTGAGCTTGACCTTCCTTGATCACCTGCTTCCTAACGCGACAATCCGATTGATCAAATCATTGATTTAGTTTTCAAATTGCCAGTTAATGAGTTGATTGCTCTCTGTACAGGCCTGTACGGGCTTTATTCTCCCCAAACGTTTTGCTTCATAATTGTACTCGCCTGATGAGAATTATCGAATAGAATATTCTTCGCGCACTTGCTTACTTCTGACTCAAATGGGGATTATTTATGAATTCTATCTTTGCAATACTTAAAGTAACTTCACTTGCTATGTGCCCACCATTGCTGACGCAGCTGCCAACGTAAGTAAATTGAGCAACTACTCGAGTTCCTCGCCATCAAAGGTCAAAAGTTTCATCTCTATAACGGATTCATGGTTACGCGCTGACATAAGTGGCTTGAAGATCGTACTGCCAGACATGTCCATTGTTCGGCACGATCGACCCCGAAAGGGGGGAAGGTGGCTTTTTAATTTCGCATTGACCTACAATCTGAGCCAATAGAAGACCCGGTCAGCAAGGCACATGGATCTCTTGGATGCCATCTACCTTTAAAAGGCGACGCCACCTGCTTGTTGGCGGTCATTTATCGCCCTCCTTCCTCCACGCCCGAGATAAACTTCCTTCTGGCATTCGCATAGATGCGGATGATAAACACAGCTTAGTCGCATTCCCATTACTGGAGATTTCTACATCCACGCTCTGGAAACCCAAGCCGCTCCTGGAGAACAGTTTGAGGTCGATCTGCAAGAGTTTGTCTCCAATTTCCCGCTGTATGACCACATCAGCACTCTCACCGTATTCCGAGAACAAGATAAGCCGTCAATACTAGACCGGATATTCACCAACGAAGAACTAATGGTCTGGAGCGTAATCGTTGACGTCCCCCTTGGGCCACAGCCATCCTTTATTTCTTCTCGTTGAATTCATTTGTTATGCAGCATATCCAGTGGAAATTACCGATGCAACAAAAACGATTATATACTACGACATATTAGCTCGACTAGATGGAAGCTAACTGGACTTTTCTGGCAGATGAAGCCACGGCTGTTGCATGGGAACATTTCGTCAGCCAGTTTAACTCTCTGGTTTCCGAAGCATCAGCGACTAAGAGGTTCTTCCAAAAAAGGGTGTTCTCCTTGCTGCGAAGCAGGACACGCAAGTGTATAGTGGTGCAAAACGCAATCTGACATCTCTACAAACCATCTCCGAGCAACTAGACCCTGACAGTCTATGCAACTCAACGTAACCATTGTACTCAGCTTGCTCGCGAGGATAAAATGGTGTACCAGCAGAAGTTGGCAGTGCGTATGACCTCTAATCACAAGCTTCTGCATCAACACGTCAACAGTCAACATCAGGTAAAACGGGGAATTCCTACCCTTCAAACAGCAGACGAACCCACACGGACACCGAAGATGGCGGCAAATATCTTGTGCCTTCGAAATGTTGCAACATTTCCGTGCGATCGAGGGTCACTTAACCCTATGACAATGGTTGTTTCACTCCAAAGCTCACTCACATATCCTTCACGGCAGAAGCTGTACTAAAAAAACTATTGAGTACACGCAAGCATAGCTCTCCTGGAGTTGAAAATATACATATGAAATAGCTAGCGGCTGTAGGATAAAGTTTAGCTTAGCCTTGGGTTCAATTCTTTCAACTCATTTTTGATAAAATGTACGCTCCCGAACTGTGGAAACACGTGATGATTACTCCTATTCACAAGGGGGCTAGTCGTTTCAATCCAGCCAACTACTGTCCTATAATCTTTCTACAGTTTCGTTCAGAGGTCATGGAAGCAATTCTTTCTGATTCGCAAGCGGTTTGCTTGGAAGAATTTAACTACCTCGCACCGGAACAGCATGGCTTCCGACAGAATCGATCATGTACTACAAACCTACTACTAGCACGATGCATCTGGATTGAAGCAGTGGGCTCCGGCACAGGAGTCGCTGTAATCTTTCTCGACTTCTCAAATACGTCGATCGGTTAGGCCATGACATTCTGCTCTTCAAACTCTGGATCTTTGATATTGATGAGACTCTCCTAGGATGGATCAGAAGCTTTCTTCCACACCGGCGCTTGGAAGTACGAGTGTGGGAATCGCTGTCAGATCCCATCCAAATTGAATGCGGAGTGCCACAGGGATCGGTAGTATGCCTGCTGTTATATTTGACCATATTAACGATATGACACGCCTCATGAGCACAGACTGCCTGCTTTATATGGAGGACATCAAGGTGTGGAGGGCGATCAATACACCGGATGAAATCACAACGCCACGACCGATCTGGCTATGGTATAAGTGTGGTCAATCCAGAAGTTACTTCGAATCAATTTGAACAAATGTAGAGTACTGCACTTACGGCAGAAGTTGGTGTAGTCCTATAAACCCGACAACCAGGATATTCAAACGTATTCTGACGAAAAAGATCTTGGATTTTTGGTCCAGGTAAACATTAAATGTTCGAGTCAGGCTGAAACGGCATTAAGAAGGGGCATCCAACATGCGGGCTTCCTGAAGTGTGAATTCGGACGATTCGACCCTGCGATATTTTCACAGCTTCTTGACTCATACACATGTCCACATGTGGCATACGCAATACAGGTCTGGTAGCCATGGCTGAAGAAAGATCTCATCGCCTTGGAGATACCCCAACATCGGGCAACTAAAAACATCAAGGGTCTGTATACTTTCCCGTATGAATAAGGGCTACAAGTTCTCGGGGTCTTCAGCGGACAGTATCGACGATCGCACGAGGAGCTCTCTTTGACTTACCAGATTTTGAGAGATCCCAACCACACGCGCCGCTACCTGATAGAGCACAGCCACAATAGTGATTTGAGAGGCTACCATCTCAGGCTGGCAGAGGAGTACATTCGTTTTGCATGCCGTCGGCAATTCTTTTCCTTTCATATTTGCAGAATGTGGAATGCCACCCTAGAATCTGTTATATGTGCTCCCACGCTGGCAGACTTCAAAGCCCGAGTTGCTCGTGCACTCATTTCGCTGCATTATATCACACGACTCATTACCCATGGATAAGTATAACTGGTTCTAGGAGATTTCACTAGCGGCCAAATCCCTGATTTCCTTCGACAGTTTTTATCAGGAGGAGACAAGATTTCTACCAACTTCCCACTTACCGTCATTCCCTATTGGTTTACCTTAGATTGCTTTACTACGTATTCCTTAGTGACTTCACCGGCGTAAACCAACCGGTGTAAAACATTCGGAAAATTTCAAACTATGTTAAATGGCGTTAGGAATAGCAGTCTTTTATTTCCCTAATCAAGCGATAGTCCCGTTTGCTTAGAATTAATACTAGTACAAGGGTTATCCGTGTTGTTGGTTACTTTTCTTACTCTGTGAGGTCAGGTAATGATACGTACTGGAGACGTTGAGGATCACAAACGTTGATCCTCCAACTGTTGGTTGGACTCACGGGGGTTGGCCGGTGACAGGCGATTCGAGGCTAGATCGAAAGATAACCCATTGTGAGTTATTGGAAAACAGCTGAGCAGCGGCTTGAAACTTTTATATGACTACAGTGCGAGGTGCAAATTACTTCGTAACCTGAAACATAAAACCCCTTTATAATTCCAAATAAGAACATCAGAAGACGAAGGTTGTGACAAGACACTGTCCTTTCGCGCATTCTCATCGGTCACACACACATTTAACAAAGAAACCACAAAAAGATCACATAAAATAGATTGTTGATCAACCGTTTTATGGTTAGTGGATTACTCGCCACATCGGTAGGCTTAATGCCACCGTCAGCTGTTTTTAAACACGAAGTGGGGGGCGTTGTTGATCGATAAAAATGACTTCGAGGAGCTTGCGAATTTGAGGACTGCAACGGACTCATCTGGGTTTACCTGGTCACCGGTGCCCATCAGCAACAATGTTGTTATGCGCCACAGTAGTTTAGGCATTTTACTTATGCAAACGCAATCAGCGTTTGCATGCGTCAAAGTTCCACTCTGACACACGATTCCGAGGCGTAATGCACTGCTGTATCTTGGATAAATGACTTTCTAACTGCAAGAGATTGTGTGACTTCATTAATTAACTTTCATCTCCCCATTGGCAGGTGGAATGTAGGTTAACTGTGTGGTTATTCGTTCCGACGACTGCGCTATTTCCTTTCATCTCTGTCAACAAGTAGCTACCCTCATCTATTAGCTTTGCAACTAATTATCTAAACATCGCAGGCTAGTTGATGAAAATCTATGGTATTATGTGTTACACGCTTGGCGGTCAGATGTAACTACATAGCTGAAAGTCCATGGGGCTTCTAAAGCTTGACAGCATAAGCTTTGGTGGCCTGCAACAGCTGCGGGGCGCGTTGGTGGGTGGCTGAAACAGCAAGCACCGTTTCGCCAATCAAAATGCAGGGGAGCTTAAGTAGTTAGGATGAAGGCGACCAATGGAAGCCGAGTTAAGTGTTGAGAAGTAAGACCAATGGGGCAGCAATTTCAGGCCTATGCTGACGAATAATACTCACTACCCATTGCTGAACACCCAAAGCTGGCGTACAAGATGAAAATGGTGGCACCACTTCCGAAGTTTATACTGATGGTGCTGCTTACTTTACACTATACCGCATGCGGACGTAAGTTGAAATATTATCCATCGTTCATTCTGCTCACTCCGTCCTTTGGGTGACACGTATACGTAAACCTTCAAACCATAGAGTGGTGGATAGCATTTTATTTCGCCACACTACGTCACCAATGATAAAGTGTTCTTTAGGTTATTTAAACTATAATTACAAGTGCTCTTTGGCTGTTTCGTTTTAATTTAAAGGGCCGATCAAAGAACACCGGACTGAAATAGGAAACTAAAAGTGAAAGATAATAATTGGATACACCACAATAACATAATATTCCGAGGCCGTTACTTGGGCGTGGCAACATAGATTGCAGTTTTCATGATACGGTTATCATACTCTTGCAATATTGTTTGCCACCAATGCTTCGTAAGAAAAACCAACAATAAAAATTCTCGGGTAGCTAATGAGGGAATAACAGACATACGTCATTTTCAAAGAACGAAATCTTTCTAGGATTGCTACATGGACTTCAGCCCTCGGAACGCGAGATAGAAATGCCCGACGGACGATATTTACCACATGAATCACGTATTTCTCACCCACTGACGTTTGCCATCAAGCCGTTATACGAGCCATCCATGATTGCACTGGCGTACTTGAAGGATAAAGGAAAACCAGCCATTTGCGTAGGCACTTATTGGTATAGGTCAGGGAAATAATCAATGCAATGTTAGTTCCATTTGCTTCAATTCGTTGTTGGACCAACACAACGGTAGGCTTTTATCTAAAGCGATCATTTTGCCTCAAAGCAATGTATATTGTTTGTACATTACTATGCGTCATCATTCCAATGTGCGTCTTATGTTTCAGAACTTTTGCAGGAAAAGGGTAAGTTAACTGTTCATTCTATATAAAGGATCTGTTTTCCTTTAGACACCACGCAGCATGTAAGAAACTTCATTTCTGTGTTATTAGATTGACATGAAAAGCAGTTACCGTTCCCCGTTACATCTCGCTTGCAATAACTGTTTCCGCCTTCAATCCAAATGATATGACCGGTTTCCTTGGAGAGAGCTAGATACGTGACTGTGAGGTTACTCTGCTCCGGTCCGGGTTAGTAAGCACTAGCAAACAAACAAGTACGATATTTATAAACAACCTAAGGCACGGTCTAGTGGACCTGCTCGGTTCACCATGTATGGAGTTCTTTCAGAAATGTAAGTATAAACGGGCTGCTTTACACTGCTGAGAAAATTTACTGCTATTACTGCGAGCTAGTAACCAGATGTTTCCCCGAAAATGCATCGGTTTTTCATTACAGTCATTCCATCGGGGCATCCTAAGCTGGTGAGCGGGACAAGTAATAACTACCAGTGGACTGCAGTGCGAACAATGCATTGGCAAAATTACTTAGATGTGTGAACGTAAAAATATCAACGATTTGTATATCGTGATAGAATAAGCCGTAGGGGTAAAGTATACAAATTTTATAGTATTCTGTCAGGCTTATGAAACAGTCTCAGTGAGTGTTACTGAAAGTTGACCAACGGTAAGGAATTAGTTAATTTCTCAGACATATGCAAACACATCACTTGCAGCCGGCTGATGTCCGGCAGGGCATTCAGGCGACTTGAACGTTAGAACACCCAAGAAAGTATACTCATCACCTTGATAAGTCAACAGTGTCTGAAACCACAGCACAGCAAGTGTTCTGGCTAGAAGTAAGTCAAAGTAGAGCTCACGATAAAATAGAGATGGTTTCCGTGCATTTTCTACCTTTGCTTCTGCCGTTCGAATTGTAAGTGGAAAGCCAAATGAAACTGAAGTGAACTGTGGTGAAATAAGATGGGCTGAAGATATTTTGTGAAGACCTATGTCACCAAACTATTGACACAGCAGCGCTTCCACTACTAGGCGCGAGGTATTTGAGCAAGTAAAACTTAATGAATGTTGAGGAACTAGTGACTAGTTAGACTTATATGTCCAACCAGTGAAGTTGCTAGGTTCAACTACAGTAAAACCTCCAAAGTTGGCTACCTCTATTTGTTGACCACATCCTTATGTTGACCAATTTTTCTTACCATGGACGGTCACTGTGTAAATTCTATGAAACCAGACCTCAGTATGTTGACCACCTGTGTAAGCTGTGCGTTAACCACTTAGGCTAGCCAGTCAATAATAACTCAACCTCCATAAGTTGACCATTTGAGGGCCCACCATCCAATGGTTCCCGCGTGGCTCGTTTGTTCCCATAATACAGCGTGCAGCGGGGCTGGTTTGCGCGGACTACTGACCCCAAAATTAGTGGATTACTTTTTAGGATACAGTGTATTCTCTATGTATATTTGTGTATGTATATTTGCGGTTTGTCCCGGCCTGTAGCGTTTACGCGTACGCATATAACCTTAATCAGTGTGGGGCCAGAGATCCGCGCCCACGGAATGACAGAATGATCTGTGTTCAACCTCCCTCACCTGTCCACACGCAAGCCTTCGTCCACGCTTAAGAACGTGTCCACTCATCGCGCAGACCGTAATCAGGAGTTTGAGTGACTGTCAAACACACGATTAACCACCAGCTCTAAGCACCAGTTCATTAACACTTTGGATTGTGACGAGATTGACGTTTACGTCCACGCTAATTGTCCATCGTTTATTCGGCTCTATTTGGTGTCAGCCTGAGGGTGAAACCAAATGAGGTTAGTTATTCTACGTAATGAATGTCCATCATCATCAGTACACGTCAGCTGCGGGTGGGAAACACACCTCAGCAATTGTACCGCAGTACAAAAAGATAAGAGGCTACAAAATTACACTACAAAAATATAATGTTAAATATGATATTATGCGTACTGCATGAGATCGGGATTGGAGGGGAACCTAAAAGGAGAGGAACGGACAGTAACAAGTGTGTCCAACCAAACGTGTTCGTCGTCCTTAGGACCTTAGCCAGGCAATCGTGATGCACCAACCGAGGCCAGCTGCAAAGTGAGAGTTTTTATTCCACTCGACCAAGTCATCGCTTGACCTCCTCTCCTCCTCTTCCAACCCCATCCCCGGCACTAAACAATGCACATCGCGGGGGTTGGTGTGTTGGCATGCGCAACGCGTGGCCCAGCCATCGGAGCCTGGTGCGTGATATAATGGTGCTGAGCGGTTCACTCGCTCTTCCTGCACCAAATATGAGAAGCCGTACACGCTCGTTGCTCACACGGTGCTCCCACCGGACATGAGCTAAGCTGCGAAGGCAGCGATGATCGAACGTGACGCGCCTCTTTATGTCTGTCGATCTGATGGTCCAGGATTCACAACCATATCGGAGGGTTGCACGGACGGCTGCGTTATAAACTCTGCCCTTCAGGGCGAGAGTAATGTCGCGTCTGCGCGACAGGTGACGGAGATTGGCAAAAGCACCTCGAGCTTTTGCCATATGGTTCGTAACATCATCTTCAGTCCCTCGATCACAGATATAGCTGCCAAAGTACTTGAATTCTTGAACGACTTCTACATGATCACCACCGAGGGTCAGCGCGGGGGTGGGTCCCTGCCAATCTTGGAGAAGTACTTCACATTTCGATGGAGCAAAGCATAGTCCAAAACGATTGACAGCCAGTGCTAATCGGTCCAGGGCTGCATGGCATGTTTGGCAGCTGTCACAGATTCGGGCAATATCGTCCACATACACCAAGTCAAGAAGTCGCTCCACATCTTCCAGGTGGTCGTGTCCATCAAATGCCGTTTCCACGACTTTGTCAACAGCGAAGTTAAAGGGGAAACGTGACAGCGGGCAACATTTCCTCACACCGCTGGTGATACTGAAGGGTGGCGACAGTTTGCCATAAACCCTCACTCAGCCCGAACTATGCGCGTACAGCGCTTTGATAATGCTTACCCATTTATCAGGCACACCTTTCCTTAGGAGACAGTCCCAGAGGGCACATCGATCGACTGAGTCGAAGGCACTATTTATGTCAAGAAACACGACAACAGTGGGTCGCCAATAAACCTGGCGCTGTTACAACATTTGGCGCAAGGTGAAGATGTGATCGATGCAGCTCCGACCTCGACGAAACCCAGCTTGCTCTTCCCGAATCTGGCTTTCACGAGTGCCAGTCAGTTTTTGGAGAATGACAGAGGCAAGCAATTTAGAGGCAATTGAGATCAAACTGGTCCCTCTATGATTGGCACATTCCGAACAGGAGCCTCTCTTGCAAATTGGGACAATGACGGAGGGGCTGCAGTCTGTCAAGATAGTTTCTTGATCCCAAAATTTTGCTAGCAACCCGTATAAATCATGTACTAGTGTAGGTCCTCCGAATTTAAAGAGGGCTGGGGGTTTCTTTCTGCCCCTGTGGCCTTATACAATTTCAACAGTCCGATCTCACGTTAGACGTTTGCGCGTGAGGACGGATCCAAGGAAATGGCCCAGGGAGAGGGGCGCTCAATGCCTGAAAAAGAAAGCGATAACTCAGTTTGGTTAACTTGCCTTGCAAAGTATTCAGCCCGACGCTCCAATCGTTTTGCCAGGCTGTGGATCGGCTGCCCACTCTCGTCATGTATGGTCTCACTAACACTAGGTATCCTGCCACCTGTTTCCAGTATCAGACGGAATAACTTATGATGATTACCAACGGTAGCGGCTGTTCCCATCTTCGAAGCTCGATAAGACCACCAGGCTTTGCGGTCTTTCTTCAGTCTAGCACGCAGTTTTGCCCTATTTTCGAGCCTCTTTGTATTCGCTTATAACCGGAATACGTCGGCGAGCATCCATAACTCCCTGAGACTGTGTAGAAACCCAATATCCAGTTTGTCGATTTGATTTGCCACCTGAAGCCATACCTGCTATTAGTAACGTTCGACGAATATGCGACCACTTTTATTCGATGGTGTTCAATGCGCGCTTACTCAAGCCAAATGTCAAAGCACTTTGATACACAGTCAGAATACCTGGCTTCGCCAGCTGGCTGGTGTCAATCCGTTCACAACGACGTTGCGGACGTTCACCGAAACGCACCCTCAGGTCGGCGCAAATAAGTACGTGGTTAGAGTGCACGCTCGAGCTCCACATTTAGCGAAAGTTTTGGACACAGCCACTCCAGCGGTAACTGATCGCGTTGTGATCGAGCTGCGTCCATGGCAGGTCCGAGGCTAGTGGGCGCCAAGTCACACTTCTGCGGGTTCTGTGTAGAAGGTTTGTGTTCGTGAGAAAGAGGCGAGCATTTCCACATAGCTGTAGCCATCGCTCACCATTAGCATTACGCAAGCCTACAATATGTTGTCCGCCCAGACGAAGCTCATCAGAGGACAATTTTCCGAACTTGCGCGTTTAGATCCCCAGCCAACACCACAGTATCCGTGCTACTTCTGTAACGAAGGAGCTCGTGAAGTTGCTGGTAGAAATCATCTTTTACCGAATCAGTGCTACAGTTTATAGGAGGCATGGGCCGCAATGAAAAACAGGCACTGTTTGTCCCCGAGCGACTTCGAAGCACGGAACGAACTAGCTAATCTAACGGCGCAAATCCTACTGTTTACTGGGATGCAATCAATCAGGGCAGCTTCAGCCCGGGGACTCAAAACAATGCCGACGCCAGCTTGACCGGCATTTGAAGCTGCGTCATCACCAGACAGGCGCAATGAGAATGTGCCGCCAGTGTCGCATGTGGGGGATCTCAGGGTAAGCAAGGAGCTCGAAGCTTGCAGGCGGGTTTCTGATAAACAGCAAATATTGATCGATAGGGTCTCTAGTGTGCGGGCAAGTGCTGCCTGTTCGCTAATCTGTAGCAAAGTGCGCATGTTGCGGCATGCCAGTCTTAGCGAGACACTAGGACTCTAAAGGGAAACGGATGAACCGACTTTGTCCGTTTGGTTGAACATGGACTTGTCGACTGGATTGGAGCCATGCCCTGCGACTGTGTGTGAGTTGAAACCAGCAGAAAAGCGACTATTCAAGCAAGTTTGGGGAGGGCCAAGTATTGGGGGATTGAAAATCGGGGGATAAAACTAAAACTGGAGCTGGACGATAAGGATGCAAAGCGAAAAGGATGCATCCAAACCCCTATCCACCCTGCTCGATGCAGCAGATAGGGCGCCGTTGATTATCCTCTGCGATGGCCAGCGCATCAAGAAATTGTTAGAAGAAAGGCCCATTATATTGCGTGGGCAGGATACTATCAGGTTGCCCAGGCCTAGACAGGAGAACGGTTGGGGTTCTCAACCGAAGCCATTGGTACAAAAACCTTACCGCAAGGCAGTGGGGTTTTGCCACTGGACTACAGAGAGCCCGTGTTATGGAGCAACGAGGCACCCCCACTCCAACCCCAACCTGGAGGGTTAGGAGACTGAGTTTGTCTGGCCTCTAACCATTGACCAATCTGGTATGAGTGGCTCTGAAGGTGCAAAAAAGCACCACCCAGCATACCTCAATGGATCACTGAGGCACCCAAACCATCGAACCACGTCAAGGTCCAGTCTCGTCGCGACAAGTAATGAAAGTTACATTAATGGAACTATAAACCTTAGATCTACTGCGCGCTTTTAGCGAATTAGGATCAGTCATTACGAGTAGTTCAACATTATGGCCCAACGAAAAGATCTTAGAGATTTGCCTTTGCCGGAATAGATTAGTCTGCAATATTTTCAGGATAGGACCAGTCAGTAAAAGACGGCAGGGCATTTTTGTGTTAGCAAGACAACTGTTAGCAATATCCAAAAACATAAACAAGAGTACTTGGAAAGACACGATAATGAAAGAGATCAACAGAGGAAGAGGCGGAAAACTTCACAAGATGAATTCAATAAGGCTACGCTGCCCTGATTCAAGCAAATGAGGGCAACTAATGCTCGCATTTCTGGGCCGATGATTCAAAGCAATATTAAAACGTTCTCACAAGAATTTGGAGTTGCAGATTTCCAGTCATCCATTGGTTGGCTAGAAAAATTTAAACCCGACATCAAAGTTCTCAAAGAATTTTGTGTGTTGGATCGAATGAAGTGTCTGCAGAGTTTATTCAAGACTTCATAGGAAATATTTTTCGACTTAAGAAAGGGCTTCAACAATACCGACAATTTTACCACTGACGAGTGCGGTCTCTTTTACAAGGCTATGCCTAACAGAAGCCTTGTTATCAAAGGTGACAAATGCAAGAGTGGAAAACATCCCAAAGAACGTTTCACAATTCTGTTGTGCGCTAGCTCAAATGGGGAGAGGCTAAAGCTCTTTAACATTGCCAAATCAGCTAGACCACGTGCGCTCAAAAACCTAAATCCTGAAAACCTTCCAGTCACCTGGAGATGGAACAGATCTGCGTGGATGACTGATGCCATATTTGAGGAGTGGATCAGAAGTCTAAACAAAGAAATGTTGAAGGAGAGCCGCTTCATTATCCTAACAGTACATAACTGTTCTATTCACACCAATGTAAAATTTCTTACAAATATTATACTTAAGTTTTTGCTCCAAACATGGCATCACAAATTCAAACTCTGGACCAATGGATCATCAAAATTTACAAATGGCACTACCGATTGCAGCTGATGCAATGGGCTACGGCAAAATTACACACTACTGCTTCAAAGACGAAAGGAACTTCTTCTGTTGTTCCACTTAATGCCTTGGCTTTTGCTGTTTGGATTAGTTTCGCTTGGTTTAAGGTTGAACCAGAAATTATACGACATTGTTGCAGAAGAGCCGGATTTGTTCAATCTGTCGAGCGGGATACCGTCGCCTTACTAGACACTGCATCTCAGTTGGCAGAATTCGACGGGGTAGCGTTTAAAGAGTTCGTTGAAATAGATGATGACTTGGCAACTTGTACTGAACCAGACCTATATGCTATTTTCCAGGACATACTGACTGCGGTACTCCCGTACAGCAGTCAAAGAACAGACACCTGGTTTTGCTGATGATGAAGCAGAAGAAGAGGGACTGCGTGACAATGATTTGGACACCACAGAAAATCCAAAGGATGATGGAGTCAGATAGCTTCTAATGCAACTAAAAGCATTTGCTGTGGAGAAATGTCCAAACATGCTGAGTAGTGTAACTTGTGTTGAGAGTGCTTTCTTCAGTTACCTTTGTGATAACAGAAATGAACAAAGTTAGATTTTTCCTTCAAAAATTGATTTAACTCATAAGATGCACAGTGCATTTTGATTTACTATAACACTATATGGTTGAACAGCGTTTGCCGTTACGTCAGACCTCGTCTCATATGTTCAAAACGGATTTGTGCGAAAATAAAGCTCATATTATGCTACTCACAATGGGAAAGTAGGTTACGCAATGCTTTGGCATAGAACCGTATGTTGGCCACTTCACTCTGCTGATCACTTAGGTCCAGTACCTTGGATGGTCAAAGTACGGAGGTTTCACTGTAGTAGATCTTAGCATTGGAGCAAGTTAAAAGCCAGTTAACATAGGGGGGGCAAGTGTTATTGAAAAGAGGAAGATTGGATTTGGTTGTCCAAGCTGTCGAGGTACCAGTGGTTCCACAATCTCAAGGCAAGGCGCTGAACTAGGTAATACTTGGGAGTTCAATAGAAAAGTTAGACGAAATGAAGAACCGCAGCTGACTTTGAAATGTGTTTGAAGACACATTTTGGAAAATGTGGTCATACCACACCTAGAACTTACAACATTGGTAACAACCTATGGAACAACTTAGAATTATGAGTACTCCGACAAGAGTCAAGAAATTGCGAAGGTTTCTACGAAAGTCGTGTTTCCTTATGATTATGTGACTATCAGCTGTATTATTTACCATCGACTCAGAAGGCGTTTGCTAGTGCTTTACATTTTGTTATTTTCCACCACGAAGACCTCTTTGTTACTTGCATCGTACACAGTCAACTTGAGAAATGGGAAGTCCATGTACTTTTGATGAAGATCGCTGGGTCTACCATTGAGCGTCTTAGCAATCGTGGAGGCAGTTTTAGTTCATATCGCTCAGGGTAGGAAGACATCAAAAAGTAGCTATGAGACTCTTGAAGTATGGACATTGCACTTGTTCTGTAAGGACGCAGTCATGTTTTATTAACTTAGTTTATGTCATCTTGAACAATGAACAATGATTGAACAACGATTTATCACGGGATAAAAGCAAGTGCTTGACACGTCGCGTAGGATGGTTGAGGTGAATATGATGAAATCAAAATATGTCTGGGTCATCTATCGAACGTCTGCCGAGATGAATAGTTTGATAAGTAACATCAGTGTAAAATTAAAATAAATTATCGAGCGTAAACGTTCAGAAAGACACTGGGGTGCAGTGATCATTGCTATATCCTCAGAGAGGTGAGCATGCTATTCATACGTTGAGCAAATGGTTTCTCGTAGACAGCATCTAAGCACCGTTGTAATTCCCCAACTTACCCTAGATGTTGTGCAACATGTTTGTTTTGGAAGGCTAAGAGGCACGAAAATAGAAGCCGGAGGTCGCTTACGGACTAGGTAGTTGGCCGGCTTGAGTCAGCGCAATTTGATTTCATCCTATCGGTACACTTTGTCATCCACAGTCATAAGCAAAAGCTGCCGCTTAGAACACCAATCTTCATTCGAACAATGAACAATGATTTATCAAGGGTAGAAAGGCAGGTTCTTGACAAGCCACATAGGATGGTCGGAGTGATAATTAAACGAATCAAAGGATAAGTGAATCGTCAGTTTCAGTGTCCACCTATTTAACTGCACCGTTGCGGAACGATAGTTTGAAATAAGAAATGAAGGTGCGCACACAAGTAATATGGGGAGCGCACGTACTCCGTGAGGATAAAAAAGTGAATGACAACGCGCACTCGTGTGCTACTTCACTGGACCGTAGTGACACTTAAATGCAATATGGGTACATTCATGCCATTCACTTGAACACTGGTGAAGGTTTCCTAGCCTTCGCGTTGCAGAGAGGGTTGTTGAGCGCATAGCTTGGTTCGAGTTATTTCGTCCTCGAAGTGAAATGGACTATAGCAAGTAATGCAAGTGAGAAAGTATGTCATCCAGACGTTTTTTGAAAAACCTAGGGCCAAAGATGATGTGCGTCGGAAGGGCGTTCCAGACACGGGATACCCAAATGGAGAAAACATTTTGTCAGTAACCAACACGACTTTACTGCGTACTAACTTTGAGCTACTTGCCTCTCGGTTTGATGTCTTGGCTCAGTTGCAACATGTCGCCACAGGCGTAATTCTAATTCGTCCGTATTAAGTAAGCCATGATGAAGTCTCTTCCCTTAGGCCTTTCTTCACCGTTGTACCAAGCAAGAGCTTGCAGTCTTTGTTGGTTTTGGGACGTGGAACGAACCTAGTGGCTCTGCATCATGGATCTTCAAGCACGACAATATCCTTTTTGCACCAGGAACGCCAGACTTGGACTGCATAATCCACGTGGGCCGATCAGCCTTTGCGGAAAGGTAGTTGGCTCGAACTTTCCGAACACTCTCGGTAAGGGTGCAAGGTACTGATTCGCTCTTTTCGTTGACTTTTCTGCCCGTTTTGAGCAACCAAAGCTATCCTACACGATCACGCCGTCACTTTCCTGAGAAGTGTTTTGGAACTGCGGGCCCCCAAGTCGAAATCCATAGGTATGCTGATGGTGTATGCTCACAACTTTGCACTTCGCCACGTTGATCTGGAGCCGAATTTCGGATGACCAGGTATAAGATTTATCGGGCTTGCGCTGTAGTGCTGTGTGATCGTCCGCGGCCTTCATGTCATGCCAGCTGTTGGCATCCTATGCCAATATTAAGAAGTCCGGCTGTAGCACATTGGAAGGATTGTTGATGATTCCTAGGTACCAAGGTAGACCCAGTATCGATCTTTGAAGGACGTCACATTGGACTTTAATTGGGTCCGAAATGGAGCTGCGTACTCTCACATTCAGCTGACGTAGAAGGAGGAAGTAGATTATCCAAATGAGCACAGCGTCACTGATTTCATAGCTTTGAAGCCTGTGTGGGATAATGCGGTGATTCAAGTAGTTGAACGTCTTAGAGAATTCCAGGTAGATCGTATCGATCCCAACTTTGGCTTTTACTGATTCTGTCCAGCTGGTTGGGACTAACGGCAACTTTGTAGTGCAGCCCCGATTTTAACAGAGTCCGTGCTGCTGTAACAATAGGATGTATTTGCCCTCAAGGTATCCCATGAGCACCTCCGCTATAATACCTTCCATTAATTTTGACAACACTGGGAGGGGAGTGATTGGACGGTAGTTCGAAGGTTCCACACAATTCCCACTCTTGCAAATAATAGTGACTATTCCATGTTTACACATTGTGGGAACCTGCAGTTCAGTAGGACATCGTCATAAAAACCGAGCTAATGGTTCGGCAATGTTCATGATGGCTGTCTTCAATGTCTTTTGTCTGATAGCATCCACTCCAGGACAGCTGTGCACGCGCAGGGACAATAGTCTTTTCATCACATTTGTTACTGTAGCGGATAGGTGGTTTAACCATGGGGCGGTGGGGGCTGTGCTCAAAGAGAGTGAGATGAGGATTCACTCTGTAAACTGCATTTGAATTGGTGACGAAGCGCATTGGCCGCCGCTAGCGCAGTTTGTGCCGTACCATCTATTGGATCTAGACCTGGGATCCTGCACTGAACCATCCGGAGCTTGAGGTTTCTGTACAGTAATTTAGGATTTCTAATAGAGGTTATTCACAGCCACCTTCTAAAGCATATAGTCCTCCAAATGTCCGGAAAACCACTAGACTAAAGTTTCAGCCTGTTGGGAATCATCAGTGTTGCGCACCCATCGGATCCATCAGATTTCTATCCCATGAACAACAGCGGCTTGAACCGCCAGTCAGCGGTTTATGCCACTGGGCCACTGGGGACAGATTCTGACCGCCTTGATTTACAAGATGATTGTGATATAGCGCGTCTTATCTTCCACTGCCATTCATGTTACGAAGAACCACAATTAATTATATTGAAGTTCCCTGCTCATGAGTAGATCAAAATACATCCGCTGTAACAATTCCTAAATGCTGTCGTACATATCTACTACTAGTGGACGTCGTGTCTTCCGAGGCCAACCCTGTCCTCTGCAACCTTCGTAACTTGCATATCAGTGGAGTATAAGACGCGCTAGACCACAGCCAGCTTGTAAATCATGACTGTCCGAATCTGTCCTCCGTGGCCCAGGGGCATAAACTTCTGACTGGCGGTTCAAGCCGCTGGTGGGCATGGGATCGAATCCTGATGGATCCGATGGATGCGTACTACTGACGATGCCTAAAAGGCTGAACCTGCAGTCTAGTGCTTTTCCGGGCATGTGGACAACTATCTGCTTTGGAAGCTGGCTGCGGAGAACTTCAATTAGTTATATCGAAAATCCCCTACTCATGATTGCAACAAGATTTAGGATTTGTAATGAATTTAATCGTTAAGTCTTGTTGGTGTCCGAGTTTGTCTTCAGGAATCAACTTGACACAGTGGTTTCGTTGAGTTGTGTAACCTCCCAGGCCTGCATACCCGGACGGGCTCTGTAAGCGCGCCAGGCGGAATCCTTTGAGGCCATGCATTTTCGAGTCCGGCTCCTCAGAAAAGTCTTTGCTGGCTTCGGGCGAAATGCTTTGTCTTCTGACGCCTTTGCCACTAGCCTAGTGAATTGGGTGTCGCCATCCAGACAACATCGGGAGGCTGCTCTGTTAAGTAGAATCGGTTGGTTTCTTGAACGAGATCAGACAGTATATCAGAATGGGTGACGACTTAGGTTTCATCGTTGTTCTCGCTGATGTATTCCCCGCGTGATGGTTACGTAAAAGTGGTGCACATATAATCACCTTAGCGACCGTTAATTCTACATGGATGAACATAAGGTCCAAAACGGTTGGTGTGTCGCCTGTTCTGATTCTCAAGGGTGAGGTGACGTGGTTGTGCGGACGTACACCATCGATTACTTCTAGCAATTTAGCCTTAAATTGTTCGCTGATCGTTGCAGGGGCTTTGATTGCTTGACCATTGTAGTCCTTTACCAGATAAACGTGACTGTATGGTGGTGCCAGGACTCGTTTCATTGCAGAAGCTAGGAAGTGATCTATTACCTAGGTGGGTATTGGAGGACGGTAAACTATTGCTAGTAAACACACATCACCAAGTCTTAGATACATACGACACCAAAGCGAATTGAGGAATTTCGTTTCTGGATCCTCAATGATATCAACATACAACTCGGATCGACAATACAGGAGCACTCCGTCTCCTCCGCTAGGTCGATCATTTCGCATGGAAGTCACGCCGGGTACAGCAATCGCAGCATCGGTGAACTCCATGTTCAACAACGTTTCGGTGATCATGACTACGTCCCAAAGCGTGGAGACCTGACGAACACGAAGATCGGTTAGTTTGTTGAGAAGACGTGCGTTAACATACCAGGGGGTGAAGTCTTCTGAGGTTAGAAGCGCGTTTGTAGATGCGATCTCGGTTGACGGTCTATGTCGCCTCTTTAGGGGTCGCCTGCCGGTCTCTAGTTTGCAGGATCGCCGGCGTAGGGAAGGATCCAGCGATTTTGACGTCATCGGTAATAAAACAGGATAAGTTAAATTGCAATGGACATGCGGTATCATTGGGGGAGATTAAAATCACTGATATGAATGAACCCTCTAGTAACATGCTTGGGCAACAGGTCGCATTGTTAAGCTTATAGTTCTCACGCCTTCTTGTCCAAACCAATGACACTTCATTGCATTTCCTGATAAAATTATAATAGGACACATTTGTATGCTATATATATATATATGCATAGACGTATCACAGTGAAGTACCACTACGTTTGCTTGAAGCTAAACGCATTATCATTCTGCTTTTTAATAGCTTACCAATTCATGTCGACCTACGGTAAGTGATACTCGTTTTTTAGTTATTTTGAAAGTCGTTTCTAGAACCTGATTCAATTATGCTAAATCACTATGGAGAAAACTAGTTAGCGCGACCATGATAAAGCAGGCGTTGTGTACACAAATCGCATTGGGTGTCACGGGTGACTATTGCTTAGCCCCTGATCTGCAGTCCTACACTACAGCTGTATCATTTAAACTCTTCTTGAACGTCGTGTATCGAAAAACATCATATTGGTCTTGCAACCGACAGTCTCCACTTAGGTAGCTTCTCTAAATATACGGTTAGCACATACAAGCAGTTCTATGAATTTCACCCTACAGCTGCAAACATCCGTGAACAAAAGAGTTTTCAGGTGTACAAGTTTGTTAAAGATTACCAGTAAAACGCTCATTGTTTATCATACACAGCGACAGCCGCTCTGCCTTGTATTTCTACTAAGAATTTGTAGACAACTCGGGGCTGAATAAATGTATAGAAGTGTCACACACACACACACACATAATATTCCAAAAGTGACCCGTAACAATGTGGCCAGAGGTGTGATGGATTTGGGACTTCACAGGAGACACAGTCATTGGTAGTAGAATATCGACCTCTGTCATCTAAAAGAGTAGGAGCCGTAACCAGTTATTCGCGGTCCGCAAAAGCACAATTTTGGATAGTGAACCGCTAAACATTTTACGCAATTCATACTGTTCTTGTAAGGTGTCAGAGTGTAACTGTTTACAAAGCAGTTTTTATGCTTATAGCAATGAGTTCTTGTATAACTCCACGATAAACCCGTTAAACACTATCAAAAGCCAGACTACTTCTTTATTTTCTATTTTGTTTAGCCCAAAGTACGTTTACCTCCCTTTTCTTACCTTTTAGTCAACTGAAAGTATCAACTTTTACACTTGTGAATGTCTTAACGCATTGATTAGTCATTTCAATCCGGATAATATTTCTCCTAAATAAATTTATAAAATTTAAGAGCAACAACAACGACAATCCCCAAACGCATACAAATTGTACGAAAAAGTAGTGACTATGCGTTTCAAGAAATTCGGTACTTCGGCACCGAGCTGTTCTGTCTTTTCGGCGCGTGCGTTCACAATCTGAGTTGCAGGTATTACGAAACATGTAGCAAAACCGAAGATGGAAGCAGGCACACTTTGACACCTCAAAACTTGAGATGGAATAGCAAGAAGCTAAATTCACTGGCAGTTCAAAGGCAGGGGATCTATTCTCAAAAGTATACGGTAACTAACGACTGTCAGTGTAGTAAAAAAAATAAGTTTGTACTGTTCTGTTAAACAAAACTAATGCTACTAGAAACAGTTCTGGATTATTTGTCCAAATGTTCGAAAGTTGTAGGTTGGTTCATAGTTGATAATCAAAACATACGTGGACCGATCAAGCTGGTAGAACTATTTAAATGGTCTGTGAAGTTAAAGAACGCTGATACACCTACATGTAACTTCCAGATTAGGCGTCAGCTAATCCTTTAAGACAAGATACTTACACTAATCTGCCTTGCAACAAGGACGTTCACAACATAAAAAGAATGCAGAGCTCGACAACGGAAAATACTCTGTGTGAAATTTCCACCATCGGTGTTGGCAACAACACTGTTATTAGGGTGGGTGTTCTGCCTTGTGTTTGGAATAACTGGACTCCTATCAATACTGATATGCTTATCTCACTCTGACACAATCGTCCTAGCAACGACTCACCGCTTACTTTCACAATACAGGCAGTAAAATCAACACTTTCCCAGTTAACTGCAATCTGAAGCAGATTAAGTAACATGTTTTCTAACCTAACTGAGGATACGTGCACGGATATATGCAGGCAGAGAAAAATACTACGTGCCACGAATGTCAAGACTGAAGGCTGCTGAACGGAAACCCAGCTGAAGTTCCAAAAAGTTGTTTATTATGTATCATGACGAGAAAAATATATAGAAGAATTCATCGATTCAGTAAAGGAAGTAAATGTATAAATGGTAAAAGTAAATATATCAAAACACAAACTAACGCAGATACGTCGAATAGATACGACGGATGCAACCATTTGACAAAGCCAAAAAGAATGGTTAAAGCGAAAATAATATAGTACGCAAATTCATATACATAAACATAAAATATGAAAAAGATGACAAGTGAGCAATTTGTCTTTCAGGTCCTCAACCTCTGGCTGGTGGATTTGGTAAGACTTACGACGTTTTTGTATTTGCAATCGAGTTACTGCGAAACCAACAAGTTATATTTCCCATGAAAATGAGGCGCACCCAAGGTTTGGAAATTAAGTCTTGCTTCTAGAACAGAGTTAAGTAACCAGTGATCTCTTTGAAGTGTTACTGGGATGGCGAATGTTACTGGTAGGGGAAGCTCGATGAGTAAACCTCGTGCACTGAGTCCAGATAGAGTCCGAGTACAAACTAGTGAGTCACTGATTGCAAATTTGCAGAATATTCACACTAATACGAATTTCGAAACGCAGAACGAGGTCAACTGCGAGTCAGGTCGAATCGTTGTGTCAGTAAAATGGCGGTGATGGGAAAGAGCCCCAGGTGAAACAACCGATTTCCACTTAACTAATGAGAACCACGACTTTTGTAAAAGAAGGATAACGTTGCCACACAGATAGTTACTTAGTGTTTGAATGGTGTTAATGCAAGCGCAAATAGATTTCGTAGTATTACAGAAAGTCATGCTGAGGATTACAAATGTAATATCCCACGACATGGTCGCTGAAATGTTCCCGATCTTGTTAGATTTCAGGACTGCGCTTGACAGTTGCCTTGTGCCTCTTTGACACGACTTAATGGCAACCTACAGAAGCATCGCCTTGCTGGTCACCAGCAACAGGCAAACACCGTGGTCGCCAGGCTCCTGAGGTTACGACCATTTACCGCAAAGTCCAGTACGAAGTCAGTGACATGGTTGAATCTCTTTTTCAGACCACCCATTGCGTTAGGTATAGAGCACTTCATTTCACCAAGTTACATCGTTTTATCATACTAATGCGGACAGTGAATAGAACAGGGAAGTGTGCATGGATTCACGCTCCTCAATGACAAATGTGCGAATGGATTGAATGCATAAAAGCGAAGACGCAATACTAACAGCAGCGGATCACTTGAAAGAGCATGTTGTAGATATGGGCTGACTCCCAATTTGTCAAGAAGCTGGGGTGGCAAATGTTCACATTGGTACGTAAAACATTAGCCTAATCTCTAACGACAACCGTGGAGCCACGATACATCGTACCTGCATTTTAGGCTTTTTAAGAATTGTGGCTCGCAAATATGTATTTCCAGTTTGTTTCTGGTGTACTATTGCTCATGATATCGTTTTGAATCCATTCAAATGCTCCCATTCTCCTAACTCATCCAGATGGAAATCAATCCATATCTTGAAAAGTGTAGACTCGGAAACTGTCAAATGAACCGGCTGGATGTCATTAGATGGTGATCTAGTCGCAGCTAGGTTCACGTTGGAAAACTGGGCGTCAAGTACCACTGACTGCATGGTGTTAAAATTTCAAACCAGCAATGAGTCTTGAGGAGGAGAATGGACGCAAAGTGCTTAATGGGCTTCTACTTGTTGGCTGGCTTACAATGAAGCTGTTTGAAAACTATCATCCCGTACTTTTTTCTGGCATATTGATTATTAGAGTAAAACTTTGATTGCTACGTGAATCACAGAACTCCGAAAAGACACTTATCTCTTTTATATTGGCAAAAGTACATTGGTAATCATAATGGATATGTAGTGCCGCTCCTACTCCATTGGTGGTTCAACTGAATCTGCCACCAATACTTTCTGCTATGCACTGAAACGAGCAGGCAGCGCTTGCAACAATAAGACAACGCACGAATGTTTTCCAGTAGTGCATTCAGTATGCACTCCTCCATCACACATCATACTGGGGAGGTGATAAATGTATTGGATGTTCAGCAGAGTACGCTAGTCGTTGTTCAGTGGCAGTGTCAACTAGTGAAGGCCATACAGAAACCTGTCAAGAAGGAAAGCTGACTACGTACTGCGCTTACCTTTCACCATCAACTATGTCTTCCAACATGCCAGATTACAACCACGATTCAACGTGATGCTTTGGATTCGGTTATTGCGAGAGTTCCCTACAGCATCTCGGAATGTCTAAGGTGTATACTAGGACATTTGACTTACATTTTCACTGATGAGGCCGTGTCGCATCACAGAGTAAATCTCGTACATCTTGTTCGCTGGTTCGATTGTCGTGTGTATCAGAACCAGAGTGAATCTTTCAAGGTATTCGACAATAAAACAACGATTGCCTACTTCAGTTAAACTAAGGTTCGATGACTCAGCGACTGTGACCCAGCAACTGTGAACAGACTGGTGATCGCTCGAGTCGGATGAGTCTATATCATTTCCCGGCCGGGTTTTCATTTTGGGCAACAGAAATAATTTGAGGGGGCAGTCAACATGAGTACTCAATTAATTTGTTCCCTGCGTAGAAGCTGAATCATCCCACCTGCACCCCTATGTCTTAGTGCGTCTGACGTTCAATTGGCTGAAGGGGACGTGCTATACACACACACCTACACGCCTGCACACATGACTGGTGTATGCACGGAACAAATTAATTGTGTAGACTCATGTTGAATGCCCCCTCAGATTATTTCTGTTGCCCAAGAGGACAACTTGGCCGGGAAATGGCATAGAAGCTGCCCACAACTTGGGTGGTATCAGTGATCGTATTTGCCAAGGTTTACTTCAAAGTATACCGTAATCCTAATTGAAGTTTTGTGCGGAAATCCATACACCTCGTAAGCATTCCAGAATCCAACCATGGTGATCATCACCGTCCAATCGGAATGCACTTGGGTTCTTAATGCAAACAGCTGCAACGAGAGCGAATTATTGGAACTCAGACAATCCAGTTGAAATTTATTGGCAATTTGAGGAGAGAAAATTCCAAGTGATGGATATCAGGAAGCATCACGACTCATCGCTGACACTGAAGGATTAAGCTCTTAGTAGATTTTTGAGCTAAATTGACCTAGATTTATATGAAATGGGAAAAGCGATGACAAGTGAGCAATTTGTCTTTCAGGTCCTCAACCTCTGGGGAATGGAGTTGGTAAGACTTCCGCATTTTTGTATTTACAATCGAGTTACTACGAAGCCAGCAAGTTTTATTTCCCGTGAAATCCAGGCGCACCCAAGGTTTGGAAATTAAGTCTTGCTTCTAGAACAGAGTTAAGTAACCAGTGATCTCTTTGAAGTGTTACTGGGATGGCGAATGTTACTGGTAGGGGAAGCTCGATGAGTAAACCTCGTGCACTGAGTCCAGATAGAGTCCGAGTACAAACTAGTGAGTCACTGATTGCAAATTTGCAGAATATTCACACTAATACGAATTTCGAAACGCAGAACGAGGTCAACTGCGAGTCAGGTCGAATCGTTGTGTCAGTAAAATGGCGGTGATGGGAAAGAGCCCCAGGTGAAACAACCGATTTCCACTTAACTAATGAGAACCACGACTTTTGTAAAAGAAGGATAACGTTGCCACACAGATAGTTACTTAGTGTTTGAATGGTGTTAATGCAAGCGCAAATAGATTTCGTAGTATTACAGAAAGTCATGCTGAGGATTACAAATGTAATATCCCACGACATGGTCGCTGAAATGTTCCCGATCTTGTTAGATTTCAGGACTGCGCTTGACAGTTGCCTTGTGCCTCTTTGACACGACTTAATGGCAACCTACAGAAGCATCGCCTTGCTGGTCACCAGCAACAGGCAAACACCGTGGTCGCCAGGCTCCTGAGGTTACGACCATTTACCGCAAAGTCCAGTACGAAGTCAGTGACATGGTTGAATCTCTTTTTCAGACCACCCATTGCGTTAGGTATAGAGCACTTCATTTCACCAAGTTACATCGTTTTATCATACTAATGCGGACAGTGAATAGAACAGGGAAGTGTGCATGGATTCACGCTCCTCAATGACAAATGTGCGAATGGATTGAATGCATAAAAGCGAAGACGCAATACTAACAGCAGCGGATCACTTGAAAGAGCATGTTGTAGATATGGGCTGACTCCCAATTTGTCAAGAAGCTGGGGTGGCAAATGTTCACATTGGTACGTAAAACATTAGCCTAATCTCTAACGACAACCGTGGAGCCACGATACATCGTACCTGCATTTTAGGCTTTTTAAGAATTGTGGCTCGCAAATATGTATTTCCAGTTTGTTTCTGGTGTACTATTGCTCATGATATCGTTTTGAATCCATTCAAATGCTCCCATTCTCCTAACTCATCCAGATGGAAATCAATCCATATCTTGAAAAGTGTAGACTCGGAAACTGTCAAATGAACCGGCTGGATGTCATTAGATGGTGATCTAGTCGCAGCTAGGTTCACGTTGGAAAACTGGGCGTCAAGTACCACTGACTGCATGGTGTTAAAATTTCAAACCAGCAATGAGTCTTGAGGAGGAGAATGGACGCAAAGTGCTTAATGGGCTTCTACTTGTTGGCTGGCTTACAATGAAGCTGTTTGAAAACTATCATCCCGTACTTTTTTCTGGCATATTGATTATTAGAGTAAAACTTTGATTGCTACGTGAATCACAGAACTCCGAAAAGACACTTATCTCTTTTATATTGGCAAAAGTACATTGGTAATCATAATGGATATGTAGTGCCGCTCCTACTCCATTGGTGGTTCAACTGAATCTGCCACCAATACTTTCTGCTATGCACTGAAACGAGCAGGCAGCGCTTGCAACAATAAGACAACGCACGAATGTTTTCCAGTAGTGCATTCAGTATGCACTCCTCCATCACACATCATACTGGGGAGGTGATAAATGTATTGGATGTTCAGCAGAGTACGCTAGTCGTTGTTCAGTGGCAGTGTCAACTAGTGAAGGCCATACAGAAACCTGTCAAGAAGGAAAGCTGACTACGTACTGCGCTTACCTTTCACCATCAACTATGTCTTCCAACATGCCAGATTACAACCACGATTCAACGTGATGCTTTGGATTCGGTTATTGCGAGAGTTCCCTACAGCATCTCGGAATGTCTAAGGTGTATACTAGGACATTTGACTTACATTTTCACTGATGAGGCCGTGTCGCATCACAGAGTAAATCTCGTACATCTTGTTCGCTGGTTCGATTGTCGTGTGTATCAGAACCAGAGTGAATCTTTCAAGGTATTCGACAATAAAACAACGATTGCCTACTTCAGTTAAACTAAGGTTCGATGACTCAGCGACTGTGACCCAGCAACTGTGAACAGACTGGTGATCGCTCGAGTCGGATGAGTCTATATCATTTCCCGGCCGGGTTTTCATTTTGGGCAACAGAAATAATTTGAGGGGGCAGTCAACATGAGTACTCAATTAATTTGTTCCCTGCGTAGAAGCTGAATCATCCCACCTGCACCCCTATGTCTTAGTGCGTCTGACGTTCAATTGGCTGAAGGGGACGTGCTATACACACACACCTACACGCCTGCACACATGACTGGTGTATGCACGGAACAAATTAATTGTGTAGACTCATGTTGAATGCCCCCTCAGATTATTTCTGTTGCCCAAGAGGACAACTTGGCCGGGAAATGGCATAGAAGCTGCCCACAACTTGGGTGGTATCAGTGATCGTATTTGCCAAGGTTTACTTCAAAGTATACCGTAATCCTAATTGAAGTTTTGTGCGGAAATCCATACACCTCGTAAGCATTCCAGAATCCAACCATGGTGATCATCACCGTCCAATCGGAATGCACTTGGGTTCTTAATGCAAACAGCTGCAACGAGAGCGAATTATTGGAACTCAGACAATCCAGTTGAAATTTATTGGCAATTTGAGGAGAGAAAATTCCAAGTGATGGATATCAGGAAGCATCACGACTCATCGCTGACACTGAAGGATTAAGCTCTTAGTAGATTTTTGAGCTAAATTGACCTAGATTTATATGAAATGGGAAAAGCGATGACAAGTGAGCAATTTGTCTTTCAGGTCCTCAACCTCTGGGGAATGGAGTTGGTAAGACTTCCGCATTTTTGTATTTACAATCGAGTTACTACGAAGCCAGCAAGTTTTATTTCCCGTGAAATCCAGGCGCACCCGAGGTTTGAAATTAAGTCTTGCTTCTAGAACAGAGTTAAGTAACCAGTGATCTCTTTGAAGTGTTACTGGGATGGCGAATGTTACTGGTAGGGGAAGCTCGATGAGTAAACCTCGTGCACTGAGTCCAGATAGGGTGATTGAGTGCATCCCTGATTGCAAGTTTGCAGCACATTCACACTAATACGAATTTCGAAACGCAGAACGAGGTCAACTGCGAGTCAGGTCGAATCGCCGTGTCAGTAAAATGGCGGCGATGCGAAACTAGACCCAGGTGGAGCAACCGATTTTCACGGAACTAATGAGAACCACGAATTTTCTAAACGAAGAATAACGTGGCCACACAGATAATTACTTATTGTTTGAATGGTGTTAATGCAGGTTTTCATTTATGCTGTTTAGTTTCCATTCGTAAACGCGGGCCCTCCCATTTTTCATTGGTAATTAACTTGCCTGGTTTTCCTCATTTGATTGATTTTCCTTTCGTATTTTCTAGCTACTTAAGGCAGGATTCTTTTACTAACGAGTTTCTTACCACGGGAGTGCATTCTGTTCTTTTTATCGGCTCAGTGTCATACTTACATTCTGGAGACGAGGTTTTACTACCGCGATGTTGCACCTTACTACACTAATTTAGAATATTTCTTCTGATAAACCAATACCGACCACCTGAAACCTCTTGATGCGCAACTTTTTGATTATTTGGAGCCACTTCCTCTCTTGCAACCGAACACGGTACTCTCGGAGAGCCACATAATTAAATTACTGGGACAATTTCTGGGGGATGAAGGCCAGTGAGATTTTGTTGCCCTCCATAACGGTGGGAAGGAGACAGTCAACAGCGCCCTGGAAGTCCTCAGCGGATTATCCGGTGCACGACTGAACACACACTGCACCATATACTTTATCGATCTTGCGTTAAAAACCTGAAGATAGCGTCATTGATTTCATTGCGCGGAATTAGCAAGCCCTACCAGAGTGTCCGTATATTGAAATTCCAGTTACCAAGTTCGAAGAGGCGATGGCTTTACAGTGCTTGCTATGCGGTATCCGTAACGAACAGGCTCGTGAAACATTGTTGTCGGAAGATGAGACGACGATGCGCTGGGAGAAGGCCTGTAATATTGTTCGACAGTTGGAGAATGTCCATAAACATCAGTTTTATCCTCGAAACCTCAGACAGACAGAATCAAAGCAGTCGACCAAAAATAACTTACCCAGAGACGGCCCGATTTGCCTTGTACTTGTTATCGATGTGGAAGTCAACATTTATCAGCCGACGAATGTCGTCATAAACAGACTATCTGTCACCAGTGTGGAATAGTAGGGCACGGCCTGAGTTTTCCGATGTAAAGCTCGCACATCCGCGATAACACGTTTTTCCAGCAAGCCCATGAAGGCCGTCCAGTCTTCAGACGAAGCAGACCAGCTAAACACAATCTAGATCGCAACGTCGAGCATTTGCTGCATTCACCCACCCTACACTGTGCAACTGGAAATAGTAGGCCAGTTGGTTAAAATGGAAGTTGATACCGGTGCCTCAGTTAACATGATCAGTGCTGCCTCAGTTAAAAGATTACCCATGTTATCCCCCTGTGAATCAACTTTGCGTACGTACACTGGGCAGCTGATACCAGTCTTGGGAAAATGCACTCTTCATATAAATTGCCATGAAGAGAAGCGGATCTTACAGGCATTTGTTATGGCGAATGATTGCCCGAACTTAGGCGCGACTGGATTAAATGCCTTGCGGCCACGCTAGAGGCATTGAAGTTCATGTCTATTAGCCAGCGCTTGGAGGATGTCCTCATCAAATATTCTGATGTTTTTGATGAAAAACTAGGAAAATGGCAGGGATATCGGGATAGTCTCATATTGCGGCGGGGAACTCAGTCTCACTCTTTCAGGGCACGTACCTTACCTTATTCCCCGAGAACAAAGGAGGAAAACGAGATAACGAGTTTGCAATCAGCAGGAACAATCGAGCCAGTCCAATATAGTGAGGGGAGCTCCAATAATTCCAGTCCTGAAGCCGGATGGTTGTGTGCGTATTTTTGGTGATCACAAACTGTCAATCGTTATTTAACTCTCAGTAAGTATCCCTTACCTCGGATAGAGGATCTGTATGCTACGCTGGCGGGCGGACAAAAACTTACACATATTGACCTGTCACGCGTACTTACAAGTTACACGAGATCTCTCTCTCATGCACTAGGATAGATACACACATGGGTCTATACCAATACAAACGTCTGCCCTTCGGAATCAGTTCGGCCCTTGCGATATTCCAAAGGATCATTGATAAGCTGATCAAAGATATTCATTTTACTTGCGCCTATCTTGACGATATTCTAACCACAGGAAATAGAGATGCTGAATATTTAATAACTCTATCCACTGTGCTCGAACCTCTACAACAGAGTGGACTCAAAACTGAAGAAATCCACGAGTATCTTTTTCTCAGTTTCCGTTCGTTATCTTGGTTGTTGCCTCTAGGAAAATGGAGTAAAGTTGGTAGAAGACAAAGTAAAGCTCATCATTGTCGCACCCGAACCCAAGGATGAAACTGAACTCCGATCGTTTTTAAGGATGTTTTCTCACTATCGTCACCTCTTACCTAACGCTTCGACGGTATTTGCATCGTTGTACGAACTGTTGCACAATGGGAAGTCCTGGACTTGAGGTCCGGATCAAAGAAAGGCCTTCACAGATGCAAAAGAGTGCTCAGCGCCTCCTCGTGTCTCGTGCATTTCAATTCGAGCCGGCGTCTAGTGCAGCAATGTGATATTTTGCCACGCTGAGTAGGCGCAGTCCTTTGCCCCCGAACGGATGACAGTTCTCTTCGTCAAACCGCTTTTATTTCTAGTATCCCGCAACCCGCTGTAAGGAATTACTCCCAACTGGACAGGGAGGCCTTCGCATTTATTTTCAGGAGGAGATAGTTTGCTATCCACACCGACCCTAAACTATTATTTTGCTTTTGGTTGAGGAAAAAGGAACCCAACGGATGTCTTCGCCTCGAATGTAAGGGTGGACACTACTTTTGAGCGACTATAACTACCAACTTCAGTAGATAAACGGATAAAGTAGTGTCACTGCCGGTGCACTTAATAGCCTCTCGCAGCATCATGGCACAAAAACGAATAGTGAACCCATGGAGCTTATCAATTTGATACGTCTTTAAAAGACACCCAACCGCAGTGACGTGGTGCGGTGCCTGACGGACTGGGACCCTGTGTTGCCGATGGTGAAACGGCTCTTGATGAACGAATGCCTTACAAGCACGTCAGACAAACTGAAACTATTCGCCTGTCGAAGTGATAAGTTGGGTCTATAGGACGGCTATATATTTCTAGGCTCACGCATACTTCCACCAGAACAAATACGGACCCAGTTGCTGAGAGTGCTGCATGACGCACACCTCGGCGGGAACAGGATGAAGGCCCTGGCACGTGGTTAATATTGGTGACGGAACATTGACCAGGATATAAAGCAGCTGCTGAAAACTGCGAACCATGTCCGAAATACCAAAGACAGCCATCTCCCTGACCGATATGTCCGTGGCGTTGGCCGGAGAGGTCATGGCAGCGGGTACTCGCCCAATCAAAGCGGTGCTGTGCGTACTTTTGCGTAATGCCCATCCTAAATGGATGGAAGTACAGCCAGTTCCACATGCGACTTCTGCAGCAACAGTTACAAAAATGCGCTCCATGTTCGTCATTTTCGGTATCCCAGAGACGGTATGCATCCAAAACGGAACCCCATTTACCAGAGAAGAATTTCGACAGTTCCTGAGTAACATGGAATACAGCACATTATTTCTGTGCCGTACCATCCCGCGTCGAATGTAATGGCAGAATGTGAAGTCCGGAATGTTAAGCAAGGTCTCCTCAAACAGACTCATGGAACTTTGCAAACCACCTTGGATCGTCGCCTGTTCTCTTGCCGCAAGAGACCGACTGAGTCGGCACAGAAATCACCGGCGGTAGTAATGTATGGTCGGTCACTACGAACGAGACTGCACCCACTTTTTCTGAACCCACGAGAAAGAGTGGAGAAAAAGCAGGTGAAAATGTGTGTGGAGGAGAAGATGCCAGAGGAAAGGTATTAATGATTTTGATCCAGTTTACACAAGGCTGCCTCAGGAAACAAGCTGGCAACCTGCTACACTCGTCCTCAACGAGTAACCGAGCGAAGCTACAGCTGAAGGACGGCCGTGTGGTGCGTCGCCGTTTTGATTATATCCGGCCACGCTCAAACGACTTACAAGAGTGCGACCAGAAGGCGACTGCTACTGATCTAGAAGGACGGAGAATTGGCCTCACAAAACCAGTAAAAACAAACGGATACGGAGGAACCCCAATTAAGACGCTCAAAAGGCACGTCTAAGATAGTTGATCGTTATCAACCCGGAGTCTGTAGACTTGACCAGGAAAGAGATGAGTGTTACGTATGCACACGAGTATCGATTCCGGAACACAGGCCCTCACATGACTGGGTGAGAATGATCTTGCATTATTTTACTTATTTCACTGGTTTTCATTTCCGGCGATTCTACGGATTATAACGAAGGATGATCCTAATAAATCTGTTCCATCATAAGCGTACGCGTTATGTCCCTTTTCTTGACTAAAGGTAAAAATTTCATCGTATTATAGTAAATATTGCCAGAGTTCGTAGTGATACATCAGGCGACATGGTCGCTGAAATGTACCAGATGAGTTTAGCTTTCAACATTATACATGACAGTTGCCTTGTGCCTCTTTGACACGACTTAATGGCAACCTACAGAAGCATCGCCTTGCTGGTCACCAGCAACAGGCAAACACCGTGGTCGCCAGGCTCCTGAGGTTACGACCATTTACCGCAAAGTTCAGTACGAAGTCAGTGACATGGTTGAATCTCTTTTTCAGACCACCCATTGCGTTAGGTATAGAGCACTTCATTTCACCAAGTTACATCGTTTTATCATACTAATGCGGACAGTGAATAGAACAGGGAAGTGTGCATGGATTCACGCTCCTCAATGACAAATGTGCGAATGGATTGAATGCATAAAAGCGAAGACGCAATACTAACAGCAGCGGATCACTTGAAAGAGCATGTTGTAGATATGGGCTGACTCCCAATTTGTCAAGAAGCTGGGGTGGCAAATGTTCACATTGGTACGTAAAACATTAGCCTAATCTCTAACGACAACCGTGGAGCCACGATACATCGTACCTGCATTTTAGGCTTTTTAAGAATTGTGGCTCGCAAATATGTATTTCCAGTTTGTTTCTGGTGTACTATTGCTCATGATATCGTTTTGAATCCATTCAAATGCTCCCATTCTCCTAACTCATCCAGATGGAAATCAATCCATATCTTGAAAAGTGTAGACTCGGAAACTGTCAAATGAACCGGCTGGATGTCATTAGATGGTGATCTAGTCGCAGCTAGGTTCACGTTGGAAAACTGGGCGTCAAGTACCACTGACTGCATGGTGTTAAAATTTCAAACCAGCAATGAGTCTTGAGGAGGAGAATGGACGCAAAGTGCTTAATGGGCTTCTACTTGTTGGCTGGCTTACAATGAAGCTGTTTGAAAACTATCATCCCGTACTTTTTTCTGGCATATTGATTATTAGAGTAAAACTCTGATTGCTACGTGAATCACAGAACTCCGAAAAGACACTTATCTCTTTTATATTGGCAAAAGTACATTGGTAATCATAATGGATATGTAGTGCCGCTCCTACTCCATTGGTGGTTCAACTGAATCTGCCACCAATACTTTCTGCTATGCACTGAAACGAGCAGGCAGCGCTTGCAACAATAAGACAACGCACGAATGTTTTCCAGTAGTGCATTCAGTATGCACTCCTCCATCACACATCATACTGGGGAGGTGATAAATGTATTGGATGTTCAGCAGAGTACGCTAGTCGTTGTTCAGTGGCAGTGTCAACTAGTGAAGGCCATACAGAAACCTGTCAAGAAGGAAAGCTGACTACGTACTGCGCTTACCTTTCACCATCAACTATGTCTTCCAACATGCCAGATTACAACCACGATTCAACGTGATGCTTTGGATTCGGTTATTGCGAGAGTTCCCTACAGCATCTCGGAATGTCTAAGGTGTATACTAGGACATTTGACTTACATTTTCACTGATGAGGCCGTGTCGCATCACAGAGTAAATCTCGTACATCTTGTTCGCTGGTTCGATTGTCGTGTGTATCAGAACCAGAGTGAATCTTTCAAGGTATTCGACAATAAAACAACGATTGCCTACTTCAGTTAAACTAAGGTTCGATGACTCAGCGACTGTGACCCAGCAACTGTGAACAGACTGGTGATCGCTCGAGTCGGACGAGTCTGGATGATGTCCACAACTTGGGTGGTATCAGTGACCGCATTTGCCAAGGTTTACTTCAAAGTATAACGTAATTCTAATTGAAGTTTTGTGCGGATATCCATACACTTCGTAAGCATTCCAGAATCCAGCCATAGTGATCATCGCCGTCCAATCGGAATGCACTTGGGTTCTTTATGCAAACAGCTGCAACGAGAGCGAATTATTATAATTCAGACAATCCGGTTGAAATTTATTGGCAATTTGAGGAGAGATAATTCCAAGTGATGGATATCAGGAAGCATCACGACTCATCGCTGACAGTGAAGGATTAAGTTCTTAGTAGATTTTTGAGCTAAACTGACCTAGATTTATATGAAATGGGAAAAGCGATGACAAGTGAGCAATTTGTCTTTCAGGTCCTCAACCTCTGGCTAGTGGATTTGGTAAGACTTCCGCATTTTTGTATTTACAATCGAGTTACTGCGAAGCCAACAAGTTATATTTCCCATGAAAATGAGGCGCACCCAAGGTTTGGAAATTAAGTCTTGCTTCTAGATTAGAGTTAAGTAACCAGTGATCTCTTTGAAGTGTCACTGGGATGGAGAATGTTACTAGTTTGGTGAAGCTCGATGAGTGAACCTCGTGCACTGAGTCCAGATAGAGTCCGAGTACAAACTAGTGAGTCACTGATTGCAAGTTTGCAGCACATTCACACTAATACGAATTTCGAGACGCAGTACGAGGTCAACTGCGAGGCAGGTCGAATCGCCGTGTCAGTAAAATGACGGCGATGCGAAACGAACCCCAGGTGAAACAGCCGATTTCCACTTAACTAATGAGAACCACGACTTTTGTAAAAGAAGGATAACGTTGCCACACAGATAGTTACTTAGTGTTTGAATGGTGTTAATGCAAGCGCATATAGATTTCGTGGTATTACATTAATGTTTTTTGAGGATTACTATTTTCACATCCGACGACATGGTCGCTGATATGTAGCGCATGATTTTAGCTTTCAGCATTACACATGACAGTTGCCTTGTGCCTCTTTGACACAACCTTATTGCAACGTGCTTTTGATCTTTGTTTATCCCCCCTGTGTATTCCGGTATCTAGCTATGTTGATCGCCTCATTGTGAGCGATATGCACTCGGGTTATTTTTATGCAAATTGCTCTAACGAATTCGGATTTTTGGAATTCCGACCATGCAGTTGAAATTTATTAGGGCTTTGTTATGATAGAATCTCGTATGAAATTAAAGATAGTTTTCTTGCTCGTTGTGGAATTGTGAATATATGTTTAGGTCATCTACCACTTTTGTTCATTATATTTTATATACTGATTGCTGGTAGTCTTTCAGATGCGAAAAGTTTTTGGCTTGTGATCTGCTGAGCTTATAGCTTACTTGATTGTTCTCTGCAAACTGGATTCCTGTGTGCGTAATGGCATAGCCATCATTCACTTGAGCTCCTGATTTGTGAGAATCTTCCTTCCGTTGGCTTTTGGAATTCGCATCTGACTGCTTACTAGGGTTGAAGCGGGAGCCCTTGGGATTCACTCAGTTGGGAGAACAGTGACCACAAATCCATCTCAGAAACGATGGATGATGATGCAGTGGCAAGTCAAGTTGTCTCCGTCAGGATGCATGCGTTAGATGACACCAGTTAGCGAGTCCCACTCACCAAATTCATGCACTCTCGTGCATGCGCTCGTGTGTGTACGATACTACGAACACCAATCACGTGTAATTACATGCGACCAAGACGATATATTAAATGACGATAGTCAGGAGCACAGCCCTCCTTTCGCACTGACACTAAGGCAAGTCTTTCAACTCGCCAGTCTGAAGTGATAACGAATTACCCCAACAGTATTTGCACCATGCGTGTCTATTAGTGGCGTAGTTTCTCCGGCCAACTTGAGCACCGAAGCTCCTAGTAGGTCTTACCTTGTGCTGTAATTGTACGCTGCTTGCAACACACGTGATATGCGAATAGCTGCAGCGTTCGCAGGTTCACGCAACAGATTGCTGTTCATACTTGGCTGAGGATAGCGCTGCGATTAGTAAAGTATCATCGACCAAAGGTTGATCATTATTAATGTATACTGGCTCTCGGAGTCGGGGTCCCCAGTAAGGAGAAGATATGAAAGAGGAGCGCTAATTAATCAAAGGAGTGTAATATTTTTTGTCTTCCTTCCCTGAGGTAGTACCACTGGACCACTAAGTTACAAAAAGGAGAAACGGGTACTGGGCTTCATTCTCTCCGTAGAGAATCAGCTTCCCGATATTTCTATTGCACCGACATCACAAGGGATTTATTTCTGTTTATTATGTCCGAATGACTCGTAGCTATCAGAACAGAACCAAGGTGGATCACCTAAAATTTCCCCCTTTATGGGTGCATAAAATCGAATTCTTTATTTGAGTTGACTAGAGATCTGTCAATTTTATCAAGATTTTCACATATACCATTCGTCCGCGGCATATCCAAACTCTGCGTAGCACGACCCTTAGAAGTAATATAAAGTGGAACAGACGCGCCCACAACAACAGTGCCCTAATACCGAGACCAAATGTGACCGAAAGACAGCCGTTGACATAATTACGCAAGGTAGCTTTGCACACATGTATTATGTGAAAGGCATGCTGTCAACGCTGTAGACGAAAGAATTACCATGAAAAGCGCAGCCAGCATTTCAAGATCATAGTGCGATGATCACATCAACTGCGTCTTCTGGCGTTGTGTTAAATACTCATCCAGAAAATGCTGTCGTGTGAAAGATTTGTGTCTCACAGCAGTTAACACATTACTACCTATTAGTAGATTGGCTTTATAAATGGATTTTTGGTGACTCATTTCAGGATACCTTGGTGGAAGTCCTTTCGGTAAGTTATGCTGATAGCTGGACACGCGTTCATGATTTCTTTCGATGAGGTCGCGGTTTTATTTGCTGTGATCTTTTGTGCATTTTCTCATTTATGTGTCATCGCTGGGTGTGTGTGAGAGGAAAAGCACTCATCGATTTAACCGCATAAGGTGTAACGATGTTCTGGTGTATTCAGGTGGCATGCAAACGCGGAATTAGGCTATGCTGGGGATTTTTGCAACAGTTGTGAAACGCCGATTGGAGTTGAAAGTTAGAAGCAAAATTTCTGCACTATTTAACATATGCTGGCGTTTACCATCCTTTTCTTCTTGTTCACCATTCCATCCGAATTCCCGAAGATAACGATACCATGATTGGGATTTTTTCATACATTGTCCACTGATATTACCTTACGATCGCTACTAGCTGATATCATGGCGACGTCAGTCCGGCAAACTGGTGTTCTCGCAAAACTGTTTGACTCATATTTGATTCCCTGAAAGAAACCGAAGTTACAGTTTATTGCCAAGTTGTTCTATTGCACACAGGAATTCATAGTGCGATAGCTGATTAGATTGCATTACAGTACTAAATACCAAACATTCTATCTGAACGTCAGTTGCATTTCCCAGGTACGAGACATTGGATGCACGACAGATTTCGACAAAGCATCCTGAAAAGCATCTTGAAAATGTCGTACTCTAAAATCCGTATTTATTTCCGACTGAACATGTACCACCAGTACCGATGCATTGGGTTGAATACCTGTCCACCGCAATCATGCTGAGTGGTATCTTTTGAGCTTAAGTAAGTACAGTCAATATCGAGGTCTGATGTATAGAGATAAGAGGCAGAAAAGGAAGGGGTGACAGGTCTCTCTAGTTGTAGCTTGGAGAGTTGTGACTCGCCCGATGAAGCATGCATTCAGGAGCGCAGGACCCAATTAATCGATTGCTTGAAAGTATCTCCTCTTATGCACTGAATTTGAATGGTACCAGTGCATCCGCTTTACCATCAATCAAGTTCTTTGATGATGATTAGTTGCGCTCGTTGCCCTCCGTTAGTATATTATCTGGCTCTCACCAAGTCATTTTTGTTCGTCGCAATCAGCCGACAATTCAGATATGTTGACCAGCTATCCGGAAAAGCACCAGACAGCCGTTTCGCCCTGTTGGGGCTTATCAGTGGTGCGCATCCTTCGGTCCTCTGCGGAGGATCGAACCCATGACTCCTAGTGGCTCTTCCCAACTAGCCCGCAGCTTATGCAACTGCGCCATGGAGGACGGTATCTGACTATCGTGAATTGTTAGCTAAATGCGAAATATCCTGACCCATCCTCCACTGCCATGCAGCCACCTGCCATGCGGATGACAGCGGTTGGCCTTCCGGCGTCAGGACTTCCCGGTTACGGCAGCCATGAATCGACATAGTATTTTGTGGAATCCGTAAGGGCGAATTGGTGTTACTTATGAGTGGAAGGATTTTGGTGAGTATTTTTGTTCGTCGCAATCAGCCGACAATTCAGAAATGTTGACCAGCTATCCGAAAAAGCACCAAGCGGCCGTTTCGCCCTATTGGGGCTCATCAGCGGTGCACATCCTTCGGTCCTCTGCGGAGGATCGAACCCATGACTGCTAGTGGCACTTGCCAACTAGCCCGCAGCTGATTGCGACGAACAAAAATACTCACCAAAATCCTTCCACTCATAAGTCTCACCAAGTCAGTTGGCTGAGCCATAAACGTGAACGGGTCCCACTTTTAAGTGAGAAGAAAATCTTCAGTTTTAATGGCTTTATCACATGAAAGAACTTTGTTGTATAAATTTGTCAAAATAATGGTTCCGACTGTTGGGTCAATCAGATTACCGGAAAGCTAAATTATTTTTATCTTCAACTTTTAGCACGAGGGTTTTTCCAAACCACCCCCACGACAACAACGACAACAACGACTACAACAACCACGACCCAAGCAACTACGGCCGCGTGGGAATACCAAGAAGTGGACTCGGATGACTCATGTGCGTTCACTTCGGTAATTTAATGCATTGAACCACCTACATAGGTACTTCCTTGGCTACCATGTTCACAAGAGGAGGAGTTGGGAAAAATCTAACTACTTAAGCTATTCCTTAAGTAATGAAGGGCGCAGAGGAGAGATATTAGCTGCCTTCAACAAACGTCTCTTTAGGTAGTCACACAAGCGTAGGTAGCAGGCGGTCTACTTCGGATTCAGCGTAGTTTTGTCCCTCCTGATAACGGCCTTTGTTCAGAAGTACCCACTCATGAATTCTGCCGAGAAGTGAACCATAGGCGGTGACAAGCGTTGTGAAGCTGCTTCCAGTGATTATTAGTAACTGCGCGACATGGGCTGTGTAAGGAGATAGAGGCTACCATTAAAATCGATGCTTATGTTGCTATGGTTAGAGGAGAGTTCATCGTACCCGATGTATTACTTATGAATGTATAGAAGATAACACCGGTAAGCCAACTTAATGGAAGCAGTCAATGAGTTTCTAATTGGGCTCCTTCAGCTCTGTCGAAGGTAATTGGATAACCCATGGTTCCAACATACTTGCGAACCTAACTGTGGTCAGGGTGTTATTCGGACGCATTTCCTGCGGCACAGAATTAAAAACCATTGCCTAATACGAAGAGGATATTAGTCACACTGGTGATTGATGTCCAGAAAGCAGGTTTAGCCACTAAACAACTTGCGCCTAAAGCTGTCCATCTCAGCACCGGACCAAAAGGGACATAATTAAATTTTTACCGCAATAGCCCTTCCTCGGTTAGGATACATTTGAGCAAACCCTTCGGCCAAAATCAACGTGTTCTGTCCCTGCCCGCAAAATTCCGTGCATTCATCTGACCGAAATATGTCCAATGGCCTTTCAAATTGCCTATATACAGATGCCAAATGATATCTCCGATGCCTGAATTCAAATCCGGGCAGAGGTTTGTCGCCTACAGTCTAATGAGACCGTGTGAATACCTCTAATGTGTCCGAAGAAAGATGTATCTGGTTAACTGAAGCTGGTTCCCATTCTGACACTGCGTTAGGTGGAAGACTGCCGAACTATTCGTTTTAAGTAAGATTACTATGGTAACCATGAGAACTACAGTGCTTGGGGCAACCGGTTTCTTTGGACAGCAACACATAAGCACAACAGTGACTATTCTTTATTTGGACAACTCTCAGGCTTGTTGGTTCCAGAGGGCGAATCCTAGGTACTAATACCTTTTTTGTAGTCTGCGTGCAACATGGCGATTCATGACAGGTTCGTAGCAACGTGAGCGGTTCATGTGAAAACAGAAGAAGCTCAGAACGAAATCATAGGTCCTCGTGACAATCTAGTGTCCCATTTTTGTGATTATCCCCCCGAAGCACCTCAACTAGGGCCACTGAGTTCTGTTGGTAATTTTTATCAATATGTTAGGCGGCCACTTTTCGGCTTCGTATGGATTAAAGCCTTTATGGCTTCCAACAATTTGAGGACATCTGAGGTAGAAACGGTTGGTACATTGTGCTCGAAAATTTGATCATATGCTGGAAATCCTAAACTATGAATTATGATAACAATACGTATATTTCCCGGCTGTACAAGAAGCTCTTCCCGGACTGTGGACATGTCATGGGTACAATAATTCGCGTGCTCATGCATGAGCGAGATGTGTATTCTGGGGTGCGTGATATCAAAACAATTTGGGAGCACATAACTTTTGTTGTTGTTGACTTTTGTGTACCACCTTTACTCATTGATCATATATTCGTAAGTAATATGGGGTTTTTGTGTAGGCTCGTCGTAGTTAGACACAGGCAGACAGCCACCAGACATCCAGGAAAGCGCTTTCCTGATTATATATTCCTTAGTCCATCTTGGAAGAACTTGTATGATGATTTACCTGATGGAAACATGGTCATTATCGCATTCTGGTCCAGGAATTTGCAAAGGTGTATGTGGAATGATCTTGCATTTCTGCAAGACCTGATTGTGGCTGGTACGCTATTCCACACGACAGCGTACCTGACGAGGAAGAAGTTAGATCGGACAGCTGTCCTGGTTCTGGGTACAGTTAATGTACAGGTCTTGTTGCGCATATTCCGAGTGAAGTTACGTTGTAGTTAATGTGTACACAGATTGGAGTATGTCTTTTGGTTTGTGTGGTTGTGTATCAGCATCAGGTTATATTTCAGTCGTCGCAAACAATGAGGTTCGAGCTTAAGCTGCTGGCAGCGCTCTTGATAACTCAAGGTGGTTGATTTACTGAACAAGCGCTTAGTGAATGTTCTTTGCAGGTTATCCAAAGCTTTCCTATCACTCATACGCATGTTCCCATGGATGCTACTGCAGTATTCAAGGACAGGAAGTGTAAGTATTTTGAAAAGCTCGATTCTGGCAGGGGTTGTATAGTTTTTATGGCATGTATTGGCCATAGATTGTTTGGCACATACTATTTGTACTCAGCTTGATCTGAGAAATTAAAGTTTGAAGAGTATCATATGCCTACATCACAGTTGGATAGTTTCACACAGATACCTTCACTGTTCAGTTTAACAGACTCTTCAGGGATCAACTATCCGTGTGACATAATGCGTGATAAAGCAATCATGATATGCAACGTTATTTGAGTATCTAAGGCACAAAGTTTCTTCTGAGCGCGATAGTTCTAACTGCTGCATCTTACTACTCTTGTTGCTTTTAGAACTCCAACTATGAAAATGATGCCAATGAAAGTCCTCTGATGGCTTTTGATCTTATATTTGCTAATGTGTTAACTAAAGCAATAAAAGCGATTGTGGTAAACTCTTTCGTTTTAACGGGAAATTGCTTCATGTGAGCAGTCGCGATACTTCCCAGTCTTACAGTCATACCTAATAACAAGCCAAGCGGTCGACTTCGTTAAACATTATATGCTTGTCAATTAGTGGGTAAGCTCAGCTGTGCATAAAATCAAACCAACATAGCCAATCGTAGAAAGTGAAGACTACTAGTTAACTTTTGTTTTTTTAGATAACTCATTCCTGGTAACCAGCAACCTGTTTATGATAAAAGATAGTGATGAAAGGGATCCGAAGTGGTCAAAGGGATGGAAGAATGGTTAGAGTAGCAATAGGAAAACAGATTACCCAGTTAAATTTCCAACCAGGTTCATGGATCAAGGGCACCAAAATGAAGCTTAACCGATTCATCACTTGTAGGAAACTTGCTACCTATGGCAGCGTATTTAGTCCAGTGGGAAACTGCTGTATCAGTAATAACACATCTGACTTGATTAATAATAAATACTGTGTCAGCTGTGCACCGAAACGGCGCTTCACTGCCGTGCGACCACCACCAGTCGCACGCGGACGGAGTATAACGTAAGTACGCCCACCTCTACGCAGATTGAAACCCGCGTCACAAGATTACGAGGCAAGCTCGTTGCCTCTAGTCTACGGACGGACATCTGCCTTGAATATGTTGGTTTGGAAAACCAGTTGCATCTCTGCTTGCATTGAGAACCACATTTAATTGTGGGTCTTAATGCGAATGAAACAGAGCTGTCCTGAAAAGTGCAGGATTAGATTGATGGAGGCCACAATTTTACCCTAATAGATTCATAAATAAGCCAATTTCCCTATAAAATACCCAGATACAGACTTGCCAGGTGCCATTTACATAACGCTTAAAGAGTGAAAAAAACATAAAGGACAGCTATTTCATTACAAAAGTTGGTTTTATCGCCTGATGGTGCATTTCACCATTTAATTGAGATGTCTGTCGCTGCTCTGTAGTTTGTTCAGTAGTTTCAAAACAGAGCAACCATTCAAATCGAGCGGGAGCCTGAGTTCACCTAGTCACTCACATGCTCGTCTGCGTTCGACATCTCACATGGACAAAACTGACCCAGCCACTTCATCGGGCTGATAAGTAAGAACCGCAAACAACTTGGGTCCGCACTCTCAAGTACTCAATTTTATGGAAAAAAGCTCATTTCTATCCATAGCTGCACATGATCGACGTCATATATGGGTTTAAACACGGGTGTTGGCCAAAATTGACTCGTATGAAGCCGCTTAACCTTAATAAATCTTCATGTTGCAGGTTCTAACGATGAGAGCCACGTAAAATGCTGGATAACTAACGGATGCATCACTTAGTTTGAACAATACAACGGTGTTAGTGTTCAGGATAAGGTTCCCGTTCAAATTTGAAGTAAGTATTTCAACGTACTAAAATATGTTAGGGATGTGGATGTGTTTTAAAGTAGCAAGATGGATAAAAGGAGTTATCGTTGGATAGACAGCCTAAATGATGCAGTGTAATCAGTTCAAGGGGCGAGTAGAGAGTATGTTGAAGATTTTTATGCGTCTTATTTTCCCCTTACTAGTGGAATACTTTTGTGAGGATGAGCTAATGATCTTAAGATCACCCTTGAATTATGAGATAAGAGTGAGCTAGCAATGACCATCTAAAATAGATACAAGAAAATCAGGCTAAAGGCAACGCACTCTCGATTTCAGTCGAGTATCTGGGCATCCATATACCTAAGCGGTGATTTCGATTTACCTCAAACTTAGTCTATATTTCTCCCTTAACGCGCAGAGAAACATTGTCAAAAGGACTAAGCCAAGGCAGCTAAAATCACAAAAAGTAAGTCGTTTTCACTTGTTAAGTGAAAAAGCAGTTTTAGTTAGTCTTGAGGGAGTGTTTTGTACGCTAATGTTTCACGCAGTCCTTAGAAAAAAGTTCATGGTCGTTTAATGACAGTTGTAGACAAGATACACACAGTATGGTAGGTCAAACGGTCAGGGAGTGGATCTGCTGCTGTATGAAACTCAATTGCTCTCTCACTTCAGCCGTAAAATCCTGGCTCAGGTTTTGCAGCAGGCCGGACAGGGAAGTTCTAGAGGCATGGCAGCGCACAGACTTATGTATTGACTCTACCACAGTGGTTTCTGGGGTCATGCACAAGCAAGGAGTAAACTCATCAGTGAGTACGGATTGTTGGTTGTTTTCGTGATTAGCGCGATAATGCTGAGTGAAAACAACGTTTTTATACCAGGTCAGCGAAAACACTAACCGTTGTTAACACGCCGAGCCATACAAGGCCACAGTGGAGTCAGGATCAGGAAAAGTGTGCGGACAGTGAAACGTGGGTCGACAGTGAACTAAATTAAGCAAGCGCTTAAGATAATGCTGAGTGTGCTAACCAGGAAGGTTCCAACTTCGCAGATCTAGCAACTGGAAAAATAAAAATTTAATTTACTCCGTCCGTGTGTATCAAGGGAATATACCTCTATAGTGGCCTTGAATGATAAGGAAAAAACCAGCGTTCAAATAGACATTCTGTGAACATGTTGCTTTGTCAACATCCCACGTTCAATTTTGTCACAAAACGTGTGTTCACAAAAATTCGACCAAGAATAATCCGCGCTAATTATACCACAAATCGAGTGATATGAGCCTTAACGCAGTTTGTCAATCAGATACTCATTAATTTTCGCCCGCAATGAAGAAAATGTAACCAAATACTCATCTAAATCTAATCCAGATCGCACTGAGTGGTCAGCCGTGGACTTCGCATGAGAGACCTTACGTACGGGTGCGTACATGTGGAATATGTGAGCCGTGAAAAGATTTCGGGGTCATTACGCCCAATAACCTGAGCGGGACAACATGATAGCCAAACTGCAGACATCACACGCACCTGACATGCGTGGGCATAACTTTAGTTCCGAAGCGTCAAAGGGATTTCTGGCGTCTGACTTATAAGTGGAAACCTCCATACGGTTCCGATAGTCCGTCTCTGGTCAGCGGAGTTGTCACTTCCGCTTTCACCAGTTTGGTTGCACGCAAACCGCACGCAGCGAGGTAGGCGAAAAGAAAATCTTCCTCATAGTTCACCTACCAAGATTGTCTTTAATTTGATTTAGATGGTCTTTGAAAATTTAGATCACATTACGCGCGACGGGAAGAAGAGGAATGTACACCCGTCATCCGTCTGATGTGAAGGATCTTATCCTGAAGACATATGAAGTGGGCGACGACTGGAAGGGCATTGCATCTCTTATTACACGTAAGCGTGAATACATACAGAATTTGGATTAGAACATTAGAATTGAATGATGCGACAAGGGATCGAAGCGCGTCACGTCACAAGTGTCTGTCAGACACTCACGTGGATTGCTTGGTGGAATGGGTGGAATCAGAGCCTACGGTTACCTTGGCAACTCTTCGGTTACGACTGAAGGTGGAGTTCAAGATGGACGTGAGCGTCAGCACAATCGCTGGCTACCTATACGGTCGACCCATGACTGAATAAATCATATGCGATACCTGAATCCCTGAACACGATGGATAGCAAGAGGCTGAAGAAGTCGCACGTGTTGAACTTGATGAAGTTGGAGTCAGAAGGACGGTGAGCGATATGGATAGATGAGACGAACTTTAATCTCTCCTGCGCTCGCACAAGAGGACGCTCAGCACGTGACACCCGTGCACATTGCACGGTACCGAACACGGAGACAAACTCTGCACCTGATCAGCGCGATGAATGAGGATGGATTGCTCGGATGTTATGTTCTAAGAGGCAGTTAAAATAAAGAAGGATGTGCGCGGTGGTTGCGGCTACTGCTTGAAAACAATGGCATCATTCCCGCCGAAAGATGTCTCCTTATTTGTGATAACGCACCGTGTCACACCTATCTGGATCGTACGTTCTAAGAGGAGCCTTACAGCGCAGGAAGACTTCTACGACGGGCACCGTACTCTCCGCAAGTGAACCCACTCGAAGGCATTTGGAATATCACTAAGACCTAGGTTAAACAAACCATGAGGCGGCAGTATTCCGAATTGCTCCGAGGGGATCCGGATGTTGTACTGAGCAAGAGTGAATGGAGGATACAGTTGTTGGAACAGGTTGTTGCAGAAGCACCTGTCTGCGTGACGCTGCACTAGTGTCAACAAATGGTACAGCGTGTACGAAATCACTATACATGTGCTTTGCACCTACTCGATCTGTAACCCGTTCAACACCACTGAAATGTTTATTGTTAACGTTCACCGATGTTTTCGTTTAACAGCAATGTGGGGTCACCACGAGTGGGGTACACCGTGGCTTTCAGTTGGAATTGCCTCCGGCTCTGCGAAGATTTATTCGGGGATAGCAACAGTTACTGTAAACTACGGTTACAGTGGGTTCTTGCTGCAGTGATGGACCACGTGTTGTTACCCGGTCGGTATGTAGTACATTGTGAGCTACCGATAGTGCGAAGACATGTCACACGCTGTTCCAAATAACTTAGGCGAAATTGTACACGTTCCTGGGCGTATATCCGGTGTAAACCCGAAGGAATAAGACCGGGAGGTATGCGGATGGGAGCCACGTTTCATCAACATAGCCGGCCCACACTCCTTCGCAGGCAAACACAAGCACGCTGTATTTGGGAATCAAGCGCACACAAGGCGGTGGCTGGACCGTAGTCCGCTCCACACTGACTGCATGGAACCAGTCTTTGATCCTGACACGGCCACAAGGACCGTGCAAACCGTCCCCTCCAGCAACGACCAACTGTCTCCTGGAGCCAGTATGGACGAGGTAGTGGGTAACAGACAGGTAGGCACCTTGTCAACATGCACATCAAGCGCAGCCACACCGGGGATATCAAACAACAGTCAAACACTTGAGAGAGATAGAAAGAAAAAGAGAAAAACTCGATTAATGCATAAGGAAACGGTGATATAAACCTTAATTAAATAGCATATGTGAGAAGTTGTTTACAAACAAATCCTAGCTAAGTGCACGAGGTCAGGAAGTATAGTTCACGGAATGCCACGAACGCAAAAATGTTATGGAAATCGAATACAATTGGCTTAGGCGATGTGTGCAAGTTAATGGAATAGAGTACAGGGAGATATTTATATGAGAAAGAAAAGCATTAAGGTAAAAACTGTAAACCCACCACCTGAAATAAAGAGACTTAGCATGCAAGCACGCGGTTAGTAAATCGAATTCAGCGTGCCTACAAACGCTGTGCAGGCTCGCCGTAATTCTCTGCAGGACCCGTCGTCGCTTCTGTAGTGGCACCTAATGGCATAGCTCATGGCCCACTAGACATCCATATGAGAAAGAAAGGCATTAGGAGAGAACCGAAAACCCACCACCTGAAATAAAGAGACTTAGCATGCAAGCATGTGGTTAGTAAATCAAATTCAGCGTGCCTACAAACGCTGCGCCGGTGCTGCCTACGTTCACTGCGGGACCCGTCGTCGCTTCGGCAGTGGTCCCGAGTGACCTCTCTCATGGCTCACTAGGCCTGCCTGACTAAGGCACTCGCGACCGCATGTTCTATATATATATATATATATATATATATATATATATATATATATATATATATATATATATATATATATATATATATATATATATATATATATATATATATATATGCACGCAGATTGGGTCATTAACCATAGGGTAAGTACGCAGGTTGCACCTGAAGAAAAAATCTGAACGCGTAAATTAAATTATCTGTGCTTACTGACTATGGAGACAGTAGCTCAAGCATAAGTGAATTTTCTATCAGACTAATTCACATGGTAGCAATACAAAGAGCAAAGAACAACTTGAGTCCGATGTACATTGTTGCTGTCTATAGGGCGAATGTACACGCTTTCTTGAAACGTACTGGGATGAAGAGCAAATGTGGCTTTAATGGTGATAGCTGGTCGGAACCCGTCACATAGTTACCAGGGATACACCTCCCGGTGCTCTCAAAGGTGACGGAGTTCAATGGTTCAATGGTGTATGATGGGATAAAATGCATAACTTTACAAGACCCACAGGATGGATACGCAAAAGAAAATTAAAATCAAAATGTTCCAACGTGGAACGTAAAGTATCAGTGGTTAAATCAATACACTTTAACAAAGTGTTGTGTATCGTTTATCACTAAGATGAAAATCTAAGTCTTTCGAATGTCGTCATGTCTGGTGCGTTCACCACATAGTTTGGTAATGCATTCCAGTGAGAACAGATTCTAAGTGAGAAAAAATACTTTCTACAATTCAAACGAGAGTGTTGCGTCATTAGTTTCAGGTGGTTGCCTCGGTTTTGTTTGTATGGGGCTAGAGTCAACAGCGATGTACATGGATGCTCGCTTTCGGTTAATATCCGGTATGTGAGAGTAAGATCACCGCGAAGCCGTCGGTATTCTAATGAGAACACCCCGAGTACACGAAGACGCATTTCGTAACTTATAACGGATAGTTCACGCGTTGCTTTTGTGGCTCTTCTTTGGGGCTGTTCCAAGAGGCGGATGTCTCGTTTTAACCATGGACACCAGGCCTGAATTGCATATTCAACATGAGGACGAATGTGGGAGTTAATCAACAAAGGTACTAGCTGTCGCTCAAAAGTGCCGAGAGCTCGCCTCAAAAGTCTCCAGTTCAAGTTCGCAACACACTTGCTGCTTTCGAACACTGGAGCGAATTTCCAAGACTCTCTTGCACGATTATACCTAGGTCGCGTTCACTATGCACGTGTTGCATGACATGTTGCCCCAAAAAGTATGTGTTAACGAAGCTGTTGTGCACCGTCAGCAGGTGACACTTTGCAGCGTTCAGTGGGAGCTGGTTCTTTTCTGCCCATTCGTTAATCCGGGTCAGATCTTCCTGGAGGTAGACATGGTCGGATGCTGAGCGAATAGCTCTCCATATTTTAGCGTCGTCTGCAAATATTTGCATTGGAGATAGAATGTCTGCTGGAAGGTCACTGATGTAGACTAAAAATGGTAGCGGGCCGAGGACGGATCCTTGTGGAACACCACTGGAGACGTAAAGGCTTTCGGAATAGGTGTCAGCTACTCTTACCTTGATTTCTCTGCCGTGTAAGTAGTCTTCCAACCAAGTGAGCAGGGAACCGTTGATACCGTTGATCATTGCTGAGACAATAATGAGATATTCGGAAAAACGTAACATCGTGGCAAAGGAGTAACATGACTCCTGTCAGTATTGGTTATGTGTTGCCAACCCACTGCCTGTGCGTGGAAGTTGGACAAAAACAGCGGAGATTGGGGCCGGAACCGATGCCTTTCATCTCGACTTTTCAAAAGCCGCGAACCATTTTCATTACCGCATCCATCTCCAAAACCTGCAAAAAGACGGAATTGAGGACGCAAAACTTGGATGGATCGGAAACGCCCTTCTGAAACGAGTGCTGTATGTTCCGGTTCAGGTCACAATGTCCGATCTGTTTGAAGTGGAATGTGGCGTGTTACACAAGAATCGGTGTTGGGGCCAAGAGTAGACTTAATCTTCATTAACGAGTTCGCGTGTGTCATCGAATCGGACTTCGTGCTTTTCGCTAATTACATCAAGATATGACAGGTGATCGGTAATCAGGATGATCACAACCTGCTACAACGAGATCTAGAGCCAGTTTCTGGATAACCAACGACGAATCTAACCCAGTTTAACGCGGACAGGTACATAAAGGCAACAAGCGTAGGAACCGATAAAAGCTTTGTAACCACATGTGGAAGGCCACTTCACAGGATCGGTACATTGGGATGGTGACGCGAGGCTAGTTCGGCTGTTCGGAGTAGCCTTGAAGGTGTCCAATTTATGAGAAACAAAATGATGGTCTCTAACGGGGGTGTTAGGGCTGTTGGAGACTTTCATTATCCCGCGAATGTCCAGTGCGTATGTGGGACTAATGTGGAGTGCGCGAATCGGGCCTGGAAACTCTGTGTACAACGCGATCTGGGTGAACTGGAGGCCACACAGCGAAGTCAGTAAAGATGGTCAAGACCTTATACCATTTGTCGAGATAACTGCGGTTGAAAAAATTAGGATATGCAGCGGAAGGAATCTTCGACTACTAGGTGAACTCATCCTGATCTATCTGCTCTTAAAAATCCCTAGACATGTTTGCCGTCACCTGTTGAAAGTCAGCCGCAACATAAAAGGGGAGCTCCAGCTGAAATTCGACACTAAATACAATCGGTTGGAATGTCACCGGAAATTGTTTGTCTTCCCAATTTGTCAGCTGTGAAACGCTCACCCGAATTTGTCATTTCTGCGCTCATATCATCCAATTAAAAAGTACAACCCTACGATGCAATACACCATGTGCAATAAGTGATACATATTCTGTTTACGAACGACGCAAAGAGCAGACAATTATTATGCTCACCACCTTCAAACATTTCAAGCTCGTCACAGTTGGTGCTTCGGAACATTTGGGAGCATTTTCTGAACTTATATGGACAATAATACCTCAGTCTCCTTCACAGTTTATCTGTAAAACGTGTTGCCCTAATACGGGTGCTGTTAAAGCGGTAGTACAGTGTCAACAGATGGCATTTTGCAAGGTTCAGACGAGCTTGTTCATTTTCACACATTTGTAAATCTGGTCCAGGTCGTTCTGAAGACAGATACGATAAGAAGTTAACCAGTTCTCCAGATGTTGATATCACTTGCAAATTGCCGCATCGGTGATTGAATATTTACTGCGAAGTCATTGTTTTAAACGTAAAATAGTAGTGAGCCGAGGAGGGATCCTTGAGATTCACCACTGGAGACGTACACAATTTTGGAGTGTGTGCCAGCAATTATTGCTGTGATTGTTCACTCGCGTAGGTAACGTTTCAAAAAGGGGAGCAGGAAAGCGTTGATACCGTAGACGCCAAGCTTTCGGAGGAGAACTGAGGGCCTGATGTTGTCGAATATCTAAACAGAATTCCAGCAAGTCACACCTTGATGAATTCATTCGTCAGCCACTGTCGTCTATGCATCCTGAGCAAGGAACAGATTGGTAAGACAAGATTGTCTGCTTCCGAGACCATGTTGAAGATTGCAAATTATTTGCTGACGTTTAAGTTATCGTGTCATTTCGTTTGCGGATACCGATTTCATGACTTTTGATACAACAAGGTGAAGCGTACTAGGTCGATAGATCTCATTATCCAATTGTTTGGTTCCTGTGTATATCGGAGTGAAGATTTCATTTTTGCCATTCAAATGAGAGTGTGTGGAATCAAGCAGACACTGGACAATGAACAAAGAACAATGATTTATCACGGGATAAAAGCAAGTGCTTGACACGTCCCGTAGGATGGTTGAGGTGAATATGATGAAATCAAAATATGTCTGGGTCATCTACCGAACGTCTGCCGAGATGAATAGTTTGATAATTAACATCAGTGTAAAATTAAAATAAATTATCGAGCGTAAACGTTCAGAAAGACACTGGGGTGCAGTGATCATTGAGGTAAAGAGTGAGCAAATTAGGATATGGTCACTCACTTAGATCCGTTTGATACATAAATCCTGTTGTAATGTATCCTTGGCGTAATCCACAGTAGGGGAGTTTAGGTAACGAAATGTTGGGAGCTAAGAGCAACATCTAATCGTTTTTTGAAAACATCCAAGGTGGGAGAGGATACAACTGAGTATGGGAGTGCGTTCCAAGGTTTGCAAACGCGAAGGGAAAAGTAATTCCGTCGACACTCTAGACGGCTATATTGTTCCTTCAACTTTAAGCAGTTACCCCTGAGCTGCGTGTTGTGGCTAAGTATCAGCAAATGGCGGCATACGTGGTTGGGGTCACTCAATATTTGATACGCTAATATGAGATCACCGCTCAGTCTTCGATAGCGCCCGCTGAAAATTCCCAGCAACTTCAGCCTTCGGTGGTAAGAGTGATAGCGCAGGCCCTTCACATTTTTTGTTGCTCTCCGTTGTGGTGCCTCTATCGCTTCTAGGTCCCGCTTCAACCAAGGTTGCCAAGCTTGGATAGCGTATTCAACATGCGGGTGCACGTAGGAATTGTGCATCATTGGGAAGATTGATGGGTCACATCTCCCGAATGCATTTCGCAGTATGCCGACATGCTGGTTGCCTCTTTTCGCAGCAACCTCAGCCTGTTTTGAACAGTTGAGGTCGCTCTGTACGATCACACCTAGGTCACGTTCCTGGGAGCTATTCTGCAGTCCTTTGGTCCCAAGTGAATAGGTATAGTTATGACGATGGCGTAATTGTACAATGCGACATTTGTCTACGTTGAACGGTAGGGCGTTTTGAACTGACCAGTTCGACACTGTGTTAAGATCGTGCTGGAGCCGTTCATGGTCTTCCGGTCCTCTGATCCTTCGCCATATCTTGATATCATCAGCGAAAAATAGGAAATCGGAAGTGATTGATCTCGCCAAATCGTTAATGAACACCAAAAATAGACGAGGTCCAAGAACCGAGCCTTGTGGTACTCCGCACGCCACATCGATTGCATCAGACAATGATTCTCGGACTCTCACCACTAACCTTCGTTCTTGTAGAAAATTGTCAATCCAACTCAGGATTGGGTCGCCAATGCCGTAATTCCGAAGCTTGTGAAGGAGAATGCGATGGTTTAAGCGATCAAATGCTTTTGAAAAGTCTAGGTAGATGACATCGACTCCTACTCCATCATCAACAGCTTCAGTGCAGCTATTACGTGCAATTAATAGGTTGGTATTACACGAATGCTTTTGACGAAAGCCATGTTGCTCTGGGGCTATTAACTTGTGGCTTTCCAGGTATTCCATCAGCGCATCTGCGACGATTGATTCCATCACTTTGGATAGTACGGGAAGTAGTGTTATTGGACGGTAGTTGGCAGGATCAGTGCGGCTACCTCCTTTATGAACAGGAGTGATGACCCATCGCTTCCATACTGGTGGAATACGGTTCTCCTCTAGACATCGCTGATAGAAAATAGCCAGTGGTGCTGCTAGATCACTAGCTACTGCCTGGAGAGCCTTTGGTCGGATGTTGTCAGCTCCAGGAGAACTGTGGATACGCAAGCATAACAACTTCTTCAACACAGCTTCCGCAGTGAAGGTGATGTTTTCTAAGCCAGATGGTGGAGTAGTAGGAATGAGGGGAATGTTTGTGCTCGTTGCCTCCTGGAAAGTTCGGGAGTAATGAAGCCGTAGGAGATCAGCTGCTTCCATTGCTGATCGCGTGCACCCATCAGCCGTGACTAGTACTGAAACCCCTCGCTTTACCTTTCGAAGGCCGTTAACGTGCCTGTACAGGAGTTTGCGATTCATGCAGAATCGCTTCATTAACTTCTGCTGATGAGTGACCTTGTCTTCGCGGATCAGCTTCACACAGAAGTTACGATGGGTCACGTATGCAATCCAGGTTTCGGCATTCGGGCAGTCCTGGTGATCGCGCCATGCCAAATCCCTCCGGGACATACATTTACGTGTCCTGCTCCTCAGAAATGAATTACGCTTGTTTTTAGGGTGGAAGGACTTCTGCTCTGATGCGTGCGCTACCAGTGTACTAAACGTCCTTGTAAATGTTTCCCAGGCAACATCTGGTGGGCATTCGGTTAATAAAGTCCAAGATGTATCCTTAACAAGCTTAGACAACACATTGTAGTGTGTGACAGTATGCACTTTATCCTCCTCCTTTTCAGGGTACTCCGCATAGCAAATATAGTCAAAGAGTAGAGTAACATGATCACTACGACCCAGTGGTGTGCTTGTAATTATCCCGCTAACCATGAGTTCTTCGTTAGTGAGCACAAGATCCAGTATCGACGGCTTGTTAGCAGTTCGAAATCTGGTGGGGGAGGTTACGTGGTTGTACAGAGGGTGGCTAGCAATAAGCTCTTGCAAGCAGGCTTTAAACTGCATACCGTCGGTTGCTGGCGTTTCTATGTCATGCACGTTAAAGTCTCCCGCGATAAGAATGTGGGTGTAGGACTTGTTCAAAGCGAGCTGGAAAACGTGGTTCAGTTTGGAGTCCATTTCCGAAGTTGAGTTTGGTGGGCGATAAATCACGGCTAGTAGGCATGTGTCCTTGTTTCGCAACCATAGGCGGCACCAAAGCGAATCGGGAGCTCGGATTTCCGAGTGGTCGATAACCTCACGTCGGAGGTTTGTATTATAATAAAGAATCACACCGCCCCCCTTCCGGTTCTATCGGTCCGAAGCAGTGACATACCGGGTAAATCGATCTCAGAATCGGTTATCTCAGGGTTTAACCATGTCTCTGTAATCATGACGAGGTCCCGCGGTTGTGAGGCATGGAGTTCGCTAAGTTTGTCCAACGCGCTTCGAAGGCCTTGAGCGTTTGTGTACATACAAGATAGGGCTTTTGTTGTTAGGAGTTCATTGGTAGATGTCAAGTTTGTGTTCGCTTTTAAGCCGGCCGTTAGGTGGCCGGCAATTAATCGTTTTTTGGTTTATTTATTTCAGTCGTGTTGCAAGGCATTATTAAGCGTTCCTTAACAGAAGTTTCACTGGTGCTGTGCTCGGTCCTCCTGTGTGCCGTGGGCGCTGTTGTGTCGGTCTCTCCGTAAGACTGTGCAGATAAGGAATTTGCTGCGTTTGTAAGTTCCGTTGAATTGCTTCCGACTTTTGGTCGTTCGCCTGCTGCTTTTAGCCGGATCTCTGTAGGCAACCTAGCTCGAAACTTTAACCAGCTATCCAACAGAACTTGCGTCATTCCCTCCGAGTGTAGTATTACTTTAATTAGTCTTGGACCGCAGCTCTTGTAGTTAGGTGATGTCGGAACTCTTGTCAGGGATTTGGCAATAACATTGTTAACAGAGAGTGCTTCGCGGATGTTGCAGCACTGCTCTCGGTCATGAGTTTGTGCATCGTGATCAAAAGAATGAGGAAGCTCAGGAACACCATGAACAAATATTGTTTTCTTGCTATCTCTATTAGCAATGCCGCGTTGGTCAACTGCTTCTTTTGGGCGATCTTTCCAAGGCAGATCAGGCGATATGCGTACTCCGCTCGGTGAGTTGCGAAGACAAACTGCTGAGAGCAGGACAGCCTCTGTCTCATCTGCTGAGTTTAGTGTTACTCGAAGAATTCGAGGTTCACCAGAGTGCACGGAGGTCGGGTGACGCGCCACGCGTTGTAGAGTTACAGGCTCAACCCGAATGTTAATTGCCTCGCAGATGGAACTCCACTGGTTGCGATCGTCTTGCAACTTGCCTTTTATTGTTCCAGATTTGGATTCGGGAACATTGGTGCACACGAGAGTTAACGCAGCGTGGTTTTGTCTAGCAAGTGTTGGCTTTATACTTTTTGCCGGCAATTCGCGTTGTTTAGAGGACACCACTGGATTGGACGGTGAAAGCTGCTTTGCACCACGCGTGCTGGGTACTGAAGATGGACCTATGTGTGTCTCTCCCGGTGTGTTTGTCGAGGCAATCGATGCGTACGTTACCTGCTTGTTATTTGCACCGGATTTCCTACGGCTCTGAGCTGTCGGTGTCATGGCTGAATCTCCAAGTGAAGCCTCTATGGTTGGAGAAATGGAAGCAGACATGTTTGAGGCTTGCCCACTTATGGGAGTCAGGTGACCCAGTGCATTTAGAGTCACAGACGCTGCAGTGCGGTTGGAGCGTCTAGCTCTTTTCTTCGGTTTCGACTCAGAGCTTACTTTGGCCGGGTGAGATATTATCGTGGCCGTATTTACCTCCGGGGGAGGGATCTTAGTATTTACAAATTGCGCGATTATTTCAGTCATCCTATCGCATTTTTTCATGAGCAAAGATAAGCAGTTGACCACTGGAATGACTTGACTTGTTGGGCAAAACCAAATTGTGTCAGCAACTTGGTTTGTCTGTCTCATTTCTTGGACAGATTTGCCTACACATTGCGGACAGTATGATCTAATGCAGCTAGAACAGGTGATACTGATCTTAAGCAGTTTACTGCAGTTGTCTGCGCAACAGAGGCGACGTTGAACCATTGGAATGCAAAGCCTATCTTAGCGCTCACCTTGATAAGTGTACTTTGCGCTAGGGGTGACGCAGGAACAGGTCAGAACACGCGCACGAATGGATAGTTGTCCAACCGAACCAAGGTCAGGCGGAGGCAGATGGAACTCGTAACGCGCAGACTGTCGGATTCAACGATCAATCGACTCGCAGTGGGACAAACACACCCACACAAAGCGGCAGCGTGTGTTAATCGGCCTGCCTTAAGCGACGATGCAGGTGGAGCGCTGATAAGCGTCCCTAGGGCTGCTCGGTTGACGAGCGGAGCAAAAAGGCTGTAAGTTTGTTATGCTGCAACTTACAGGGATGGTTGCCGCGTAGTTGAGGAGTCCACAACTTCTTCTTCCGAATGAGACCAAAGGCTGCTAGCTGTACCGTTATGATGGGGCCAAGGTCTATAAGAACCAAAATCAAATGTTTTGAATCCTGTGGTACCGTTTTCTTGGGGGAGCTGTAATCCGCTTGCGACAGCTGTTGGAGTAAAGGTGTTGATGAATAAACCGGCGACATTTGCCAGGAGGTGGAAGTGCAAAGATTTCATAGCGTTTGTAACCACTGAGCCAAACTGCCGGAGTATTACGTTCGCAGTAGTCGAAGCAGTAGTCGTTAGGCCACCGGCCGTCTTGAGTGATGGTGTCCCGGGCTAAACCTTCCTTTTTTCGTTCACACACCTGCATAGTAGTTTGGGATTACCCGTAAACCCTACTACGATAGCCTCCTACCATTCGCACATGTCAGTCCTCAGAAGTGACGTGCAGTATTTTCTGCTTATTTGGTCCTTATTCCCTGTGGTATCACAGGGGCTTAGCGTAACTTGCCTTCATATCGCTTTTACTGATGCATTCAGGCGTTCACTTCGGATTCAAGCGTTGGTCAGGCGCAGTAGTCGTAATGGTACAACCTTTGAGAATGTTTGTGTTATCTAACTAATATTACCTATTAACTCACTGCATGCATCGTTCGCCGATCTGCACAGCAGAAGGTCCCAGTCAAGGATTGTAGCTAGGTTGTGAAGCTTGGAATGGTCGGTAACAGTCCGTCGATTTTATCGTTAGTTGCAAGCAACACTGGCATAAAATACATATTATGCGGCGATTCTTCTTTCAAGTAGCTTGAAACACCCAATCCCATTCATCCACTTCATAAACTTAGTTAGAATGCATAGGTTGCGATATGTTAACATTTCAATTGCTCTCCTCCGTCGCTACACAATACAAGCAGATCCAAGTACCCATTGAATACGGTCCACACTTATTAGCATATACATACAGACAAGATTGATTTGAATGACCTACTCAGTTCCAAGGCAATCTAATTGATTGCCTCAGCTGCTTCTGGGCATAGAGCGCGGGACAATTCAATCTTGTCAGTAGCTCCACGCCAATTCCCAACAACGTCGGGTTCCTGTTGTACAATAGCACCTAGAATGAATCGATTGGGTTCACCTGGTGACGAGTCTTCACTAGGTATTTAATGATAGATGAGGCAGGGTACGGTTCATTCTTTGGTCCGCTCCGCCTTGGTGAGATAACAACTACCTTACCCAAAATAGGAAGTGTTCCGCCACCCTTTGAGCCAGCCGGCGACCAGTCTTGCCTATGTAAGTGTCACCGGAACTGCAAGTGAACTGGTACATGATGTTAGTGACCGAACTGATTGGCGAGCTACTCGGACGGCTGTGCAGAGGAATGCTTCGTGTAGTGTTGATAAGTCGTAGTTGGACGGTAGAGCGGACCTGAGCTTGTGACCAACATCATTCGCCAAATGATCCCCCTTGAACGGTAAGAACAAACAAACACCGTTCCTCTCCGCTGTTTGTACTGGCAGCTTCGCTTTGGACGAGATATGCTATGGGTCTGAATGAATTTCTCCTGATACCCACTGGATAACAGAGTCCGGTATAAAAACTTTTCTTCAGCCTTGAACAATCCTGAATGGCAAATTCGCCTGGCAACGGATGTTCCAGCATCTGCCAACGAGCCATTCAATGCCAATTTGCAAGGGTTTATCACAAGCATTCCGCTCTTCAGTCACGTCAGTTCACCCACCTGATTCAAAGTGGGAAACAGATGGTTTCATCTGTGCTTGGTTTAGTGCTCACGAACAAAATGCTCATGATCGAGAATCCAAAGATGGAGAGTCTTGTGAGTCCGTGTGATCACGTAACCATAATTTATGACTTTGTATGTCATGCGGAATATCCACAAGAACATATTGACTCGTTTCGAAAAACTACACACTACCACATATTAACAAGTTGTCGGAGATGCCATCTGGAAGTTTGCGGACGGAGTTTGTCGGCATGTTCTATAATCTGGCTAAATTCGCGTCGGTATACAGGCTCCTCTGTTTTGCAAGAGCGCAATCGTTCTTCGGAGAAGAAATTGAGTACGCGTGGTGTTAGACTCCGCAGCGAGACATGCGTACGGAGCGAACCCTATCGCTGACAACCGTAGTAACTATGTAGTGCATCGTAATTAATATACCGCACTTGTCTGTGAGGACAAACTAATACACCAACAGAGCTTAGCAGAACGTTTTGTGCTAAAAACAAGCTTCTGTAGAAACATGCGAACAGCCTCCGGAATGTGAAGTGGGTGATTCCCTTACTCATCTCAGCAGATGGATGCGCTCAAATCGTCGAGGATGCAGTCAACGTTGTAGGGCTACAATATGCCCCAATATTCGGATGCGCTACCAGCATGTCAAATACCTGTCCCATACTCCCAGACGCCAGTATTTTCACACTTCACAATTATTTCAGCGACCGTTTTGAGGAAGTTACTATCACTGGGGCTCATAGTTCCAGCGGAGTTGTGATCATTCCTCCAAAATCACTGCAGTTGGCAGCTATGAGGATAGCTGGGCCGTTAGCTAGATTTTTCCAAAAATACCTGAATAAACAGCTGATCTGCAACAGGTGGAATTAGGGTATCATTCCCCCATTTCCAACTGTGGTAGCCGTCCAGAGCCCGCAAACTATAGCCCTGTGATTCTTCTGCCGGTTCTCTGAAAAAGTGATGGATTTGATCATAGTTGAGGCACTAATGGGCTGACTTGAAAGGTCTAAGATAACAGCATTGGAACAACGCGGATTCGGTCCGCATCGGTCATGTACTTCCAATCTAAGTAATGCGCGCAGCAGTTGTATTGAGATAGCTTACCGCAGGATCGGCACTGAAATCATCTATCTAGACTATTTTTAATCCGTCGACCTATTAGAATACAGCATAATTCTCCAAAAACTGCCAGCGCACATTTTCATGAATGATGGTCCAAGCAAACGATTTGCAAAATCCAATTCGAGTAGAGGCTCTGCCATTTCGACAAAATTAGGAATAAAGCTTGTGTGGTATTGCAGCGACTCCATTCAAGAACGAAGTTCTTCGAAACATCTGGGAGTATTAGCAATAGATAACGGAGATAAACGAGCAGGATCCGGATGCAAACTACTTCCATCGACGATATAGCCAAGACAGGGAAATGTTGATGTAGCAACAATGCACTTTGAAGGATTTATGGCTACTCTAAACTCACAAAATATTTTGGAAAGTGTACAGATTCGTTCGACATGATATCGATTTGTAGGAGCGTGAAGCATAACGTTGTATTGGTACGCTGCAATATTTGCTAGATTCTCAGTGACGCAGTTTATAACGTCTTGAAAAATTGACGGTGATACAGTGAGACCAAACGGCAAAAGGTTGAAACGATCTAACCTAAATGGCGTGTTTATAGTTTAAGAGCTTCCGATTGTTCGTCAAGAGGTAGCTTTACATAAGCATTCTTCAAATCGAGGTTGGAATACCACTTAGATTCACTCAACTGCTGAAGGACATCCTCAGGTTCTGCAGTAGTGCAACAGCTTCGTACCAACCACTTGTTCAATGTGGCTCGATAGTCGCCACAAATCCTGAGTGTTTTACCGTCGCGCTTAATTGGGATGCGTATTGGATTAACCCAAACGGGATGCTGGGCCGATGTAATAATAACTTTATCCACCATGTCACTAAAGAACTTTCTCACGGACTCCCGGAGACCGAAAGGAAATGTTTGCCTTTTACTGAGCAAGGGAGTGTCTTTGATGTCAAAATTAATGGACTTGATACACATGCCACCTGAGGCTTTCGAACATTTTACAACAAGTGGTCGAAGCTTGAAATGATGTTAATCAGGGAAGGGGCTAACAAAATGTTCAGTATTTTCTTAGATTTATGGCCTATTATGGAAGGGTCAGAATTCAAAAACAAAAAATGCGCTTGACTGGACTGGAAGTGCCATCTGAGAGAAATAATTCACATGAGCCAAGGACAGAAAAGGCATACCCGGTTATCCCTTTAACAGAAATAGCTCGGTCTCAAGAGAATTTTCCGAGTTAAGCTTTTAAAATACGAACTCGGGATAAAGGAATCTATACTACCCATGTCAATAATAGAAGAATGTTGAGGCCCACCTTTGACAACAAGGTATGCGAGAAGAAGTGTCACGAAAACCCCTAACATGTTCTAGTGAATGATATTTGGATGATAGCGTTTGTTCGTTCGTCGCTACTTGAACTAAACATGCTTTCGAACAACGGCATACCAACTGAAGATGACTTCTTTTACCACACGAATGGGCAATTGTTATTACGTAACTTACATGTCAGTCGCGAATTTTTATTAACAATTACAATTGTTCCAATGTCTTCTATCATAAAGATAACATTCGTTGCATCTCTCCTTGTATGCAACTGGCGTTTTGAAATTCCGCGGTTTCTCGTAAATAGGCTTCATTTCTTTGCTCTTGTAGGTTCTTCCCTCACTGCTGCTTCACATCTGGGTAATGTTCACAAACAGCTCTAACCGACTGATATGTAGGCACAAGCCGAAGAAGTAGTTTTTGCCACAATGTTGGTAAGAAATTTCCAGCAATCAAACGGTCACGAAGTTAGGTCTTCAAATGGTCACCAATACTGCAGCGCGCAGTTTGTGTTTGTAGTTGGTGTACAAAAGCGCATAAATAGTGATCACATTTGTACAAGAAGATGTGTGATTTACCCTTAGTGCTTCTCCGAAATTTGCTGGATTAACGTGGTTAAGCGGTAACGCTTTCAGCGCATCATATTGTAATGAAGTAGATAAGTCAGGAAAAACCAAATTCTTCATCAGGCTGTAAGCTTCCTGTCCAATATGAGTAAGGAAAGGAGTCGATTTCTTTTTATCCTTCAAGTTATTTCTTATGGTGCACCAGATTCCAAAACTGTAATTCTCAATATCGCGACAGCTGGAATAAATATTTAGATTACCGAGATTGCCCAGATCCATGGTGAAATGTTTGTCCGCGACGCCAATTGTGGTATTGTAAGAAGGAATAGAAATCGGAATCGACCGAGTTCAGACTAGCTGGAATTGACATAGGCTTGGCTCAGACTCAGTGCAGAAGCAACAACGCACAGCGAGCGCACGTGGAAATTGTGTTAACCAATTCGCAACTGCACTAGCGAAATAGGTTCATAAAAACAAATACAATAAAATATCGTTCAAGCACAACGACCATAGTGACAAACGGCAGTGAGGACAGCCGGGTTGGACGGTCTCCGGAGTCTCACAAAATGTTACAAGACGTGTAGAGTTATGCGCAAATTGCGCGAACACCTCCGTTATGAGCTGATCAACAACACTTGACCCCTACAGGCAGTGCAACTAACGGCATTGCGTATGAGCAGTCTTAACACAGCCTTCGCTTGTCTTTCACACAAGACAGTGCAAACACACCCACGCAACAAATACCGCTCAGAGTGCATCACTGAACAAACAATTACAACGCAACCAAAAGGCGATGGCAGTGATGTGTTCACACGTCCCGAAACCCACTAGGGAATCGTTAAAAATGTAGACAATCCCAGAAGCAAAACCGTCTGACTCTGCCCCTCAAAGGAAACAATGTCATGGACATCTGCACGCGTAGACTAGCACAAAGCTTCAAAAAGACTTCGAATGCAGCCCATTTAAAGGTAGTATATACCAGCAAACCGCTGATTGTTCTGATATTCAAAGACCGAGTGCCCGGTCAACTCCAATCGATGATAATCTACCGCTTCAGCTATTCATGTGGATCCAGGTACGTTGGACGTATGATCAGGTACTTAGGTCAGAGAATCAAGGAATATCCCCCGAGTTGGCTCAGTAACCACAAAGATAGGACATCGTGCAGCTCAATAAGGAAACAACTTCTCAACTCCGGTCATGGAGTAAACAAAAAGGGATTCCAAGATCACCTGCAAACTACCAACAACATACAGCTATGGACTGAGAGCGAGACAGCTCGCTACCTCGGAGGCGGTATGCATACGGTTAACAAAATCCGACCTATACGTGCAGAATAACAGCTTGCAGTCGTTGAAACTGCCATGGCCAACCACTGGATGCGGAGGATGTGGACACAGCCAGTAAAATCACGGACCTTCAAACCCACGATCAACCATTTGGCATTAAGCCCACTTTAAATGAGCAAATATTTGCTTGATGTTTTTCTAACGAATGAAACCTAACCTTGTACCTAATTATTACTGTATACGACTTAAGGAGAATTAATTGCAAACAAGTGCTTGCGTGCAGCTCATCACTTGCTGTTATTCTCTCTAGGGCCATTTACACTACTTAAGATAAGTTGCGCACTCGAACTGAATGTTCTCCTAGCTGGTCTTACAATTCTTTCACGAAACCCAACATCTCTGTACGTACTATCTTGTCGACTGCAGCTAGCAGATCGAGATGGTGAACATCAGAATACGACATATGATGCTTGCCTCTTATCAGTTGTCTACAAGCCCATGAATTTCGTAGATGAAGTCGTGACTCTGTTAAGTGCACTCTATTATGCCGTTTCATAAACGATACTCACACTTCCTCATAATGAGCGACTTCAACGTACCTTAACTAGTCTCAGTGTCCCTCAATGGGTCATGGTTCAAATCAACAGTCATTGAATTCATGGATATGGCACTTTTGTATAACCATGTGAAACGACCAACCAGACACAGCAATTCTAGACTTGATTCTCAAGGATTGAGTCAGCGTCATACAACTCCCCAATAGGCAGTAGAAATCAATCAGTTCTGAAGTTTGCTCATGCATGTTATGCTAGTATTGTTGATAACTAGGGAGAAATTCGATGGACTGTTACCGACTATTCCAAGCTTCACAACCTAGCTACAATCCTTGACTGGGACCTCCTGCTGTGCAGATTGGCGAACGATGCATGCAGTGAGTTAATAGGTAATATTAGTTAGATAACACAAACTTTCTCAAAGGTTGTACCATTACGACTACTGAGCCTGACCAACGCTTGAATCCGAAGTGAACGCCTGAATGCATCAGTAAAAGGGATGAGATATGAAGGCAAGTTGCGCTAAGCCCCTGTGATACCACAGGGAATAAGGACCAAATAAGCAGAAAATACTGCACGTCACTTCTGAGGACTGACATGTGCGAATGTTAGGACGCTACTGTAGTAGAGTTTACGGAAATCCCCAACTACTATGCAGGTATGTGAACGAAAAAAGGAAGGTTTAGCCCGGAACACCATCACTCAAGACGGCCGGTGGCCTAACGACTACTGCTTCGACTACTGCGAACGCAATACTCCGGCAGTTTGGCTCAGTGGTTACAAACGCTATGAAATCTTTGCACTTCCACCTCCTGGCAAATGTCGCCGGTTTATTCATCAACACCTTTACTCCAACAGCTGTCGCAAGCGGATTACAGTTCCCTAAGAAAACGGTACCACAAGATTCAAAACATATGGGTCTTGTTTTTATACACCTTGGCCCCATCGTAACGGTACAGATAGCAGCCTTTGTCCAGTGTCTGCTTGATTCCACACACTCTCATCTGAATGGCAAAAATGAAATCTTCACTCCGATATACACAGGAACCAAACAATTGGATAATGAGATCTATCGACCTAGTACGCTTCACCTTGTTGTATCAAAAGTCATGAAATCGGTATCCGCAAACGAAATGACACGATAACTTAAACGTCAGCAAATCATTTGCAATCTTCAACATGGTCTCAGAAGCAGACAATCTTGTCTTACCAATCTGTTCCTTGCTCAGGATGCATAGACGACAGTGGCTGACGAATGAATTCATCTAGGTGTGACTTGCTGGAATTCTGTTTAGATATTCGACAACATCAGGCCCTCAGTTCTCCTCCGAAAGCTTGGCGTCTACGGTATCAACGCTTTCCTGCTCCCCTTTTTGAAACGTTACCTACGCGAGTGAACAATCACAGTAATAATTGCTGGCACACACTCCAAAATTGTGTACGTCTCCAGTGGTGAATCTCAAGGATCCCTCCTCGGCTCACTACTATTTTACGTTTAAAACAATGACTTCGCAGTAAATATTCAATCACCGATGCGGAAATTTGCAAGTGATATCAACATCTGGAGAACTGGTTAACTTCTTATCGTATCTGTCTTCAGAACGACCTGGACCAGATTTACAAATGTGTGAAAATGAACAAGCTCGTCTGAACCTTGCAAAATGCCATCTGTTGACACTGTACTACCGCTTTAACAGCACCCGTATTAGGGCAACACGTTTTACAGATAAACTGTGAAGGAGACTGAGGTATTATTGTCCATATAAGTTCAGAAAATGCTCCCAAATGTTCCGAAGCACCAACTGTGACGAGCTTGAAATGTTTGAAGGTGGTGAGCATAATAATTGTCTGCTCTTTGCGTCGTTCGTAAACAGAATACGTATCACTTATTGCACATAGTGTATTGCATCGTAGGGTTGTACTTTTTAATTGGATGATATGAGCGCAGAAATGACAAATTCGGGTGAGCGTTTCACAGCTGACAAGTTGGGAAGACAAACAGTTTCCTGTGACATTTCAACCGATTGTATTTAGTGTCGAATTTCAGCTGGAGCTCCCCTTTTATGTTGCGGCTGACTTTCAACAGGTGACGGCAAACATGTCTAGGGATTTTTAAGAGCAGATAGATCAGGATGAGTTCACCTAGTAGTCGAAGATTCCTTCCGCTGCATATTCCTAATTTTTCCAACCGCATTTGTTTTGACAAATGGAATAAGGTCCTCATCATTTTTATTGTCATTCGCTGTTTTCTATTTGTTTTAGCCGTAAAACACCAATGGAATATTTTCTTGCGAATAGCTCTGCTGAAGGAGACGCTGACGTTAGCGTTCATTAACAACGAAGTTTGCGTACCAATCGAGCTAACACATTGTAACGTTTAGACAACCGTCAAGAAGTAGAAAATATACAGAATATGTGATGGCTATTATGCTCGTTCACAAAATATGAATGTCTAATATATATTCTCCTAATAGTAAACTATGGTGTGCATCCTTTCACACGTGAGTTACACTGCGCAGCCAAATTTAGCAACCCCTCATGCCCGTTGCGTCGCTCGCGCGTGTTATCTGGCCACGGTACGCGACTGCTAAGTCACGTAAAGACTGGCTCTCCGGGCTTGTTACACATGTCCATTCATTTGTGCACATTGCCACGAGCTCTTTTCACTTCTTAGCGCCTTCTTCAGTTGTGCGGTGGATCAGGTGTATGTCGCCACCGTGACAGTGCAGCCCACCGTTACTGACTCCGCACGTACCTTCGGTCTGTGGCTGCGGAGTACGAGGCTTGTATGCATGACCTGACGGCCGGTCCGATCAACCCGCCACACCTTCGATAGCTGCACTTCATCTAGTCTCTTTATATAACCATTGGCTTTGGTGATGCACACTGGATCAGCAGTCAAAATTTCGTGTGTTGACCGTAACTCCCGCCTAATTTCCATAATATCTGGGTAAATCACATGCAGTCAAGGTGGCCATACGTCCCGATTTAGGCTGGACAGTCCCACATTTCAAGCTGTTGCCCCGCTTTTTTTTAGAAATGCTGGGCGGGAAGCGGTGTTGTACCGATTTGAGGTCGTAGACCTAGGATGCCCCGCTTTGATCATGTAGAATGTAGGTGAAAAAATCAGAACCAAACAGTGGTGGTGCGTGCACACTATAATGTAGGGATGCAGAATGCCCGGAAGACAAAAAGACCACTAAACTGGGAACGGACGGAAACGGGAACTGGCGCAGTGATGGAGAGCAGATGGAGCAACACTGGCTTGACGGAACGAGACCAGAACGGTGCACTAGCGGCTTACGGTAGTGAGCCTGAGCTAAGCAGAAAGGAGGGAGTATTCGTCGAGAACGCAATAACTAAGACAAAACAGAATGCGCACTGCTGACGATTCCCGAAAGGATGAAACGCGCGTACAGTGCTTTTCCGGGTGTGTGACGGCTGTCTGAGTGAGCCTAGATGTGATGAATTTCTTCCTATAAGACAAAACCGCCGTTATTGTAGCATCCCGGACTAACCCCATGCACTGTGTGATGCATCCAGGTTCACGTAACTCACGAGCTATCGAACGACTCTCGGACCGGTCAGAATGGGACGTGTAGAAGCAGAGATACGAGGGTGAAATGGTCAGAGAGTACCCCGTCACCTGACTCCAAAGTGCATGGAGGTTTTGCGAGCGGAAGCGCGGAGAGATGGCGTGTCGTGGAAAGGAAACGTGACTCATTACTGTACGTCTGCGTGTGTGTTGATATAGCTTGTGATCGCGCCAATACAATTTGACCTTCGTTACCGCGCCGTTGTTGCTACAGTAAGACCAAAATAACAGGGCCGACATGAGCTTAGCGGGATCGTCGACTGCGTGGGTGGACAACGCGGCAAGGACATTTTACCACAATATGAAAAGAGGGAAATAAGGCAATGATGCGATTTTTGGAACTTTAACGGGAAATGCTTGTATTTTGTCCAGTTTGGTAGGAAAACCATGTCTAAACGAACATGTACAACGGAACAATGGTTTATTAAGGGTAAAAAGCATTGCTTAACAAGTCCCGGGAGATGGAAATTATTGCGAAAATCAATTGAATGATCCAGTGAAAAGTCTTGTGGTGGACTTACCATAGACTTATGTGGAATAGCGGAGATGTTAGCGTATTAAACGTATAAATCTATAAATCCATTGGTTAGGCATTTGGCAAGACACCGTTTGATTACGTTTTGTAGCCTCTGGCTAACAAGTCATAAAATGAAATGTAAGCGAGACAATGCATCGTCAACACGTTTTTTAAATATCGCCAGATTGGGAGTAGAGACGACATAATTAAGGAGGGCGTTCCAAGGCTGGCACACTCGGATGGCTGCACAATTCGAGAGCGGTTTTCCATTTATTAAGACGGCAACACTCGACAAAGATTCGCATGTTCGGTGTGGCAAATACAAATCCGAATTTTCTATGGCTTACAGTTCGTCGCAACGAGACGATCTTAACGTAATGCGACGGTTTGCGTACCTCATTGACCCATTGAGCCATACTGGGTGATGCATCCGGGCACCTTGAGAGCTACTCCTACCAGGTTGGTCAATGGTGAGAGGTCAGACAAACTCAGTCACCTGGTCCTCCAGGTTGGGGGTTTGAAATGGGAAGACGTCCATTTCTGTAAAACTAAGTCATTGCTACCTCCTCGCTGTCTTGCGGATAGGCTTTTGAGCCAAAGGCTTTGGAAGAGGACTCCAATTGTCCTCCTGTCTAGGTCTGGGCGCCCTGGCAGTATCTCAGCTCACATACAACCATAACATTTCCTTCAAACATAAACTTCATCCTGCATCGGCCGTCGCGCAGATTATCAAGGGTCGCCTTATCTGCTACATACAGCGGGGCGGATAAGCGAATACATGCTACTGCTGGCGCCTTCCTTCTTTCTTCTCCACCTTTTTCTCTTGCTCCCATTCCGGCCCCCATTACTAACCTTCCTTCTATAACTCCCAGCTTAATTGACGGCAACCGAAGTGCCACTGGAGTAGAACCATCTGCAGGCACCATCCCATCACAACTATCGGACGCCTTTCGGCAAAAGTCCCTTATAAGGCCACACTGTCCAGTTTCCAAAGCGGCATTCAACGTTCGCACTCTAAGACAAACAGGTCAACAGGCTGCACTCGCACGCACTTTGAACACACAGGGTATTGATGTGTGTCCGAAACTAGGATCAATGACCCTAACGGGGTTATTGAATTAACTGCACCCGGGTTATCCTCTGCTTATTGGTTGCACTCATTCGGGGACGCCGATGCAGCACTCATGGGTCAAGCTGGTGTAGGTACCATTCTCAGCTCCAAGGTTGAGGCATCGTTGGTTGATTGGATTCCGGTGAACAGCCGTTTGCTGACATCAGCTTAGGTCGATTCACTAAGTAGTACAAAACTCTGATGTTCGTGATTTCCGTTTCTGCTCTCACCGACTGCAGTTCTAATGCTGTCAAGGACACATTCTATCACGAGCTGAATGCGCTACTACGCAGTGCTATTAGTTCAGCTATTATAGTACTTGCATGGGATATGAACGCACAAGTAGGGCGTCTGAGCTCTTCAGAAGCTCAGCTAGGTGGTAAATGTAGGCTGAACTCCGAACGAACTGACAACGGTGAGCGTCTGCTGCAACTGTGTGCGGAGCACCAGTTGTTTCTTAGTAGCACTGCTTTTAGGCAGAGTGGGCGCCGAAGTGCCACTTGGCGTCCTTCTGTAGCTGACCAGCGATGGATCCAAATTGACCACATAGCCATAAGTTACAGATGGCGTGGTTCCATCATGGATTAACGTTTGTATTGGAATACCTGTGTCGACTCTGATCATGCTTTGGTACGCTGTCGTTTCTCCATGAACTTTACCGGGAGACGCACCAAGCGTCCCATACGAGTGACAACTGAGAAATTGTCTCAGTCCTCGGTCAGGCAAGCCTATCAAGACGCACTGCATACCGAACTTCCGCTGTCATGTCCTAATGACACTGAACATCAGTGGAATAGGATCTCAGCCGCCATGCACGATGCAGCAGCATATGCTTGTGGCACTATCAATCGTCACCGTACCAGTCACTGGATATCTGAGAGGTGGGTGCACCTGTTGGGATCTAGAAGCAACCTCCCGGCTGGCTCTGAACACAATGTGACCAGACGGGCTATAAGGCGCGAACTAAAGCAGAGCCTGCGTGCTGACAAGGAAGCCTGGTGGACCAGTCGAGCTCAAGAAATGGAGGAGGCAGGAACAGTAGGCAATTACCGCAAGCTCTTCCAGCTTATCCGCCTCACTGGTCCCAGGAAACCAGGCGTCAGTGAGACAATCAGAGACAGCGCTGGTGCGCTGATACACAATAAGGAGCGCCGTATGGCTCGTTGGGCGGAACACTTTCAAGATCAGTTCAGCTGGCCCCTTGCTCCCGAACCTCTTCTTAATCAGGTGATGCAAGATGAGCCATAGACGGTTAGTTTAGAGCCTCCGTCGGAGGCCGAGTTCCGAAACATGATTACAGCCCTCAATCTTTTTCGTGCCCCTGTCCCGGATTCCCTCCCACCTGCACTATTTAAGGATGGAGGTGTGGTCCTCTGCAGGGCACTGACCTCCCTATTGGAACGTATCTGGAACGAAGAGAGTGTGCCGGCTAATTGGAGCGAATCGATTATGGTGGTAAAATACAAGAAGGGCAGTCGCACAGACTGTTCTAACCACAGGGGTATTGGCCTAACGCTAATTGTGACAACATTAATGGCCTCGATTATGGTTTGTCGCCTCACTGTAGAACGGGAATCTCGAATTAGGGAAGAGCAGGTCGGTTTCCGTCCAGGACGTGGCTGTATAAACCATGTATTCACTTTGGGACAGGTGCTAGAGCAGCGCCACGCATACCGCAGACCGACAAGTGCTGTGTTCCTCGATTTCTAGAGTGCGTTCGCTTCAATCGATCGATCGATTCTGTTTGAAATACTTGCGCGGAAAGGTGTTCCTACGAAATATGTGAACATCCTTCGTGCTCTATACTCGAACACTACAGGCCGCGTCAGGGTCTATGGTGTCCTATCGTATAGCTTTTCGACTACAAGTGGCGTTCGTCAGGGTTGTCCGATTTCCCCATTTTTGTTCAATTTCGTCGTGGATTCTATCATGGAGTGTTCCCTTGCGGAATCTCATGATGTAGGCGTTGAAGTGCTGCCTGGTGAAAGGTTAGTTGATCTAGATTATGCGGACGAAATCGTCTTGCTTTTCGACGATGTTGGGGCGGCACAATCAACCCTGAATAGCCTGTCCAGAGTGGTTGCATTATTTGGAATGCACTTCGCACCTTCAAAATGCAAAGTGTTGCTGCAGGACCACCAGCCACTTGATGACTACTTGACGCTTGCTAACGAGGAACTCGAAGTGGTTGATCATTTCACTTATCTTGTCAGCTGCATCAGCAATGATGGGCGCATAGAAACTGACGTGAGCTCACACATTGCAAAGGCCAGAGCTGCCTTCTTGAACCTGCGGCATCTTTGGCGACAGAAGGGAGTTCCCCTTCGTCTGGAAGGCTGTGTATACAAGGCCACAGTGATGGCCGTTCTGCTGTATGGTAGTGAGACTTGGCCCCTTCGGTCTGAAGCTCAGAGTTGTGAGGAATATTATCACCAGCTACTACGACAATTGCATGGATTATCTACGGGGAAGAATGAACCGATTTCAAGTAATGAGTGGCTTTAGTTGGATGCCATTGGACCAACTACCGTGCTGGGAGAAAGTTGAAGCAAACGTCAGTGTTTTTGTATCTACACTCCCACACCTGGAAATCAAGGACAACTAGCTGGTTGACGAAAATGCAAACATGTGTAGACCTGCATCAGAGAACAAAAATTTCCGATTAGAACTGTAAACAAATCTAGTTTGATGTACGGTTGGTAGAAGTGTTTTCCCACTTCCAGACCAACTCGGTCCCATAAGAACAAGTACAAAACATTGAATTGATTTTCCGTCTCCCTGGGACTAATGCACCTTCTGGAAGAATCATCTCACAAATGATTTCTGTATGGACAAGCGAGACAACGCGGCTTAGCGCTTAAACAATGAAAGCGATACTACTGGTGAAATGCAGTTCTGAGGACAAGAGCGCCGGGTATGCCTGCGAACGACTTTCCGACATGCTGGTGCAATGCCCAGAACACTACAGGAAACACGTTCATCTGGATAGCCGAACAACGTACCCGTGGTGTCAGCAGGTTGGATCGGGTTTACCTCCTTCCAGCAAATCGTTCGACGGCAGTGTTCCAGAATATGGTGGATTTTCGCCTGGCAAGCGTACTTTCTATAAAAGGCCATTAATGTCCGTTTACCAACACTTTGACGTGGTGGCTGTGACTCGCCGCAAACTAAAGTCACTGCATCTTACGTATCCGGATGATCAAACCCAATTCATGAATGTGGGTCATCCAATACGAAGATTTCACTTCTCTCCTACTTATGTTTGACCGAAAACAATCACAAATACGGCGTCACATTCACAAATTCAAGCAACACAACCACACTCGTTCTGACCTACATGTATTCATACACACTTAAAACATGGGTCCACATGTCACTTCGAAACATGTGCCGCTTTTACATTAACCATTCCTTGTTGTACCACCATGATCATGCCTATGCACGCGTCTCGCACTATCGATAATAAAACCATGATTTATTTAGTTATAAATAAATCAATAACTGAGTTGTATATTCCTCCACGACGCGAAAAACTATTCCCAAAAGGAACAGGTCAAATAATGGTAAATCTTTCCGTGACATTGTATTAATACTTTTTCAGCAATAAACGTAAACGCAATTTCAAAGTAGATAAAATAAAGTAATCAGAATTGTTCCGCCACTTTTTTCCTGCCAATGAATCAGGATTCTTCACAATCACATGGCAGACGTTTGGGTCGGAAAAACGAAATGAAATGAAATGGGTTGTTGTCCGAAATGTTATGTGCATGTGCTTCGTAAATTTATTCAGGCACCGTAAATAATCTTTTCAAAAGCGTCATCTAGAGACTGTGATGTCCCGAACATATTATTCACCTTTCAGATGGTTAACTGCTTACTAATCGCAAGCTTAAAACTGCAAAGTGTATGGCATGTTCTGATATTACTTAGAAGTTTGTTCCAAATCTCTGAGTATTGGGTTAGAAAGAACCCTTCACTGAATCTCGTAGTAAATTTTGGAATCATGACTTTTACCTCTTTGTTACGGATTGTATACTTGTTGTTTAAGAACATGTGAACACCGTCTTCAAGACTGGGAATTTGACATTTAATGATTCTGTAAAGAAAAGATAAGTTCAGCTTCCTTTTCCAAAGCCAAATTGGGTCAAATCCAAGTTTATCACATCGCTCTCTGTATGTCAACTATGAGGAATATCCACATAGCTGTTTCGTGAAACGTCTCTGTACCCTCTCAGGAGCATTCTGGTCAGATTTCAGCAGAGAAGACTGGACTGCTGAACAGTATTCCATATACGACAATACATATGTATTCTAAAGCGATATGCGAGATTCCATGAGGTAAACATGATAGCAGATGTAACCGATGGTATTCATGGCTTTCAAAACTTGAAAAGCACGATGTTCTGAAAAGTTAAACGTGACTGAATATCGCACGCCCAATTCGCGAACTGCCCTCATTGCGAAAAATATGTGCCTTGTAGTAATAAACCGTCTGGCGGTAGTTGGCATTTGTACGACAAAATATTACACTTGTTCACGGAAATGACATCTGCCACAGTTGGCACCAGGAGTCAAGGGCAGATAGGTCCTCCTGAATGAGACGTACGGTTTCCTGGGTATTTGCACGTGGTTTTGAGTAGACAATTTTAATGTCATCAGCAAAGTTAAATGCACCGTCATTTCTTCTTATCTGGAATATATTTAAATATTAGAAAGAGAAGAGAACCAAGAACACTCCCTTGAATCACTCCAATAGCAATTGCTTTCGGTTTAAAGAAATGGTCGCCGATGCGCACTACCTGCTGTCTACCAATTAGATATGACGGCAGCCAAGAAAAGTCGGTTCTTCAATGCCTATAGACTTCGGTTTGTTCAGTAACCCTCGGTGAGGCACTCTATAAAAGGCCGTTTACATATCCAGGAACAGGATTACAACACGGTTTCCGTTGGTCATGGCAGCTGTGTCTTAAAATGTCTGTCTGGCATGTCACGCAGGATCGACCTTGTATGAAGCCGTGTTGAGAATTGCTGATGACGTTAGTCTTGTTCAGGAATACAAGTAGTTCGTGTTTCACTATACTATCCATTATGCTAGATGCGATGGGTGTGTGATTGTTGGGACGAAAGCTTTTAACCTCGTGGACAGCTCCATTTTTGTGTCCCGGGATAATGATAGAAGTTTTCTATTGAGTAGGGCATAGTCCGTTGTTAATAGAGAGTGTAAAGATGTTGAGTAAAAGCAGAAATAAGTCACTATTATGCTTTTTATTAAACAAAGGGATCCCATCAGGGCCTGCCCACATTGAGTAGCATAAGTGAGAGATTTGACCAGTGATTTTCGTTATAGTGAGTTCCATTGTTGTGCGGCATGAAAAGTGTTGGTACGTCTGATGATTCAGTGACCACTGAATCGGCAAAATAAGCACTGAAGCCTTCACAGATATCACCTGGTGCGTGGTAGTATGTTCCATCAGGCGTGGTGATAAAATTGAACTTGTCGCTCTAACGCAAACCCCGGGCACGAAATAGTTTGGTTAGCTCAGCTGTTTTGCTGGGACGTATAAGGTCCAGCGAACTCGCTGGAACGACGCGAAAACAAGAAAACGCAGAAGCTTCGAAGAGGAGATTGCTGCCGCCGCAAAAACTGCTCCCAAGCGGATCTTTGCATACGTGAAACGGCGCCTGAGACCTGTAGCCCATGTCCAAGTGTTAGAAGGCTCCGATGGGCAGCCCCTAACCTCGAGTACAGATCGTGCGTCCGCATTGGCGACGCACTTCGCCTCCGGATTTGCAAGTGACCAGGTGTCTGTAACGAGTTCGACGAGTACCGCTCCAGCCGAACTTAACAGCCTGGACTGCAATATTGAGGATGTGCGCAAGCTTCTAGCAAAATCTTGACGGGACAAAGCCAGCTGGGTCAGATGGTATACACCCACTGATCCTTATGTCCCCATCGGCCATCATCGCGCCTTCTGTAACTGAACTGTTTAACAGGTCACTATCTACTGGACTGTTACCAGACGACTGGAAATGCTCAGTCGTAAAGCCTATACCGAGAGGTGGTAACCCAAGTAAAGTGGATAACTACTGGCCGATCTGCCTGACTGCTGTTTTGGCAAAGACGCTCGAGAAAATCGTGAAGAAGAACGTTCTGCAGCTTCTCGAGTCGAAAAACCTGTTGACCTCCGCACAGCATGGTTTCATGAAAGGTCGCTCGTGCATCACCAACCTACTGTTGACAAGGCACGAGTGGTTACAAGTGATGAACCAAGGCCATTCAGTCGATGTCATTTATATTGACTTCAGTAAGGCTTTTGATAAGGTCAACCATGCAGTGCTCCTTGACAGGCTGAGGATGTACGGTGTTGGTGTTCCGTTACACAAATGGATCAGAAATTTCCTTGTAGATCGGAAGTGGAGGGTCCAGGTGGACAACCATCTAACGGACTGGTATCCATCGAGCAGCGGCGTGCCCCAAGGCACTGTACTGGGGCCGATATTGTTTCTGATCCATGTAAACGATGTGCCTAAGCTACTCAAATCACCATGTGCGTTGTTCGCAGATGACTTTAAAGTGTGGAGAGTAATCCGCACACTCAATGATTGTAATTTACTTCAGCAGGATCTCGACAGCCTCTCAACATGGTCTGCAGAGGTTAACCTTCCGATCAACTCTACTAAGTCGCAATTCATGAGGTTGGGTAAGTGTGAGCACAGCCTAACGTACATAGTGGCTGGTCAACCGCTGCATCCCGCGTCTTTTGTGCGCGACCTCGGTGTGCTCTTACGCTGCGACCTGAATTCCATTGACAACACGAATAGGCTGTACCAAAACAGCCTTCGTATGCTTTGGGCGCTCAGGTGCAGCTTCAGCACTTGGTCTGAAGAGATTGTCACTCGCCTCTTCGTCTCGATAATACGACCAATGATAGAGTACGGCTCTCCCGCATATTGTTCCATCACGCTGGGCGAGGTAGAAAAGCTTGAACGGGTGCAGCATGTAGCCACCAGGCTGATTCCCAACTTACGAGGTATGCCGTATGAAGACTGATGTAAGAAACTAGGGCTGTACACCCTAGCATATCGTAGGCTGAGGGTTGACCTAATCATGACGCACCGGATATTACATCTGAGTGAATACCCCATGTTGAGGCAACTGCTTCATCTGCGCACACCAAGCAGCACGCGAAGACACCGGTACAAACTTATCTTACCACAGTTGAAGTGGGTAGCTCACCAACTCTGTTTCGAACGTAGAGTGGTGAATACCTGGAACAACCTGCCGCAGCCGGTAATAGAGGCGAATTCGGTGGCCGAATTTAAGAAGCTTCTAGACAAACACTTTGCAGAGGCAAAATATAAAGAGCGGGACGATAATTAATACGTGAATGTCCAAGAGCGACAATTGATGCAGCTACACAGAGTATGCTCTCCTCGCTGCTTCTAATCAGTATCACTATCAGTATCAGTTCAGAGCTCCATACTCCTCTAGAATGAGATTTTTGTCATTTTGATGCCTCTGTTATTCCACGAGGTTGGATCGCTGTAATAATAGCGCAAAGTAAGCAGTTAATTTGGATTGCTGCCGAATCTTATAAAGGTTTCCTGCTGCTTTCAACGCCTTACGAGCGGATTTATGTTTAGTTAGGTAAGCACATTTTAGTGATATTTCCGGATCAATGCAGAAGCCAGTTATACTATAAGACAGACCCGTCGATTGTTGAGGAGATGAAGAGAGAAGGAAGTTATCCCAATTCATCGAACGAACCCGGTATTTGAGAGAGGTCCAATTGACGGAACTGAACAGACGATAATGCCTTGTGTTCTGTACATAGGCCATGCATAGTCTTAGGCGGTAGTTGATCACGCGATGATCGCTCCTTGGAAATTCAGCAAGAACATTAACACTGATTGCAGGTATACCCAATGTAAAAATGATATCCGGGGTACTTTCACTTCTGGTAGGTTGGGAGACGTGTTGTTGCTAGCCATTCATTTGGATACAGATAAGATTTTGGCATTTCAAAGGAGCAGTTCCCATGGGCCAAGAAATCGAAAGCAGATTGAAATCACTTCCAATAATCTTACATAAAAATGGTAGGTGGTAAAATGGTGGCAAAAATGGTAGGTTAGCGGAGCATTCAAATGTAAGCATCAAAGTTCTAGATATTCTCGTGTGCAGTTTGACGCGCTGTATACACATCCCATAAGCAGCTGCTGCTGAGCAACTGATATCGTAAGCCATAGTGATTCCTGGACATCGTTCAGCACTGGGTTCTAGAACGTTGCTACCGCGAGCGATATTTTCAGATAGAACACAACAACCACCTCGACGAATAGGTCGATTTCTCATGAACTAGTCATTTCCAAAAATACTTAACTAATTGGCAGACATGTCATCATGGCACCAAGATTCAGTAATAAATAATATATCAGGATTTTTCACCACAAAAGAGCCTAGTGTGCGGATCTTATAGTGAAGAGAAGGAATATTTATCAAAAATACTGAGATAGATTTGAGATATGAGGAAGATTGTTTAGATTGTTATAAACAATGTGGTCGCAAGTCGTGTGCCTGGACCCAGGTTAAAAATTGTTGAGACAGTGTGTGTATTGCTAACGGTGAAAAATGATTTAAGCATTTATCGATAACTGTGATTCTAGATAGTACTATGTCAATCAGCACATCAACGTTTAACCGGAAACACTTGTACCGACCATCTACTTAGGCTCTTGTGCTCATGAAACCATGGATTACAACATGGCGAAATCATGCCGAACCTTGGCTAATGCCACCATAGTAGCAACCTTGATTTTTTCGAGAACCAGCGCCATAATGTTCCTGGATCCCACTATTATCCGGCGTACTTCTCCAGTGCATAAACTACAAAAGGTTTGTTTGTACTTTTTTGACAAAAGGTTGCATTATTCCAAATCAGCTATGCTTGTATGTATATTTGATTATACCTTCACCTGTGTGCCTCGTTTTATCGAGAATATCCCAATTATTTCTTCATTTGTAAATCCAGAAGCGTAACCGTTGTATTGAGTAACAACGCAAGTACTCCTTTATTGCATTATGATCTTACATGCAGATATTTATCTTTTCCATTTTTTGTACGTTCAGCCTTTACAGAAACAGCCGGGGGTGGGTTAAGTGTCCCGGTTTGGTGCGCAAGAAATCTGGAACCGTCCCGCTTTGGCTTACGAATAATCTGGCCACCTTACATACACTGTACCTAACACATGCGTCACCACCGCTGAATCTCACAGTAGAGCATGATATTCAGACGTCGTTGTGACATGTACCTCATTTGATCTGGAAGCGTTGTGCGCAGTTTGCTCGCGGTATGGTCTATACACATGTTCACAGTAGTTGCGAATACGTTTGTTAACACTGTTAGTCATCTTACCTACGAGAAGTGTGTCTTTCATATACACCACGGTTGAACAGATCCCGAATGTTATTCCTTAGTGACGTCTGAAAGGAAAACGAAGTTCTTTCTACCTATGATATGCTTGACGTCCCAATCCATTCCGTCCTATATGTTCAGTGTGGTTTTAGGATATTGTGAGACGGTTGTTTCACTAACGGTTTCGGGTATCCATTGTTCAACAACTACACCACTGTCTACTTCCAAGCGGCGTTCCCAACATCCTTCTCTGTGCACGGGGCCTTATCTCTGTGAAACGGATAAGGCGCTCCCAACACACACATACTGTGGGTGACCGGAACTGTAGTGTTGTGTTCCACTTGTGTCCGACGGTTGATGAAATATCAGTTTGGAAGCTAACCATTCTTGCACAGGCAATCAAGGGATGGCAATGTACTACTCCGTGGTGAGCGATTTCAGGTTCCTCACAAATTTGCTTTTCTTATCCACTTTTACGTTCAAAATGTGTCATCCACTTGATACCAACAACTTTTGGCCATTTGTTGGAGTTTACCTGTACTATGTACAAAATAGTGGACATTGACAATCTAATGTTAACACCATATTCTTGAGTGCCTACTTCCGACTGAGGCCCGAGCTAGAACAATATATGGCGTAATGTCTTAGTGTCGGTTGTTTCAACCACCTTAAGCTTCGGCCACTCTCCAAGTTACTCTCTTCCGTCAAACAGCTTTTCATCATATCCAGTACGTCGCATTGTGACACCTTGGTAAGCAGTACGCTGACGTTAACAAAGATCGTTTCATCTCTGTTTCCTACAAACTCATGACAATTCTTTAGAAACGTACTCGTTCACACTGTCAATGGTTGCAATATGCTTACGATTGCATACAGAGCAGCAATTGCAAGCGGTTACTAACCAGGTAACCCTATCACAATTAACGCGGTACCCTTCCACAAAGGTCACTGCATTACATCATGCATTACGGTGCAGATGCTGATGCTAATCTCATTATTAAGGTCGATCAACTGCGGTTAACCTGTGATTCGGCCAGACCCACCGTTACCTAACGCAGTTCCATGATAGCGCGTAGTGAAACACCTGACGTATTGATTATTTCACCTAGGCACTCTTACCCATACCTGATCACACGTAGACCCCGCTAAGCTAAGGTCACACCACGTGAGGTTGACGGGCATTCCTGCTAGCTTCAGTGAAGGTAATCGATGCTCTCATTGTGGAGCTCACGTCACGTCCGTTCGCCTAGGCGCAACAGTGAACACTATGAACGCGGATGGAGAATCTCCGGTCCCGTAGTTCTGTGTTGTGCATCTTGAAGCCGCATGTGAGTAAGTGTAAAGTACTTCCTCAAACATCCATGGATGCAGCATGCTAATACGCAACGCAACCTACAGTGAGTACACACGTTGAGGGTCATTTTGAAGTACATTTTGTGTGAATTGATTGCGACTCGCAATCTCAACGTTGACCGCGATTGCAATTGAAGTGAACTTTGGTCTTTCGATCACGAGGACCGTAGCTGATGCAGATAGAAATTGGATGTTGCCCGCCCGACAACACTGCACTACTATGACGCGATTCGATGATATTACATCTCATCAGTTAACATGCATCGAACCCGGAACCATAGGATGGTAGTTATGGCCGCTACTCATACGGACGTCACACAACCCTTCTCACATTATCCACGCGATCAATCACAATTGCAGTGCCACATATTCAAACTCGTATAACAGATAGACACATGCACTCCCACACACGGGTATGAAATCATCTCCAAAGTTCATGCTAACTTGCACCATTTTTATACCTTCCTCGAAATTTAGTTGTACCTTTAACATGATAATGCCTACATAAGCGTGTCACGCATTACACGAGAATAAAGCATATATATATATATATATATATATATATATATATTTATCTGACGAGATGTAATAACACCGAAACTCGTCATAGCAGTACAATGTTTTGGGGCGGGCAACACCCAACTTCAAGTAACATCCTAATGCTCCCGGGTTCGATGCTTGTTGTTCACATTGCTTTGATGTCTGAACGTGCATCACGTGTGTGTTACTTGAGCATAACCCGAAAGTGCACATGGACCTACCCAACGCACCAACCGATGCAGGTGTTCTGAGTACTCGTGCACTGATTTGTAATTGGTCAAAACGATGGGCAAGCCTTTTGCGCTGCGCCCCATTAGATGCAACCTAATATGCTTATGGCTTGAGTTGAATATTCTGATGGAACAACTTGATTTGTTAAAGGAGGGTCTCGATTTCGTTATGGACTCAGTGCATCCGGAAAAGGTATAGTTCATGTGGTTAACAGCACAGCCCAGATGAAAGAATGAGACAATAAATTGTTGCTATTTATAGGGCGAATCTTCTCCACGCTTTCCTGAAACGTACTGGGATAAAGATAATGTATGCCTTTAATGGTGATGGCTGGTCGGAAGTTGTTACATATTTACCAGGGATACACCTCCCAATGCTCTCAAAGGTGACGGAGTTGATCATTGCTGAGACAATAATGAGGTATTCAGAAAAACCTAACATCGTGGCAAAGGAGTAACACGATTGCTGTCAGCATTGGTCATGTGTTGCCAACCCACTGCCTGTGCGTGGAAGTTGGACAAAAACAGCGGAGATTGGGGCCGGAACCGATGTCTTTCATCTCGACTTTTCAAAAGCCGCGAACCATTTTCATTACCGCATCCATCTCCAAAACCTGCAAAAAGACGGAATTGAGGACGCAAAACTTGGATGGATCGGAAACGCCCTTCTGAAACGAGTGCTGTATGTTCCGGTTCAGGTCACAATGTCCGATCTGTTTGAAGTGGAATGTGGCGTGTTACACAAGAATCGGTGTTGGGGCCAAGAGTAGACTTAATCTTCATTAACGAGTTCGCGTGGGTCATCGAGTCGAGCATCTTGCTTTTCGCTAATTACATCAAGATATGACGGGTGATCGGTAATCAGGATGATCACAACCTGCTACAACGAGATCTAGACCCAGTTTCTGGATAGGCAACGACGAATCTTATCCAGTACATACAGGCAACAAGCGTAGGAACCAATAAAAGCTCAGTAACCACATGTGGAAGGCCACTTCACAGGGGCGTTACCTTGGGATGGTGACGCGAGGCTAGTTCGGCTGTTCGGAGTGGCCTTGAAGGTGTCCAATTTTGGGAAACAAAATGTTGGTCTCTTACGGAGGGTGTTGGGCTGTTGGAGACTATCATTATCCCGCGAATGCCCAGTGGGTATGTGGGACTAATGTGGAGTGCGCGAATCGGGCCTGGAAACTCTGTGTACGACGCGATCTGGGTGCACTGGAGAACACAGAGCGAATGTCAATAAGGATGGGGAGGACATTATTCCACTTGTAAACCAACTGCATTTGGAAAAGTTAGGAATATGCAGCGGAAGGAATCTTCGACTACTGAGTGACCTCATCCTGATCTATCTGCTCTGAAGAAACCCTAGAATGCTGGCTGTCACCTGTTGAAAGTCAGCCGCAATATAAAATGGGGGCTCCACCTGAAATGCGACACTAAATACAATCGGTTGGAATGTCACCGGAAATTGTTTGTCTTCCCAATTTGTCAGCTGTGAAACGCTCACCCGACTTTTGTCATTTCTGCGCTCATATCACCCAATTAAAAAGTACAACCCTACGATGCAATACACCATCTGCAATAAGTGATATGAATTCTGTTTACGAACGACGCAAAGAGCAGACAATTATTATGCTCACCACCTTCAAACATTTCAAGCTCATCACAGTTGGTGCTTCGGAACATTTGGGAGAATTTCCTGAACTTATGTGGACGATAATACCTGTCGCTTTCAAGGTTTACCTGTAGAACGTGTTGCCTTAATATGTGTGTTGTTGAAGCGATAGCACAGTGTCAACAGATGGCATTTTGCAGGGTTCAGACGAGCTGGTTCATTTTCACACATTTGTAAATCTGGTTCCAGGTCGTTCTGAAGACAGACACGATAAGAAGTTACCCAGTTCTCCAAATGTTGTTATCACTTGCAAATTTCCGCATCGGTGATTGAATATTTACTGCGAAGTCATTGTTATAAACGTAAAATAGTAGTGAGCCGAGGAGGGATCCTTGAGATTCACCACTGGAGACGTACACAATTTTGGAGTGTGTGCCAGCAATTATTGCTGTGATTGTTCACTCGCGTAGGTAACGTTTCAAAAAGGGGAGCAGGAAAGCGTTGATACCGTAGACGCCAAGCTTTCGGAGGAGAACTGAGGGCCTGATGTTGTCGAATATCTAAACAGAATTCCAGCAAGTCACACCTAGATGAATTCATTCGTCAGCCACTGTCGTCTATGCATCCTGAGCAAGGAACAGATTGGTAAGACAAGATTGTCTGCTTCTGAGACCATGTTGAAGATTGCAAATGATTTGCTGACGTTTAAGTTATCGTGTCATTTCGTTTGCGGATACCGATTTCATGACTTTTGATACAACAAGGTGAAGCGTACTAGGTCGATAGATCTCATTATCCAATTGTTTGGTTCCTGTGTATATCGGAGTGAAGATTTCATTTTTGCCATTCAGATGAGAGTGTGTGGAATCAAGCAGACACTGGACAAAGGCTGCTATCTGTACCGTTACGATGGGGCCAAGGTGTATAAAAACAAGACCCATATGTTTTGAATCTTGTGGTACCGTTTTCTTAGGGAACTGTAATCCGCTTGCGACAGCTGTTGGAGTAAAGGTGTTGATGAATAAACCGGCGACATTTGCCAGGAGGTGGAAGTGCAAAGATTTCATAGCGTTTGTAACCACTGAGCCAAACTGCCGGAGTATTACGTTCGCAGTAGTCGAAGCAGTAGTCGTTAGGCCACCGGCCGTCTTGAGTGATGGTGTTCCGGGCTAAACCTTCCTTTTTTCGTTCACATACCTGCATAGTAGTTGGGGATTTCCGTAAACTCTACTACAGTAGCGTCCTAACATTCGCACATGTCAGTCCTCAGAAGTGACGTGCAGTATTTTCTGCTTATTTGGTCCTTATTCCCTGTGGTATCTCAGGGGCTTAGCGCAACTTGCCTTCATATCTCATCTCTTTTACTGATGCATTCAGGCGTTCACTTCGGATTCAAGCGTTGGTCAGGCGCAGTAGTCGTAATGGTACAACCTTTGAGAATGTTTGTGTTATCTAACTAATATTACCTATTAACTCACTGCATGCATCGTTCGCCAATCTGCACAGCAGGAGGTCCCAGTCAAGGATTGTAGCTAGGTTGTGAAGCTTGGAATAGTCGGTAACAGTCCATCGAATTTCTCCCTAGTTACCAACAATACTAGCATAACATGCATGAGCAAACTTCAGAACTGATTGATTTCTACTGCCCAGTGGGGAGTTGTATGACGCTGACTCAATCATAGAGAATCAAGTCCAGAATTGCTGTGTCTGGTTGGTCGTTTCACATGGTTATACAAAAATGCCATATCCATGAATTCAATGACTGTTGATTTGAACCATGACCCATTGAGGGACACTGAGACTAGTTAAGGTACGCTGAAGTCGCTCATTATGAAGAAGTATGAGCATCGTTTATGAAACGGCGTAATGGAGCGCACTTAACAGAGTCACGACTTTCTCTACGAAATTCATGGGCTTGTAGACAACTGATAAGAGGCAAGCATCATATGTCGTATTCTGATGTTCACCATCTCGATCTGCTAGCTGCAGTCGACAAGATAGTGCGTCCGGAATAATAAGGAAACGTTCGATAATGGCCTCAGATATTAGGTAATATTGTAGAGACTGGGAACGGGAATCGTCAACCCAGCTCGTGGCCTTCGATGCAAGCCGGGAATGGTCGTCAGCGACAAACGATACCGCGGCCACGCCGAGAAGAACAAGAGGCTTCATGAAAGGGAGCCTGATTTTCCCAAGAGATATGCCTTTATCTACGGCCCCAGGAATCGGCACGACCAGAGCAACACAGCTCCGAGCAAGCAAGTCGAGAGCTTTGGTCCGAATCCAGTCTGGATAGGCTGCGACGCAAGGGAGCAGAAATGAGGGCGGAAATCGGCACATTTAATGTCCACGTCGGATCAGCCTAATGGCGCTTAGTGAACACCACTTCACTCGGCGGAACGTGGTGCGTCGTAAGTGGGAAGCGCGACTATATTTGTGTGTGTGCGTGGGACATGTGTGTGAACCTCTCAGCGTGCAATAAACAGCGTTCTCCCCTACCGCGTCGTTCTCGCTACAATATGGACGGCAACACTGTCATAGTGAGAAGATGGGGGATCATTTCATATAATAGAGAGTTCGGTGGGTTTTGTATTTTGATTGAGAGCTAAATTTCAGTCACTTCTATGATGTCCCAAGATGTTGTTACATGTCGATGGCGTAGTTGCGGGAAGTTGTAAATCGTCCTTGAACTTTGGTATGGTAGCATTTTATTGTTAAAGAATTAGCACACTGGTCCGCTCTGTGTTTGACCGACAGTATTCGTACCGGTCTATTGACGTATTTTGAAACGGCTGTTTGCAACTTTGGCTCATCGTGTAAGGCGGCGGAAGCAAGTGACTATTCCTAAACCGGAACGACAACATACACGGGATTTGATGTACTCATGAGTAGGGGATTTTGATGTAATTAACCACGGACGCAATGAATGAGACGAGACAAGGCTCTGCGAGCGTTGCGGATCACGGGCGGCATCTGGCAACGAGCCTGGGCCCACAACAATGGAGGAGGTATTTGTCGAGAACGCAATAAATCAGACACATACGCCTCTAGCGAATCCAGCAGATTGAACCCGGGTTGAGTGATGTATCTGCGGGAGAGCAAATCGCTTGCTTTCGAACTACTCATGGCAGGTCAAAATTGGATGTAGCGAAGGGGAGATAGGGGATGGAACGATGGATGGGGTTATCTCGAAGCCCGACCTCGTAGGTACATGGAATGGCCCGTCACACAAACCCCCATCCGCGTTGCGTCGTGGGAAGGAACCATGGTCCGAATCTGTACGGATTTGAGAGTTGTCAGTGGCATGTTCTTGTGTCAGTACCCGCTGTGCCCCCTCCCTAGTCGTTTTCGCAGCTGTCGGAGTTAGAATCTTTCAAGTATGGCTTACCTGAACATGGGACCTGTACTGCTGAAAGGAATTGTCTTAACTGTACTTCTGATTGCCCACTATTTCTGTTGTATTTCCACTGTTGGCTCTTCATTGATGTCATCTCGGACGTAGCGAAAGTATTTTTCAAAACGTTTAGCCCGCTTCTCTCCCCTGAGGACAGTTACATGAATGGACGTATTAGTTTACTTGAACTCTATGCTAGATCTGCATCTGTTATTGTTCCCATTTTCTTCACCTCTGCTTTCCTCGAAATGCCAATCACTTATAAAACCCACTTGGGATTCGTTGTACAAAACATGCACGATTAATTATATCAAGCGATCACGTTGTACAGCTTGATCAGGCCATTCAGTTGAACTGTTCCCCGCACCTTCTAGATATAAGCCGTTTGTTTGTTTATTTATTCATCTGTAAGGTCGCTAGACGGTTGACGCCGCAATTCAAAACGTTCTGTGTGTCATAGAGCTCTGTGCTACACCTCCATTCTTCAACGTCGTGTTTTTGTTGTGCACTATATTTGTTGTGCTTCATTTCTGGCACACAATGGACCAGCACTAGTTTTTTCTTTTCTTTTGATGTGATGTGTTCGGGTTGGATTTCTGCTGCTGTTATTCTGCCCACACTTTCTCAGAAAAAAGGTGGACAATAACAGAAGAGTGTAATAAAATGAGGCATACTGGGAGAAATTCCAGATCCCATGTGATACCAGATGATTTTCACAGTAACTGAGATTCCTCTACGTACAGAGATGTTGGGTTTCGTGAAAGAATTGTAAGACCAGCTAGGAGAACTTTCAGTTCGAGTGCGCAACTTATCTTAAGTCGTGTAAAATGCCCATATATCATATCCTAGAGAGAATAACAGCAAGTGGTGAGCTGCACGCAAGCACTTGTTTGCAATTAATTCTTCTTAATTCGTATGCAGTAATAATTAGGTACAAGGTTAGGTTTCATTCGTTAGAAGAAAAGCAAATATTTGCTCCTTTAAACATTGTGGCAAAAAGTACTTCTTCGGCTTGTGCCTACATTTCAGTCGGTTAGAGCTGTTTGTGAACATTACCCAGATGTGAAGCAGCAGTGAGGGAAGAACCTACAAGAGCAAAGAAATGAAGCCTATTTACGAGAAACCGCGGAATTTCAAAACGCCAGTTGCATACAAGGAGAGATGCAACGAATGTTATCTTTATGATAGAAGACATTGGAACAATTGTAATTGTTAATAAAAATTCGCGACTGACATGTAAGTTACGTAATAACAATTGCCCATTCGTGTGGTAAAAGAAGTCATGTTCAGTTGGTATGCCGTTGTTCGAAAGCATGTTTAGTTCAAGTAGCGACGAACGAACAAACGCTATCATCCAAATATCATTCACTAGAACATGTTAGGGGTTTTCGTGACACTTCTTCTCGCATGCCTTGTTGTCAAAGGTGGGCCTCAACATTCTTCTATTATTGACATGGGTAGTATAGATTCCTTTATCCCGAGTTCGTATTTTAAAAGCTTAACTCGGAAAATTCTCTTGAGACCGAGCTATTTCTGTTAAAGGGATAACCGGGTATGCCTTTTCTGTCCTTGGCTCATGTGAATTATTTCTCTCAGATGGCACTTCCAGTCCAGTCAAGCGCATTTTTTGTTTTTGAATTCTGGCCCTTCCATAATAGGCCATAAATCTAAGAAAATACTGAACATTTCGTTAGCACATTTCGCTGATTAACATCATTTCAAGCTTGGAACATTTGGTGTGAAATGTTCGAAAGCCTCAGGTGGCATGTGTAACAAGTCCATTAATTTTGACATCAAAGGCCCTCCCTTGTTCAGTAAAAGGCAAACATTTTCTTTCGGTCTCCGGGAGCCAGTGAGAAAGTTCTTTAGTGACATAGTGGATAGTTATCATTACATCGGTCCAGCATCCCGTTTGGGCTAATCCAATACGCATCCCAATTAAGCGCGACGGTAAAACGCCCAGAATATGTGGCGACTATCGAGCCACATTGAACAATTTCTTAGTACAAAGCTGTTGCATTACTGCAGAACCTGAGGATGTCCTTCAGCAGTTGAGTGAATCTAAGTGGTATTCCAACCTCGATTTGAAGAATGCTTATGTAAAGCTACCTCTTGACGAACAATCGGAAGCTCTTAAACTATAAACACGCCATTTCGGTTAGATCGTTTTAACCTTTTACCGTTTGGTCTCACTGTATCACCGTCACTGAGAATCTAGCGTACGAATACAACGTTATGCTTCACGCTCCTTCCAAAGGACCTCACGTTGAACGACTCTGTGCACTTTCGAAAATGTTTTGTGAGTTTAGAGTAGTCATATATCCTTCAAAATGCATTATTGCTACATCAACATTACCCTGTCTTGGCTATATCGTCGATGGAAGTAGTTTTCATCCGGATAATGCTCGTTTTTCTCAGTTATCTATTGCTAATACTCCCAGATGTTTCGAAGAACTTCGTTCTTGAATGGGGTCGCTGCAATACCACACAAGCTTTATTCCTAATTTTGTCGAAATGGCAGAGCCTCTACTCGCATTGGATTTTGCAAATCGTTTGCTTGGACCATCATTCATGAAAATGTGCGCTGGCAGTTTTTGGAGAAGTATGCTGTAGTCTAATAGGTCGACGGATTAAAAATAGTCGAGATGGATGATATCAGTGCTGATCCTACGGTAAGCTATCTCAATCCAACTGCTGCGCGCATTACTTAGATTGGAAGTACATGGCAGATGCGGACCGAATCCGCGTTGTTCCAATGCTGTGATCTTAGGCATTTCAAGTCAGCCGATTAATACCTCAGCTATGCTCGAATCCATCACCTTTGCAGAGAACCGGCAGAAGAATCACAGGGCTATAGCTTGCGGGCTCTGAACGGTTACCACCCTTGAAAATGGGGAAAGGATACCCTAATTCCACCTGTTGAAGCTCAGCTGTTGATCCAGGTATCTTTAAAAAAATGTAGGTAATGGCCCAGCTATCCTCGTAGCTGCCAATTGTAGTGTTTTTGGAGGAATGATCACAACTCCGCTGGAACTATGAGCCCCCAGTGATAGTAGCTTTCTCAAAACGGTCGCTGAAATAATTGTGAAGTGTGAAAATACTGGCGTCTGGGAGAATGGTACAGGTATTTGATTTGCTGGTAGCGCACCTGGATATTGGGAGCATATTGTAGTCGTAAACGTTTGCTGCATCCTCCGCAATTTGAGCGTATCCATCTGCTGAGATGAGTAAGGGAATCACCCACTTCACATTCCGGAGGCTGTTCGCATGTTTTCACGGAAGCTTGTTGTTAGCACAAAACTTTTCTGCTAACCTCTGTTGGTGTATTAGTTTGTCCTCACAGACAAGTGCGGTATATTAATTACGATGCACTACATAGTTACTACGGTTGTCAGCGATAGGGTTCGCTCCGTACACATGTCTCGCTGCGGATTCTAACACCACGCGTACTCAATTTCTTCTCCGAAGAACGATTGCGCTCTTGCAAAACAGAGGAGCCTGTATACCGACGCGAATTTAGCCAGATTATGGAACATGCCGACAAACTCCACCTGCAGACTTCCAGATAGCATCTCCGACAACTTATGTTAGTATGTCGTAGTGTGTAGTTTTTCGAAACGAGTCAATATATTCTTGTGGATATTCCGCATGACATACAAAGTCAAGAATTATGGTTACGTGATCACACGGACTCACAAGACTCTCCATCTTTGGATTCTCGATCATGAGCATTTTGTTCGTGAGCACTAAACCAAGAACAGATGAAACCATCTGTTTCCCACTTTGAATCAGGTGGGTGAACTGACGTGACTGAAGGGCGGAATGTTTGTGATAAACCCTTGCAAATTGGCACTGAATGGCTCGTTTGCGAATGCCGGAACTTCCAGATCGTTAACACTGAAGCCATTTTTGATGAGAACATGGTCGTTGCAAAGTCCCATCTAAGGCTAAGTTCGTACGGGAGCCCATCTTTGAGGTGGATACTGGGGGACGAGAAACTATTGCCATAAAATAGGAATTATTGCGCCCGTCGTAGACGAAAAGAGTGAATTTATGATCAGCGTTTCCGGATCGTCCGGCGGTTCGCAGTGCAATTCGTTACGGCAGCATAAAATTACCCAAACGCGCTTGCTGCGGTGATCGTTATGAAGAAAGTACATATAGTGTATCGCAACTTTGGCGTCGACAACTCTTGAGTGCAACCAAGTTCCCATTGTGAATAGGAGGTCCCTGATGCTTTATGCAACCGTAATTCGACAGGTTTGTTCAGGAAACCCTGTGCGTTGGTTTACCCACATGCAGTGTCAGCTGTTCTTAGCAGTGACTCGGGGATGTGTGTTTTGGGTTTAATGTTGTGGAGACCGGTGAAGCGTCGGCCACTATTGGTTTTTGTGTGGGGCGGTGACAAAATCATTTGTGGCAGATCCACGGATCCTGCCATCATTCATTTTCTCTTCTCTTAGTACGCAGTGTAGGGGTATGCTGGGCAGTTTATTTGTTTAGCTGACTGATCTTTTCCGAACTGATGTAGAGAAGTGGTCGCACTAAATGGCTGCTCTCGTGCGATTGCTTGGTGGACGCTGCTTTTATCCGGAGATCGGAAGGAAGCCTGCTGTAGCCCGCATACCAGCACTCCGACACACCTATTGACATTTGCCTGGATTGAAGCACCCTTTTACAATACTTGAGACACACTCTTTGTAACTTGGTGATCTAGGTAGCCGCGAGGTCGATTGCGCTAGTATGTTTTCCAGAGTATCTGGAATGTAGCGCCACTTGTTTTGATCGTGGGCGCTCGATTCGGGCTCACCTTGACCGCTAGCCTCGGGAACACCGTGTACGAGGATGGTCCTGACTACGGACACTTTCTGGTATTCTTTCAACTGGTAGTTAGCCTGTTTGCGCTCGCTCCACGGGATCTTCGGGAAGATGTGGATAAAACACAACCCATTCCTGAGACAAGCTGTCGATAACAGGACAGCTTCTGCTTCACTGCAGAAGTTAATACAACTCGGAGAAGTCTGGTTCACTGCATTGCTCTGATTTTGGATGACGCGGGACGGTTGCCAATTTGACGGACTTAACCAGGACAGTTTTGATGTCACATATAATGCTCTACTGCTTCACAGCACGGAGTTGTCTTCTTTTTAAGGAAGTTGAAGTCGATGTTGAAAGTTGGTTCAGATAACCGATGGTAACTAATGCGCAGTTCGGGTTAACTGGCCACCTCGTCTGCATATAACCGGTGGAGGCTGTGTAAACATAGCTTCGCGTTCTGCATTTATTTTTGGTCTAGTAAAAGTAACTGAAGGTTTAAGTGCCCGGCTGCCTTTGGCAACAAGCATGTTGCGACTACCACTAGTGTCAAAGTCCTTTTGAAATTTCGGAACAGTTTGAAGGGTGAATGAGGCCCTGGTTATACTTATTCCAATACGACTGGCGGTGATTGGTTCAGGCGTATTTAGGCAACTAGTGGTATTGACGTCTAAAGCCGCAGGTGATGCATTTTTAACGCATTGCCCACTCTTCTTTTCAGTGTTGAAGCGGAGCATAATATGAAGGACTGGGGATTGTTCGCTGCCACGCTCTCTTCAAGCGAAGCGATTATGGTTTTCCTCATTTGTGCAATAGTTGGCACCAGTCTTTCGTGTCTTTACGATAGTTCATGTACAAGCATTACCAGTGGGAATACCACACATACTGCACAGAATCACAGAGAATCTGGTATACTATTGTGTATCTGCAACCGGTTTAGTGTGAGCTTAGAAGACTTGGAATGAAAGTTGCCGAGGCAACTGAAACACTTGATACCTGTCCGCACACTTTTCTGGCATACAGGAAAGTCCCACAATACTTTCCTCCCCGTAGCCAAAGACAGACCCTGTGATTGATTGTTACAAATCATTGCATCGATAGATATATTTCAAATCGGTGGTCGCGAACGTGTAGTTGTCTGGCTGCCAGTCTCCTGCGCACTGCATTAACCACTGTATAAGCGTCGACACTTTTGGTACGTCCCGAGCTAACGGAGCAGGTTCAAGCGGCTTGATAATTCGCTCTGAGATGGAAAAATGCGGTTGAGCTGTAGGGACACATAATGTCCGATAGCTACTTTGCTTATCGGTTGACAGATGTGGTTGATGGCTCGTAGTATGAATCTCGGAGTTGGCTTTCTTTTGAGGGCATATGTGTTGCTGTGTTACTCGAGATTCGGAAAATTTCGCGCTTGCGTTTCTGCGGAAGCAATGCGAAAAGTGCGATGTGGAGACAAAAGATGGTAGATACAAGCTAGATCAGAAAGATCGAATGCGTTAAAGAGCGCTGACGAAGCTGGATGGAATAAGTGTTAGAACACTTGTGTGTGATGGGAAGTCTGACAGTAGATATGGGTTGAGTACGAGGCCTTAGTGTTGACGTCCGCAAGGCGCTTGTCAGAACAAATGTGTATTTCATCAACCCTACACCACTTTTATAGGCTACGGAATTGACAGTAACGGTATTACACACTTTACCTAGGAAACGCAAGCCATCATGGATGATGCATCGCCTCAGTTCCTTAAGAGCCTACGCCATTTTCTCTACATGGTTAACTACTACGGACGGTCTATACATGGCTGCGCTGCAACTCTTCAGCCTATAACTGGTTTGCTCAGGAGCAACCCAAAAAATTCACGTTCGCTCCAAAAGCCGATGTAGTATTTGTGGACCAAGCCACTTCCCTTGCTTACTTGAGAGCGGACGAAAATATCACGCTCATTCTAAAGACAGATGCTTCACAAACCGTTGTTGGTTTCATTTTGAAGCAGACAGTGGACAATGACATCCAGCTCCTATCTTCCTTTTCCTGGAAGCTTCAGCCTACCCGGACCAGATACAGTACATTCGGTCGCGAGCTCCTTGCTATGTATCTGGCTGTCAAGCATTTCAGTCACATCCTTGAAAGTCGACGTTTTGTCATATTGGCGTATCATAAGCCACCAGTAAACGTCTTTCGTGCACCTTCCGATCGTTACCTTCCTAGAGAGGCTCGATATCTGGATTGCCTTTCCCAGTTTTGTGCTGTCATTCGCTAAATGGATGGTCTTAACAACGGTGTCACTGATGTACTATCCCCAATTTGAATTTATCAACCTCACGTTCACTCACTGGTCCTGAATAAATGCCTGTAGCCAAAGATCCAGAAAGTACACAGTTTCAATCGAATGTTTCGTTAAAATCCTTGCAGTTTCCCATGTTAAATTTAGATGCAAGAATCTATTGCGGTATTTACACCGGTAAACCGAGACGCATTGTACCACAGTCCTATCGGCAAATGGTTTTGGACCATCTTTATTGCTTCTTGCTCACCATATTCGATCTACTGTGAAAGCAAGCACGGGCTGATAAATCCGGCCCAATATGCGCACAGACATCTGACAATGGGAGGAAAATTGTCTTGGTTGTTAAAACAGCAAGAGTTATAGACACAAAATCATCACTCCTGAAACTTTCACACAACCCTAGGCACGATTCCAACAAATTCATTTTAATGTAATAGGACTGTAGTGGAAAGGAAAATACAAATATGCTAATGAAAAGCTCAGTAAATTATAAAGTTAATCGGAAGTTCGGTTAATTCTTAAAATCCGGAAATAACCGAATACCTCGACAGGAAACGCAATCCGAGTTCGCAAAGATTCTGGCCACTAAAAACCAAGCGTCGAACAATCACGACGAACGCAAGGGTAGCGAACCGAAGCGAGAACGCGGAACGCAAACCGAAGAACAATGTATGCGTGCAGGTAATTAAAATAAACTGTACACCAAATAGTGGAAAATGAAACAGGGAAGTACATTTAAAAATGTAGAAGTTTACATGCGCTACAGGACCGTTACTCGCTTCGAACACTCACTTATCTGTTGAGGTGTGTTGCTCGTTTTGCTCACTGGCCTCGTGCGATACTCTTACGCTTTATATCCTCTGAACTGGTTGCTCGTGCCTTCGTTGAACTGTGGACTTCATGATTTGGTGTGCCAATGGTTGTACTACATACCGCAAGTTCCAGTCATGTCAGTCGCTCCCACGCACCGCAGCCTGCAGACGATTGGATGAGCGTCATCGAGGGATCAAGATCATTAGGCCTGTACGTTATGACACACCTTTTGAATAGTGTCCAGAGCGTGTCCGCCCCTTGTTCTGGTTTCGTTAGTGGGTTCGATTTGTAGTGATTCAAGACCCTGCTTGCGCAGGGGCCTAGTGTGCGTATTGGAATACAACGTTGGCGTCGCGGCTGTGAACTGCTACCATGACATTCCATCCTCCACCTCCGGAAGTATTCTGGTGTGATTCAAGTGCCAAACCTACTGAGAGCGACTAGGCTAAATGGAAAACATAGTTTACAAATTACTTGGACTTAATACCGTCAACTGCTACTTACGATGAGGCCCAAAAGTATAGACTTATCCGTCACCTATTAGGAACTGAGGCCAAGCGTTATTTGGATGCGCCGGAACTACAAAAGTTGACACGCTCACAAGGGCGTTAGATGTACTGGATGGATCTTGGGGCGCCCGACCTAATGACTTTGGTGAACGTGACAAATTCTTCCTTCTGAGAAAAAAAGGACTCAGCCCCTGGAACACTTTGTTTCCCGCGTGATCCATGCGGTAAAAATATGCGATTATTCCAACATTCCGAAGAATAGAGAGGAAGGGATATGTCAACACAACAATTAAAATCCGGCATAACGGATCATCGCATAAGAGAAACACTAATGCTGGAAGACGCCTCGAAGCTTTCCTGGGATAGAACGAGCGGGTTAAATTGACCACCTAAGCTATCGAGGGGCCCTTGACAAGAAGCACATTCTATCCAACCATCGTGCCAATACCTTTCTTAGATTTCGAAACAGCTTCGCAGGTGGAAGAGGTATTGATCGTAATCCATCCAATCGGGCTGGAAGCGGTTGCTTGAGATGTGACGGTTCAGTAGCACCAAGCTGATTGACGTTGAAAAGAAGAAGGGTCGCATAGCCACCTACAGCAAGCCTTGAGACTTATTGGGAAGCCAACTCCCCGTCATGCTTTGTCCTAATGAAGCGGCTTTGCCGTTCACCATATACCTGATCGTTGCCACCAGTCCGTCGTCTATCTGAGGTGGTTAGGTATATTACGCAAAGTCACAGAGACTCTGGCCTGTTATTGTACAGGACCACCTCGTTTGAGGAGAGCTTAGCACACCTGGAATGGAAAAGGCATTTGTAACGTTCGGTTACTAATCGCATAGTTGCTTGCTAAATTTAACTCACAGACTCCTTCCCTCTAGGCAACAAAAGGCTCCGCTTGTGTTGATCGACCGTTGTATCCCATCCGGTTAGCGTGCCTTTCTTTGTTGATGCATGTCGGATCGGTGGCGAGCCTTGGAATTAAGCTTAAAGCTAGTGCGGGTAGATACTGGGCATTAAATTGGACCGAAGGTCAATGCGTCGACTGCATGATGCTGTGCGTCACAGGGCGAGGTAGAATCGGTTAACGGTTGAAAGTGGTGTCTACTTTCCTACAATGGTTCTTTGGAAGCTAGTTTTCAGTCTACCGGTGTACCCAACATAACCGTGTTTCAACATCGCGTTTGATAAAAATACGGTCACATTGAAAACTTAGTGCTCAGGTGTGCGGTAGTTGTGCATCACGTGTACGTTCGTCCGACAAGGCGATGTCCAATTTTTACCTCAGTAGACCTTGTACGTAACGGTAACTTTAGTGACAGGACCAAATATCGGTCAGTACAGAGCACAGCGTCCAGCTTTTCACGAAACGTTAGACCTCAAACACAGACCAGGATGTATCGACCGTTCACATGTGGGTAGTCTGCGCCTCATCACGGAGAAACATGCAGCGCCGCGGAATTTGTGGTAGACAGACGCCGCGATCATGTACGTAGGTGCATCGTGTGAGATCCGATTGGATACCCAGAATGCCGTTAGAATTCCTCGGGGATTTCTCAGGGCGCGTAATGTGCGGCAATTCACGATGCGTTATTGAAAACCGGTAGACCTTTCCCGGACCTGCCATAGAACCAAGCTAGCTCTAATGAATGTGGGGACACATGTGTGTGGTAAGAAATGGGAGATTAAATCCGGGTGAGGTACGGCAGCAGAGACAATGCGACTGCAGGTAGTGACATATTCACACAGTACCGCACACAAGCGCCAGGGCTACTTGTCAATGCACTGTTTTGAAATTGTAGCAAAGTAATGGGTGTAAAGCCGCTATCGTCCGGTTTCTTCTCACCACTCTGAAACATGAGTAACTACAGTCCGGGTGTGACTACAACTTCCATAGCTGCAAAACGCCGGTTTAATGATTGCATTACACCCGACTAAACTATTTGTCCAGTTGGTTCGCCAGACAATTTTACTGAAATGCCATCTACAACCAAGCATGTGGTATACCTCAGTGATGCTAATGCCAAAAAGCGGAGGCGAACGACTTAATTTGCCACTGAAAGCTCCCAAGCGTAGATACCAGTCGATCTCCCTGGGGATACGAAATTACGTATGGCATCCAAGAAGGGCATTCAACCGTACCTACCGATCGGTTGGCTACAATCCACGCTCCAGTTCTGTCTGTATTTGTGGCCAGCACAGGTTTACCATGTGAGTATAATGCACACACTAAAGGGAACCTAAAAGAATGACAGGTTCCACAGGACACCATACTCTGGCAGATACAGTAGCTCGAACGAATGGGTGCTTCTCATCACCGTGCCCACTAATAGGCATACGATGCATTTGCTTGAATTTCTGATTGTTCTAAACGGCCCTCATGTGGTACTGGTTACTGAAGCGTGACCCGGACACGTTTCTGTACATTTCCAGATATAGCAATTTCGACAAGGGGAATACCACTAGCTGTATATACCTCCGAGGTGTATTCAACTCGTTGTTCTTCGAAGTACTGCCAATAGGCAACCCTGAAGATGAATTCAGACTAATGGCGAACAAATCGATCAATGTATTAGTTACATCTATAACCCTCCATATCTCGCAAAGCAAAAGGATTGGCGAGTTATTTGAGATCTTTATTCAAGCAGTTGAATTGTCTTCTAGTTAGAATAATCGGTGACGTTTAAATGCCATACATTGAGTGACATGATTAGACTGCTCAAGGAATTTGATAAAAGTCCGGACTCATGACTGGACGCAGGATGTTCGCACATTCACCTGTACATCCTACTTTCTTGACTTACTCCTCACCAAATGCATACCGTAAGCATTCGTTAAGAAGCCAGATAACATCTCAGGAAGTGTTCACAAAGTAGTAGAGCATACATTTAGCTATCATTGATTCCAAGAATGTGTCCAGCTCAACAGTGAATCTTCGCCCAAGCAATGCATCAATTATGACGCATTCCATGCTTTTACAAGCCATGAACGAGGACGAGTTTTTCGTGGGATTGGACATTGACATTGCAGCCCAAATGCACCGTAAGAACTTAAACTATTGCAGGACTGTGCTCGCATCGCCGCAGAACAGTGCCCACACCAGTTACCATGGCGTGCAGAATGATGCATGGTCTGACAAGAGAAACATTTCTCTTGTTTTCCTAGGTATCCGCAGCAGGAGAGCCAATCAACAACACATCTTAACTGAATAGAGAGCGTTTTCATCCCCTTAAGTTCATCTCGCTTTACCCCTTCGTTTGCCCGAGGCATGCGTTCGATAGGCCCGAATGCTCCTCGCGAGCATACCAGTGATGCGCCAACGCATAAAAGACAAAGCGCACTCATATCGTCATCCGCTCTGAAGTAATACGTTGCTCTTTTCATCAACCCTACTGGAGTTCTTCAAGTAATTTCAAGACAATTCGCGTGTAAACGAAATTGTCACTGAACAACGGTGCCCACATATCGTCTCATTACCTTCTTCGAGGAACTACCTTCCATCTAGGTTAGCGCATTTAGGCAATCACACTCATCTAAGGCAGGTCCCTGTGTGCCCGACACTTCCAAACTCCCCAGCTCTGTAAACAATGCGAAAGAAATTCAACCCTGGCAGACCAAAAGTCCAGTCTGTATTTCGGCTTTACAACCGTCTAATTTAACAAGCATTTTCACCCAAACATTCTTACTAAATTGACGAACTTTTTAAAACTCAAAAAGCGTATTCTTTGTTTTCGCATGCTTGCTTTGTTAACCTTCGGAGTCGGTCTTCCAGCAATGACCGAGTATTAAATATCCAGCGTACCGATCACCTGAAAAGCCACGGAGTCCCCAGAATCCCTTGTCCACTATCACAGTGTTCCTACTCTATAGCCACCCGCTTTCCAGCGTTGAGGGGAGTAACCGACTTGGTCGCCGAGGGTGACTATGCATTAGCAACGAGGACGCTCGAAATACTTAGGGGGATGAAAGCCGCATTGTTCAGTAGAGTTGAACATCTATGATCCGAGCGCAAAAGTGCGGTGGATACAGTTGCTAAGACGCACTTAGTAAGAATAACAATAAAGAACAATAGTAAGACAGTAGGTTTTGGTGCGAATGGAGTGTAGGGAAAATAGAAGTATGAAAGAAATCCGTTAGACTAATCAGAATGGAGCGAAAACTAACGACGAGATGAAAGAGGCCGAATGCAGAAACGCCACTGACTTTGTGATTGCGCCATGTCTGACACGGTCTCCAACCACTGTGTGGACCGTCACAAGGTTCCCATAAAAAGAAGACGGCATGCACCAGCATGACCAAACCCTTAGTCAATTTCTTCAAGCTTCTATGCCACGTCATGAACTGGTCACCCAGAAGTTTCGCTCAAATCGGCGTATAATGCACGTCGAGAAAGCCGAGTAACGGCAATAAGGAGGATACGGCTTAGCAAACGGAAGCGGCTAAGATACAGCAAACACTCGAGAGAGGCTTCTTGCCAAAAAACGACCTGGAGGACCTCAGCATTGCTCACCCGATGTTCTCACCAGACGTAAATACACCATAATCACCGATGGTCAAAGACAGCCAAAGGTTTAGTGTATGCACTGCGAGCTGTCCAGATCTCGAATCCATAGAGTAACACCGGCCTTATCGCAGCGTTATACGCCATACTTTTGCTGACGAGCTGATATCCCACTGCCTCCACAGGAGGTGCAGCCACTGGAAAGCCACTCGGGCCTTGCTGATACGCGATGTAATTTCCTTAGTGATGTGACCACCAGAGGTGACACAACTACCAAGGTAACTGAACCGATCCACCGCTTCCATTGACTGCTCGGTGACAGCTGAAAGCAAAGGTGTGTCGGCCCAGCTCTGCAGCAGTACTGAACACTGAGGATGAAGCGCTACACGGGAGTCTACCCAGTGTAATTGCATAGCCGATGCATCAGACCCAAGGAGAACTATGTCGTCCGTATACCACAGGTTTGTCAGTCGCCTGGCAGAGCTTCCACCTCAGCATAGTCTGAATGAACCTAGTCTTTCATGATCATTTCGATCACAAAGTTGGGGAAGAAAGGAGATATACGACAACGCTGGGGAATTCCACTAGTCGTAGGAAACTCAGGAGACAGTTTCCCGTAAATTCTTACAGGTCCTCGGGAGTCACGATAGACTGCATAATGGATAGGAATTTAGCCGGCACGGCCGTCATGGATAGGCAGTGTCACAAGCTGGCGTGGTCAGCAGAGTCTAAGGCGGCTTTAAATTCAAGGAGAACCATCATAGTCGGTCATCGGCAGGTGTCTGCTCGATCGCATTATTCGTGAACTGCGCAACGTCCTCCTGGTGACAGAAGAAAAGATGTATCCTCGGCGTTTGTTGCAAGTATTTTGCAATCCCGTGAGCTCGTTCAGACGACCCAAGGACGATGTACGCTAGTTCACATACAAATAGTAGACAATCACCAAAGCTGAATCTAACGAAGTTGCGTCCACTCTGTACCCACAGCGCGTTTTCCTTTCCTGTCACATTTACTAACCCCAGATGCCTATTTAACATATCTCGGCGACGCAAATCAAGGTAGATAGACTCCTCACACTCAGGTAAATGGACCGTGGCCTATCATCTGAAAATGATGCAGCCGCTTCTTGTGAAGCGACGCAATCGAGACGTGTGTCAAGTTCGTATTTATGTTCTCACGCATCACACCTGAGTGCGTGAAAATCCCTCGATCACCACAGCGCCCGATTCCGGAGTGAGAGGTTGTCCGTATCCAGCAGGCGGCTGTTGAGGTGTCATGCATGGACCTGTTTCGCTTCTAACAATTGGATACACTGGCACACATATGGTTTGTCCGAAAAAGTAACGTTAATGAAGCGATTAAAAACACTTATGAATACGATCGGTACAATATATTAAAATGTTGCAAAATGAGCTGCACCAGCGTCGAGTCATCGGTACCAGCGAGATTTTCAAACATCGAAGCCATCAGGTTGGGCCTTTTCTAGTATGTCCTCTACAGTCTTGGTGCTAACCACTTTGACTTAGTCAACTTTCCCGAAATGATGTCCCTTGATGGGGAGTTTAAAACGGCAGAACAAGGAGAAGTCTGGGTGCTACAAGTCAGAACTGTGGGGCGGCTGGAGAACCGCCGGAAACTTTGAGTCGGCTAGGAAGCGGGCCACGAGGCTCGTGGTGTGGGCTGGCACATTGTTATGATAAAGTGTTCATTTGTCCGCGATATCAGGCCGGGCACGATGAACCCTTCGTTTGAGCCTACTCAACACTTCCACGTGGAAGTGGGCATTGGCGGTGAGACATTGTGGTACGAACTCATGGTGGACGAGCCCTCTGAGGTCAAGAACCACAATGAGCATGGTCTTGATCTAAGATTAGCTCAACCTAGCCTTCTTAGGGCGACGGGACGCCGAGTTGAGGTGTGCCACTCAGTACTTTGCACGCGGGGGGGGGGGGGAAGGCGAGAACGAGTTTCACGAATATGGCGGTCCTTACTCTGCGGACGGTCGCAGACGACTGAGCGATTGCGCGTGCGTAACCTATCCTCCGTCTACCGATCTCAACCAACCTGAGCGGGATGCGACGTGTATTCATTTCACATTGAAACCGTTGACATTACTTTTCGGACAAATGTTGTATGCACCCTGGATGAATAAGAAGCGAAAGTAAAAATAATCATATATTAACCTACAGTCCAAAGCCTGGTTTTACCGACCAGAAAGGCACCACCTGTTGGAGGAAAAACTATTTTGATGGATTATGTGGATCAGTGTGTTGACCGAATCACGGGGAAGGGTAGGTGGCATGCGCATATGAGGCGGTCACGGGTAGGTATTCGCAGAAACAACTGAACCACTCCGTGCTTCGGCTGCAAACATTTCCGTATCAGGCTAGGCAACGTCTTCAGGTCCTAGCCTGCCAGCAATGCCGTTACGCCTACTATGCAGTGAAGACCTGAGAACAATCGCTAAGGAAACGACTGCAAATAAATTACCAAGGTAGGTAAACAAGTCGACCTCGCAACACCCGGCCCCTAGAATTTCGATTTACTGCAAACTCCCACAAAGTGACTTAGGCTCCAGACTTCCTCTGATTTCCGGTCAGAGATGAAGACTTGGCTTCCATATTCCTCATCTAACCCATTTGTTTTATGAGCGGGAGGTGGATTGGCCAAGTAATCACTCCCGTTGAGCTGAGGCAAATTGCTGACCCAGTCCACAGGGCTTCGTGGACAGCCTTTAGCTCAAAATATTTATTGACCGAGTTCCGAGCAGAGGGCAGGTCCGAGTCTACACGTCTTACCCATCTGATTATGTTAACATTTGCTAGATCAAATCGATGATTTTCAACATGGAAGCCAAGTTTTGACCTCTGACGGGAAATAAAAGCAGATCCGGAGCATAGCGCTAGGGATGTCGTTCAGCATAGCGATGAAACATTCGGAACCATAATACTCAGCTCCGAAAAACAACCACTCCATAGGCACATAGAGCCATAAGTAATCCTTAACAATTGCCAGTACATAAAAATTTCAAAGCGTTTACGAACTAAACACATCGAGAATGAAACAATTTCCCATCAGCGCAAAGTGATTGAAGTCGAGTTACTTTGATAATTTCTGAAGAAATGCAGGTGACTCCATAAAATGAAGTTGGGATTAGCACTCAGTTGCTACAGGTGACGGTGGTAACGCACTTCCATTACAGGTCCAAGCACATTGTTTCCAAATGCCCAACCTAATGACAAACTGATTCCAGAAAGTTGGCACAAAAAACCAGATGCGGAAACTTCTATGGACAGAGAAGGTATCACCTCCAAAGAGGAGAACCTTGAGGACAGAAATGCAGCTGCAATTGAATAACTTAAAGCCGGAGGCAATGCGACTAGGTACGAAATTTTTCCATCACCATTGTCAAGTTTAGTGTGCGAGTTGACAACGCAAGGGAGCAAGTAGGAGAATTCCCACCCGACACAACTAGCTGTAGCCAACAAGTCATTTTGTAGTTGTAACGAAGCAACCAAACACCATCGCAAAGCAATTTATTCAAGATTCGCAAGCAGGGTCAGCAACAAGCTGTTGAATTTGATTCCATTTCTTTTGGCGAAAAATGGCTTGTGTCGATCGATAGAACAAACGGAGACAAGGGAAAGCAGAGCACGCAAAGCAATCGTATCACGCAGGTGAGCAGCAACAACCAACAGAACAACGGGGATCGAATGAACTTCGATGTGAGTCGATGAAGATGAAAAAGGGAATCTGAAAAGCCGGCGATGGAAACTTACTGTGTCGTACTGGGGGATTAGGGGCTAATGTGCAAAAAAGCGTTCAATGTCGTTCAAGCAAGCGAGGACACGGATAAAGTGGGCCGCAAGCAGCGGAGTTTGTTAAGAACATCAACACCAACAGTGAGAAATGGTCACTGTCACGGCTCGTGCTATACAGTAAGATCAAGGAATTCACCATAATATAACACGACTGAAAACAGGTGAATTTGTGGAATTTAGAAAAAAAATTATGACGAGGAACGCTGAGTTGACAAAAAGCTACTGAGTGAAAAGTGACTGGAGTCGAAGATTATTCACAGGCTGAAACGCCAACGGGTTGTAGAGTGAAAATGGCAGATTAGCCTTTAATCAATAATGGCTGAAACATAGGGAACCCCCCACGGTCTGAAGTGTACGCGAGGTGAATTAGAGTGATCCGTAGCACATACCGCGAAAAAGACAGGCAACAAATTGCATGCGACAAATTAGTTGTGTATCTTGATGGGTTTTTCGTTCGGAGCGAACCGAGGACGTTTGGAAGGCTTATGCTCAATGCCAAGCCATGGCCTATATTCAGGCGCGCATGGCTGAGTGAAAACCTTAGTCTGAACCAAGGGATCCTCATCGTTCGGAATGTAGGTGGCTTCCGTTGGAAACATGACTGCGAAGCGCCACCGTTCAAACTCTTTTTCCGGGACATCAAGTCGCCGTCTTATACGCTCGCGTACGGCACTGTAACGTTCCCCGTCTCGTATACGAACTGTGAAGGGAATGCCGAAGGTTTCATGTAGCTCTTTGTCAAAGTGCGAAACGTACACAATCGCCTCGTCCGATTTTAGATTAAGTTCATCCATGGGTATTTCCTCTATGCGTAGACTGTGGACTGGAGGACTGGAAACGCAAGACTGAGGCAAGAGAGTAGATGGCGGTATGGAGGAAAGCGTCAAATTGGCTGCGAATTCTTGAACGATCCGATTTGCGGAAACTTCCAGCAAGCGAAGCTGTCCAGAACCTTCTGGGAGTAACACAAGATGGCGACTAGCTTCTTTCAGAAGATCAATCACCAAACCATTTTGGGGGACGGATAACAAAAGCTCTGCCTTGACCGATAGCTTGGGGCCAACAAATACGACGCGAACTTGGCGCATAGTTTCCAGTTCGTCTATGCGAATAGCTAGATGAGCGTAGTAAATCCTTCTTGGAGGTGGAAAAGTCACTGTTCCAAGTGGAGAACGATTAACGGTTTTTATACCACAAAACTGGTTAAGCGGAACGGGGAAGCGATCAGGCGCTGGTACATTGCCATCAGCGGAAGCTGAGGTTAACCTAGTGTTACCCGAACAAAAACCGGGAGCTAGTCCACTGGCATCCGAAGCCCAGGAAGTATTGCCGGGAGATATTAAGAATGGTAGCAAAAAATCACGCATGGAGCCGGAGTGAGTAGATGGAATAGCAGCACCTGATGGTTCCTGAGCTAAGCCTTGAGCAGCGGCAATTGCAAGCAAGTTGCTGGTGTACGTAGAGCAGTTCAGAAATCCTGTAAAACAGAACAACGGTGTGATTAATAGTCAAAAAGACTAGCCCACAGACAGAATCATCAACGAGCAAATGTAAGGAATGCATGCAAATGCAGGGCGAACGTGCTTGTGAAACAGTTGAGTTCGAGAAACCTAGTAAATCAGCTCATTCAAATTATTTATGTGTAGACTGAAAGCAACAGACCAATGTGTGAATCAGCTAGGATAGAGCGGCGATTCAGCTAAAGTCAACACTCAAGGGGATGATGCGTTCCATTTGCAGTGGTGCACGAAACCAGAGATATTGGAGAAAATCGCGACCAACTGGTGGTGGCTCGTGTTTAGTCACTTAAATATGCTGTGCTTGAGTCCCCCGAGGTAGCACAACACGTGGTCCAGGAGAGTAGCAAAACCAAGTATTTAAATTTAACGGTAGATGTGTAAATATAAGGAGATAACCACTTTGTCAAGCTATATAAATCCATCCCGAAGACCAAATGTGGCGGAAGCCCAAAACCGACATTGCAGAGAAACGATCATACAAAAAACGCATCCGACACAAAAAGACAGTTAATTACCTAGTTTTACTAACCTGAGGCACGTGCTGCGATCACCTGTGGCGTAAGATTTTGGTCGGCAACTACAGCGGTCCCAGTCGCCGAAGCTCCGGTACCAAGACTGTCCACAGGTGCACAAGTATTGCCAGACACCGCACCGACACACAAATCAGAACCAACCGGAGAGGAATTCAAATCAGAGCCCACAACACCAGAAGCAGGAGTTCCTAGAGGAGATGCTGAAATAGGAGCAGTAACTGCGTTTGCCGCCCCACCCAAAATTTGTTGTGAGCGGAAAAATTGTAACTTGTCACTCTCCGTTGACAGATGAGCAGCTGCTAGGTTGGCAAACTCCCAGTACGTGAGATCAGCAGCAACACGGAGCAGTATTCCAGCGTCTGAGGGACGCATTTTATCAACAAGCAGAATATCAACCTACAAAAAGCATGGAAGAATAGTGCACACAAAATTGCTCGGTGGGATTGACCAGTGATACAACTGATAAAGTAGATAGCTGTGCGTGACAGGGGAATCTAACCTAGAAAATGAGTTGCGCCGATGAAGGCAGAGAGTAATGCTTATATGTTGGTGCTACGGAGAATAGTAACGAGATTTTGGGGAAAATATCCTGACAGGAGTGTTAGCAAATTAAGCGAAATCATAGTTATAGGCATTAGTATTACACCGTACCCACGCTTTGCTGCTACACGACCAACACCAATCGTGCGCGGGCTAAGGATACTGCGAGGATCGCCCGGTCCACTGTGCAGGCTCAAACCCGCGACCTAAGGGTTGCAAGGCATACGTCTTGTAATTTCGGTCACTATAACATACTAGTGCATCGCTGATCGGAAACCAAAAATAAGAGAACCGATGAGTACGGTGACAAATTAATGCCGTTCAAGTGAAGAAATTCTATCTAACGTGAAATTCCCCATATCTCTGCAGTATCGCAGCAATGTACGACTTTTGGGGAATGAAAGCCCACTGGCCCGTCGATGGCTTTATAGCATTGTCGTCAAAATATTGGTTCCCGTCCAACAAACAGGATACATGCGGAAAGGTAGCAGAACCTTTACAATATTAAATTAAATCACCTGACTTAAGTAGCTTGAAAAATAAGCATAGATGGACAAAGGATCACGGGAAGTTAACTGTTGGTCGTGGAGCACAGGAGACGCAGTTTGAACACGTGCTCCGGATAAGTTTGATTTTGCGCCAATGGTACTTGGCACCGTCGCGAGCCGGTGCAAGAAGAAAGGATCGGTTGAAAGGGCCTCAGTTAGTTCCCCTTTGACTGATGCGTTGGACTTGCCGAGAGAGTGGTGTGCAGATAACAGACCGTTGATTCCGTCAGTGGATTTGTCAACAGAGCCCTCAACGTTCTCTGCTGTGTGGACGGGATAAGGTGAGGAGGCGTTATCTTCATCGGTGAGAACGTGTAAAGCATCCCGTCCTATTTCCGGTGAACCGATAACAGTCGCAGTAGGAATTATAGCACTCTGAGAGGAATCCACCTGATGAGAAAGAGATTGACATAAAAGTTCGGTAAAACTATACACACACACAAGCGATGTAAATGAATATTGAGAAAACGATTAGCTGAAAAGGTTGGTATCGCAGAAATAAATGGGTGTGAAGCAGAGGCCGAGGGGTGGTGGATGCGGTGCACACAAATGCGAATGGGACAACGAAAGTGGGTTTCATGAGTGGGACTAAAAGTAAATCCGAAAGATGATGCTGTATTCCGAGAACACAGGAAGCTTACCTGAAAGTAAATGAGTTGACCTTGATGCTCACGCTTGTATAGCTTAGAAATTGGGACTTTGAGCTGAACTATTTCGGATACGGAGGTCTTTGGATCATCCTGGAATAGGAGTAATGGGCAACCATTTGGAAGGCCAGCGCGCTCACGAAGTATGGGTTCCAATGATGACAAGCACTCATCACTTCCTAGCTCAACGTGTCCACAAAATGTGGTCGTCCAGGAAATGGGATCGAAATATTTCAGGAAGAAAAGACGTTTGTCCACTTGCTGGAGTTCATCATGTGTCATCAAGGGTCCGGTATCAGGTGTGAGCGAAGAAACGGAAGGCTGAGCGCACTGAACGAAGAATATATGTACATCCTTCGGAGTGAATTGCAGGGGGTTGTCATTTAACTCTAGCAGGTGTATCGGAACGTTCTTGCGACTGAAATTGTGTGAAAGAGTGAACAGAGTGACATAAGGTAACTCAGTGGTTAGTGATAAAAACTGAACAACCACTGTTCAGACAAGCCATCATTATCATCAGCAATAGCAGTACATCCATAAGTTCAACTAATGCTTTGCTGTCGTACAACTGGTGACACACAGAATGGGATTAATGTAGGAATGAAGGGAGTGAGAGTTACTGTTATGTCGATTGCAACTACACAGTTTCGAACCGCAGACATGTGGATTACAAAGCAGAGGCATTATCGGTCCCCGGGACCAATCGTGAATCCCTTCATTCAAGATAGGAATGTTTAGACTCACGAGTAGGGAGGCCAAGTACTAAAGTAAGAAGCCCAACTAGGAAAGGGATCAAGTTTCGTACCGAGACAGAGTTGTCAGCGCTATATAAGCTGTAGAAAAAAAGTTAGGCGATCGAATTACACAGACACATTGAACCGACGTTCGCTGCCAAGCGACCACCAGTTGTCGCGAGTGAGTGGGATATACTGCGGAGTCGCACTCACCTACGTAGATTGGAACCGATGCAGGCGTTTCATCCTTTCGGTCATATAATCAATAGTAGTGCTATTAGCAACAGTCTACCGGATAGATATACAACGAAAACAAACCATGAGCAATTATAGGAAGAAAACAGGATTAATCACCGCATTATCATCATGTCACAGTAGCTGAAGGTGAGTAACATGCTTTAGCTACAGTGCGGCAGCAAGAACGGAACTCTTAGTTTTTGCCTACTATTTTATTTTTTGTCTTTTTTAGTTCTTAAGTATTAAGCATCTGGATCTAAACACGTCTGTGCACAGATCTTCCATTGGTTTGGATTGTGCACCATATCCCGAAGTGTTTCCAGCCATCGGCTCTCTTCGTCCTTTGGTTTCCAACTAGGCGGACGTGTGAATCCAACGGCAGCAAGACATGAAGTCAACGATTTCATATGCTGTCGCTAAGTGGATGGCTGAAGACTACGTGGTTTTTTAAGCCAAGTCTGGCAAGAGCAAAAAGGGCCTAATAGGGCAAACGTTCTGCTGATATACACAGGACGTGACCGAACCATCTTAACTGATGCGGCAAAACCAGCTTGTTGAAGGGAATACCCGCAATCACTAAGACACGACGTCTGAGTTCACTGTTCCAAGAACGCTGTTGCCACCATACGCAAGCGCTCCTCCTCAAGCCCCCATCATCTAAGACCGAGAGCTGATCAATAATAACATAAAAGAAACGTTGGAGTGCTTACCGCGGACGAAAATGCCAGAGACGGATAGCATCCGCGGGGTGGTTCAAAGCTGTAGCAACAAGTTCGATGAGTTGACCACGCGTGGTTTGTTTGGGCACTCGAAGCATCCTACTGGGCAACAACTCCTGGCCACATAATTCAGGACCCTGAAAATGTAATTAAGAAAAACGTAGTAGGCCAACAAGCTAACTGTAAACTTAGCAATCGATCACACTGGAAAACGTATAAAATATAGGTAAGACAAGCATTTCCCCGGAAGCGCAACGAAATGAGAATCTAAAGAAGAACTTGTTACCCGAAAATATCCAAAACTGATTTTCACAGCTGTGTACAAGAGAACCGAGAAACACGAGGGTCCAGGTTGCTCGGAATAATCACCTAGACTAAAGACGAAGGAGCAACGGAAGCCAATCGTATCAAAGCACAAATTCCTAGTGATTGCGGGTCCCTGGGGAAGGCTAGGTTCAAGCAATCCTCATCACATATAAGCTGCGAAATCTAAGATGCATTGAAGATATTTAGATGAAGTTGTACAGTTGTACATGCTCCCATGACAGTGTAGTCACTTTACCTGCCAACCATAGAAATCTTCCTCCAACAACAAATAAACCACCATATATAAATGTCCACGCTCTTTGTCCAAGCGCTTAGCTTCTTCAAGATTTTGTTCCTCACGAAAACGTTCACGGAGGCTTTCAGGAATATCGGTTGTCGGAACGGGACACAGCACATCGTCCCGAGCCGATTCGGCGATGTACACAAGCATGTAGGCGTTGGTGCATGGTCGCATTTCCGGATCATCGGTGCCACCGAAGTTCTAAAAGCATAGCCGAGAAAAATGAATGAATAAACCCAACAAGTGGTTCATGTAATACCGACTGGTAAACACAGAAGACAACGAGGCCTACTGAGTAACTCACCATGTATATGGCGTCTCGTCTAGAACACCTGGAGACGACATCATCATCAAATTGGTACCAGACGCCGTTCCCAGAAGGATTGAGGTAAACAACATAATGGCCTCCGTGGTTATCTCCGGAGTGAACGAGGACAGCATGTAAAAAGTAGGCAGCGGGTGATGAAGGATCGGGTTTGAGAAGAAATTTGTCCAAGTTTAGCGAGTAAGGGAATTCAAAGCGATCATTGATTTTGACATTTGTGTCCGCCGCGAAATCGTACTGGAAGCGCATTAGTTGCAGATACAACACAGGAGGAAAGCGCACGAAACTGACACCCTTCTCGGCCTCTTGGAGACCATATTCGCCCGCATCATATTTGTTGTCTTGAGTGAGCGTCTCCTTCGCGACGTATTCCGTGAAGGCATCATATACGTTACGATTACCGTTCACCTTTAACTGGATATCGTAGAAGTTTTCTTCGCGTTTCGACTCGTATCTTACATTGAGGCAACGGATATAAGAGAGCATCTTACCGCAAAACAGCCCAGGAATAACGTCTTCCACCGAGGTCCCTTTCATTTTGTTCTCAAGATTGTCAAGCAGCACTCTGCATAACTCCTGTGCGTCATGTTGCATGAATGAGTCAAGTGTCGCCCAACCAAAGCTACGAGTGAGTTTCTTCGTCCCCACAGCACGATCGGAGAACTGAAGCTCATAGAAGACGCGCTGTAGAGCTAAAGGCACGCTTGTTTGAGCATCATCACTTTCGGTTGGCATCAAGAAGACCGCGCGCCTTAGTTTGTTGGTACAGTATAGAGCTTGCAGCAAAGAGTTCAGGTAACATGTAGCACCCTGATTTTTTAATCCGACATATCCAGTGTGCCGCTTGGAATCCCAATCGGCCCCATGGGGAGCGTCCGCCTTGACATGTGCTTGTAAAAGAATATCATCATTAGGTCCGATAAACCCGCGATCTGGGTTGAACAATTCATCATAAGAAATAAAACTTTGGAATCCCCAATCATTTTCTTTATGAGTGAAAGTGTGCTGAATTTTCATCTCCTTGTTCTTGCAATTCGGCCGCTGGGCTGCGAGAACCAGAGTGGCTTTGGCTGAGCAACTCCACGTCTGTGATTCGCTTTCTGCATTACACTGCACAAAGAAACCGAGGGACCCGGTGTCTGGGGGGTGGAAGATGGCCAATATCTTCCACGGAAGGCAACGGATTATGGTGCCTCCTTCACAGATCTGAAAAGGAAATATGGCACAGGAGAGACTTGACCAGTGGTCGACAAATAAGGTCGTACACACAAGGTTGGTTCGTTATTGATGTGACTCAATAAAGTATGCACTTCGTAGAATAAGTACCATAGTATGACGTTAAACCACAATGATTATGCCCCGTATTCTATCAACCAATCAGTAGCCACGGTATCGTGGAATCTAGAGTCAAATAACAAGATTTCCTAACGAAAATTAAGGTGCTAGTAAGTAGGCAACGGATTATCAATGCTCAAACTGGTGGATGATCTGCCCTTCGTTGCGGTTCAAAAGCTCGCGGATAAGGAATGCGGTGAATACGAAACGGAATTGAGAGGTGAGCTCGTTACGCTTTTAGCAGTCGATATACAGAATAGTTGGTGAGCACTAATATTTGATGGGGATAAGTAGCAGCGGTGGAGGTGCAGGTATCTGGTTTGCAGTCGCCAGATGCGTATGGGTGTCCCAGTGGTATCCTAAACCGCAGGTGATTTCATAGTGGCGAAGCGTCAGCATACGCAGCGCGCAGGAGCATTGCTGATATTTGCTTACTCATATCTGCTACACTAGGATCGCGCCAGAAGCAGTTAGGTGAACATGCCTACGTTTTAATCCTGCGATTGAAATTAAAGGCGAAGGTCTCTGATATTATAAACAGGTGTATGCGCTGAAGAGTCATTTGTTTCTATGGTCGCAGTACACGTGACGAGTCAAGATTGGGTACGCTGCACTATAGTTTGGATTGACCACAAACCGGTAGTTGAAAGCGCCAAGGTAGCAATTAAAAGTACCTACAACGTGGTACGAAGAAAAAAGGTAAAAGGAATCGTACCATGAGTGGCTCGACAGAAAAAAAGGGAGGTCAAAATTCAGAGGCAGGGCTTCATTCACTGCGAGACCACGGGAAAACGGAGTGCAAGCGAACAAACTCGAAGAAAACTTACTCTTGTGTCGCTTTTGCATTGCGGTAACTAAAAAGATGTGAACGAAATAATGGCAAAGTTGATAGGAGCATATTCGCTATTACATAAACACAAAAAACGGTAAAAGATTTGTTGAAGACGTGTACGGACACCTGTTCCGTGACCGAAATGCATTCGATGGACCTTTCTGCTTAGAAAAAGTGGTGGTGCATTAAAATTATGTATATCTACACAGGGAACCATGGCAGAAAGTTCGGCGATAGCTCACAGACACCGGTGATGTGTATGACCGTTTACATCAAGCAATGCACCGTGTTTGAAGAAGTTTAGGATGAAAAAATCAGAGTGAATACAATGGGCAGGTGCAAAACGGCCAACATGATTCCAAAATTCAGCATGAAATCAGCTCAAAGCTTTGGGAAACACCGACGTGGTTGTAACGCGAATATGACACTGAGACCAGCGTATCAGTGCAAGATCACAGAACAAGCAAAACACACCGACTTCGTAGGACTAGTAGAAACAAACTATAATTTCGCGAGCCAGCCGTTTGAAACTTAAACAATAGATGATCAGAAAGGGAAAATAATGCGACTAGAAGCCTTATTAATATAATTCAACAGAACTTGTGAAGAACACATCTAGTTGGGATAACTTCCATTTCCGTTCGTTAAAATCCTGTCAAAGAATAAATGACCGGTTATTCATAAAATCAGTAAGAGGCCTGACAAAGCTATTGGCTTCAATTAACTACGAAAAATAGAGGATGTCCCACTAATTTTAGTAAACCTAAGCAGCGTAAACTACGAATGCAAACGGGCGGTCGAGTGCGATGTTGAGTAGGGCTCATTTGCTGCTGCAATTTCTATCTCGGCATAAGTGAAGGCGGAGTGACAAGCAAACGCGTCCGTGTCCCTGCTTGAGCTAGAGAAGGAGAGAACTCCCTATCGCAGCCGTTCAAACTAGATCATACACACGTGGCAATAAAAGACATGTCCTACCACTCTGCTCTCTACCGCCGAAGACAGAAGTAGGGGTCCGGTACGGTGATTGATCATTAGTGCAACAAAGCGATGAAAAACAGGCTTCACAATGGAAGGACTGTAGCGAATTCCACGAAGAATAAGTGATAGTTGTGTTCCCAAAAGGCCAATTGATCAAGTGTCTCAAGTCCTGTAAAGCGTGAACAGTATGGTGGTAGATGTGTAGTTAAACATGTAAAATGCAGACAAGAAATCGTGTTTACTTCTAGTTAAGATTGCATTTACACCATATTCGCGAGAGCTCAAAGAGAAGCCCTCCGGGCCCTAAACGATACTGAGGAAACAGAAACAATGCTATTGAAATTCTATATAAATCAGACGTCAAACTGGTTGACCTATGCAGTTATGCATACACTGGAATATGCGAAGCAACATTAGCTTGATTTAGCAGACCCATTCAAAATGTGGCAGATCCAGTGGGCATATGTGATAAAAGAGTAAAAATCCTTATATGCTAGTTATATTTTGTGAACATGGATGCACAATATTTAATAGGCTTATGCATTCCCCAGATGACTAATGACTTCCAAAACAAGAATAACGGTTAGTAAGAGGGATCCGACGGTTGTGCGTAAGTGAGCTGTCGGGGAATTTTACTCAGCCTACTGCAAAGGATAATGAAAAAACCGTAGCGAACAACAATTGTTAAAAAAAACTTGAACGAATTACATAGTACGATCAAACAAAGCAGCTACCCTGAATCTTGAGACGTTTTCAAAACGGGCTTCCACGAGACCAGCTGCACTGGCTTCATCTTCATCCGCATAAGTCTCCATATCACCGGTTTGTTCGCAATGAGTCCCACTGCCGGGAGAGTTGTGTGTGCCGGAGTTCACAGTGAACCAGGCGCGGATATGGTCATCCTAAGCACAGAAAAAAGGCAAGAAAGCGGTGATAGAGATGAGTGATAGAAAGAAGCAAAAAGGTAAAACGTCAACGGTTATTTGCGAAAGAGAACAGTTTGGTTAACCAGCAAAACGATGACAACCCTAGTAAACTGGATGACAAAATGGAAGTTGCAACAATGAAATGCGAGATACTCAAAAACAATTTGCAAGTAAGTAGCAAGGTAAAATGACGGCCACGCCGCTGTGCAGTTTAACGCCTAACAACTACAGGCAGGTGGCCTTAACGACAGCGGTTTACATACACCAACAATGACAGTATCACTTCAGTTCAGTTGAACAACCACGATCTGGGCACCGAAGTGTGGTGAAGCTAGTTCCCAAGACTCACATAGCCAGATAAACGATAAATAGCGACAGTGAGTAAATGAAGGCAAACGGAAATAGAATATGAGGTTAGAGCACTGTTTCCGGATGCTCAGTTTAATTTTTTACTACAAAATAAGCATTACACTTTCTCGAGGTACTCTCCACCAGCGTCCATGCAGTTCCATGCGCTCAAGCCATTTGGAGGAACAGCTAGACTATGCCGAAGCATGTAACCATTCAAGCAGCTCAATAAAAACCTCTACTGCTGCTTCCAGAGACTCGTAACGGAATCCACGCGTCATGTGCTTGGCATTCAGGAACCAAAAATGTCACACGGAGCTAGGTCTGAATTGTAGGATAGGTGACTAACCTCGGATGCCTTCACTAGCCAGAAAATCTCCGACGACACGGGACCTGTGTGCAGGTGTTGTCATGGTACAGCAAAGTCCCTCGGGCTGGAGTCCTTGGACGACGACTAGCTACAGCTTCCAGCACTTGAGTGCGTTGCCGTACGAGCGGTACTGTAGCCACATGACCGGTCTTGGCAAGCATATATTAGTGTCAAATACGTCCGCACCATAACTCGGCTCTCGTTTTGTCCTGTGGCCATTCTAATTCTTCCCACATAATATTGTGCGTGCGCTTGTTCTAACCAGTTCGACGAGCTCTACTCAGTGCTTCCCACCTCTTGGATCTTAACTGCGTGAAGTGTATGCTTGCTCAAGTTCTCAGCTTTAAAATATTCTTTACCGAGTTCTAGGTGCGTAATTACATCAAACCGGAGCTTCTCTGGAAACCTTTTGGTCTCATTTGGAAGGAGCTGAGAACTCCCAAACTACGCGGTAACCATTCCTGTAAGTTGCAGCATAACAAAGTTATTTTGCTTCACTCATCAACCGAACATCTCGTCCGAGGCACTTAGGGGCGCTTATCAGCGCCCCATCTGCATCGTCGCTTAAGGCAGACCGATCAATACACGCTGCTGCCTTGTGTAGGTGTGTGCTTTCAACCGCAAGTATTTTGATCACTGAAACTGGTAGTCTGCGCGGTAAGACATTCATCTGTCGCGGCCGATTGACCCTGGCACGGCTGAACAACTTTCAACTCGTGTGCGTGTTTTGACACGTTTATGTGCTACGCCTGGCGCATAGAACATTCATCAGACGTGAGCGCCATTAACACAAAGATCGCTCGGATAGGCCTTGCTACAAACGATAAGAGGGTGGCTAGCATTCCAATGGTGCAACGTCGCCTATGTTCAACAGAGAATTGCAGTAAAGTCCTTAATATCGGAGTGACCTGTCCTGCGTTATATCGTGCTGTCCACAAGGTATATGCATATCCGTCCAAGAAGCAAGACAGACAAACAAAGTTGCTGACACATTTTGGTTTGTCCAACATGTCAACCGTTTATCTCTGCTCAAGAAAAAGTGCGGTAGGATGATTGAAATAATCGCATATTTTGAAAATATTAAGATCGCTCCCACGGAGGTAAATATGGTCACGCTAATACTTCAACCAGCCAAAGTAAGCCCTAACGCCAAGCCGAAGAAGAGTTAGACGCTCCAACCGCACTGCAGCGTCTGTCTCTAAATCCACTGGGTCACCTCAATCGTATAGGCGGACAGGCCTCAAACATGCTTGCTCCCACTCCTTCAATCCTAGACGCTTCACCAAGAGATTCAGCCATGACACTGACGGCTCAGAGCCGAAGGCAATCCGGTGCAGGTAACAAGTGGATAACGTACGCGTCGATTGCCTCGATAAACACCCAAAAGGCAAAATACGCAGGTCCATCTTTTGTACTGAGCACACGTGGGGCGACGCAGCTCTCACCATTAACTCCCGTGGTGCATTCTAAACAACCCAAATTGCCAGCAACAACTTTAAAGCCGACACCTGCTAGACAAAACCACGCTGCGTTAACCCTCGTGTGCACTAATGTTCCCGAGTCCAAAGCTGGCACAACAAAAGGCAAGTTAGTAGGCGATCGTAACCAGTGGAGTTCCATCTGCGGTGCGATTGGTATTCGGGTTGAGCCCACAATGCTTCAACGCGTAGCGCGTTACCCGACCTCAGTGCACTCTGATGAAACCGGAATGCTTCGAGTAACACTAAACTTAGTAGAAGAGACAGAGGCTGTCCTGCTCTCAGAAGTTCCTCTTCGCAACTCATTGAGTGGAGTGCGTATATTACCCGATCTCCCTTGGAAAGATCGCCCTACAGAAGCAGGTGACCAACGCGGCATTCCTAATAGTGGTAGCAGGAAAACCATATTTGTTCATGGTGTTCCCGAGCTTCTGGATTCTCCTGATCACGATGCGCTAGCACATGACCGAGAGCAGTGGTGCTACATCCGCGAAGCAATCTTTCTGGAACATGTTATTACCAACTTCTTGACAAGAGTTCCGTCATCACCTAACTACAAGGGCTGTGGTCCAAGACTAATGAAAATAGTATTGAACTCCGAGGGAATAACGCAAGTGCTATTGGACAAGTGGTCAAAGTTTCGAGTCAAGTTGCCAACAGAGATCCGGTTAAAGACAGTAGGCGCACGGCCAACAGTCGTAAACAACTCGATAGAATTGGCAAATGCCGTGAATTCTTTATCCGCACAGTCCTACGAAGAGACCGACGAAACAGCACCCACTGCCCACAACGAGAGAGCGCAGCACGAGCGAGAGTTCTGTTCAGGAAAGCTCAAAAATGTCATGCAACTTGATTGAAATTCACAAACTAAAAAAAAGATTAAAGGCCGGCCACCTAACGGTTAGCTTGAAAACAAACACAAATTCGATATCCATAAACGCACTCCTAACAATAAAAACACTACCTGATTGTACACAAACGCCAAAAGTCTTCTAAGTAAGTTGGCCGAAATTAGAGAACTCCATACCTAACAACCACAAGACTTTGTCATGATTACCGAGACCTGGTTAAACCATGAGATAACCGATTCTGATATCAATTTACCTGGTATGTCCCCGCTTCGGAACGACAGAACAGAATGGATGGTGGTGTGATTCGTTATTATGACACAAACCTCCGCGCTCCTGATTTGATTTGGTTCCGCCTATGGTTGCGGAACAAGGACACATGTCTACTAGCTGTACTTTACCGCCCACCAAACTCTACGTCGGAAATGGACTCCAAAGGGCACCACATCTTCCAGTTTGCTATGAATAAGTCCTACACCCACATTCTCGTGGCTAGCGACTTTAAGGTGCACAACATAGAAACCCCAGTAACCGATGGTGAGCAGTGTAAAGCCTCCGTGTAAGAGCCAATCGTAGGCCACCCACTTTACAACAACGTAACCTCTCCCACCAGATTTAGAACTGCTAACAAGCCGTCGATAATCGATCTTGTGCTCACTAACGAATAACTCATGGTAGACAGGAGAGTTACAAGCATGTCACTGCGTCGCAGTGACCATCTTTTTCTACTCTTTGACTATAGATGTTATGTAGAATACCATGAAAAGAAAGGTGAAAATGTGTATACTGTCACGCATTATAACGTGTTATCGACGCTTGTTAAGAATACATCTTGGACTTTCTTAACCGAATGCCCCCCAGATGTTGCCTGGGAAATGTTCACAAGGACGTTTAGCACACTGATAGCGCACGCATCGGAACAGAAGTCCTTCCAACCTAAAAACAAATAGACATCATCTCTGAGGAGCAGAACACGTAAACCCACGTTCCTGAGGGACCTGGCATGGCGAGCTCATATGAACTATCCGAATGCCGAAACCTGGACTGCATACGTGACACATCCTAAGTTCTGTGAGAAAATGATCCGCGAAGACAAAGTCGCGCATCAGCAGGTTAATGAAGCGATTCTGCACGAAACGCAAACTTCTGTACGGGCACGTTAACGGCCTTCGAATGATGAAGCGCGGAATTCAAGCACTAGTCACGGCTGATGGATGCACGCGGTCAGCAATGGAAGCAGCCGATCTCTTACGGCTTCATTACTCCCAAACTTTACAGCAGGCAACGAGCCAAAATAATCCCCTTTGTTTCTATTACTCCATCGTCGAGTTTAGACAACATCACCTTCACTGCGGAAGCTGTGTTGAAGGAGTTGTTATTCTTGCGTATCCACAGTTCTCCTGGAGTCGAAAACATCCGACCGAAGGCTCTGCAGGCAGTAGCTAATGATCTAGCAGAACCACTGGTCGTTTTCTATCAGCGATGTCCAGATGAGAACCATATTCCACCAGTATGGAAGCAAGGGGTCATCACTACTCTACACACAGGAGGTAACCGCACTGACCTTACTAACTACTGTTCAATAATGCTACTTCCTGTGCTGTCTAAAATTATGGAATCAGTCATCGCAGATGCGCTGATGCAGTATATGGAAAGCAACCACTTAATAGCCCCAGAGCAACAAGGCTTTCGTCAAAAGCCTTCGTGTACTACTAACATATTATTTGCACGTAACAGCTGGACTGAATCCGTTGATGTTGGAGCATGAGTCGACGTCATTTACCTAGACTTCTCAAAAGCAGTTATGGTTCAGACCATCGAATTCTACTTCGGAAGCTTCGAAACTACGGCAATGGCGGCCCAATCTTGAGTTGGATAAGCAATTTTCTACACGAACGACGGTTGGAGGTGAAAGTCCGGGAAACTCTGTCTGATGCAATCGATGTGGTGTGTGGTATACTCCAAGGCTCGGACCTCGTCTATTCTTAGTGTTCATTAACGATTTGGCAAGATCAAATGCTTCTGATTTCCGGTTTTTGTGGATGATATCAAGAGATGGCGAAGGATCAGAGGACCGAACGACCACGAACGGCTTCAGTGCGATATTAACATAGTGTCGAACTGGTCAGAGCAAAACGCTCTATCATTCAACATAGACCAATGTTAGACTGTGCAATTACAACATAGACATGACTACACGTATTTGCTTGAGGCACACAGATTGCAGACCAGCTCTCAGGAAAGTGACCTTGGTGTGTTCGTACAGAGTGACCTCAACTGTTCAAAACAGGCTGAGGTAACAGTGTAAAGAGACAACCAGCACGTTCGGGAGATTTGACACAACAATCTTACCAACGGTGCACAATTCCTACGTGCGCCCGCACGTTGAATAGGCTATCACAGCCTGGCAACCTTGATTGAAGCGCGACCTAGAGGCATTAGAGGCACAACAACGAAAAGAAATAAAGAATGTCAAGGGCCTGCGCTATCAATCCTACCACCAAAAGCTGAAGTTGCAGGAAATTTTCAGCGGACGCTATCGAAGATTGCGCGGTGATTTCACATTAGCGCACCAAATATTGAGGGATCCCAAACACGTATGCCGCCATTTGCTGAAAAATAATCATCAGTACACGTTAGTTGAGGGTGAGAAACACGCCTCAGCAATTGTGCCGCAATACAAAAAAGATAAGGGACTAAAAAATTACCCTACAAAATATAGGATAAGATGAGGATTGAAGGAGATGGACAAAGAAACACATAACACAAACGCCATTCGGATCGGCTTTTCGCCAAATCAACAAGTGTCCAACCAAACGTGTTCACCATCCTTAGGACCCCAGCCAGGCAGTCAGGATGCACCAACTGACGCCAGTTTCGAAGCTAAGGTTTTCATTTCTCATGACCAAGTCATCGCTTGGCCTCCCCTCCTCCCTTCCAACCGCACCCCCGAAGGGCAGACAATGCAAATTGTGGGAGTCGGTGGGCTGGCAAGCGCAACACGTGGTTCAGCCAACGGAGTCTGGTGCGTGATATAATGGTACTGAGCGGTTACCTCGCTCCTCCTGCATCAAGTATGCGTCGCCGAACACGCTCAATGCATACGCGGTGTTCCCACCAGACATGAGCTAAGCTGCGAAGGCAGCGATGATCGAATGTGACGAGGCTGTTTATGTCTGTCGACCTGATAAGGCAGGTTTCACAACCATATAGGAGGATAGAACGGACAGTTGGGTTATAAACTCTGCCCTTCGGTGCGACAGTAATGTCGCGTCTGCGCCACAGGTAGCGGAGATTGGCAAAAGCACTTCGACCGTTGGCCACACGGTTTGTAGCCTCATTTTCGATCCCACGGGCGATAATATAGCTGCCCAGGTACTTGAATTCCTGAACGACTTCTACATGATCAGCACAAAGCCTTAGCACAGGAGTGGGTCACTGCCAATTTTGGAGAAGTACTTCGCATGTCGATGGATCAACGCATAGCCCAAAAGGATTGACAGCCAGTGCTAATCGGTCCAGTGCTGCTTGGCATGTTAGGGAGCTGTCACAGATTAGGGCAATATCGTCCACATACTCTAAATCAAGAAGTCGCTCACCAGGAAGTAGCTCCACACCTTCTACGTCGTGTCCAGCGAACGCTGTTCTCATGACTTCATCAATAGCGAAGTTGAGGAGGAAAGATGACAGTGGGCATTCTTGTCTCACACCGCTGGTGATACTGAAGGGTGGCGACAGTTTGCCATAAACCCTCACTCTACCAGAACTATGCGCGTACAGCGCTCTGATAATGTTTACATATTTATCAGGCACACCTTTCCTCAGCAGATAGTTCCAAAGGGCACGTCGATCGACTGAATCAAAGGCATCTTTTTGTCAAGAAATACGACAACAGTGGATCGCTAATAAACATGGTGGTGCTCAAACAATTGATGCAAGGTGAAGATGTGGTCGATGCAACCCCGACCTCGACGAAACCCTGCTTGCTCTTTACGAATCTGGACTTCACGAGTGCCAGTCAGTCTGTGGAGAATGACAGAGGCAATCAATTGAGAGGCAATTGAAATCAAACTGATTCGTTTGTAACTGCGGTAGTAGTTACATTGGCAGAACAGATCGATCGTTGGGTAAGCGCATTGGAGAGCATATCCCAAAATGGATTGCCAAACTGTCGACACAAGAAGCAGGCGAACGAGAAAAGGTATCTAAGATGCCGGCCTCATCAATCGCCAAACACCTACTGGAATCAGGTCATCAGGTTGACCCCAGGTCAACATTTACAGTTATCTATCGTAATGACAACCCCAAAGTGTTGAGGTTTGCCGAAGCCGTGGCACTTAACCGGCATCGCCCTATCCTATGCGTGCAAAAACAATTAACAGTCTCCCTGAAGCTTCCTTGGGGCTCATAACCCTAAGATCAGGATGCTAATCTGTCATTGTTGTGTCTACGTAATTTTTCCCTTGTGACCAGTTTCAAATCTTCGATTTTTTCTGTCACGTGATTCATCTATCTGTTGTTAGTTTGCGAGTGAACAGATAACACGAAATGGTACCATCTCGCAATACCAGTCTTCTTATTGTCTTATTTAGAATGATAAAGGGAACTCAATGCTTTAAATCTTCTATGATTGCCGCATTTCGAACGGGAGCCTCCCTTGAAAATCGGGACAATGACGGAGCGGCTCCAGTCGATTTGGACAGTCTCCTGTTCTCGAAGTTTCACTAGCAACTCGTGTAAATCATGTACTAGTGCAGGTCCCCCAAATTTGAAGAGGACTGGGGGTTGCTTTCTGCACCAGCGGCCTTATGCAATTTTACCAACCTGATCTCAAGTTCGACTACTGAGCGTGACGGCGGATTTAAGCAGACGGCTCAGGGGGATGGGTGCTCAATGCTTGAAAAAGAATGCGATAACTCGGTTTGGTTAAATTGTCTTGCAAAGTTTTCGGCCCAACGTTCCAACCGTTTTGACAGGCTGTGGATCGGCTGCCCACTCTCGTCGCGTATGATCCCGCTAAAACCAGGTCTCTTGCAGCTTGTTTACAGTAGCAGATGGAAAAACGTACGATGATTACCAACAGTAGCGGCTGTTTCCATCTCCGAGGCACGAGGAGACCACCAGGCTTTGCGATCTTTCTTCAGGCTAGCACGCAGTTTTGTGTTGAGATTTTGCGATCCTTACTGTATTCGCTTCCAGCCGGAATACGTAGGCGAGCATCCATAACTTCCAGAAACTGTGTAGAGACCCAATGAACAGTTTGACAATTCGATTTTGCACATGAAGACATACCTGCTAACAGTAACCTTTGACGAATATGCGACCACTTTTATTCGATGGCGTTCAGTGCGCGCTTACTCAGGCCAGATGTCAAAGCACTTTGATACACATTCAGAACACCTGGCTGCGCCAGCTGGCTGGTTTCAATCGATGTTGCGGGCTTCACCGGAACGTACCCGGACGTCGGCGCAAAACAATTGCGTGGTTAGAGTGCACGCTCATGCTCCACATTGAGCGAAAATTTTGAACACTCTACAGCGGTAACTGATCGCGATATGATCGATTTGCGTCCATGGCTGGTGCGAAGCTGGTGGGCGCCAAGTCACGCTTCTGCGGGTGCTGTGTCGAAAGTTTGTGCTCCCGAGAAAGAGTTGGGTATCTTCACACAGCTGTAGCAACCGCTCACCGTTATCATTACGGGAGCCTACACCATGTTGACCGCCCACATGGAGCTCATCAGAGGACAATTTCCACAGTATGCGTGCTTCTTCTGTAACGAAGAAATCGTGAAGTTACTGATAGGAATCATCCTTCACCGAATCAGTGCTACAATCTGTAGGGGCGTATGCCGCAATGACAAACAGGCACTGTTTGTTTCCGCGCGACTTCGTAGCATGGAACGAACCAGCTAATCTAACGGCGCATATCCGACTGTTGAGTGTGATTAATTCAATCAGGGCAGCTTCAGACCGGGGACTCAAAACAATGCCGACGCCAGCTTGACCAGCATTTGAAGCTGCGTTATCATCAGACAGGGGTAATGAAATTGTGCCGCCAATGTCGCAAGTGGGGGGATCGCAGGGTTAACACGGAGCTCGAATCCTGCAGGCAGGTTTCTGATAAACAGCAAATATCGATCGATAGGCTTTCTAGTGTGAGAGCAAGTGCTGTCTGTTGGCCAATCTGTAGCAAAGTGCGCAGGTTGAGGCATGCCAGTCGGATGAACTGACGTTGTCCGCTTGGTTGAATTATGGACTTGTTGACTGTGTGAGTGGAAACTAGAATACAAGCGTTTATTGAAACAAGGTGGGGAAAGGCCAAGAATTGGGGGATTGAAAATGGGTGGGATACAAGTAAAGTTGGAGCGGGACGATAAGGATGAAAAAGCGTAAAAAGGGAAATAAGAAGGCGGGAAAGCCTGAGCAGTAGCATCCAAACTCCTACCCACCCTGCTCGATGCAGCAGATAGGGCGCCGTTACTTATCCTCTGCGACGACCAGAGCATCAAGAAATTGTTAGAAAGGTCCATTGTATTGTGTAAGCAGAATACTGTCAGGTTGCCCAGGCCTAGACAGGAGAACGATCAGGGTTCTCAATCGAAAACATTGGTTCAAAAATCTGACCGTAAGATAGGGGGGTTTTGGTACTGGATTACAGAGAGCCGGTTTAAGGAGCCATAGTCACACCAACCCCCAACATGAAGGGCCAGAAGAATGAGTTTGTCTGAGCTCGAACCATTGAACAATCTCGTATGAGTGGCTCGGAAGGTGTAAAAAAGCATGACCCAACATAGCACAATGGATCATTGAGGCACATCATCATCATCATCAACCGCAGTACATCAGCCATGTGAACTGATGCTTCGCTGCCATACAACCATGAAGACTTATGAAAAAAAGAATAAGAAGAGGGACTTACCTGAAAACCTTAATGCCCTAAGCAAACATTCAGGGTCAAGGCGCCTACACCTTGTGTTAACAACACACCATCACAAACAGCTGGCTATCGCGCAAAAATAAGGTGGCATCGGCGGGACATTTTCCTTGCGGCTTTCACTGCCACGCGTCATAATCAGTCATTACCCCACAGATAACTCAGCACCAAACACACTTTAAACAGACAATCCGATTAGGAGACGGCAGCAGACGCGCCACTGGTGTAAACTGCGAGCCATGTCCTGTAAAGTCTCGAGCCAAGCACAAGGCGAGTCACGTGGACTCCAGCCCGGAAGGCTAGACGGACCGACGGCACCCAGTTTAGTTGTCAGTGACTTCATTTCCCGCTGCCAAGTCAACTTCTGTCCGCCTCGAGCCTTGTGCCAACCTACACCTGGCAGACTAAACAAGGCCCCCTAGGTAAGCCGTGACCAGGCATACGTAGCACGTGCCCGAGTAAACGCAACTTATTCAATGCTATCTGTTGTGCTAGGGAAATAGCATGATTATCACCACTTAGTACTCGCCTAAGAACATCATCGTTGCGGACACGCTGGTGCCATCCGACTCCAGCAATGCTTCGCAGACAACGATGATCAAAGACTTGAAGGCGCCTCAGATATTCAGACCGAAGGGGCCAAGTCTCACCACCATACAGCAGAACGGCCCTCACTGTGGCCTTGTATACACGGCCTTTCAGACGAAGGGAAACTCCCTTCTGTCGCCAAAGATGCCGCAGGTTCAAGAACGCAGCTCTGGCCTTTGCAATGTGTGAGCTCACGTCAGTTTCTATGCGCCCATCATTGCTGATGCAGCTGACAAGATAAGTGAAATGATCAACCACTTCGAGTTCCTCGTTAGCAAGCGTCAAGTAGTCATCAAGTGGCTGGTGGTCCTGCAGCAACACTTTGCATTTTGAAGGTGCGAAGTGCATTCCAAATAATGCAACCACTCTGGACAGGCTATTCAGGGTTGATTGTGCCGCCCCAACATCGTCGAAAAGCAAGACGATTTCGTCCGCATAATCTAGATCAACTAACCTTTCACCAGGCAGCACTTCAACGCCTACATCATGAGATTCCGCAAGGGAACACTCCATGATAGAATCCAAGACGAAATTGAACAGAAACGGGGAAATCGGACAACTCTGACGAACGCCACTTGTGGTCGGGAAGCTATCCGACAGGCCAACGTAGACTCTGACGCGGCCTGTAGTGTTCGAGTATAGAGCACGAAGGATGTTCACATATTTCGTGGGAACACCTTTCCGCGCAAGTATTTCGAACAGAATCGATCGATCGACTGAATCGAACGCACTCTTGAAGTCGAGGAACACAGCTATTGTCGGTCTGCGGTATGCGCGGCGCTGCTCTAGCACCTGTCGCAAAGTGCATGTATGGTCTATACAGCCACGTTCAGGGCGAAAACCGGCATGGTTTTCCCTAATCCGAGATTCCCGTTCTGCAGTGAGGCGACAAACGATAATCGAAGCCAGTAATTTTGTCACAATTGGCGTTAGGCTAATACCCCTGTAGTTAGAACAGTCTGTAGGACTGCCCTTCTCGTATATTGCCACTATAATCGATTCGTTCCAATTAGCCGGGACACTTTCTTCTTTCCAGATACATTCGAATAAGGAGGTCAGTGCTTTGCAGAGGACCTCACCTCCATCCTTAAACAGTGCAGGTGGGAGGGAATCCGGACCAGCAGCAGGAAAAGGATTAAGGGCTGTGATCGCGTTTCGGACCTCGGCCTCTGACGGAGGCTCTAAACTAGCCGTCCATGGCTCGTCATGCATCACCTGAGTAGAAAGAGGTCCGGGAGCAGGGGGCCAGCTGAACTGATCTTGAAAGTGTTCCGCCCAACGAGCCATACGGCGCTCCTTATTGTGTATCAGCGCACAGAAACCAAGGAACCACGTTAAGGTCCATTCTCGTCGCGATGGCCATTTGCTGAAAATTAACCACAACACGCTGCTCAGGGGTAAATTCCTGAAATCGAGGGAACAATATAGCCGTCTACAGTGTCGACGTAATTACTTTTCCCGTCAGGTTTGCCAACCCTGGAACACACTCCAAAAATCAGTTGTATCCTCCCGTACCTTAGACGTTTTCAAAAGACCATTAGCTATTGATCTTAGCTTCCAGCATTTTCTTGACTAAACTCCTCTGCTGTGGATTATGCTAAGCATATTCTTCTAAAGGATTTATGTATCAAATAGAACCAAGTGAGCGACCATATTTTAGTTTTTTCACGCCTTATATCAACGTTCACTGCATCCCAGGGTATGTCTGAACGTTTACGCTTGGTTCTTTTTAATTTTACACCGATGTTATTTATCAAAGTATTCATCTCAGCAGACATTCGGTAGATGATCCACATATATCTTGATTTCATCGTATTCACCCCAACCATCCTATGTGACGTGTCGAGCACTTGCTTTTATCCCGTTAAAACATTGTTTATTGGACACAGCCACAGCGTTCACGCCGGAATTTCTGAGGCGGCCCATTCCTAACGGCCGTCCACTGGGCTTGGTTTTTGGGTCGAAATTGTACACCCATGTCTCCTCACCAGAGAGGATCTCCCAAACAGCAGTGGAACGTCCGCTTTCAAACCTGGCAAACATGATGCGGCATCAATTCACTCTAGCTGCTTTCTGATCCTGATTGACCTGATGGGTGTCCAGCGTGGGCAAATTTAAAGCCGAGATTCTCATGTAGGATGGTGTGGACTGATGCCGATAGTTTTCACCAGCTATACCAGTCACCCGCGCCTTCATCTTCAGCCTCGGTTGCACAGCAGCAATGCTGTCCGCGGTGGTGGTCTCCACAAGTCGATCACACCGTGCCGCATCATCCAAGGACCGACTGTCAGGTTGGAATTATGCAAATCATTCAAACACAGTGGTTCTTAAAGGCCTCAAATGCAGCACACAATCGCTGAACACATTACATGTGTAGTCGTAGGCGGATGTGACTGGTCACCAAAATAAAGTCACTACCCGCTGCTTCACACTGCCAATGACCTAAATATTCGAAATTCACGACTACAATGGCATATGAACAAAAGAATCCGTACCATTGCATATAACTCTGGAGCTTCAATCTTTCGTCCAACAGTGGTCATCAAATATTCCTACGCCCACGGAAAAATGGAGATCAATCTTCCGAACCATTCGAACCCACCTCCCTTCCTTCAGAAATACCGTAACAGAAAATTTATAGACTTTACCGCGCCTCGGCGTTACATTTCTCTCTGACACCAATGGACATGCCTATCATCCTTGAAAGATTCCTAGGCGAAAATTATGTACAATTTTTCGAGCAATGTATTTTGCAAACATCACCGTTTGATGCACATATGCTTATAGTGTTTCTGTGGCTCTGGCAACCACTTGATCATGCATGTAATGGAGTGTTTCGTTTCATCGAGAATAAAACTATTTATTTCTTCATTTAAAATCATCGCGCTTTAGTGACAACGACTGAGTTCCAGAATATACCGACCCTTATGACTTGCGAGATTTGCTAGGCTGCTGATAGATATAGGGTTCTGTGAGCTGAAATCACTTAACGATGTTCAGAATGGATTACAGTTCACATTTATCTTGCGAAGTCATCGGCACCTAATCTGTGTACTGCTTATCCAGAAACTTATTGCGCAGAGCTCGTACAAAGAAAATGGAATCAGGAAAGAAGCACGTTAAAATAATCGGGATAAAATGATAAGCAACAAATACATGTAAGAAATCCGATGTACGAGCATTACTGCGGTGTGGTTGCACTATGACTGATAGAGACTGGCGTGGACCATTCCAGGGTCCCTAACCTCGAAGACGGCATGCACCAGCATGACTAAGTCTCCAGACCAGCTTTCACATGCCAAATCATCGACTTGCTAACTCGAAGTTCCTCCAACTTGGTACATCCACGGCGGATAATGCACACCGAAGAAAACGGCCAACGGAAATACGCAGGACATGACCAAGCCAAAGTAAGCGGTAAAAATACAGCAGACTCTAGTAAAACACCAGGATGATTATCAAAAACTAACTGGTGGACTGCAGTACTGCTCAACCGGTGTTCCCACCAGACGTAACACTCCGCAAGTATCGGTAATCAAACACGGCCAATCGTTTGATGTATCACTGCCAACTGGCCAGATCTCGAATTCAAACGTGGGTCTCCTCGCAGTGTTATACCTTCACTTAAAAGCCGACATCCCGCCATCTTCATAGATGGTTGAGCCTCTGGAAAGCCACACACGCCTTGTTGATACGTGAAGTAACCTCATCAGTGATGTGACCACAGCTAACAAGGTAAGTGAACCAATTCACCACTTCGTGGCTCATCGGTGGTAGCTAGAACCGGTGGCGTGTCGGACCAGTCCTGCAATAGTGTTTCGCAATTTGAACATGCAAAGCACATGTTGAAGCGTGTAGCGATACGCGTCAACCTGTTCAGTAGTGCCTGCAAGATCACTGCATCAGACCCAAGGAGAGTTATGTCATCCGCATATACAAAGTTCGTCAGTCGGTTACTAGGCAAAACTTCACTCTGGAAGAGCCCCATGGAACTGATCCATTTACCATCACCTAGGTTACAAAGTTGAATAGGAACGGGGATATAGGACACCCCTGGTGAAACAATACTTGCCGTGGAGGAATCAGAAGTCACGGTAGGAAGATATCAGCATGAAAAGTTTGGCTGACACGGCCTTCACGAATAGGAATTACCACGAGCTGTTGCGGTCAACAGAGGCTATCAAGTCAAGGAAAGCCACTATAGTTTGTCGTCTGTTAGTGTCTCTACTACAGCACTTGACGAAGAGTAATTATGTGGTCGATGCAACCACGACCAGGACGGAAACCAACCTGGGTTTCAATGATTCGACTCTCACGAGGATTAGTACATCGTAGAAGAATGATATTCGTAAGAAGTTTGAAAGAAGTAGAAGTAAGATTAATGCCTCGATAATTCTCACACAAAGTACGCTGACCCGTTTTGAAGATAAGCAGGATAATTGACAGCCGCCTGTCTGAGGTGTCCCACGAAATAGTGTTCAAAAGAGCAACAAGATTCATCTCGCGCTCTGCAAAGATACAGGGTTGTAGGGTTCAGTAGCCTTGTTTCGTTTCAACACGACGAGCTCATGTTGAATCTTTACCAAAGTGGGAAGTGTGACAACTTCCCACTCCAATGAAGGTGATGCCACAAACGTCCGTGTCGTATCAGGCCTGCTGAACTGCTCTTCAAAATGTTCTAACCAACGAGCTAGTTGACGAAACCGAGAATGGATCAACTGTCTATCTTTCTCGACCGTTGTCTTACTAACTGAGGGCTTTCTAAGACCCATATTCTGGAGGAACAGGACTAGCACTAGGCTACTCCCAACAGAATTGGCTTTCTCCGTTTCCCTGGCCCTTGCCAGTCACCAACGTTCCCGGTCAAGCCGAAGACTCCTTGCCATATGTCGCTTCGGGACGCTAAGGAAATGTTGAAACACAGTACTTATTGGAAAGTGCTTCCACGCTTCGAGCAAACCGATGGATAGATCAGAGATTCATTCACAGTTCGGACGTCTCAAGTTGGTCGTACAGTAAGTGTCAAATGGATTCGTCATAGCACACCTGAAACGATTGTAAACAGCATTCGGAGCACCAATCACATTGATCACTGACAAATGGCCGATCAGTTCGTCATGGTGTTGTGGAACTGCGGATTACGAGTTCAAGCTACAAGTTAGGCGCTTCTTTGAAAAGTGATCGCCACGCTGGCGTGCAGCGTCGGAATCCAAACAAGTGCTCCAAATTTACCGACTACCTTGGACTGACACACGGCAACTGTAGCTGATGGCGATATTGCAAATTTGAGTCTAGGCCGGTGAAGAAGTCGGTGGGAGCTAGGTGACACGATGTGAACATTTGTACTGGAAAGCAGTACCGCTAAGATAAAGATCGCGGTAGGTGCATAGTTGCAGGAATCAATCGTCATTGTCCGGTGGGCGCGCATCCACTCCAAAGCGACCTCCAACGCGTTGTTCAGAGTCCGAAAGGCAACCCACCTGGGAACTTATGTAACAAGCAACAATTTCAATGTCTCGTAACTTATACTCATGGAAATGCAAGAACACAATTTTGCGAAGAGTACTCTTTCCGACAAATCTCCTCAGGCATTTAAGACTATAAAATGGAAAGACAGAACACAAATAGCTGATAAAGTCCAAGACGTGAGAATAGTGGAATCACGACAAACAGAAATTCAAGTCTTGATCAATAAAGTCCACTAACAACACGTGACAGAGCACGTGTTGGTTGATCGGTGGAATGCAAAGCGCATCATTAATGTCAGTATTTTTCGTCATGCGAAGGAATGAGAGCTGGTATGGTCCCCAAAGTAGCGCTAGGCCAATTTGATTGGTTGTTCGGAAAAACGACACTGCAATTAGCTGATCAAGAAAACAGGGTTTCGGGTACCAGTTTAATGGCCGCCAAGCACGAGACAGTTACTAGGTGCAGACTACGGGCATGTGTTCGTGTTGACCATCTTGAATGTCCTCTGTTTCCGTCTATTCTTTACTTACGAACAATGGCATCAGATTGTCTGAGAACGTCTTTTGATCAAATAACGTAATTATTACATTGGATTTCTGAGAAATGGCTGAAGTTTGATCTGTGTAAAGTTCACTGGCCCATTGCTTAAGAGATACACCCTCTAAAAAAACCTCATTGATCTTTTCCAAACTGCAGTCAGCATGGGAATAAACGGAAGTGAAGAAAAGGCACCTTGTCTTCAGACGGTGCTTGTTAACCCCAGTAGACGATCGAAGTCGAAGTGCACATATGCGGCTGCTTGCTGGTATCCGGTCGAGTAAATTGCCTTTAACATGCTTGTTGAGAGCGATACGGATATCTAAAATAAGTTTAAAGCGTTTAATTCAGTACAGCTGAAGACGCGAAGTGTAGTCGTTTTCGTTGGGTTCGGAACCGGTGAGTTAAAGATATCTAAGTATAGCATGTGCGCTATGCCGATTTTTGAATGAATTGAGAAAAAGTTAAGAAGATGCGGCAACTGTGTGAAAGTGTCAATATGGCTACCAATAAAAAGCGGATGGTAAGTACAAGAGGTTACGGAATGAAATGAAATGGAAAATTATTAGCAATCTGTTTTGTACCCAGTGGTGCACAATCATAACGCTCATGTGCGAGCCTGGAGACTGTCGGGATCTGAATAGCCAATGTAGGATTTTGAGACGATGACCGTGGCGAACTGACGAGAAGTTGTGGGAGATATTTTCGATTTCTTGAAATAAACCTTACCTAATACCAGTCACAGTTAAGATGTTATAGTCAACTACACAAAATGCTCTCATCGTATGCATATGTAGGATTGCTAGTTCAGACAAAGGGAGCCGGAGGAAAATAACGTGCTAAATAATGTAGCCAAACGATGTGGTATAGCTAACGTGTCTCCTCACAAGAATGGTTGACTACCTGATTGAAGATAACAGAATTCGGAGATCGAGAGTTGTCCAGCTGATGTTCTTCCGTATCTGGGTTGAAAGATAGCAGCTCCACATCCATAGCCTCCTCATTTTCAGGAATGTGGGGTCCACAAGGACGATTAAGAGGCGACATCGTATTCTTGGGGGTGGCCGGACTGACTTTTCCAGGTCTTTGATGTGACATTCGAGCAATGATTGCGGTCGTGAAGCAGCTAACGGAAGAAGTCGAACTAACTCAGACGCACTCCATGGAAAAGTGCACTCAATGAGCTGAAATAATGAAAAAAATGTTAGGAGAAAAGTAAACAAGCAAAAAATGGACCCCGAATTATGCTGCTACAAAAATCGGGATGAGGTAAGACAGAGTGTGTTGCAAGGATCAGGCAAGTGTAACAGAGTGTGGGGAATGAAACAGAAATGAGCACCTTTGCAGTAAAAAGTGACGGTAACTATCATCCTCAGTACACATTAGCTGAAGGTGAAAAACACACTCCAAAGGTAGAAGAAAAAGCAACATAATAAACATTATGGATTACAAAAAAGCAATACATTTCTTAGTAACATATTATTCTCTAAGGGAGTGATCGTGATTGGACAGAAGACAAGCTGGTGGGGAAGGACAAAGAAACGCACACAACACAAACGCCACTAAGATCGACTGGCACTGCGCCATATCAACTACTGTATCTAACGTAACGTTTTTAACGTTCTTCGGACTTTAGCCAAGCAGTCGGGAAACACCAACCAACGCCAAGTTCGAAGTGACAGAGCTCAATCCTCTATAACAAGTTGTCACTTGGTCTCCCCTCCTCCGCTGATTCATCTGCGCACACTAAGCAGCACATGAGGACACTGGTAAAAGCTTGTCGTACCGGATTTGAAGCGGAGCGCTTACCAACTGTTTCGAACGCAAAGTGGTGAATGTATGGAACGGCCTGCCGCAGCAAGTAGTTGAGGCAAAGTCGGTGTCGGAATTTAAGAAGTTTGCGGACAAAAAGATTGCCGACGCAAAATATATTGAGCGCAACACAACATAACAGGTCTTTGTCCCTGAATGATATTAGATGCAGCTACACAGAGATATCCGTTCTTGCTGCTTCCGACCAGTAATCAGTAATTTTCCAACCGCACCCCAGGCGCGCAAACAATGCAAGTCACGGGGGTTGGAGTGTTAGCATGCGGAACACGTGGTCCAGCCATCGGAGCCTGGTGTGTGATATAATGGTGCTGAGCGGCTTACTAGCTCTTCCTGCACCAAATATGCGACGCCGAACAAGCTCATTGCTCACGCGGCGCTCCTACCAGACATAAGCCAAGCCGCGAAAATCGAAAGTAACTAGCCTCTTTATGTCTGTCGACTTGATGGGCCAGGTTTCGAAACCATACACGAGGGTTGAAAGGACATTTGCATCGCAAACTCTGCGCTTCAGGGTGAAAGTGATGTCGCGCTGGCGCCACAGGTGGCCGAGATTCGCAAAAGCATCTGGAGATGTGATGTTATCTTCCACTCTACTAGCGCTGTTACTTTAATTTCTAACTGATCCCCACCAAGGGTCAGCGCAGGGATGGGACCCTGCCAATTCTGGAGGAATTTGCATTTCGACGGTGCAAAGCATGGTCCGAACCGCATGAAAGCCAATACTAATTCTCTCAATGTTACTTGGCACGTTCAGGAGCTGCTGCAGATGAGCGCGATGTCGTTGGCATACTTCAAGTCAACAAGTCGATCACCTGGAAGCAGCTCCACGCATTGCAGGTCGTGTTAAGCGAACGCAGTCTATATGACCTCGTTAATGGCTGTTATAAAAGAAAGGTATTAAACAGCCGTAAACTCCGTGACACGGTTTCGAGATGTGAAGTGGGCCTGCGGCATGTCACACGGTAAGCTGATGAAACCAGTTTGTCATCATGACACGGGTTGCTACGAGGCCGGCGTGAGCGCGACTACAGCTGGCCAGTGGAGTAATAATAATGTGTCAGCTGTACGCTGTAACGGCGATTCGCTGCCGCGCGACAACCAGCAGTCGCGCGCGGACTGAGTATATCGCGAGGATGTCCACCCCTACGCGGATCCGAATCGGGGAGGTTATGATTGCAAGCCATGTGCACAGACCACTCAGCTACCGGTCGCCGGTGGTACAGTGGCCAGTGGAGACCGTTAAAAGGTTTGAATCTGTCTAGACAAGGGACGTGAGTCGGCCCAGAAACGCACAGCCGGATGTGACGGCAAGTGACCTATATAATTAACCGTTTTTGGGAAGATTCGTCGCAGTTAGATTCAGATAGACAACCACACATCTAGGAAAGCGCTAGACGGTTGTTTCGTCCTATTGGAACTCGTCGGTAGCGCGCAAGCACCGAATCCTACTGGATTCGAACACACGATCTTACCCGTACGGGCCAGCAGTTTATTCCACTGAGCCATGGGCGACAGCAGCAGATGGCCATGACTAGTATCTAACTGCGATATAGCGTGGCTCATCCTCCACTGTCATGCATCCTATGAACGTGCACAAGACAGGAATGGCCCCCAGAGCAACGGTGTTCTTTGCAAGCCGCCACCAATCGAGGTGGCGGTCTCGGACTTCTGTTCCTTTCCCCGGCTGGTTTGACGGTACAGAGAGGAGAGGCCAAGGCAGCGTTACAACAGTTGCGACAGAAATATTCAACTGAACTCAGAAATGGTAGTTAGTTTCTGACGATTACAGGCACTTTTGCAGCAACAGCAAGTAAATCTGAAAAGTTTTAGGTCAAGCTCATTGAGATGTTGACGCAGAAGTTGTCGATACAGTCAGGCTCAGGAACGAGTGAAAGCGTCCCATTTCCAAAAACCCTGAAGCAACAAATCATTAGATTTCATTATGATGCCAGTGTAACGTTCGCTTCCTGATTCCACAAGTATGAAGATATGTTTCGGGTCAATTTGGTCAACGTCTCAAAAAAGAAAATTCGTCTTATGCTTCGGGAGCTAGGTGCCTCTGAACATGAGAAGTTCATAAAGTATATTCTGCCAAAGAAGAGCACTGACTTGTCATTTTATGAAGTGTCTGCAATCCTCTCACAAAGTCTCGATGAACAAACGCTGTCCAGCATTCGTTACAAATGTCTGACAATGCTATCTGTTGTTCTAGGGAAATAGCATGATTATCACCACTTAGTACTCGCCTACGCACATCATCGTTGCGGACACGCTGGTGCCATCCGACTCCAGCAATGCTTCGCAGACAACGATGATCAAAGACTTGAAGGCGCCTCAGATATTCAGACCGAAAGGGGCGCTTTGACTACTAAAAAGCAGGACGGCCATCACTGTGGCCATGTAGACACGGCCTTTCAGACGGAGGGAAACTTTCTTCTTTCGCCAAAGGTGCCGCAGGTTAAGAAGGCAGTTCTGGCTTCAGCCATGAGTGAACTGACTTCAGTTTCCTTGCGCCCATCGTTGCTGATGTAGCTGCCAAAAAAATGAATCGATCAACTACCTCCAGTTCCTCGTTATCAAAGGTGAAAGGGTCATAAAGTAGCTGTTGGTCTTGCAGCAACACTTTGAAGATACGAAACGCATACCAAATAATGGGACCACCCCAGAGAGGCTATTCAGGGTCGACTGGGTCGCACCAAAATCGTCAAAAAGCAAGACTATATCGTCCGCAGAATCGAGATCAACTAGCCTTTCATCAGGCAGGACATCAACGCATACATCATGAGATTCCGCAAGGGAAAGCTACAAGATACAGTCCACAACGAAATTGAACAAAGACGGGAAATCGGATAACCCTGACGAACGCCACTTGTTGTCCGAAAGATATCCGACAGCTCACCGTAAACCTTGAAGCGGTCTGTAATGTTCGAGTATAGAGCAGGTAAGATGTTCACCTATTTCGTGAGAACACCTATCCGCGCAAGTATTTCGAACGCATCGATGGACTGAATCGAACGCACTCTTGAAGTCGAGGAACACAGCTGTCAAGCTAAGTTGCGCTGGCTCAGACACGTGCTACGCATGCCTGGTCACCGCTTACCTAGGAGGGCCTTGTTCAGTCTACCAGGCAGAGAGTGGCGCAAGGCTCAAGGTGGACAGAAGCTGACTTGGCAGCGGGAAATGAAGTCACTGACAACTAAACTGGGTGCCGTCGGTCCGTCTCGCCTTCCGGGCTGGAGTCCGCTTGGCTCGAGACTTTACAGGACATGGCTCGCAACGGACACCAGTGGCGCGTCTGCTGCCGTCTCCTAATCGGATTGCCTGTTTAAAGTGTGTTTGGTGCTGAGTTATCTGCGGGGTAATAGCTGATCAGGACGCGTGGCAGTGAAAGCCGCAAGGAAGCTGTCTCGCCGATGTCGCCTTATCTTTGCACGATAGCCAGCTGTTTGTGACGGCATGTTGTTAACACAAGGTGTAGGCGCCTTGACCCTGAATGTTTGCTTAGGGCATTAAGGTTTTCAGATGAGTCCCCTTCTGTCCCTCTTATTATTCTTTATTTCATAGATCCTCATGGTTGTATGGCTACGAAGCATCAGTTCAAATGGCTGATGTACTGCTGTTGATGGTGATGACCCTGTGTGTTTTCAGTAAGTTGAAATGGTTCACAAGGAGGTCCACAAGGCAGTACAATTGGCTTCCTCGTCTCACGCTGGCACAGTGTTGGGCGTAACTGATCTGCATGGCGGACGCGAGCTTGCGATCCAGTAAGCATATCGCAAATGACGCCACCAGGTTTACGTTTAATCTCACATGGTGTCCATGCACGGCTACAAATCTGGTGCATGGAGACGTCAGAGTCCTAAACTCTCGATATAGTCGATTCCGAGATTTAGATTCGATCCGTTATGTTCTATCCCTATAAATCTGGTTTCGCAGGTTATTTGGCTAACAAGATTCAGCATTCCGCCAGATGCGCTTTGAGCCACCTTGTCAGAAGCGGCAACCGCCTACCTATTGAGTTGGTTACATGTGCTCTTGGAAATGATAGCTATATAAGAGTCCGTAGCAAACAACAACCTGGAAGGAATCCCGTTGATAAGTACGGTAATGTAACGTGAGCGGAGTTTGAACTCATTCTGGAAAGCGGCAACAACTGACAGGGATTCTGCAACGGTCCAACTTGGAAAGCAGTCTTGTGCGGATCTTATCATCTTGCGGGGAACGCAAAGCACAGATTATATATATATATATATATATATATATATATATATATATATATATATATATATATATATGGTTGGCGGCATCCGGTTTCGGATTTGCCTGTCACTGTGGCCAGCCACAGGACGCCTGCGCCTACAGAGGGACCACGGGTGGCTTGCGCTGCATCACCCACAGCTCCATCCACACACCCCATATCCAGTGTAAACCCGAAGGAATAAGACCGGGAGGCATGCGAATGGGAGCCACGTTTCATCAACGGAGCAGGACCACGCTCCTTCACCGACAAACACAAGCACGCTGTATTGAGGGAATCATGTGCACACAAGGCGGTGGCTGGACCGTAGTCCGCTCCACACTAAGTGCGTGCAGCCACTCTTCGAACCTAGCACGACCACAAGGACCGTGCACCCCGTCCCCTCCAGCAACGACCAACTGTCTCCTGGAGCCAGTATGGACGAGGTAGTGGGCAATAGACAGGTAGGCACTTTGTCAACATGCACATCAAGCGGAGCCACACCTGGGATGTCAAACAACAGCCAATCAATCGAAATGCCGATATCGACTAAAGTAAATGCATATGACGACATGAATACTCGCCACATGAGCATATAGAAGAAATTGGTTATAAGTGAATCCGTGGTAAGTACAAAATATCCGAAAGTAAGTTACAAAATACCACGCGACAAAATTACGCAAGTTTACCACGATTTGCGGGAGCGACGCGTGCAAGAAAGGAGATTATCAAGTACGCAGAACAAACCAAATAACACGTAATGAATTTTATCCACATTAAAAAGACCTAGTTTAAGTGTAAGTTGGTTTAGCCCAACTGAGGTGAATAAGCATCATGAATGCAACATCAACCACAGCAAGCGGCACAACATATATATATATATATATATATATATATATATATATATATATACACATATATATACAGTCGATTCCGGTTAATCGGACCACATCGGGACCAGACCATTTTGGTCCTATTAAGCGGCTGGTCCGATTAACCGAAGTTACCCGATGTAACAAGATGGGACGTGCTATACATAACATAGGAAACTACTATTATGACCTGTATTGGCGGCATATATTTATAGCAAACCCACAAAAAAGAACTGCTTTGATAACGAACTTTGTTCACTGAAAAAGATATTTACAAACAAATTCTTCGTAACGACCTACAAGATATTCAGCATGCGAAGTACAGTTTTATACAAAGGGATTACCGAATTTCATTCAGGGTTTGAAGACCGTATCCAGTGTGGTTTGACGCATTCTTTTAACAGACTGCACTCGCACAAAATCACCACAAACATGTAACGCAGTAATAGGAATACCTTCACTTCCTTTCTGCATGAAATAGCGGTGCAATGTTTCAATGCATTTCCTTGCATCCTGTTTTGTGACTGGTATCAACACGTTAGGGTTCTCTTCATCACTTCCATGGTCTTCTGTTGCTGTCATGTGTTTCGCTGTTATTCGAGCAACAACGGCAGCATCGCATTCTTCATTTCCATCATAGAGTTGAAGTTTGTTGTCGATTGACAAAAATTCTTCGTAATTTTCAACTTGTTTCAGCCCCACATTCTCGCCGTCATTTTCATTTACAATCACCATATCCACATCCATCTCCGAGACAATATGCTTAAAGGCACAGTGAGAAAAACAGTTCCGAATTGTAGCACTGCTCATTGGCAGGCGACTGTTTCAACGGACTGGAGCCGCTCCGTTAATGTTCCCATCTTCAAAGGAAGCTCGCGTTCGGAATGCGGCAACCATAGAGGAATCAGTCTGATCTCCATCGCCTCCAAAATCCTTCACAGACTGACTGGCACTCATAAAAGCCAGATTCGTGAGGAGCAAGCCGGATTTTATCGGGGTCGTGACTACATCGACCATATCTTCATCTTGCGTCAGTTGTTGGAGCACCGTCACACATATTGGCGGCCCACCGTAGTCGTGTTCCTCGACATCAAAGGTACCTTCGATTCGGTTGATCGACGTGCTCTTTGGAATTGTCTACTCAGGAAAGGAGTGCCCGAGAAATATGTAAATATTGTCCGAGCATTATACGCGCGTAGCTCGGGCAGAGTGAGAACTTACGACAAGCTGTCGCCACCCTTCAATATCTCCAGCGGTGTAAGACAAGGATGCCCGTTGTCGCTTTTTCTCTTCAATTTCGCTATTGACGAAGTCATGGAGATTGCATTTACAGGACATAACTTGGAAGGTGTGGATCTGCTCCCAGGAGAACGAATTCTTGACTTAGAACATGCAGACGACATTGTCCTCATCTGTGACAGCTCCCAAACGTGCCAAGCCGCGCTGGACAGGTTAGCACTGGCTGTCAGCCGCTTCGGGCTTACTTTGCACTATCGAAATGCAAAGCGATCCTCCAAGGTTGGCAGGGATCGCCTTCTGCGCTGACCCTTGGTGGGAATCAGCTAGAAGTCGTTCAGCAATTCTACTACCTGGGAAGTTGTATCAGCACCCGTGGGATTGAAAAGGAGATCACGAACCGTAAAGCAAGAGCTAGAGGTGCTTTGCTAACCTTCGCCACCTATGGCGGCGGCGCGACATTACTCTTGCCCTGAAGGGTAGAGTGTACAATGCGGCCGTGCTTTCGACCTTACTGTACGGTTGCAAAACCTGGCCCCTAAGATTGACGGTCATAAAGAGGCTAGTTACGTTCGATCATCGGTGCCTTCGCAGTTTGGCTCACATATGGTGGGAACACCACGTGAGCAACGAGCGTGTTCGACACCTTGTTTACGGCACAGGAAAAAGGACTGAACCACTCAGCACCGTCACTTCACTCATCAGCCTCAGATGGCTGGGTCACGTGTTGCGCATGTCAGCCCACCGACTTCCGCGACGTGCGTTGTTTGCTTGCCGGGGATGTGGATGAAAGAAGATGAGGGGTGGCCAAGCGATGACTTGGTCCAGAGGAATGAAGGCCTTCACTTCGGAGCTGGCCTAGGTTGGAGCGTCACGGCTCCCTGGTTGGGGTCCAAAAAACGATGAACACGTTTGGCTGGATACACTTGCTGATATGACAAGGAGCCGACCTCAATGGCGTTCCTGCTGTGATTTCCTTTGTCCCTCCCATCCCTTTTAGCCTCCGCCTCCATCTACGATCACATTTCGTAGCATAAAACATAATATTTTTCCTTTTTGCCTAGTAGTCGGCTGGTAGCTTACTGGAATGATGTTTATCCGATGCTGGTAGCTCAGCTGGCATGCAATTGTTGTATTTATTTTCCTTTTCCTTTATGTATTGCGGCACAGTAGCTGAGGTGTTTCCAACCTCAAGCTGACATGTATAATGATGATGATGACTCCCGCTCAACATGAAATCTGGCGGTCTCTGCTACCTAAAGTGTTATAAGGCACCCGGTCCTGATGGTCTACCACCTGCTTTATTTAAAGATGGGGGCAATTCGCTGGTTCGAGAACTCATCGCTTTGTTCTCAGAAGTTTGGGCGAAAGAGGAGGTTCCATCATCCTAGAGTGAGTCGACAGTCGTTCCCATCTTCAAAAAGGGTCTGTGCACAAAGTGCTCCAAGCACAGGGTATAAGTTTGGTTCCCGTCGTTTGCAAGACTCTAGTGTCCAACATTCTTCGCAGGTTATCCCCAAAGCGTGAATTACTACAGCGAGAAAAACAGGCTCGGTTCCGTCCTGGTGGCGACTGCATCAACCAGAATTTCACTCCACCAGATTCTCGAGCTCCGCCATATGTATCAAAAGACAACGACTGTTGTGTTCCTGGATATCCGTGCTGCCTTCGATTCTGTCATCAGGGCTGCATTGTGGCACTGTCAGTTGAGGAATGACATTCTCAGGAAGTTCGTTTCCGTACTACCGATTCTGCGTAGTCTAAGCTTGGGGCTTATGGCCAGCTTTCGCCTTACTTTATTGTCACCAGTGGGGTTCGATAAGGAGCCGCAATCTCTCCATTCCACTACAACCTTGCCATTGAGGATGTCCTCAAAAATGCTCTAGAAGACGTGTTGAACGTTGGTGTTGAACTCATCCCAAATAGTCGGGTGGCTGATTTAGATTACGCTGATGACATCGTCTTGCTGGGTAACAATCCTCAGGCCGTCCGACTTGCACTTAACCGCCTGGCGATTGAAGCGTCGAAGTATGGCATGAACTTTTCACCATCCAAGTGCAAAGCGCTTTTCCAAGACTGGCATATGCCTTTACCTGCACTCAACCATCGATGGTGAGGCGCTGGATGTTGTACAGAGTTTTGTCTGCTTGAGAAGCTGCATAACTGCTGGTAAGACTGTTGGAAACGAGATTTCTATGTGCATCTCAAGAGATCGTCTCGCCTTTAGGCTGAGGCATTTATGGCGCCGCTATGACATCCGTCTCTCCATCAAAAGGCGGGTCCATATTGCAGTCGTTCGCATTGTGCCGTTGTACGGTTGAGAGACTTGGTCTGCTCGTATCGATGATCTGCGTCGACTGTCTGTCTTTGAGAACCGTTGCTTGCGGCCTATCGCCCGTATGTGGTGGCTGCACCAAGTAACCAACGTTGAAGTCAGATATTTGCCTCTAATATATAATGGCGATTTAGAGAAACTACGCAGTTATATTCGTTGTTAACAAATTTCAACAGCAATTATGGGGAAAAAAGTTTCGCAATCGTTGCCGATCACATCCCCAACTAGCCTCAATTGGTGAAAGTAAAGGCATCAACCAGATGTCATCTCCACGTATGCAACGTTGGACCTTACTGCTTCTGGCTTACAAGTATACTATCTCTTATGTTCCTGGAAAAGAAAACGCCATTGCAGATGTCTTGAGCCGGTTGGCGTTGAATCATGCCTACTCTACATGGGTTGGGGCATTTTGGCCAACACATGAAACTTGGAAAAAAGTGTTTCGTAAATTCGTACGTTTCAGCACATTGATTATACCATAGATACTGGAGACAGACAACGGCTCTGTATTCGCTAGTCAGAGGTATGAAGTTATTTCGAAACAAGAGATACGAAAACCACACTTTATGATCCAACATGAAATGGACTAGCGGAAAGAGCAGTCCAGAAAGGAAATAAACAAGTAGCAGAAACAATCACCCGCCTCACTTCGAACGAAGCTAGACCAAACTATATTAGTAAACTGCTTCACAAGGAGTAAAAGAACAGGCAAATGTCCAGGTAAACTGATACACATCTGCGCGGTTAGACAAGATCAAGTTCAAGCGAGGCTGGAACGACAGGATTATCCCGTGAGTGTTCCTTCTGAAGCGGGTCGTTGAACCAGGAGTTGGCAGACTTTGAAATACAGATGGAAATAAAGTAAGGACCGCATCACACCCTGTCCAACTAAGTATTGCCCACGTATTTTGCCATAACAGCCCTTCCCAGGCCGGTAACGTGAAGTCAGACGGAATAAACAGTAAACTCAGGGGGCAAGAAGAGAAAGACGCAAGAGATAAACAAGGAGAATACCAAGATATATGAGTCATTAAAAAGGAACTGAAAACTGAAGATGAGTCAGTTAGGAAAAAGGAAAAGTTTGGTGTCGCCAGCCAAGAGCATCAGGCTGAGGCGCAAAACCCTTAACCGTAGGTTCCCTAACCACGTGGTCTGGAAGCGAATTCCAGCGATCTATAACTCGGCGCGACAGACGAGTTTCCGTCCTAATCCTATCAGACCGTGGTTTATGCAGTTTCAGTGGGTGACCGCGGAGATTAGGTAACGTAGCAGGACTAAATAGCCCTGACAAGCCCGGGCCAATCTTACCCGTCAAAATACGATAAGTGAGAATCAGGTCCCCTCTTATCCTACGGTAGTGCATTGAGTGCCTTCCCAAACTGAGCAACCGTTCAGGAGACGTCTGTCCCTGTAGACCCTGCACTAGCAGAGTGCCCACTCGTAACACCCTTTCCAAGTGCATTTTGTCTCGGTTAAGACATGGTGGACAAGCCTGAATACAATATTCCAGGTGGGGTCGGACGAATGCCGAAAATAGCTTCACAAACAAATTGGCCGTTAAGATTCCGAAAGTGCGGCGGATAAACCACATCATACGAAACCCTCGACAAGCAGCCTTCTTCCAGTTGTCTCCAGAATGAAGTGCTGATGCGTGTAAGACTCCTAAATCAGCCTGCTGAGTGACAACAGGGAGTTAACCACCGCCGACAACATATCGGGTGGGAGGATTTGCAGCTCCAAATCGGAGAACAGAGCACTTGGCCCTATTTATGGGCATCAACTATAAGGTAGACCATTCCCAGAGCCTATCCAAGGCATGCTGAATTGCCTCAGGACCTCCCGAGATATCCACAATATTCCAGAGCTTAAGGTCGTCAGCAAACATTAGTGATGACACCCCTAGCTCCCCCGGCAAGTCAATGTGCATAGATCGCGAACAACAATGGCCCCAATACCGAGCCCTGCGGGACGCCACTAAGGACAGCTTGCCTGAGCGAAAGGCTACGCCCCACCCGTACGCAGTTCCCTCTCCTCAAGGAAGGCAGACACCCACTGAAGGGCGCGACCAGATATCCCGTAAGATCTCAACTTAAGTGAGAGCCGAAGATGTGGAACAGTGTCAAAAGCTTTCGAAAAGTCCCCGAATAGCACGTCTGCCGCTTCGGCCCAACTTTCACGAGCTACAAGTAGATTAGTCTGACATGAAAATCCTTTGCGGAATCCATGTTGCGCAACACTGAGAAGGTTGAATCTATTCAGGTGGTTCTCCACTGAATCCCTTATCAGCTTTTCAAACAACATGACTACTACGCTTGTCAAACTGATAGGCCGGTAGTTCGCGGATAGAGCGCTGTCACCGCCCTTAAAAATCGGACAGATGATTGCCTCCTTCCATTCCGAAGGTAGGCTGCAGCTGTCCAGCGATAGTGAAAACACGCATGTGAGCGGACCACTCAGATCAGTGACCAATTCATGCAACAGCTTCGGATGAGTTGAATCAGGACCGGAAGCTTTAGAGGGAATAATGCCTTGCAGTAGCTCTAAGATCTGAGTCTCCGTTATGCTAAATTCAGTTAAGCAAGAGTCCTCTGGAACTCTTGAAACCAATTCAACCTGTGGTAAAGTGGTCTCCCGAGCAAAGACCCCAGTATACTGATCACTAAGTATACAAGCCTTGTCATAGTCAGTTTGCGCACGGGTCCCGTCTGCTCGTAATAAAGCTGGTATAGACAGTTTTGCCCCGCTGCGTCTTTTAACGTAAGCAAAAACTTCTTGGGATTAGCGACGGCCGAGTCCGCTAAACCCTGCTAGTACTGGAGACGAGCAGTTCTGAGATGTTGCTTACATTTATTTCTAATCTCTCGATAACTATCGTAGATGCTGACTGATGGAGATGCTTGGTAGGTTCGCTAGCATCTAGACCGTTTCTTGAGTAGGTGCTTGCCTGTGGTATCTATCCATGGAGGCTGTGCCCTTAACCCTCTTTTCCTCATGAGTGGAATATAGGGAGTGAAAACCTCCGTAAGGTATGCCTTAAATTTATCCTAGGCTAACTGGACAGAGTCAGCCATCGAGACCTCACAGTTCAGAACTGAAGCCTTAGCTCGCATTGTACTAAAGTCCGCCCGCCAAATATTCGGAAGTAATTCAACAGCGGACTCTTGGTGCCTTGAAAGAGCACATCGAAAGGATATGCATGCGTGATCGATGGACCCTATAGGTGCACCGCATAAAACGTCAGTCACGAAGTCGAGGGACTTAGCGAAAATCAGATCTAAAGTAGATGGTATTTGGTTGTCCATATACCTAGTGGGAAAAGCCACGAACTGGTGCAAAGGCACTTAGAGAGTCAGTTCAAGAAAGTCTACACCGAACGTTCCTAATGTCGAATTGCAAGAAAGATCGGCCCAACAGACTTCCGGGAGGTTGAAATCCCCTAGAACTAAACACTTATTCGCAGACTGAGTGCGAATAAAGTCAAGTATCCCCCTGGAAGAACTTCCAGGACTTCTGTATATCACCATAACTGTAAACTAAGTAGAGGAAGTGCACAAAACAGCCGATAGGGCTTCCACAGTCTGATCCGACGACTGGAATGTGCAGGTCCTCAACACATCTAAGTTACAGCTCACATACAGTACAACGCCTCCGCCTTGGCGACCAACGGAGCGATCAGTTCTAAACAGCGCGTAGCCAGGCAAATATACCTCACCGTCCGTGATATCCGGAGACAACCACGTATGTCGGGACGAGATTTGTCTACAAGTAGACCCAACTCGTGCACCTTGTTCCTTAGGCTACGCACGTTGCTAAGTACTACCTCAAGGAAGTCGGCACGACCATCCCTGATCTTGCGCCATCAGGACAGGTTCTGATAGGGCGGAAAGTAACTTCCGGCTGACCACCTGAAAACCCAACAAACGGAGGCCTTGCTCACCAGCCGCCAGTCTAGTTTTGAAGTCTTTGATAGCCTCCTTTAACTTCAATCTATCTGCCAGTGGTAGGTCCGGCTGAACGCTGACACCACTACCCTTAATTTTGAATGCAAACCGCAGTAATGATTTGCGTTCCTCCGGGGTAGAAAGGACCACGCGAAGTAGTCGGGGCCGGGGATTTGGCGTAGCGATAGGGACGTTCCCCAATCTAGTCAGCTTTCTGACAGTGACACCAGGGAAGCCAGGTGGCAGCTTGCTAACACACAGTTTCAGCCACTTGATGTCATCCAAGATACGTTCCCTTGAGAGAGCGGCCTTAGATTCAATAACGTTAAGGAATATAACGCTACTATCCGTGAAAGAGTCCGCACGACGGGGAGTGTTTACCCCACGTGCCTTGGAGTCGACACCTATACCAGCTGTTTCACCACTGGCGGTGGGACTGTCCCTGTCTTCACAAACGACACCGAAGCAACGATAGCGTAGGTTTTCCGTTCTATTGCCGGCGTCTTACTAGTTCCTGGGTCTTCAAGCCCCTTCAACATTTTACGAACAGATCTAGTCCGCTTCTTCTTTTGGTTCACTGGAGCAGGGACCGTTGAGCTTGTATCGCATTGAGCAGTTACCAGCACTTCGTCAGAACGGGCTGGTTCACTGGCGGCCGAGACGGTCAGCATCTTGGGAATATTATCCTGTGCACAACCGTCAGACGACTTTACGACTGTCAAAGACGGCACCTTTTTCGATGCCGTGACAACTAATACTCTGGTTTTAGCAGATAGCTTTTGGTGTTTCCGCACCCTATTTTTATTCACTTTGATCGGCTCATGAGGACAGCCAGCAATGCTACCTGGATTGGCCGGTAGGATGTGCGACTTCATGACCGAGCGACAGACTCCAGTGAATGGATCGTCAGCAATGTTGCCGTCTATTGCAGTGTCTTCAATCGAAATATTCAGTGATTTTAAAATCAAATCCATTTTCGTATTGAGTGACGCAATAGAGGCGAGTTTAGCTATCGCCTCCTCAACATCTGCCAACCTTGAAGCCAGCGCTGAAAGTTTAGCACCGGTGACAGCCGTGCGCGTCGATCTTTGAGCGTAGCATTCAGCACAGCTGAAAAGAAAGTGAACGCTTGGTGATAGCGTTTTGTACTGGTCAGCTTGTAGGCCAGTACAGCTTTCGTGATACCAGCGGCAGTGGTTGCGCTTGATGTGTATGTTGACAAGGTACCTACCTGTCTATTACCCACTACATCGTTCATACTGCCTCCAGGAGACAGTTGGTCGTTGCTGGAGGGGACGGGGTGCACGGTCCTTGTGGTCGTGCTAGGCTCAAAGAGCGGTTCCATGCACTCAGTGTGGAGCGGACTACGGTCCAGCCACCGCCTTGTGTGCGCTTGATTCCCCAAATACAGCGTGCTTGTGTTTGCCTGTGAAGGAGTGTGGGCCAGGTCCGTTGATGAAACGTGGTTCCCATCCGCATGCCTCCTGGTCTTATTCCTTCGGGTTTACATTGGATATGGGGTATGTGGTTGGAGCTGTGGGCGGTGCAGCGCAAGCCATCCATGGTCCCTCTGTAGGCGCAGGCGTCCTGTGTCTGGCCACAGTGACAGGCAAATCCGAAACCGGATGCCGCCAACCATATACAGTCGATTCCGGTTAATCGGACCACATCGGGACCAGACCATTTTGGTCCTATTAAGCGGCTGGTCCGATTAACCGAAGTTACCCGATGTAACAAGATGGGACGTGCTATACATAACATAGGAAACTACTATTATGACCTGTATTGGCGGCATATGTTTATAGCAAACCCACAAAAAAGAACTGCTTTGATAACGAACTTTGTTCACTGAAAAAGATATTTACAAACAAATTCTTCGTAACGACCTACAAGATATTCAGCATGCGAAGTACAGTTTTATACAAAGGGATTACCGAATTTCATTCAGGGTTTGAAGACCGTATCCAGTGTGGTTTGACGCATTCTTTTAACAGACTGCACTCGCACAAAATCACCACAAACATGTAACGCAGTAATAGGAATACCTTCACTTCCTTTCTGCATGAAATAGCGGTGCAATGTTTCAATGCATTTCCTTGCATCCTGTTTTGTGACTGGCATCAACACGTTAGGGTTCTCTTCATCACTTCCATGGTCTTCTGTTGCTGTCATGTGTTTCGCTGTTATTCGAGCAACAACGGCAGCATCGCATTCTTCATTTCCATCATAGAGTTGAAGTTCGTTGTCGATTGACAAAAATTCTTCGTAATTTTCAACTTGTTTCAGCCCCACATTCTCGCCGTCATTTTCATTTACAATCACCATATCCACATCCATCTCCGAGACAATATGCTTAAAGGCACAGTGAGAAAAACAGTTCCGAATTGTAGCACTGCTCATTTTTCGCCAACTTTCCGCCACGAATGTACGGCTTGCAAAATGTTGACCTTTGCACTGATTTCTCCGGCCGTCGAGGATGAGGTCAGCAAGCCTTCCTCAATTGATTCAAGGATGTAATTCACCAACATTGAACGATAAAAGGTCTTCAAATTTTTTATGATGCCCATGTCCATTGCCCGTATCAAAGATGTGGTTTTGGGAGGCAGAAATTCCATCTGGATATTCTTCAAGGAATCCAAATTTGAATGTGCTGCACAATTGTCGAGAAGTAATAACACTTTTCTCCACTGGCGTTGTAGTTCTGTGTCCCAATCCTTCACCCATTCTTTAAAAAGTGTAGAGCTCATCCATGCATTTCTGTTGGCACCATACACCACTGGTAAATTGTCCATTCTGAGTCCCTTAAGGCAGCGAGGCTTGGCACATTTTCCTATAACCAGCAACTTCTTCTTGTCTGTTTCGGACATGTTTGAGCAGCACAAGACAGTTACGCGATCCATTGCTTTTTTGCAGCCAGAGAGAGTAACATGTACTTAACTTAAGGAGCCGTCCGGTGTAGCCCTATAGTACAATGCGGTTTCATCGGCATTATAGATGTCATCTGCTGGAAATTTTTCAAGAAGCTCTGGTAGTTTTGTTGGTTTCCATTCTTCAGCTCGAGCGCTATTGGCACTTTCGTTCTCACCATGTGCTTTCTTAAATTTTACATCATGTCTAGATTTCCATCGAGACAACCAACCATCCGTAGCTATAAAATCTTCATGGCCCAGCATTTTAGCGATTTCTTCTGCTTTGTACTTTAACATTGGGCCACTTACTCGCACGGCTCGTCCAGTAACAAAGGTAAACCAATCATTAAGGGCCTCATCGACGTCTGGATCCTTGCCTTCACGCTTCCGTTTTTGGGAAGTACCTCGTCGTCCTTCACATTGTGCCCATTCTTCTCGCAGATCTTTCTCTTGTTTTATCAGGCGCGATATTGTAAATTTTGCCGGGCAGGTAATGTCCACCAATCGACGCTGACTAGTGGTTGGTCCCTGTTCCTTGACCTGATCTAGGAAACGAATCTTCTCAGCTAACGCCAAGTCCCGTCGTGGCATTTTCTTAACATGCAACAAGACACGCACAGTTCACTGAGGTGAACTCGAGTCTGCCTCCCGGGTATTTCTATGGTTGACCTAGCCACCTGCTGTCCTATGATTTGCCGGACCTGTGTCCGCGATCACTTGCCGTGTTCGAGAGTAGGCCCGCAATACAGGCTCAGGGCATTCGGCTCAATGGACGTGCGGTACATCGATCGAGCGGTTAACGACATGTGAACAAGCATGTATATCTTCGCTCCGCCCACAAGTGTTGGAAACTACAGTCAGTTTCGGGCGGTTCTGAAGCCAATTAGATAAATGTGCCTCAAGGTTGCCACAGTTCAGTTTATCCAAAGGCCAACTCGGATTACCGTAACTGAAAGATACGCTTTCTTGCCCGACATATGAACTGTGGGTTTAGTCCAGACATCTAGGCACAGAACTTGATTTTAACCCCTCTGTTACCTGCCACCTTCTATCGTCTGGTCCGATTAAGCAAAATTCCGGTCCTAATAAGCGGCTAAAATTAGGCTAGCGTAATAGGATTCCTTTCGGTTCCTCAGAATTTGGCCCAAATAAGCGGCTGGTCCTATTAACCGGTGGTCCTATTAACCGGAATCCACTATAATGAGTTCCTTTATGTGTTTAACTTATATATATATATATATATATATATATATATATATATATATATATATATATATATATATATATATATATATATATATATATAAAGGTACTGTAGTGAGTCACCAAGCCCATGAAGGATAGTAGCGTCGTCATATAATGTGGTGGAGGTATTTTCTGGATGGCCGCAATATTAACGAGGTCTGGTCTTCGACTGTGTTGATCAATTATTTTGCCGAATTCATGTAGAAAATATCCGAGATAAGTTAAACACATAAAGGAACTCATTATTTTAACAATTAATCGATTAGCTTCGATCGTGCATTGAGTTCGAAGATTCCGGAATTTTCCATTCCTTCAAGTGATCGCCAGCATTTGGAATTTTCGCAGGGAGACTTCTAATTTTACCAGTTGACCAGCGTTTTCTAGAAGCCGAAGGTCATTTGGACCCCTATATATGTGGCGTAGGTCTGGCGTAGCTGTACAACGTTTTGGCGGCGTTTTCGTTAACAGGTTTTTGTGGTCGTCGTTGAACATTTGATTTTTGTTCGGCTGGACAAGAATTTTTGAGAAGGAAGTTTCGGGTGTTTAATTCGGAATAGCGTGACAGCGTGAAGATCTAACAATGGCGACAGACAAGCACGAAAATGGTACAAAATTTTCAGCCGAACATTTTCAAAAGCTGCTTTTTCAGCAACAATCACAGATGAAAGCACAAATGAAACTGAATTAAAGTTTGACGCAGTGCTTGAATGTACAGTTAAACGGAGCAGCTACACGGAACACGCAGGCTGTTTCACTTGATGTTCTTACGAATGCAATCAATGAATTGTTTCATGATGATGCTTCCGAAGGCAAGTTCGAGGCGTGGTTCAAATGCTGGGAGGACATATTCCGGACGGATTTCAACCGTCAAGATGATTCATGGAAAGTGCGTCTTTTGCTCCACAAGCTCGGTACTAATGAACGTTCAAGATTAGCTGACCATATCTCGCCCAAAGAGCCGAAGGACATCGCGTTCAACAAAACAGTGGCAACACTCAAAGAAATTTTTAGTGAGTCGACCTCTGTTTAGCATTCGCTATAAATGTCTAAAAAATTGTTAAACATGACACAGACGATTATGGGGCACTAGCAGACATGGTTAACCGTGAATGTAAACATTTCAAGTTACGCTGTTTGACAGATGACCAGTTTAAGTGTCTCATATTTATCAGTGTTTACAGTCTCCACGCGACGCGGAAATCCGCACTCGGCTCCATGATATGTTGGATCAAGATCCAGATTTGGCATTGAAGATTCTTGTGGGCGAATACATATGCTATGATTGAGCAGAGTCGCCCCGTCATTGACGATACTGCTCATGCTAAGCAAAAAGCAGGAAAGGCTGGTTCGAACAAACCGTTCAACAGAGCGCCGAACAAGCCGCTTACACCTTGTTGGTCATGTGGTGCCTGGCATTTCGCATGATACTGTCCATTCAAGCGTCATATTTGTGATAAGTGCCATAAATGCGGCCACAAGGAAGACTTTTGTCATCAGTCTCGGCCAAGAAACGTGAAGTAGTCCTATGGAAGAGCTTCAGGAAACCTGATGAAGAATCACTATCAGTGATTGCTACTTTTCACAGCGATTCTAGAACACGCCATGGATGTATCAAGGTGCTCATCAACGGAATTCCAACCAGGCTGCAGTTTGATATGGTATCAGATATAACGATCATTTCCAAGAACACTTGGAAGCATATAAAGTAGCCGAAGATGGATGATTCCAACAATGTCGCCCACAACGCATCCGGTAAAGTGCTGAAACTAGTCGGAGAAATAACTTGCAAAACTGCACTTGACGGAGTGGAACAGGCCGGAACCTGCTACTTGTCTGATCGACCAAACATGAACCTCCTTGAGCTTGACTGGATAGAAACGTTACAAGTGTTTGATGTTCCAATGAGTCAGATTTGCCATAGAGTCCAAACCGACCCAGTCCATGCATCATTGTCGATAGAAGACATGCCGTGAAAGATAAAGCAGAAGTTTGCCGCTTTGTTTGAAGATGGTCTCGGTCACTGCACTAAGTTCAAATCCAAGTTGTGCTTTCGCGAAGGAACCAAGCCAGTGGTCAGAGCAAAAAGACCGGTACTGTATGCAGCCATGGCAACAGTTGATCAGGAGCTCAAACGACTAGAGTGAGCCGGTGTCATCACACCAGTGAACTACTCTTCATGGGCTGCGCCGATTATTGCTGTGAGAAAGCCGAACGGTAAAGTGCGTGTCTGCGCCGATTTTTCGACTGGCCTGAATTGCGTACTGGACGACCAACAATACCCCCTTCTGATACCAGAGGATATCTTTGCCAGGCTGAATGGTGGTGTTTCGTCAAGCTCCACTTGTCCGATGCCTACTTACAGGTCGACGTTGATGAACGTTCGAGAGAAATACTGATCGTCAACACTCATCGTGGCTTGTACCAGTACAACCGCCTCTCTTTTAGAGTGAAAAGAGCACCAGCCATTTTCCAGCAGCTGATGGACACCATGCTCGCTGGGGTTTCTGGAGCCGCGGCGTACCTGGGTGATATCATTTTAATGAGTCTGAAGGCAGAATTAGTTGAGCGGATCGCTGAAGTGCTTGAACGTATCCAGTCATATGGTTTCCGTAGCCGTGAAGACGTGTACAATTTTTACACCAAGCATCAAGTTTCTCGGCTTCATTTTCTCAAAAGACGGTCGTCGCCCCGATCCAGAAAATATCCGAGCTATTCAAAAGATGCCCCCGCCTGCGGAATTGCAATCGCTGCGTTCATTCTGTGGCCTAATCAGTCATTACAGTGCTTTTCTGCCCGAACTGCATCGCCTGCGTGCCCCGCTCAACAAGTTGCTAAACCTGGAATTGGACGCCAGAATGCCAAACTGAGTTCGAGCGGGTCGAGTCACTGCTGACTTCAGACCTACTCCTGACTCACTTTGACCCGCCCTGAGAAACTGTCCTTGCCACAGACGCGTCGAGTCTAGGGATCATTGCTGTAGTTTCCCCTACGTTCCTAGATGGATCTCAGAAGGCGATTGCACATGCCCCCAGGACGCTGACGAAAGCCGAAAGAAACTACAGTCAGATCAAGGAGGCATTCACCATAGTGTTTGCTGTGAAGAAATTTCACAAGATGGTGTACGGTCGCCGCTCCCAACTTGACGGATCACAACCGCTGCTGGTCATTTTGGGCTAGAAGGAAATTCCTGCCTATACAGCCAAACGACTCTAATGATGGGCACTCACCTTGCTGGTTATAATTTTGACATCCGTTATCAGTCAACTGTTTCGATGGGCCAGGCAGATGCGTTATCACGCATCACTGATTCCCAGCATCAAGCACAAGAGGACACCATTATAGCCTCAGTTGAGATCGAATCTGATGTCAAATTCCTGGTGAGCGAGACATTACATGGTCTGCCAGTTACGGCCCATGCTGTGCGGGCCGAAATGTTTCGTGATCTAATCCTGAAGAAGGTTACACACTTCCACAGAGAAAGCTGGCCACATTCGTGTTCATCTGCCGAAATGCAGCATTTTTATCAGTGAAGACAATCGCTCTCCATTGTGAACGAGTGCATTATGTTCTCAGAGAGAGTAGTCATTCCGCAGGCGTTGCAAGAATGTTGCGGAAGTTCCATGCAAGACATATAGGGCTCAACCAAATGAAAGCGCTTTTCCGAAGTTGTGTATTGGCCGTTTATGAACAGACAACTAGAGCAACTAGCTAGAAATTGCAGCAACTGTGCTACCGCTTCAAGGACACCGCCGAAGATTGAACTCCACTCATGGTCTAAACCAACTAGACCTTGGAGCTGTGCTCATGTCGACTTTGCAGGCCAAATCAATGGCCAAAAGTTTCTCATAGTAGTCGACGCTTACAGCAAGTGGCCTGAAGTGTCCCTCATGAGCAGTACGAAAATCAGCGCAAAGGTCTCGTGGTTGAGATAAATCTTCAGAAGGTTTGGCTGCCCTAAAACATTGGTGATGGACAATGGTGCACAGATTACTTCGGCCACATTCACAGAGTTCTGCAAACGCTGCGGCATCAAACATGTGCGGTCACCACAATTTCACCCACAAACGAACGGCCAAGAGGAAAGATTTGTGGATACACTCAAAGGCGCTCTCCTCAAATCAAGGGGGGGGGACATGGAGGTGATCGGCCGCTTACGGCCAGTGGCCGAGTGCTCTGCGCGTTTGGTTTACAACCATAAGGTCATCGGTTCGAATCCGCGTAGGGGTAAGCGTTCTCGCGGTATACAGCCCGCGCGTGACTGGTGTTGGTCACGAGGCAGCGAAGCGCTATTACGGCGTACAGCTGACACATTATTTTGCTTCCTCTTTCTGTACCGAACCACACAAAATTCACAAACGCCGGGTGGAGTATCACCAGCAGAGGCGATGATGAAGAGAAAGCATCGCATGCCATTTGCTGCAGTTCGGCCGTCCTCAGAGTCTATAGCTGGTGAAAGGAACCTAAGATGGAACGTGACTTTAATCGGCAGTCTGGTGCCAAGCGACGTTTGTTTTAAACCGGGTCAGCCAGCACTTGTACATGATTACCGGGAAGGACACACAAAATGGACCACGCACGATTCAGGAGAAGCGCGGGAATGTCATTTACGTGCTGGTTGGAACGCAGGTATGGTTACGCCATGCAAAACAACTGTGAGCAACACTGTGTCAGTCACAAGCAACAGAATCCGCCGAGCCTCGATTTGATCTGTTGACGGACAGCTTCGAATTGTTTAAACAGCTCGTCGAAGAACCCTGCCATCAGACGAATGATACCAGACCGCAGAGCGCGGAACTTGAATCCAGAACACTACGGCCAAAGCGCAGAACCCCTTCCAGGAGGCTTCAGGTCAATCCAAGACTACCACCATACACCGCGGCAGCCGTTTCAGGAGGGGAGATATCAGGGAAAAGGCAAAAACATAAAGGAAAGCCCATTATTTTAGCTTCGATGGTGCATTGATTTCGAAGATTCCGGAACCTACCATTCCTTCACGTGAGCGATAGCATACAGAGTTTTGGCAGAGGCTGCTAATTTTACCAGTTGAACTTCGTTTTCTAGAAGCCGAAGCTCATTGAGCCCCTATATATTTGGCGTAGGTCTGGCGTAGTTGTACAGCGTTTTAGTTACGTTTGGCAGCGTTTTTATTAACAAGTTTTTCGTGGTCAAGGTCGTTGGACTTTTGGTTTTTTTCGGCTGGGCTAGAAATTTTGCGAAGATATTTTTGGGTGTTTAATTTGGAATAACGTGAAAACGTGAAGATCTAACAGAAAACACACATATCTTCTCTCAGGCGAAAATCATAATCAAGTATGTTTTCAATCCGGTTCTCTAGATCCGCTGGATCAGTGCCCATGATAATGATGTCGTTAAGCTATGCTGCAACAAACTGAAGGTCTTGTGACATGGTGTCAATGATCTATTGAAAAATGGCAGATATAGTTTTTAATCCAAATGATAGGCGAGTGTATCGAAAAAGATCGCAGTGAGTACTGATAGTTAGCAGCTCTTGTGAATCCTCAGAAAATTCCACTTAAAAATATGCGTCCGATAAGTTGAGTTTGGTAAAACGTCTGCCACCATATAACCCTGCGAACAAACCAACCGGCAGTGGTAACGGGTATTGGCGACTTACAAGAGAAACATTCAGATTAGTAGAGAAATATGCACAAATTCGAACTTTCCCCTTTGGTTTCCTGACCACCACAATAGGAGCAGCGCATGAGGAGTAATTCTCAGGTTGAAGAATGTTAGTCTGTTGCAGTCTCTCCAATTCTTGATCAACGCTTGGTAACGCTGTACACGGTAATGGACATTTGGATCAGAAGACAAGTTTTGCGTGGGGGTGAAGGGACAGTACTGCATTAGTTTTCGTGCAACAACCAAGCTCGTCCCGGAATACTTAAGCGAGTTTATGGCGCAAACGCTTTGACAACACAGTACTAAAAGAGTGATCACAGACTGAATATACAACTGATTACACACAGAATTAAGTGGGACTTCCAAGAGCCTGAGTTTTGCGATCCAATCAAGGCCCAAAAGGTTTAGATTTAGACGATTAGAAAGGTAAAGCAGGCCCAGAATTGCAAATTATTGAAAAATACAGAACACTAAGTTCACCTGTGAGTTTCATGACTTCATCGAAAGCATCCAGCGCTATGTGATTTTTCCACTTTAGAGGAGGCTGACCGATCCTCAATGTGCTTTGTGACCATAAAGGAATATCAAATGCTGTATCGAGCTGGAGATAAACAGAAATGTTGTTGATATGCAATGCCACATATATACGCAGGTGTTTTGCATCCATGTAGATATTGCCATAACAGGATTTATTTTGCACACGGATTTTTGTGTAGATTTGCTGAACTGGGTCTTCGGAAGTGTTCCGTTGTTTGCGCGGTGGGATCACCGCGTGAGCAATGAGCGTGTTCGGCGTCGCGTATTTCGTGCAGGAAGAGCTAGTGAACCGCTCAGCACCATTATATCACGCACCAGGCTCCGATGGTTGGGCCACGTGTTGCGTACGCCAGCACACCGACTTCCGCGACGTGAATTGTTTGCGCGTTGTGAGAGCGGTTGCAAGAGGAGGGGAGTCCAAACGATGACTTGGTCGAGAGAGATGAAAACTCTCACTTGGAAGTTGGCGTCGGTTGATGCATCCCGACTGCCTGGCTGGGGTCCTAAGAACGGTGAACACGTCTGGTTGGACACACTTGCTGATATGGCTTGGAGCTGGCCCGGATGGCGTTTGTGTCGTGAGTTTCTTTGTCCATGCCCCTCCTGCTTAGCATCCCCTTCCAATCACGATCTCACTCGTTAGGCATAATATGACTCTCCTTTTACGGCACGATAGCCAGCTGTTAGCTCTCCGGAACGATGTCCATCCGTTACTGGGGACTCAGCCGGCGTGCCACTGTTTGTTTTCCTTTTCTTGTCTTTTGTATTGCAGCACAATAGCTGTGTTTTCTACCTGCAGCTAACGTGTATAATGATGATGATGCGGCAATAATCCTCTCTGTGTCGTTGTTTGTGACATTTCTGACAGCGGTGCTTTTTGAATGGGCACAGTCGGACAACATGCCGACTACCGCACTGCCATCAAGCCGTTCAGGGTTTTTGAAGGTACCGCTTCTAGTGAAAATAGGGGCTTTGCTGAGGCGCTTTTTGTCATAGTATGCACGTTACTGGAGCCAGGGAATGTTTCTCGTACAATCGTGGTAGTATCGTGTTTCAGGTGCAACAAATGGTGGCACTTTGAAATGACTGATCTCAGGTTCATGGTAGAATCCTGCTCCATCTTACTGAATAGGTGCGTACGAATCTCCGAGTCACGTGACGATTGAAGGCCACAAACATATGCCGTCATTTGCTTAAGCTTGAAAACCTAACTGACGATCAGCCGTGATTGCATGAAACACAAAATCATCACAGTCACTTATGATAAGTTTCGAACAAGAATATCGCAAGTTAAAAATAGAGGACGCTTTCCTAAAGATTTTTGCAACAGTTCAGCGATTTCGTCAAATTTAAAATTCTTCGCACTCTTAGGGAGAACGAAATGCATAAACCTTTGTTTCTTGGTAAATGGCTTTCACAGAAGCAACCATGATTTCCAAGCATTATCTGTGTCAGCCAGCTCTGTCCGGAATGTATCTTTATATCTCCTGAACTAACATTCAAAAGTGCATCTGGCGTCTAGAGCATAGATGAATGCTGTGTTTCCTGAAATCGAATCAACAAAGGAGTGCTTTATGTCAGTTGTCAAAGACAGAACATTCAATTTCTGCGACAGTGTATCGAGCAATCGCGCCTGTGAATCCTCAAATAGCCTCTGTTGTTGCAGCAGGATCAAGGTGAGCTCTTCCATCGAAAGTGGTATTTTTGAGTTATGCACAACTTTATTATCGTCGCCAGAAAAATCTGTTGTGGTCTTCTATGTATCGTGTACGTGTCGATTTTCAAAGCCCAAACCACCGACCCAAAACAGTAGTCGAAAGACGTCAACAAAGAACACTCATGCGAAAGACAAAAAGAGGTCCATAAGAGACGATTTCACAGTCCTGCTACACAATAATCTTGAGAATGTAAATCTGGAAAACTGACATTGGTTGAAGTAAGGTCACGACCACGAGACAAGCGAATCATCATCGATCCAGAATGCTGGAAGTGCTATCCGACCGTTCACTCGGGTCTGCGTCCCCTACCATTATGTAAATCGTTCAAAAGAGCAGGTTCCCCAAATCAGAGGGCCAGAGGAAGTATATCTGCTCCGGCGGCCTTGATGGAATTCAGCCGTCTGATCCCAAGTTCGATTTCCACGCGTCAACGTGGATCCAGAGTGACGACCCCGGGAGTCTGGCGATCATTGGCCGACGAAGCTAGCAACTCTGACTGACTGAACTGTTTCCCAAAGTGTTCGGCCCAACACTCCAAGCGTTTTGACAAACTGTGAATCGGCTGCCTACTCGTTGCGTACGGTCTCGCTAGATTCACATATCAAACGGAATAAATTAAGATGGTTAGCAACAACAGCGGCTGTTTCTATCTCCGATGCAAGATGTGACCACCACATTTCGCGGTTTCTCTTCATACTAGCACGCAGTTTCGCCTTGAGACCTTCGCGAGTCTCACTGTATTCGCCTCCAGCCAGAACACGTAGGCTGGCATCCATAAGTTTCAGAGACTGCGTAGACATCTAATGTTCAGGTTGGCGGTTCGATTTGCCGGATGAAGACATGCTTGCTGATAATAATGTCTGGCGGATATATGCGATCAGTGATTTTCAAAGGTGGATGATTACTCAGCTCCGATGTCACCGTAGTTTGATACGCATTCAGAATATCTAGCTTCGCTAGTTGGCAAGTATCTCTACGCTCACAGCGCCGTTGCGAGGTCATCCGGAACGCACCGAAGATCGGCGCAAACAAGTGCGCGGTCAGTCCACGCTCATAGTGCAAATCGAGCGACAACTTTGAACACACTCTCCAGCGGTAAGTAATCGCGACATGATCGATTTGCTTCTACGGCTAGTCCGAAGCTGTTGGGCTCCATGCCTCTGTTTTGCGGGTGCTGTGCCTGAAGTGCTCGCGAGAAAAAAAAACGAGCATCTTCATACAAGTGTAGCAACCACACACCGGTATCATTATGAGAGCCTACACCGTGTTCGCCGTAGTTCATCAGTGGACGATTTTCCAACGTGAGCATTCACATCAGCAGCTAGTACCACAGTATCCGTAATTTGCTGTAACGGAGGAGAGCGTTTAAGTGGTGAAAAAATTCATCTTTCATCGAGTCAGCGCTACAATTTGTGGGCGTACAGGCCGCAATAACAAACAAGCACCTTTGTTTCCATGCAACTTTGAGGTTCTGAATAAGCCAGCCAGACAGAGCATATCCGGCTGTTCCTCGGGACCTAATCGATCAGGACAGATTCAGGCCGGGGGCTAACAGCAATGACCACATCGGCTTGACCGGCATTTGAAGCTGGACAAGCGCAATGAGAAAATACCGCCAGTGTCGCACGCTTGGGATCACAAGGTAAGTACAGAACCCGAACCCGGAAGTGAACTGACTACTGGTTGGTTCGGTGGAGCTGTACGCCAGCGGGCGCATCCCCAGGTTGCGGATCGGGGAAGGCCTTCCTTGTGAAGGTAACTGAATAAGTCTCGGCTGTACGCAGGCGAGATGAATAAGCAGTCGCGGATAATCAGCGGCAGCGTCCTAGAGCGTGGGGGGTTCCGGGCTGGTCACCTGTTTCCACATTAAATACACAAGAGTTCGCAAGAGGTAGTGTCAAAGCCAATGTGACCGGATCTAGGGTCACTGAACACTTCTGGTCACAAAAGTTAGTAATTAACGGAGGGCGGATGAACAACCTTGATGGCCATCGGCTTCTATAAAGGAGTATGAGCCACCCGGCTGTCAACAGCTTTCGTGCTTCGCGGCGAGTTTGGTAGTCCTTGTTGCTCCACTGGGGCTCTTTGGGCACCCTGAGTAGTTTGCTTCTACTCGAAAGCCGTTCACCTAGAAAAACGGCTCCAAACGGTCGCGGTATACGTCAACTGTCCCGCTGCGTTGCGGGTTAGGTCTGTATGACTCAAGGTTACGGGCGGGGTCCCCTAAGCCAGCCCTGTTCCTCGACCTGGGCAACCGGGAAAGACTATGCCCACAACCTATGGATCCATGTCTCAACAATTCTGCACTCGCTCTACCTGCTCTCACTCTCGAAATGCTCTCATCGGTCGAGGTGCTGGCGGCTGAACCTGCCAAAGCATCCTTTACCGCACCACGGTTTAGTCACTTTATTCCACGTTCGTTCAACCTCCCATTCTTGGTCTTCCGCCTCCCTTTTCGAGATCATAACATCGCGCCGCCTTGGGTGAACGTTCTCGCCATACGGATCGGGAGCCTAGACCTGAAAATGCGCCAAGTCGTGTTTACAAGCCATTTCAAGCGCTCCGTTCCCAATTCAAGCCGACAACCTTCAACGTTTGGACGCTGATGCAGATTGGATTACAAGCAGCCCTTGCTCGCACTCTAGAAACTACGGTCATTGATGTCTGCTGTCTCAGCGAGACCCGTTTACAGGACTCTAGCACGACGCTGCGACTAGTTTCCCTGTCTGCGAATTCCACCAGGATTTTCACTTTGCGCCTATCTGGAGACTCAACTGCCGAAGCCGCTGATTATACTGGCGTGGGGATTGTGTTGAGCATACATGCTGAGGCCGCGCTACTAGAGTGGATCCCTGTTAACAGTCGACTATGCGCGATCCGACTTGAAACTTCAGTGCGACTGTCCAGGCGCGAAACCAGCAGACGATGTCTATTCATTGCCGAAGCGTACGCTCCCACAGATTGCAACCCGGAGTCAGTTAACGATGAGTTCTATGGTCAACTGGCCGACCTACTCCGTAAAAAGGGCCGTACCGACATCGTGGTACTCGCCGGGGACTTGAACGCGCAGGTCGGTAGACTTGAAGTTGATGAGGTGAACTCGGTGGTCAACACGACCATGGCACCCGCGGAACTGACAACGGTGATCGACTACTTCGGCTTTGTGCCGATCACGGCCTCTTTCTGTCAAGCACTAGCTTTCGGGGATCCTGGCGCCAACGCGCCACCTGGAGAAGCACATCACCCGGCCAGCCGTGGCCACAAATTGACCACATCGCCGTTAGCTATCGCTGGCGGGGTAGCATACAGGATTGCAAATCAAGCTGGAGTACTTACCTCACTTCGGATCAAGCGCTGGTGTGTGCAAAGATTGCGCTACTTTTTGGTGGCTCCCAGCAACGTCGTCAGAAAAGGCTTGACGTAGCTAAGCTTCCCGCCCCAAACGTTCACCATGCATTTTAGGATGCCTTGGCCTCACGGCTAAAGACATCCTCATGCATATACATTGAAACCCACTGGACACATCCGCGGTGCCATGTACAACTCTGCAACCCTGGTCCGTGGCTTCACCAGTAGTCCTGTCAACCACAGAATCTCTGAACGATCCCTCCAACTACTCGAAGCCCGTCCAGCAACTCCTTCTAGGGCTAAATACCATTCACTACGCAAGACAACTAACGATGAGCTCAAACAGCTTCTCCGGGAAGATCGCGAGGCCTAGTGGACGCAGCGGGTTATTGAGATGGAGCAAGTGGCTACCCCGGAGAATTTCCGTAGGCTTTGCTTCCTGATCCGATCTACTGGCGGCAAAAGGCGGACTGTAAGCGAAGTTTTATGCGAAAGCAATGGCGAGCCAATCCACTATCAAAAACGCCGATTCGAGCATTGAGCCAAGCACTTTGAGCAGCAGTTTAATTGGACAGCAGCATCAATGAGTTCCTATTCTGGAGCCCAGTGCGCTCCCTGGTGTGTAGACGCTTCACCACCATCCGAGGCAGAAGCTGTCCACGAGCTACGCCACTTAAAGTGCAATAAAGCTCTTGGCCCAGATAAACTCCCTAGGGCTCTTTCAAAGATGGCGGCCCATCACTTGTTCAAGAGTTAACTTCCAAAAGAGATCTGGGTCACTGAATTTATCCCATCTGATTGGAGCCTAGCGGATATCGTGCCCGGCTTCAAAAGGGTACACGAACTGACTGCGCCAGCCACAGAGGGATTAGTCTCATCTGTGTTGATTCCAAGGTGCTCGCAGCTCTGCTTCTAAGGAGGCTCGGCCTGGTAAGCGAACAAAGCATACGTGAAGAGCAAGCTTGGTTCCGCTCAGGTCGGAGTTGCATCGACTACATCTTTACACTCCACCAAATACTCGAGCGTCGTCAAACATTTGACCAGCCAACGATCGTAGTGTTCTTAGACTTATGAACCGCTTTTGACTCAGTCGACAGCTGCTCCCTGGAGTTGTCTACTGAGAAGGGGTGCCCGAGAAGTATGTCATCTTACTTCAAGCCCTCTACTTTCAAACTTCGAACCGAGTGCGGGTATACGGCGGACTTTCGCCTCCCTTCGGTATCATCAGTGGCGTGAGACAGGGCTGCCCAGCATCCCCCTTCTTGTTCAATTTCGCTATAGACGAAATCTTGGAGAGTGCTCTGGAGAACTGCGAACCCAGCAGCGTCGAGCTGCTTCCAGGGGACCGAGTACGGGATCTGGAGTGTGCAGACGACATCGCCATAATCTGCGCCTCCTCACAGGCCGCCCGAAATGTTCTGTGCAGGTTAGAGATATCTGTCTCCCAGTTAGAAATGACCTTCGCACTACCGAAATGCAAGGTTTTTCTGCAGGACTGGCGAAGCGCTACTCCTGACCTTACCATTATAAGTCATTCATTGGAAGTGGTGGACAACTTCGTTAACCTCGGAAGCTGCCTCAGCGCTAATGGTTTAATGGATGAGGTCTCTGCGCGTCTCCATAGCTCGGGTTGCTTTTGCCAATCTCCGCCATCGCTGGCGTCGAGGTGATCTGAGTCTAGCTCTGAAGGGCCGAGTTTACAATGCCACAGTGAGAGTAGTTCTCCTCTGTGGATGCGAGACGGTCTGTTCGCGCAACCGATGTTGAGAAGCTGTTTGTTTTTTATCACCGCTGCCTTCGGAGCATTGCTGACATACGATGGCAACATCATACTAGGAATGAAGACATTCGACGAAGGATTTTCAGATCAGACAGACTTTGACGGCCACTTATTAAAAGTTCTCCGCAGACTTCAGTGGCTTGGGCACGTTCTCCGCATGCCTACTCATCACTTACCTCGCCAAGCGCACTTCGCGTATGCAGAAGCCGGCTGGAAGCGATAGCAAGGTGGCAAGGAGCATGAGGGAGCTGACGTCAAAGTTAGCCGTAGTCAGGCGCTCTCAGCTCCCTGGTTGGAGTGTGAAGGATCCGGAACATACATGGCGGGAAACGCTCTTGGATATGGCAAGAAACTGTGCACAATGTCGGACTTGCTGTGACTCACTATTTCTATGAACATCGTCTTTTCCCCTATCTACGCATGTTTATCGTATTTTGCAATGTGATCGATTTGCGTCCAAGGCTGGTGGGCGCCAAGTCACTTTCCGGCGTGTGCTGTGTCGGAAGTTAGCGCACGCAAGAAATAAGCGGGCATCTTCACACAAATGAAGTAATTGCTCACCGTTATCATTACGGGAGCCTACACCGTGCTGACCGCCCAGACGCACTTCATCAGTGGACAACTTTCCAACTTGTATGTTCAGATCCCCCGTCAGCACAACAGTGTCCATACTTCTTCTGTATCGAAGGAGCTTGGTCAGCTGGCGGTAGAAGTCGTTCAGTACCGAATCATCGCTACAGTTTGCGGGCGCGTGGGCGGCGATGATGAATAGACACCTATCAGTCCCGCGCGACTTCAAAACCTTGAACGAGCCAGCCAATCGGACCGTACACATCTGGCTACTGATTGGGATACAATCAACCAGAGCAGCTTCAACCCGGGGACTAAGGGCAATGCCACCACTAGCTTGGCCGGTGCTCGAAGCTGCATCATCACCGGATAGGCGCAATGAGAAAGTGCTGCTGGTGTCATCTGAAGGGGATCGCAAAGTGAGCACAGAGCTCGAGTTTTGCAGGCGGGTCGCCGATAAGCAGCAGATATCGATGGAGAGGGTCGCTAAAGTTCGCACAAGTGCTGCCTGTTGACCGATTTGTAGTAATGTGCGTACATTGAGGTAAGCCAATCCGAAGGAGGATCGAGCGCACCAAACGGAAGCCGATGAAGTGGGGTGGATCGCTTGGTTGGATATGGGCTTGTCGACAGGAGAGGAGTGACGCTCCGCGTTTGCATGTGAGTTGAAACTAGAAGGTAAACGCCTAGCAAAGCATGTTGGGAAAGGGTCAAGAATCAAGGGGTTGAAGACCGAGGGGATAAAAGTGAGCTTGGAACGGGACCATAAGGGAAAAAAGTGTAAGAGGGTGAATAAGAAGGCGGAAAGCCTTGAGCAGTAGCATCTAAACCCCTGCAGCAGATAGAGCACCGTTGATTATTTCCTGCGGTGGCCAGAGTACCAAGAGATTGTTAGAAGGAAAAGTCGCGGTGTATTGTGTGGGCAGGATACTGTCAGGTTGACCAGGTCTAAACAGGAGAACAATTAGGGTTCTCAACCAAAGCCAGTGGTTCAAAAATCTGACCAAAAGGTAGCGGTGAACACGTTTGGTTGGACACACTTGCTGATATGGCTAGGAGCCGGCCCCAATGGCTTTTGTGTTGTGATTTCCTTTGTCCATCCCCCTCCTGTTTAGCATACCCCTCCAATCACGATCTCAATCGTTAGGCATCATATGACTTTCTTTTACGGCACGATAGCCAGCTGTTAGCTCTCCGGAACGACGTCCATCCGTTACTGGGGACTCAGCGGGCGTGTCACTGTTTGTTTGTTTGTTTTTCGTTTTTTTTCTTGCCTTTTGTATTGCGGCACAATAGCTGAGGTGTTTTCCACCTCCAGCTAACGTGTAATGATGATGAGGATGATATATATATATATATATATATATATATATATATATATATATATATATATATATAAATGAGATCGTGCCAACAGAACCATGGCAGAAGAAAAAGGTGGAGAAGATAGAAATACGAGCTGCGATAGAAATGATGGAAAAAGATTTTCTAAGTTTTACATGCCATTTTGAATTTTTTGTTGTGCGTGTATTAAAGGGGATATAATGTCAGAACAACATTGAAGCCACTGATGTCTGTTGCGGGCCATGAAGTCCAATGTTGCTAAACAGTGAGATTCAGCATCTGGTGGTCCCCAACCTGGAAGACGGACTGGTCCGATTGCCGCCAAACTTGAGGTTGCCTTCATCATGCTCCTTCTCCACATCATTGGCTGTCCACTGTGGCACTTTTCCAATCGCTAACCTGGGAGTGCAAATGACGCAAGACGTGGAAGGGGATGGGCTGGCATGCGCAAAACGTGCCCGAGCCAATGCATGCAATGTCGGAGAATAACGTTCTAAAGACTTGCACTACACGTTCTAAGCACTCGGTCGCGCACCCCTGAGTTTTGCTGTGGTGCCACTGAACGTACGGCTAACCTGCTGCCATCGTGCAGCTGACAGTTGCCAGAAACGTGTCGGGTTTCCGCTAAATTTATGGATAACCTGTCTGAATACGCTGTACCACCCGCAACCAGTTCAACCCGCCACGAAATGAGAACACCAAGACCAGTCGGACCGAGGGATCCGGATTATATTGTATGAGAGTACGGTGCAATAAAAAGGTTGTAGGAAACGAATAACACGACAAAGATGGAGAGGATATTAATTATAAAAACATAACACAAACGGTTCAGGTTCATGGTCCGAGTTGCCGTTGATTCCTCATAGATTTGTACCTTGATCTATATTCGCGTTCGATCTCTAATTGCGGATCGATCCACCTTTTGCGCCCCTGCACTCAGCTTGATCGCTGACTGTAGGCTGTCTCTGCGTAACACGTTACTTACGTGAGGTTGCCACCACAACCGAGCAATCCTTCGTCGACAGCGATTGTCGAAGACTGACAGCCGCCTAATGTCTTCTAAGCAAAGACACCGTTTCACAGCCGTACCAAAGTAAAAAACGGACGGAAGCCCTGTACACCCCGTCCTTGAGCTTGAGACTGAAATCACAACAACGCCACAGGTGTCTCAGTTTGATGAATGCAAGGCCGCCCTTTGCAACCCGTTGTGAGATTTCATCTTCAACACCGCAACCAGCCGTGATGCAACTCCCTAGATAAGTAAAGCAAGGGACTTGCTCCAGAATATGTTCAGCAATGGTGAACGCAGGTTCAGACACCTACCAGTCCTGGAGCAGCGTTTTACATTTCCCGGGGTGAAACATAGGCCATACTTAGACGACACCATCGGTAAGCGGTCCAAAGCGCTCTGGACGGTTTGTACGTCGTCCTCCAGTAAGGCGATATCATCGGCGTAGTCCAAGTTCGTGACTCTGTCTCCAGGGAGGAGCTCAACACCGCTGTTCTGGAAACCTTCCAGTGCTCTTCGGACAACATTCTCGATGGCGAAATGGAAGATGAAAGGTGAAATAAGGCAACCTTGGCGAACACCGCTGGTCACAGCAAACGAAGAAGAGAGCGTGCCGTAAACCCTGAATTTGCCCGACGTGTGACAAAAGCACTTTCCGGATTATTACAAACTTTTCGGGCACACCTTCCTTCAGTAAACAGTTCCACAAAGCAGATTATCTACTGAATTAAATACCGCTCGGATATCCAAAAAACATTACGATTGTTGGCCGCCGGTGAATGTGAGTTCAAGAAGTTTGCGAAGCGTGAAGATTTGGTCGATGCAGCTGCGGCCTGGACGAAATCCGGCTTGTTATTCTCGGGAAAACTCCTCTCTAGTCGTTGAAAGCCTGCGAAGTAGCATCGAAACGAAGATTTTGGATGCGACAGGGATTAACGAGATTCGTCGGTAGTTGCAGCAATCGGCGTTGTCCGCTTGGCAGGACATAGACTTATCGACTGGACCGGAGCATCATCATCACCATCATTATACACGTTAGCTGCGGGTGGAAAACACCTGTTATTGTGCCGCAATATAAAAGACAAAAGAGAAAACAACAGACACGCCGACTGAGTCCCCAGTAACGGATGGACAGTGTTCCGCAGGACTAACAGCCCGTTATCGTGCCGCAAAGTTATATTATGCTTAACGAATGAGATTGTGAATGGAGGGCGAAGCTAAGCAGGAGGGGATGGACGAAGGAACTCACAACACAAACGCCATTGGGGCCGGCTCCAGCTATATCAGCGTGCCCAACTAAATGTGTTCATCGTCCCTCGGAACCCAGCCAGGCAGTTGGGATGCACCAACCGACGTCAACTTCGAAGTGAGGGTTTTCATCTCTCTCGACCAAGTCATCGGATGGACTCCCCTCTTCCCTCCCACCCGCACCCATAACGCGCAAACAATTCACGTCACGGAAGTCGGTGTGGTGGCATGCGCAACACGTGGTCCAGCCATCGGGGCCTGGTGCGTGATATAATAGTGCTGAGCGGTTCACTCGAAGTTCCTGCACCAACTACGAGAAGCAGAAGATGCTCATTGCTGACGCGGTGCTCTCACCAGACATGAGCTAAGCTGCGAAGGCAGGGATGATCGAATGTGACGTGCCTCTATGTCTGTCGATCTGATGGGCCGGATTTCACAACTGCATAAGAGGGTTGAACGGACGGCTGCCTTATAAAGTCTGTCCTTCTTGGTGAGAGTGGTGTCGCGTCGGCATCAGATGGCAGAGATTGACAAAAGCACCACCAGCTTTTGCTATACGGTTTGTAATCTCAGCTTTGATCCCACGGGTGCTAATACAGCTGCCCAGGTAGTTGGATTCCTGAACGACTTCTTGCTGAGCACCACGGGTCCGCGCAAGGGTGGGTCCCTGAGAATCTTGGAGACTGCATTTTGATGGAGCAAAGCATAACCCAAAACGATAGACAGCCAGTGCTAATCGGTCCAGTGCATCCTGGCACGTTTTGAGCGCTGTCACATATGAGAGCAATGTCGTCCGCATACTGTAAGTCAAGTCGCTTACCAGGGAACGGCTCCACACTTAGGTCGTGTCTAGCGAACGCTGTTTCCATGACTTCATCAATAGCGAAGTTGAAGAAAAAGTGACAGCGGGCAACCTTGTCTCACACCGCTGGAGATATTGATGGGCGGCGACAGTTTACCCGAACTATGCGCGTACAGCGCTTTGATAGTGTGTACATATTTATCGGGCACACCATTTCTCAACAGACAGCCTCAAAAGGCACATCAATCCACCGAATCGAAAGCACTTATTATGTCGAGAACCACAACGGTGGGTCGCCAATAAACATGGTGGTGTTCAATTGACGCTAAGTAAAAAGGCGGTCGATACAGCCCCGATTTCGACGAAACCCGGCTTGCCCTTCATAAAGCTAGCCTTCACGAGCGCCAGCCAGTCTGTGAAGAACGACATAGGCAAACAATTTATGAGCAATTGAGGTCAGACTGATCCCTCTTCCCGCATTCCGAAGAGGAGCCTCTCTTGAAAGTGGAAACTATGACGGAGCGGCTCCAGTCTGTCGGGACAGTTTTCTGCTCCTAGGTTCACTATTAACTCATGTAAATCATTTACAAGAGCGCTGGGGGAATTGTATTTGCCCCTGCGCCCTACGCAATTTCAACTGTTTAATTCCATGTTCGACTGCGCGTCAAGGCGGATCCAAGGAGGCGGGCACTCGATGATCGAAAAGGAAAGTGATACTTCAGATTGGCGAAACCGTCTTGCATTGTTCGGCCAAACGCTCCAAGTGTTTTGACAAGCTGTGGATCGGCTGTCCACTCGCATCGTGTATGGTATCGCAAACCCCAGGTCTCCTATTAATCATTTCCCGTATCAGACGGAATAATTTAGATGATAAGCGATGTACCGTAGGGGCACGGTCCTTGGGTCACTAATGTTCTCCATTTATGTAAATGATCTCTCTGGGGAGCCTGGAGTATCACCGTTATTATTTGCTGACGACCTTAAGTGGTAGAATATTGTACGTGTCCCTGGGGGTTCTGAGGCCATTCAATAGATAAGCTCTGGGACTGGTATACTTTGTGGCTGATGCCAATTAATAAGGCTAAATGTGCTTTTCTTCGTATAGGAGCAACTTCCTCTGCTTCGAGGTACCTGCTTGGTGGCATCAAACTGCTCCGTGTCTAAAACCAAGCTGACCTAGGTGTCGTCCATTCCTCCAATTATCCTTTCGAGCGACAACTGGAAGGCCGCGAGTAGGGGTTTCCGAATGTTGTGGTTACTACGCTGTTCTTTCGGAGTCTTAACTGCCGACATGTTTGTGAAGCCGTTCTCAGCTTTCGCTGGGCTGCAGTTGAAATACTGCACCCAGCCTTGCCTCGTTCGGAACAGTGGAGCTCGAGAGGTTTTGCGCGCGGGTACCATGCTGGTCGAGGGGTTACGTGAGCAAACGTAGTCCAAGCGTCTACTTAGTTTAGGTATGTATTCAACGCATTACCGTCGACTTCGAGAAGACCTGGTCCTCACCGTATATTAACTGGAAAGTTTGGACCGGACTTGTCCTGGCTATATAGCCCGGCTAAATTGCTGTCTTGCACCGCGTTCAGTCCGGATCAAGGCGAAAACACGGTTGTCGTTTAAAGCTATCGAGCGCTAGAATTCTTTCAGATATAGTCAGTGAACCTATGGTCGAGTTTTGAGCGCAAATTAGACGCTCTCGGGTGGCAACATGACATTTTCCTTTCTCCTGACCATATCCGTGCTTATCGTGTTTCAGCGCTTGAGGTTTGTTCCAGTGAAATCCTTGTTTGGGAATAGTATTCGAATAACTGCAAAGAATATCTGGTTTCTGTCAATGTTCTTTTGAGCCGAAAAGATTCGGAAGTCCTAACATACTCGGAATCTCTTCTATGTATCTTCCATTGCCACAGCGTGTTTGTCGTGCATTAACATTCGAGCATTATTTTTCGAACGCTTTCTGTGGCAAGTGTTGAATATCACTGGATAGAAAAATTGACTGTCAGTTTTCTCATGACTCGAAAGTGCCTGGAAGTGCCCAACATATATCGGAATCGCTGAAGAACGGATGTCTTCATTTACTATTGCGTAAAACCCTCTGTTTTTCTCGAACAGCTTGCATCAGATCCAAAACTTTGTGTGGATATCATACTGGTCGAAGGGGTGCATTATATCGAACACACATCGGTGAGTTCCATCTGGTGCGCGCGAGTCACTTACAGTGGTATCTAGCTGTGCTCTCCTTGACTGTACTGTAGGTCATCGCCAGCCGGTCCACACATTTTCGTTCCTTTTACGTATCTGCACTTTCTTTTTGCTGGTATGATAGTGAAAATGATCGTAAATTTGGACTCGAGTATTCAGTCCGTTGATTAAGTTTCTTTATGTGGCATTGCAAGGTGCTCTGAAGCTGTGACTGACTTGTCGGATGGTATGCAACGCGATCTTTGTGGCAAATGGTCCCACGAAGCATGCACCGGTCTGACTTCAGAACAGTTTGCTATTTTGGCAAACATCGAAAGCGGACGTTATAGCGGTGACGACTGTAGTAAGCTTAGAACTCAGCGATGCGTGATCATGAAGAAGTGCTTTGATTCATTGGCTTAAAAAGTAACAAAAGCGGAGCAAGTATTGCCTTTTTGTTGGCCTTGGAAGGGAAAGTTGATGGGTTAGTGCGGCAATTGACATCCTCAGATTTCTTGTCCAGGTGAAAACCGCGAAAGGTAGTGTACAAAAAGATGTCGATCTGACGCCCTTTCCAATAATGGCTAGTTAACGAGTTAGCGATGAACATTCGGCGGGATTGCATAATGTGTAGTGTAGAGGCGTCGCACACCCCTAGTCTACAAAAGTAAGCGGCGCACGAAGAAAGCCGTAAGTTTGCAACTTGGGGTAACTGCAGAAAACACAGAATGTCAGGTAAGCGCGTTGCCTGCAGAGCCATCTGATGTGATTTCTGCGGTCTCCCCGATGCCAGTATCTTCTTGCGCGGCCATTGCCTCCAACTAGCCGGCCACCCGATTACAGGCTCCTGCAACTATGGCGCGTGAAGTAGGCAATTCTCGTCGCAGTGATGCTGACACCGATAGTAGTGCCACTTTAGGAATGTCACGGGGTCAACTGCCGCTCTTCAAAAAAAGCGAAGGCTTGATAACCTGCAATGGCTTAAGATTTACGTTTTTAAACTACTACCGCCTGGATTCGTCGACGTAACTGCATGGAAACTCACCAAACTTGATACCGTGCCAGTGGATCTGTCGTACGTTAGACGCCGTCTACTGAGAGTTGTTATTTCAACACCAGGCGAAGGTAAAACGCTTCTGCGTTTCGCTTTTAGACCCAAAGCTTCTGGGGTTAATATTCAACCTGACACTGGCCGTTTGATTGAAATTAAAAGACGCCATTAAGGACCAGAACGCACGTCGTGAAGCTGGTGAAAAGGGCCTTCAGTTGGTAGGTTTTCCGGTGGGAGTCGGAGGTCCAGTTCTGCCCTTCCAGTGGCCCACGATCTCTGTTTCCTCAAAGTTTCTCTCAACAACGTGCGTAGTTTGAGGAACAAGATGTGCGAGATCGGCACCCTTGTAAAGGGCTCCAGGCCAGAGGTACTTTCGTTCACTGAGACGTGGCTGTTCTCCGACATCCCGGACAGCGAAATATGTCTAGCAGGCCATACCATACTACGATCTGATCGCGCTTCAAGCCGCCGCAGAGGTGTAGTTGCTCTCAACGTCAAGTGCACCTTAACTATTTTGTGAACATAAATGTGCAACGCACAGGATAAAACTGTTGAGGCCCTTTCGGTGAGAGTATGTATCTCTCCCATGTAATTCGAAAGTGTGTTGGCATACAGAAGCTCCGAAACCGCATCAAGTGGGCTTACTAGTTTTATTCGCACTCATACGGCAAACAGGCGTCTGGTTATGGGTAATTTTAATGCTTCTGAGGTTGAGCGGCGGAATTTCGTTTGAGAAGCGGCAGAAGGGTGTTCTCTACTGACCTCCTTGACCTCACTTTACAGGCATTCCTCTCCTAATTTGCACAAAAACCCATTAGACTTATGGAGGAAGAAAACTCTTCCCTCTTGGACATCGTCTTTACCAAGTCTGTGGACTTCGTGAGAGAATTTACGGCTCCCTTTGGATAGTGACTATATGTGCTTAGTATTCCGCTGTGAACAATGCATTACCCGCAGCCCAAAGATATAGCGCGCAGATTTTCAGGCCATGAAAAAAGTGGGTGCGAAACTCCCCTGCATCATATCGGAGGCTGTTACCGTCCAGATCGTGTGGGACAAATTTAAGTCATTTCTCTG
>OX104064.1:101210488-101284065 GCA_944474145.2 Dicrocoelium dendriticum | reverse complement strand
ACTTTGGCGGGCGATCAAGAGATTGGACGGCCACGAAGCCTCCAGCGCGAGTTCGATGAGGCCTGAATTTGGTCAGTGAGTAACGCGCTGCCATTCAATGTGAACGAGGGTCGCGTTGTCCACATCCGCCATCGACACGCCTACATCTGCAGGCTGGGGCGCCCGATATGAAGATCACCTCCCAGGAACATGGCCACGATATGCTGGTACAGGAGGATCTCGATAGTTCCAGACACTCGGAATCCGCTTCAAATGTTACAACCAAGATATAGGTCTCTTATGAAGGGAATTCGGGAGTTTGGATTCATACATCTCTCTGATGCTCAATGTGTACGTGCGTCCCAACTACAAATACGCTATACAGTCTTGGAAATCTTGGCTAAAGCTTAACCTCGTAGAGCTGGAGACCCCGCAATGTCGATCAGCGAAAACTGCCAAGGGTTTGTGTAAATTTCCGTGCCAAGAACTACTGAGGATTCTCATAGTGTACATGGTGCGCGGCCAGCGGCTAAGTGGAAACCTCATCTTGGTATACCAAATACTGCTCGACACCAGTCACGTAGCCGCTACCTTTTGAAACTCAGTCCGAACTCTAACCTCTGAGGTGATGGCCTGAAACTGAGTAAAAGCTACAGTCCTCTAAATAGTCGGCGAACTTATTTCTCCCTCCGTGTCTCTCAACTTTGGAACGACCTTCCAACCTCAGCTTTTTGTGCTCCCACCTTAGCCATTTTGAAAGGATGATTGGATATTGCATTGAACTCATTACACTTTGTCATATGAAGGGATATCCAGGATATATTCAGGCTAATTAGATTCTTTGAAATGAAAACCCACATTTATGCACGTAAGTCTGTGGGGACAGGTGAACAATCGGATTGTTATTTGCCATAAGAATTAGTCATAACAACTTGTTCATCTGTTTTACCTTGTGCTATCTTACCCCACAACCCATGACAGTTATAGAATTACTTTATCATTTTACCGTTGAGTACTTTATTTGACCCACCTATGTATTATTCGAATTTGCGCATTTTCAACTGCTAACCTACTGAATATGTTAAGGCTTTGCTTTTTTACCTGTCATAAATCACTGTTCCACTGTTTCAGTGGAAGAACCTACCAGAGCGAAGGTTTGCCTTGAGCTTTGTCACTAAAAGCGATTCAAGGCTGTTGGCCCAGATGGACTTTCTCCGGAGCTGTTCAAGTACGGTGGCGATGTTATAGTCAACCAGTTAAGATCTCTGTTCTCCAATATTTGGTGTGAAGGAAAGATCACCACACCGGCCCTCAGAAAGGATAAGCTTATGTTATCGTCCAAACACATAGGAATCAGCCTAATATCCTTCTTCTCCACAGGGTCAACACCCATACTACGCCACAGGCTAACGCCGATTAGAGACCCACACCCAGGTGAAGAGCAGGTTGGTTTCCCTCCTTGTTAAGGGTGTGTGGACCACATGTTTACGCCCTGCCAACTCCCCTAGCAGTGTCACCTACAACGCCAGCTCGCCACTGTCGCTTTTTTGGACATCCCAGCTGCGTTCGACCCAATCAATCGGTCTGCTTTATGGTATTGTCCGCAAAAGAATGAGGTACGCGAAATGTACACCGCCATTCTCCGAGTATTATAAAGCAATGTCATTAGCAGAGTGAAGGCTTACGGTACACTCTCGTCACTAGCAGTTTGCCACTGGGATACCCCACGTTCCCGTTTCTCTTCAATTTTGCCATTAAGTATGCGCTGTTAAATGCTCTGGATTGTCTCTAGCGTTATAGCAAAGATCTTCCAGATAACCGCGCGACGGATTTAGACTATGCTAGTGATATTGTCTTTCTCTGTGACGACCCATAGATTATGCAGGTCATTCTAAACTGCTTGGCAGTTAAAGCTACTAAGTATGGCATGACCTATGGGATTAGAATCCACCTGTACTAGTGCTGATTCTTGAAGACGCACATCTTGAACTGTTGCATCCCTTCATCTAAGCTTGGAGCTGGGTTTCTGCTGATGGCATCATACGTAGAGAGATTACTCTGCGTATTGCTAAAGCCCGATCAACTTTCGCTGATTTGAGGCATCTGTGGTGTCGTCGTGACCTATTACTCCGCGTAAAGGGCACGGTCTCCAATGCCTGTGTTCACGCTGTGATATTGTACGGAAGTGAGCCATGGTCGATTTCTGTAAATGACTTCAGTCGGATTTTTTCCTTCGATAGCGGGTTTCTGCGGAGAACAGCTCTCCTGTGTTGGGAACACCACGTTTGCAACGACGATGCTAGACGTCGCGTCTTAGATAATACAGGACTCCCGCTCGACAAGCTAATACTGCTATGCCTTTTGAGATCGATGGGTCACATATTACGAAAGCAGTGTGAGCTTTTACCACGGCACGCTCTATTCGCCAGCGCAGGGCCACACTGGAAGAAAGCTCGCGGTGGTCAGTCCATCACATAGTGATAAAACCTCAAGGAGCTGACTTTCAGTCTAACTGTTGTCGATTCCGTACGTCCTTCGGGCTGGGGTGACAAAGATGAAAACACAGCTTGTTGGAAACCCTTGAGTTTGTGGCAAGGAGTCGGGAACATTAGAAGAGTTACGTGAATGTATGCATTGGTTCTATTGGTCAACGCTATAATTACAGACAAAGAAAGATAAAATGACATGTGAAAAGCACGAGAAACTTTTCGCCGTCCGTTTTCCACGTAGTGAAGTTCGTATTTATCATACACATTCATTCCTTGGTTTTCGATGGCCCTACATATGTGGTTCGAGGCATGCGGAAGTAACGCTAGCATGCAACACAATAATGGCTCTTAACCGAACGACGCTGGCCGCGTGCAAATGTGTAATCTAATCAGAACAGGTACAGCGCATCGATTACGTAACTGAAGCCAACCACTCGTGAGTGGGTAATCGATGGACAGACAGACGCACGCAGTCTGAACGCTGATTGGAGATGGTCACTCATAGGCCACAGGTTCTATGTCTATGGTGTGGACAGTTGCAATTATATATACGTAGGAAAGTAATCTTATCATTATGACTGCGCCGTTTTCAATCGATTTTTTACCATTCACCCAAACGAGTCACTTCACTCCGTGCAAACCATCTGTTTGTGGCCTTGCCCAAACAGGTGACCTACACAATCCATTCCTCTTCCTATCGCCACTCGTATCGCTCACCTCAATCCGCTTTGTCCTCCTCTCTAGGTTGACAGAGCTTTAGTAACCAACGAGGGCATATTCCCGAGTAACTGCCTATGATAGAATAGTCCGAAATAAACATAGAACACAATGAACAAGGCGTTCCATATTCTGTGCATTCTGTAATCAATTTACATCATAAGTGCCACCCACAATGCATACGCATCACAGATTCTCTTACGGTGGAGGCTGTACCTAGATAAGTTCACAGTAGCTGGTTTTGCGTCCTGGTTTACATCGTAAAACTTCAGTAGCCCTCCAAAGCTTGACGATTTCCTTACTCATAAACGCCAAACTTCTGTCCCATCTTTAAACAATTTAAGTCCATGATACGGTCATTTTGGAAAGGTGTTCCACGCACCTTCAAGGTGGTAGTCAAAACTGGACCATGTATTTCCTTTCAGAATACTCAGTCTCCCCCAACTTAGGGTACTATGCAAGGGTTACTTACATGGGTTGAATGTTGGGTCCTAATAGTACCATCATCACAGCTGGTAACGGAGATCTGAAGCGTGCCTTAGTAATTTGGAATGCCGATGCGAATTTAGTTTGTCCCGAGTAATTAACTGAACAACTTTTTGTGACAGGTGCAGTCGTTTGTATACTCGAGACCCCGAAGCTCCAAAGCTATAACATGTTTTAGCCGTGTGTCTGATCGACACCTAACATCAATAGTATAGCCGACTAACTTATGCGCAGACATTTGCTGTTGCAATCACCATAAAGCCGCGATTAAAATTTAAGCTTGGTGCTCATCATATAGAATATAAATTAGGTGCTCCTGAAATCTGTTATCTTCTGATTCATAGCTTATCGTTGGAGCCGAATGTTTACGAACCAGTACCTCATTTTGGAACACCACTGACGGTAACTGTTTGAGGCAACGAGTTACCAGACCTAAGAGGAGTACTTCCAGCCAAACACAAATATTCTGCAACCGAACAATATATCTGCCAAACTCAGCCATACGCCGTAGAGTGGTATGGCGAATGATAGTTCGGTTTCTGTGCACATATGATGGTCCCCCAGTTAAGAGCGTAACAGGTTCAACTGAAAACTCACACCTATTTGAATAGTTACTACTTTAATTATTCAGAGCAAGATTCCATTCAAAGCCAAGGTTTGTCATGCTGATTTTAGTACCATTAGCTTTAACCGAATTTTATGACTGGTTTGCACCAATGTTTCTTCACTATCAACGATGAACTCACCTTGGTGGAATGCATGAACGGCCTCTTCTCTTTCGGAGCGATCTGTTCAACCAGGTAGGCATAGACTTCACAGTTCTGTCAGAAAATTGAGGTGAGTATTTTACAGCCGTAGCTAAAATGGTTGGTTTTTCGTGGCTGTTACATTAGATGCATACAAAAAAAACCAAAAGTACACCTGAAGACCATAGAACTATTCAGAGGTGAGAAACGTCACAATCATCTAAGGTGCAACGGTCCATCAGCCTGTGAATCATTTCGGGAAAATTGGTGAATTTACCGTTTCTATAAGCTGTGTTAGTGTAGACTTTTAGACTGCTGTTGTTTTTAGTCAAATCCCACTTTCCGAATAAGGACCATATTAAGGAACACCCATGATATAAGAGGAGGTGCGGGGGCTTAGATGACAAATCCCCATCCTTGATGAACGGTTTTCTACTGCCCTTACTAACGCGCTCGTTTGGAACCGCACAAGAGATAAGGTGGCGGATGGATGTCGTTTAAATAATTCTCACCGGTAGTTTCTCCTGCTAATTTAATCAACAACCAGCTGGTTTCAAAAGACTTCTTTCTCTATAATTATCTGGGGGTTATAATGGATGTATCGCAACCGTATTTCGGACATGTACGAGGGGTGTATGATAAGCTTGTAATCTGACTAGGGAGTATGGCGATTGTAACTGCCGGAATGTGTCTGCTTTTTGCGCACTCCTGATCCATCATTTCTGCCTAGTCCGTAGTTTCTATTTGCTCACGTTTACTTTTTAGATTATAGCTTTCAGGGGTACCCTACCATGTCTGCACAAAACCAACGGTGAGAGGACGAAGCTGTCATAGCATTTTTAGCCACAAACAGCATCCAGCCGCAGGAAATCCATGAACGCCTGATGAATGTATACCAAGACCACTCACGTTCGTATGACACAGGTAGATGTCAGAATGGTGAAGGTCGCCGATGAAAAGCATCGCCATAATTTGAGAGACGATCAGGGAGACCTCTGAGGGCAAGCTCTGAAGCAAACATTGCTGCTGTGGTGCAGATTATAATGGAAAATGGACGAACGACAGTGCGTGATATAGCTCATACAATTAGAACTAGTTTAGTACACGTTGACAGAATTAATCAGGAACACTTGATTATTTCAAAGGTGTGTGCGCGACGGGTGCTAAGTAGACTCTTGAAATTAAGAAAAGTCTAGTCCGATTTTCAGAGAAATATCTTGAACCCATGCATAAAGAATGGGACCAGGTTAAGCAACGATTAGTGGCGGGACATGTGTCTTGGACCCACTGTTACAATATTAAAACAAAAGAACAATCAATCAATAGAAGCTTCTGGATTCTACATTGCCGAAGAAATTCAACATCCAGCCAGATACAGGCAAGCCCATGGGCTTGCTTTTCTATGGTTATGATGATGGTATACTTTTAATTGACTGGATGCCACACAAGATGCCCATTGCTGGTATCCATTAAACTGAGTTTCTGCAACAACCAAGGGTTTGTATTTCGGGCAAAACGTAGAGCATTGTTGGGAGCTCATGTCCCTCGCTTTGCACGACAAGGTATCAACAAACAGGGCGAAGATACCAAAAACAGTTATCCATGAATGTGGCTTTCAGGAACGCCCTCATCCAGCCTATTCTCCTCACCTGGTCTCAGGTGACTCATCCTTTTCAGATTCCAAGTGTTATGTAAAAGGTAAGTATTTGGCCTCTGACAAAGAACTGAGGTGTACCGTAGAAAACTAGTTGGAGGTGCAAGAAAATCACTTCACTATGTCATTTAACAAAGGACTATTTCGTCACCGATATGAAAACCGTATGCAAGTTAGTGGTGCTTGTATAGAAAAATAAAATGCTTGTTAGCACGGTTCATTCCCGCCTACTATGCCTGTCACAAAAAGCATCGAACACCTTTTGCATAATTACAAAGCATAAGTAATAATAATTGGGCAAAAATAAATAGATCGCATCCTGGTTATGAGCCCCATACAAACTACGTATTCTACCTCAGACTGGGAATGATTGTAAAAAATGCCACTCAAGATCAGATTTTGTTTTAGCTTTCTTGCTCTGCTTATTTCCAATCAGCATGAGCCATTGAGGTATGTACTATGTTTTATGTAGCGACTCGCGACAACTGTATATGTCAACAGTTGGTTAAATTGGTCTAGAAACTGCAACGCAGAGAATGAGCAACGAATCTGCAAATTCGAAAGATCCTGCAGCTCTAGACAGATTATGCGTTGCTTTTGCTTATTCAACATCAAGAGGGATAGCAAACTACCATCTTTCCTTTTTAGAATATAGGTCAAATTCTGCCGTCTAAATGTCAGCACATCCACCGTACTGCACGATTACAACCAGCGATTATTATATCGTATTAGAAGCGGCATAAGAGACCGAAAAGCGAAGCATTTCTGGAGTGGCTACCAGCCAGTCTTGTTGATGACCATAAATTGTATTAATGAAGCGAGAAAAAACAAACTTTGTAAAAAAACCACAGAAGAGCAGTTAAAAGCCTAAAGACAAGCAATTATTTCTCAGTTCGGTGTTTCCTCTCCCTATTTTGACATGAAAATGTAATAAGCTTAACTCGTGTTATTAAATAACGTACGGCTACAAGACTCCAAGGTCTAAAAAAAGACTCCGCTTAAAAATTTCAGCGAAGTTTCCTAAAATATTTTAAATTGCGACGCCGTGCAAGTCACTACTGTCGGCTGACTGTATTACAAACATTCACTCTTCTTTTGATAACCCTCCATCTGAGTGGATTGCGACTCAAAACCACTATTGAGATCTCGGTCCTCTTCTGTTGTGCCAAACGTTGCTCGCTGATCTCAGTGACCCAGTAATCTAGAAATCAGACTTGTGCCACTACGTTCCGACTTCCACCCCAGCTCAGACTATCTCCACCTGAGGAGTCCAAAACAGGAGGAAGCTGTCAGTCGTGGTATGTCAGGGTTGGGAGGTACGACACTGAAATACTTCTATTCAATCTTCTCCTTACGAATAAAAGATGAAGAATAACCCGCTTCAGATCCGTTACTGCAACTTGTTAAGGTGTTCACTTGCGTTGCATGGTGTGCACAAGTGCAGCGCCGCCTTGGTATGGGAAGAAGATTAAAATGTAAGATACGCTAAGTGATTATGAGGTTTACTATATATATATATATATATATATATATATATATATATATATATATATATATATAATCCGTGGTGCAGATGTTGTGTCATCGGAATCTTGGCTGTCTGGGAAAATATTATGTATAACAATTAGTTCCAGAGGAAACTTTACTGTTATGAATAACAAAAAATAACAATCAAAGCTGTTTTCTCCAGTTTGCTACTCACCGTTTTGGAAATATGTTTCAGTTTGTTTTTTAAGGGAGGAAGGAGGGACACCGCAATATGTCGATGCACACGTTCGCCACTAACATCGATCTTGAACCATGGATCCCAAAGTCTTCTACCAGCAAGTATCCGCATCTCTCGAAGCCCAACCAGGTAGTCGACAACCAGCGGCCGAGACCAACTGTATCGTCAGCTTTTTCATGCGGCTTCCTCAACTGCAGGCTGTCCACCAGACCGCCTTTGCCTGCCCTGTCCAGCAAGCGCGAACAACGCAAGAGGCGGGTAACACTGAACAGGCATGCGCGATAAGTGTCCCAACCACTGCAGTTGTTGCAGTGAGACGAGCTCCTCGAGCGAGTGGCTTTCTCGTACCAAGACACGCTGTCTAACTTCCACCCTGCTTACGTGGTGCCGCCAACACACACGGGCAATGGACCGTAGACGCGGTGCTCGAAGACGGATAGTCTGTGCAAGTCCCCTTTATGAATGGGCCAGGTCTCGCATCCGTACAACAGTACAACACGAACAGTTGTACAATAGACCCGCCCTCTGATGGAGAGACAAATGTCGTGGCAGAACCACAAGTATCTCAGCGAGGCGCGCACTTGAATTTCGCATCAAAATCTCGTCTTCAACAGCCCCACCAGCAGTGATGCAACTTCCCAAGTAGACAAAGCTCTCCGCAACCTCCAGTGGCTTACCACCATGAGTGAGTGCAGGCACAGGCACCTGCCAGTCTTGAAAGAGAAACTTGCATTTGGATGGTGAAAAGTACCTACCAAACTTTGAAGCTTCAATCGCCAAGCGGTTTAGTGCAAGTTAGATGGTGTGTGAATCGTCACCCAGCAAGACGATATCATCAGCATAATCCAAATCAACTACTCGACTACCTTACTCTTTCAATCAAAATTTCGAGAACATAGTAGTGAGCTCTCGAACCAGCGAAGCGCAACCATCTTTAAATAGGGTTGCTTGAAGACCATCATGGCCAACGTTATAATAACGTTACCGGTGGCGCTGCTCATGCTCGATTTCCCGGTGAGAGGCAGGATTTGTGGGCGTAGACCACTCCGCACTACTGCGTGCGCCAAAGATAGCAGATGGAGCTGGGGGCCAACCAAAGTGCGAGCCAAAATGTTCGTCCCGTCGCTCCAACCGTCGTCGAAGGTTGATGATTAAGGCGCCATTCTCCTCGCATATTATTTCACTTATACCAGATAAAACACCTTCGGTGACTCGATTGAGATGGAAAAGTTTTCTGGTGTTATCAGAGAGACTAGCAAACTCCAACTCCATAGCACGTTCACATCACTAAGCTTCGTGGTCCACTTGCAATCTCCTGTGCAACTCTCTACCCAGAAAATGGTGTTCTTCACTGTGGCTGGAATCCGACTGGATCAAGCGGCATTTGTCCATCAGTGACAAGGCGATGGCGGAAATCCAATACTTCGGTGGGTAACAGGCATTTCTACATGTGTCGATACTGGCGGGAACTAAGGCATCTTTGGTCCGCGTCCATTGCGAATCGAAGTCACCGCCAATAATTAAGCCAAGCAATGTTGCCAATGGGGCATGGTACCTGGTTAAAATCTCAGGGGTTTGTAGATTAGCGACGTCCGGTTGATATTGAACGCGCTTGGGTGAGCCTCCGAAACGCATGCAAATCTTAGCAAGAACCAATGCGTGATCGGAGTCTAGATAAGTTGAACAGTACGATCGGCGGTCCGTTACGCTTCCGCGCCATACGTGGCTGATTGCTATGTTGTCAAGCTGGGAGCACTCTTTCGTCTGTGAGGTCTTGATCATAGGACATAGTGGTTGGTTCTAGTCTACTGTCTCTGCCTTGCTACGGCAAAAGCATGGTACTATGTATGGGTTTAATAAAAACATGTCGAAGCTGTACAAACTACGACATTTCAGATCGGGCGATCTGATGGTAGATATTTGTGCAGTGCGTAACCATCTCCTTATGGTGCACTACTGGCGTTCTCTTTAGAGACGATGAAGAAGCTGCCTTTGATCACCCAATGTCTGTGTAACCTGTTACCATGTAACCTGTTAGTTTTGTCCACGGACTTTAGATCACAGCGTGAGGGTGCGCCTACGATCTTGACGGAAGTAGTGGAAAGGAAAAGCCTGTCATCAAGAGTCAAGGTTTCTTCTTCACCAACTTTTCCACATCTCATGAGGTCCCACTTGATTGTGTTAACCGTTCGACGGGTTTCCCTGAACCACGGGGAGAGGCGGTCAAATTTTGCAGTTACAGACCGCAGTTGTCTGATGTATGCATCACTCTCCACATCTTCATATCGACCACAAACAAAGCAAGTTGCGATGGGGTAACTTGCGGCGAGAGCCTGATGTTTCTCACAAGCGAACTGATCTCCAGCACTACACCTTGGAGCCAGGTACTGATCGAGCCATACTGGTCGGTCAGATGTCTGTCATCCCGTACCCGCCAATTTTGTGCATAGATGAAACCGTGGACGCAGTAGTAAATTGAGCCACCGACATTGCAGTCTGCATCAAGGAAGTAAACCTTGTGCTTTACTTCCTTGGACACCTTGAGAAACCGTAATCACACAATATTCAAGGAGTTTCCCAGTTCATTGCTTCTAAAAATTCATGCGGCTTCACCAGCAGTTTGGTGATGCATGGGTGGTCCTTCATGAAACTGTGTCGTACGGAGTTTAGGAAGACCTCTATATAGAGCAGCTGCAGCAGAACATTCCTCTCTGTATTTTCTGTCACATTCGTCAGAATAGGTCAGACAAATCGGTCCTTACTTGTCAACTTTCGTAATCCTCCTTTCCTCCGATCCCATTGAGTTAACTGATAATGAACCCTCGGGCAGGTGCCGGTTGAGCACGCCAGTCAAGCCAAACTTGATGATGTCACACGGTGATTGGAACATCAGTGAGTGTATCCGGTCAAACTCTGCGGATTTGGTGTAGATAAGCTTGTGCAGTTAACGTGTTTAACCAACACGGTAATCCACACTTGAATTCTGTAGGGGCGTTGCACTTTGAACTTGGTATCAACACCTACCTAGTTGCCAATACAGAGGCGAACTGCGTCCCTAAATCGGATGCACAATCTGTGCGACAGGTAGTGGCGTAGCAACTATTTGACCGCTTCGGGGCGGGCGTAAAATTCCTGCCTCCTGGCAGCTGTAAATCCGTAAACCCACATGATTGCGAACAGACCTTATATATTTCGATTCATATAACAACAATGATCATATTTAAAGTACTGCAGTAAAAGCAGGTATTTCTGTTGTTACAATACTCGTGAGTAAAAGTTACTGATACATTTTGGTTTATTACTTGAGACAACAGTATTGCTAACACCAAGAAAATTCAGTCCAGTAGCGATTCCTCTCTCGCTATGGGGAGACCTGCCCACCCCGTGACACTTATCTGGTTCATTGATAATTTTAGGTAGTTCGTTATAAGTTTGAGTTTTGAAGACGTGCTCTTACAGATGGTTGTGCTAATAGTTCGAGTAAGAAAGATGCGCAGCATTTTGCAGAAGTGATATTTCTGTATGAAGTTCAAAAGTCTAGATGATCCGCTAATTTCGTCGCTACCTGAATCTTTCGCAAAATGCTTCAATCTTCTCCCTTCGACAAACAATTCTTCTTTTTCTATATCTTGCTCAAGTTCTCTAAGCGAACAACCATATTTATTTTCAAGCACATTACACGGTATAAGAAAAGCAAATTCGTTTGCAAGGTCATGCATCCACTAAATTCTATAGAATTTCGTCAGTCATACTGTTCATGACAGACGTTTCTTGTTTTAACACATAGATTTATCATCGAAAGATCAAACAGTTCTTCTCCATCCATTCGTTTCTTTCGGTGGCTTCGACGCTCCATCCTTACCCGCAACCCAGCGTTGTGTTTCTTTGATTTATCCATTGCAATGTCAGCGTTTTTCTCTATATATACTGAAGAAGGAAAACTTTAACATTGTAGGCTTAACAGAATTTTGCCAATGATCCACTTCCTTTTGCTTGGACATTTTTATGCATCCTTGATTTATATAAGGACAGATTTCCAAAGGCTCAGGAACGAAATAAACGGTAACGAAAATACCGTGGTGAGAATTAAAGATACATCTGATCTTGTGGTTGCATTTTCACAGCAATCTGTAAAATGTTTCAGAGAATTGACAAGTTCCGATTATTTCTTCACCACACCGTTTTCAGGGCCTACTCGAAAACTCCCTCTAGATTTTATAACCACTTGATATCCATGCCGGTGACTTGAATCAAGTCGTTCCAGCAATATTTAAATGTAAATAGAATAAGAAAAACCGGGCCTTCGCATAAGTTTGGTGTACACGAACCAATTTTAGGGAATGGTTGGTCTATAGCACGAATGCAGTTTCGGGTTGACTTCCCAGAAGTCTCTGAACACCTGATTGGTAGCTCACCATTACAGCAGCACTGTTTAATGCCTGGTCACGGTAGCCATCAATCTGAAAATCGTGCTTCTCCGCTTCTCACAATAGCAATCCAGATATCTCCTCTGCTCGTTTACTTTTATTCTCAATGAGGCTGAGAAAAGACTGCTCTACCGTCAGTTCATTTCCACTCGTCTGATTCTTGTGAGATACATCATGCGTGTCATTAAAAATTAAGTAAACATATTTGCTTTCCTTGACCTGATCTACAATTTTCTTTCTCACTTGCTTTACAAAGATGCTCACTAATTCATTTTGATTGCGGAGCAACAAAGAAAATGGGCAGTTTTCCCTTCCCAGCTGAACTGTCACCGTATGTCCACGAAGGATAAGCTCATAGTTGGTTAAGAAACGCAGAACTTCGGAAAATCCCCTCTTTTTTCCTGGCCTCCCTCGTCATCCTGGACGAGTCTCGGAGACTATGCAGTCTTCTGTCATGCTTGACGGGAAACCTGACGATATCAAGCATTCTAGCAAACATTTCAGGCCATATCTTCTCTACGGTTGCCTTCCTTTAACTAGCCGGGTTGCTAACTCTTATCTGTTGAGGAATACATGAGCACATTATTTGCCAGATTCGAGTTTAGATGTTTTTGGATTTAGTTTCCACCCGTTTCTGTAACTCTCATCAATCGACAAACTAGACTATCCAGTTGAAATCATCCTGCAGCTGAAATGTACCAGGGCCTATTTTAAAAAAGAATAGTTCATCCGTGTTCGCAATATTTGCGTATTTTCTCACGACTTGTTGTTAACTTCTTAGCCTCAGCTTTGTATTCGTTCCAGGTAGCATGACCTAGTAAATTCCTGATCGATGTGTTTCACGACAATAAATCAGAGCCGGACATGTATAATATGAATTTCATGGTCAAGCTTACCAGGTCATTGATAGACCTCCATAAAATCGATTGATGTGCGTATTATCATGTCTAACTTTGGTTGTACTTCCAATTCTTCAACTTCGTGCGCATCTTCTGCATCAGTATTACAAACATTTCCCAGCACATGCAATCTTTCAATATCACTTATTGTTTTCCGGAGGTCATCATTTGTAGTACCACTTTCATCTTCGATATCAATATGATTACCATCCTACATTTTTACCGCTTCAGTCATAGAAGCAATTTCGATGTACTTACTCTTGGTATGGAACAATCTTCTCTACTAAAAATACCGCCCTCTGTCACAATTCGCCCGGAGCGGACCGTTCTCCCTCTTCACCACTCCTATGCTACCCCTCTGGCGATAGGGTAGGGGCTGCCCGTCTGAACCATCTGGAACTAATAAATTGAGCTAATTCATCCTCGTCAGTCCCAATCAGCAGGCTTAGGCTAGTTTGGAAAAGCACCAGGCGCCGGCGTTTCGACCTTCCGGGTCTCGTCAGTGGTGTGCCTCCAAGCAGACCCCTGCCGGGTTCCGCCCCCATGACTTCAGGATGCCAGCAGCTAGTGCCTCTTGGCTGTAGGTGACAGCCTCGGACCTGCGTGATTGACAGTCGACTATGATATAGCCCGGCTCATTTTCCACTGCCATGCAAGTTACGAAGCGTGCGGAGGACAGTGGCTAGCCTTACGAGTAGTCTCACTAGTAGATTACCTTCAGTTTAATGGTGCTGCTTCATTTAAGCAAAGATCCCCTTGGGGCGGCGTTCGCGGATTGTCGTATCTCCAATCCACTGGACTGTAATATCCTTGGGCATCTTAGTAGCTGCTCTCAAGGGATTCGTCACTGGTTATATGTCAAAATTTTGAGGTTTCCAGGCTGGGGGCTGGAATTGAAATGATGGTAATCTTTATAAGTTTTAAAGACCTCATAACACTGTCTTGCGACCATCTTCTTTAACCAAATGATATGACCCATCATCTTATTCGACCTAGGAAGGTTAGGGCAGCCTGGCAGTTTTTCTGTCCACATGCAAGTAAGGAATCGCAATCAGTCTCTGCACCGTAACATCGTTTTAAAATTATCACCTTCCTTGTTGCATGCACTTGGGTGTAAAAGTGGAAAATGTACGGTTGTCTCCCACCTTTATTCTTTTCCGCCGGTTTTTGTCACAGCTTTCGAGCCGTAATCATAACTATCCTCCTTACTGCCCTCTGTAAATGACGACAGGTGCGGCAGTGCAGACGTTTTAGCAACTGCACTCGTGCTGCCACAAAACCCAACATTCTCCTGTTATTAACAACCCATGAGTAGGACAAGCTACCCTGTTTCTCTTATAATGAATTCAAGTCTTTCACCATCTTTACCTGCGGAGTAGTACTGGCACACGTGACCATAGTGTATGCACGCGGAAACTGGGCATTGTTGGGCAAGTCGGTTCTTTAGATTGGTGCGTAGACCGAACAACTTGGCTTGGCTTGTGTGCGCGCTGCCTATACTCGCTGAACTGTTGCAGACGGGGCTTTACAGTGTTTTGTTGACCTTGGTTCACTTACGGATCATGATGGGCTGATAGTTGGTTATGAAACAGCCAACGACCAAGAAGGGCACGGTGACCTTTCTACTCAGAGATGACCCATAGCCTGCACCTGATGCAGCCTCTAAAGTCGAGCTCTTGCTTAACGTGTTTGGGTGTTGCACTTTCCAACACCTTCCCCCAATGATCCGTTTTGCCCTTGTTTAGACTCATCAGAAGGAGATAGTCTAAGCTGGGGTGGAACTCGGGGCCTAGGGATTTAAGGCTGACACCTTGTTTACCATCCTCTGAGATACGTGAGCAACGTTTGGTATGGAGGTAAGGAATTCAAATTTGGATTTGGAGTACTCACCGGGTTGTTGGATTTCAACACGCAATCTCTGTTGGGACTTCAGTCACCCCGATCACAAAGACCGTATCCGAAATGGAGAGGGTTCGGTGTTGCTTCTCCCAACACTGATATTACGTGTCACAATCCAACCACACGGCGAGTACTCCAAATCCAACTTTGAATTCCTTACCGCTATGCCAATCCTTCCTCAAGGATCTTGGAGACAGGGTGATCAAGACGTCAGCCTTTAACCACTAAGACTCGAGTTTCACACCAGCTCAGACTATATCCATTAGATGCGTGTGGATGAAGACAAAACCGGTCATGTGGTGTCAGTGTTGGGAAGTGCAACACAAAATCAGGGTCTTTGTGATCGAAATGACCGAGGTCTACCTGATTTGCATGAGGATTGTATATTGTTGGGTTATCTGCACGGCATTGTTGGCAACAACTCGGACCATTGAAGCCTTATCGATGTAATCTTGTCTGTGCAAAATAGTCACCTGAGCTTTACTTTTTGGCTGAAACACTTAATTTTAAATCTAACTGATTAACCTTAATACTTATCGTTAACATTTCTTAACATTAATTAATTTGAAAACTTATAATTTGCTGATAGTGGCCAGTGTTTTGCGAAATTGTGCGCATGGCTTGATATCAGTAAAGCACAGCTTGTCATCACTTCAAGCCTGCAATGTGTCAGCAACTTATGAAGTTAAACGGTCTCGCAACCTAACACTGACTTTGATTCTTCTTGGATGAGATAATGCCCCTTTGCTCACCAGTTTGCAGTGTATCCCCAGTCCCGCTATTCCAGTGATTTGTTTCATTTCGCCTTTACGTAAAGCCGTCTACCACCAGTGGTCAATTTTCTGGTAATTGTGAGTTAGCTGTTGCTCTGAACATTACCTTGTTCCAATATCTGCTCATGCGCCATTAGAACTGTCAGTACAATAGTTTAAAACATCTTTATTTACATATAATACTTTATTTGCGCACAACTGTCAGTTAGTGTTGATTTCAGGATAGCATTTTCATAAAATTATCGTCGATCTCGTTCAAGAGGTTTCGATCAGGTTCACAGCACCTCGTTCAGGAAGTACTCTGTGACATCTGAAATGACTCAATAGGTACACATGCATCTGGCCACACAAGATGACTGATGGTGTCTTCTAAAATAACACGCAAGTTGAAGCTATACTGCTAAGCCCTTGGCACGTGTAATTGCCCGTCTTCCAGTCTCAGGGCCTGTGTTTGTTCGTCAAACGGGGAACACCGCAGTCATATTCAACCTTTCTTAAACCCTGGTGCGTAGAAAATTAAACCTATAAAATACTCCGTGGACACTCAGATAGGGTGATCACGTATCAGTCGGGAACCAATCATACGTCGATCAACAATACTTCACTCCCACTCTGACATAACTAATGGAGCTCCTACGTTAGTTCATCTGGTTGAAGCACCGTAGTGTCAGCGTGAACACTTGTTACCGGGTACTCGCCCATTGAGTTGTTTCACGCGCCACTACTGAAGCTACCTATTGCTGGGTCTGCTTGCAGCGACAACGTTTATGTAAAGTGTCAGGCTGCCAACAGTGGTGGATAGACCCAGGTGCAACGGTAACAACGTGCCAAAGCTACACCCACGTTGGAGACAGAATTTCCCCCTGCTTGCAACTTCAAGTTATTGGGGTGCATGTGTCTACGCCATCGACTATACGCTTGGCTTAGATACTTGGTTCCAAAGCGAAGCTTACTTTTAGTCATCGGAGCCCGAGTGCTTCTGTAGGTGAGTTCTTTCTGTCAGTTGACGCACGTTTCATAATCACTGGCAGTATGTTTTATGTCTGCGAGATCAGCTGATACGCCCTACGAGTGGGGTAATCATATTTTCTGTGAAGTACCAAACGGAATCTGTCGTAGCTGTCTCTCCTTCACCTTTATTCTTGATAGGTGCACTCAACTAGGGACAGAGTGCTTACCGCGGTTGTTCTAATAATAATCGTTTGGAGCAGGATAAGAAACTGTGGAGAAAATCCACAGGCGGCCATGTAGACCTTGTCCACCACATTCCTCATGGAGCAGTTGCGTGTCACACCGATGTCTAATATTGCAACAGTTACGGTGACTTTCTCAAAGCCGCCTACCGGTCGTTTCTAGCTGAATCACTCGTGCTGTTCTTCGGGGGGATTCCTCATCCCATACAATATGATAAGAAGAACTGAATACGAGACTAAGATCCTCATCATGCAAAAGTGGAACAGCGAAACGGCGGTGTATCACCTGTGAAAAGCAAACGCTCAACAGCTCCTGCAGGATGGTCAGAGTGAGAAGCATAAAATGATGAAAAGAAAACGTAGCGTTAAAATGAAAAGTGTTTGGTGAACTCACCACAGTGTTCACACAGAGGCATGCATAATCTAGCTGACCTCGATTGTGTACGTTATTGCTTATTGTACAAGTTTTGTCACCGCCTATCCTTTGTCGATGTACACAAGCTATATTTTATAAAGCAGGTGGGTGAGCGCAAAATCAAGGCCTTGGTTGAACATAGATAAAGGGGGCGGGAAGCACTTAAGTTAAGAGAGTGTTCCATGGCTCGCAGATACAAAGAAAGTAATAGTTTCACCGACATGCTATCTGACTTGAGCTGGTGGCCCTTCAAATTCGTTTTGTGACTGAGTTAGTGTAGATGGTGGCAGAAGTGGTCGTGGTTTCTCAGAACTTGGTATGCCAACATTAGGCCGCAAAGTAGGCGCCGATACTGACCGAGGTGCACTTTTAGAGTCATCAGCCTAAGATGCTGTGGAAGGGCAAACTGCCCATTGAGGTACTTGGTGACATTTCACCTTGGATCTTTGAGTGCTGCGAAATCTCGTTTGTGCAATTGTTGCCAAGCCCAGATAGCGTATTCTATATGTAGCCGCAGGCATGTGTTAAGCAAACGGAAAAAGACAGGCAGATCAAGCCGTCGGAATGCCCTCCGCAGCATAACGACGAGTTCGTCTAGTCTTAAACTTCTTCTCAGGTTGTTCTGAGCAACCCAGTTCAGTCTGGATTAATACTCCAAGGTCGCGTTCCTGAGTGAATGGTTGTAGATTATGATCTCCAAGCTAGTATACGACCTTCAGTTAGCAATGTCGGCGGACCACCTTGCACCTTGACGAATTCAGCTGGAGCAGATTGTGGAACGACCATTTACACGCTTTCTCCATGTCAGATTGAAGTGCATCGTCATCTTCTTTGACCGCCATCAACCTTCACATCCTAACGTCAACAGCGAAAAGCAAGAAATGCGAAGCAAACAGACATGTAAGCTCTGTAATGAACACGAAAAACAGACGCGACTCCAGTTTTGATCCTTGTGGAACTTCATATTCGATATAAATCGGATCAGACAGCGCACACAGAAATCTAACCAACAGTTGTTGATTTTGAGGAAAATTACTCATTCACCCAAGCACAGTATCCCTAAATCGATAGCTTCCCGGCCTGTGAAGCAGAATGCGGTGGTCCAGGCGGTCGAAGGCTTTGGAGAAATTGAGGCAAATGATGTCGGTCCAACTCTCGTTCTCGGAAGCTTCCGTCCAACAACTGCGTGCAATTAGTATGTTGGTTGTATATGAGCGGTGTTGATGGAAACCATGCATCTCTGGTATCATAATGTAACGTTCTAGATGGTTGACTGAAGCCTCATTGCTGATTGTTTCCGTCACCTATGAGAGTTCACTGAGGAGACCACTGGACGATAGCTAGTGGGGTCCGAGCTACTGCGAGGTTGACAATTGGCGCAATTAGACCATGTTTCCACGTGTTGACATCCTTTCCTTGTCCAAGAATGTTTGGAAGAAATACGATTATGGCTCAAACAGCGTTGCAGCTGCTAGGTTCAACCCCTTCGGGTGAATGTCATGGATCTCGAGAGAGCCGTAGGTGCGCAGTGAGAGCATTTTCTTCAACACATATGTGGCAGTAAACGCAATGTTAGTAACTGCTGAAATTCGGAAGATTGAGTACTGGCTGTTTCTTCAGCGTTCTGTGCTACTCTGACTGACTTGTTGAGTAGGAGGATACTTTGCTTCAATTTGTGAATACTCTTCGCATGCTTGTACTGTAGGTTTTCCTTTTAAACAAAATTACTAGTCAGTGGTTATTGGTGAACCACTTTGTCCTCCCGAACTAGAGTATTACAATGATTACTCTGAGTCACATAATCATTCCGAGTTTCGGAATTAGATCTGGCTCTGTAAGCCTACCAAGTTGCATACCTGAGTGACACATTTTCGTGTTTTACTTCTAATGAATGCTGATGGAATGGTGGAACGAACCCACTTCGTTTCTGTAGCAGTTACGACCAAATTGCGGAAAGGTCCAACAAACTGAACCCAGACGCTGTCGGTATAGCCGCAGTTTAAAAATATCCAATCGGTCATAGCAACTAGATCTGTCAGAATGATGTAGCCTGTGATAATACATATTAATTCAGTGTGCTCCTCCTGATATTCAGCATAACACACATAGTTGTAAATTATAGTGACAAAATCACTTAATGCTAGTCGGTTGTCTGTAAAGAGTTGTCGATCATGAGTTCCTCAGCCTTAAGTACTAGGCATAGTACCGATGGTTTGTTATCAGCTCAATATCCCGTAGGTGAGGTCATGAGATGGTAAAGTGCAATACTTACGATGAGATCTCGCAGCTCGGCCTTGAATGTTTCGCTCCGGATGTCAACTTGTACTGGTCCTGTACGCTGTAATCATCTGAGATTAGACGGTGGCTATCGTTTAGTATTAAGCTTTTTGTCAATGCCGATATTAAGCGGGAATCCATCTCTGGACTGAACAACGGGGGTGATAAACTACTACTATGAAGCAATTATGATTGAGAGGCACAAACGGCATCATAGCAAATCGTTGACCTGCGTCTCCGGATCATCCAAAGTTTCGCATTGTAAGTCATTGCGGTAGTATATGATTATACCACCTCCCCTGCTGGGAGGATCCTTTCGGAAAACTGCCATCCCGTGCATGGCGATCTCGGCATCCATAACTTCTGAATGCAACCAAGCTTCGACTAAGTAACTAAGATTCAAATGTTGGTTGTCTGATGCAGGTGAAGCGCGGAAATATTGCTATGGTGGCCTTTGGTATTGGTGTACACTCAGGAAAGTTTTTCGGTTCTCAACAGCGAACCGAAAGACATGCCAACCGTTGTTTGGTCGGCCGCTAGCCATTTTTTCTCGTTATTGTCGGTGAGCCTCTTGAAGCTGGGTTTGGTGGTATTGTACTTAGCCCCTCTGGCAAACAAATTTGCACCATGCCTAGAGGGTAGTACTAGCTTTGCACAAGAAGATACTTACTTTTCCAGGTCTGCTACCAGCGTGAAGTTCCAGTTGGGGTCCCATTTACTTTCCTGCTGTGTTGGCGCTTTAAGTAGGGTAACAGTTTTGATTGCCGCTTTGAGCAAGAGCTCAGTCGACAGTCTGTTCCGAAGTGGCTGCCATCGTTCCAGTAGCCCAATTGACATCTGCCTAGTTTGAAGCACTACCTTCATTATGCCTGTTCCGCACACTTTGTATCTTGCTGATCTTGCCAGTCGTGACAGAAAAACAGCTACACGATCGTTCTAGATATTGAAGGGCGAGGACAACTGGCCATAAGCCCTCACACTACCCGAGCTAATCGCTTTGGGCGCTGGCATAATATTTGCATATTTCTCAGGTACACCTTTCCTTAGTAAACAGTCTCAACGGGCACATCAACCCACAGAATTGAATTGACCTTTGATATCGAGGAACACGACAACGGTGGGCCGCCAATATATGAGACCTGGCTCCAACAACTGATGCAAAGTAAAGATGTGGTCAATGCAGCCACAACCTTAACGAAACCCGGCTTGCTCCTCAAGAATCTGGCTTTCATGAGCGCCAGTCAGTCTGTGAAGGATTACAGTGGTAAACAATTTGGAGGCGATGGAAATAAGACTGATATCTCTATGTTTGCCGCATTCCGATCGTGAGCCTCGCTTGAAAATTGGGACTATGACGGTTGGGATAGTTTTCTGCTCCCACAGTTTCAGTAGTAACTCGTGTAAATCATCCACAAGAGCAAGTCCCCCGAATACGAAGAGGGCTGGAGGTAGATCCTCTGGTCCCGCAGCTTTATGTAACTTCAACAGTCCGAGCGCACGTTCGACTTCTGAGCGAGAGGGTGGATCCAAAGGGACAGCCCATGGAGCGGGGCGATCAGTGGCCGGCAAAAATCTAACATTTACGACCAATTAAATTGTTTTTAAACTGTTTAGCCCAACGCTCCAAGCGTTTTGACAAGTTGTGGATAGGCTGTCCACTCTCCTCATGTATAGTTTCACTAACACCAGGTCCCCTGCTGCCTATGTCCCGTATCAGACGGAATAACTTAAGATGGTTATCAAGGGCAGGGGTCATTTCCATCTCTGAAGCATGATGAGACCACCAGGATTCGCCGTCTCTCTTCAGGCTATCATGGAGTTTTGCCCGGAGTTTGCTGCGTGTCTTATTGTGTTCGCTTCCAGCCGGAATGTGCCTGCGAGCATCGATAAGTTCCAAAGACTGCGAAGAAACCCAAGGTCCATGTTGGCGATTAGACTTACCACATGAAGATTTGCTTACTGCTAGTAAGATCTGGTAAACATAAGACCAGTGAGCTTCAGTTGCATCCAGTGAGCGCTTACTCAACCCGCGTGACAACGCACTTTGATAGGCATTCAGAACAGCTGACTTCGCCAGTTGGCTGGTGCCAATGCGCTCACAGCGTCGTCGTGGGCGTCCACAAAATGGCATCCGCATGTCAGCACGTACAAGTGCATGGTTTGTGTCCACACTGCACCAAATCGAGCGACAGTTCTGGACGCAGCCTCTCCATCGGTAACTTATCGCAGTGTGATCGATTTGCATCCATGGCTGGTTCGAGGCTGGTGGGTGCCAAGTCACCCTCTGGCGAGTGCTGTGTCGGAAATTAGTGTTTGCAAGAAATAAGCAGGCATCTTCACACAAATGAAGTAACAACTCACAGTTATCATTACGGGAGCCTACACCATGTTGGCCGCCCAGATGCAATTCATCAGCTGCTAAGTTTTCAACTTGAGCGTGCAGCTCCCCAGCCAGCAGTACAGTGTCCGAGCTACTTCTGTGGTGAAGGAGTTCGTTCAGTTGGCGGTAGATGTCATCTTTTACCGAATCATCGCTTGAGTTTGTGGGCGCATAGGCAGCGATGACGAATAGACACATGTTAGTCCCACGCGACTTCGAAGCTTTGAACGAGCCAGCCGATCGGATCGCACACATCTGGCTACTGATTGGGATCCAATCAACCAGAGCAGCTTCAGCCCGGGTCCTCAGAGCAACAGCAACACCGGCTTGGCCGGTGCTCGAAGTTGCGTCATCACCGGATAGGCGTAATCAGAAAGTGCTTCTGATGTCACCTGAGGGGATCGCAAAGTGAGCAATGAACTCGAGTCTTGCAGGCCATTCTCCGATAAGCAGCGGATATCGGTAAAGAAGGTCTCTAATGTTTGGGAAAGTGCTGCTTGTTGACCGATCTGTAGCAATGGGTGTACATTGAGGCATGCCAATCTGGTGGATGAGCGAGGGCTCCAGATGAAACTCGATGAACTGAGCTTGGCCGCGTGCTTTGACATGGGCTTATCTACAGGGCAGGAATGACGCTCCGCGTTCATATGTGAGTTGAAACTAGAAAGCAAAAGACTAACGAAGCAATGTGGGGAAGCGGCAATAATTGGGGGGTTGAAAACAGGGGGATAAAAGGGAAGCTGGCACGGGACGGTAAGAGTGAAAACATGTAAGAGGGGGAATAAGAAGATGGGAAGGCGTGAGCAGTGGCATCCAAACCTCTATCCACCCTGCTCGATGCAGCAGATAGGGCACCGTTGCTTATCCTCTGTGGTGGCCAGAGCATCAGCAAATTGTTTGACGAAAGGTTCATAGTATCACGTGGGCAGGATACTGTCAGGTTGCCCAGGCTTAGACAGGAGAACGATTAGGGTTCTCAACCAATGTCTTTGGTTCAAAAACCTGACCGCAAGGCAGCGGGTTTGGCGTTGGGATACAAGGAGCCCGTTTTAAGTAATAAAGTGACACCCTCATTCCAACCCCAACCTGGGGGACCAGGAGGTTGAATTTGTCTGGCTTGTACCCATTAACCAATCTGGTATGAGTGGCTCTGAAGGTGCAAGAAAGCACCACCCAGCATAGCTCAATGGATCTCTGAAGCACGCAAACCATCGCACCACGCTAAGGTTCAACCTCATTGCATTACAATATATCTATACCTTAAGTTCTTCAGGAGCGGTGCAGTATAAGCAATCGTTCGTAGTCGTTCCCCAGATGTCATCCATATTGCGTTCAATCACTGTTCCGGTTTTAACTCATCAATGATGGTGCTAAAGTTCTGAGATAGTATAACATAAAAACATCTGAACACGTTACCACAGGTTGTATTAAACCTTAATGGAAAAGCTGTGCTGTGCGTGTTCTCAAAGTAAACATTGTGCCTGAGAAAATCCCCCAAACAGGAATTTACATGTTTTTTTACAACCAAACTGCTCGGTTTCTGGTTTTAAAACTTAGCACGTACTGATGAACAGCACACTCATGAAAACTGAAGTGTCCGCATGCGCAATGTTAATTTCAGTTGTGGGCGACTATCTACAGTAACTCAGCTGGAAGAAGGAACAGTGTATGCTCATGTTCGACTCACCGGACTTTTAGACCAGACCTTAATCAGTACGCTACTATACTGAAAATAAAATCAGCTGATGTATGCAGAAGTAAGTTGGCCGAACAACCTCCTCGTGGTGCCAGCCGGGTGGTTCGGGTTAATCCCGGTCCAACTAGTAGTTCGGCGGCAGTGTTCCAGGACGTAGCGGGTTTTCGCCTGACAAGCATTCACCCTATAAAAGCCACAAATGTCTGCTTAAAAACACTGTGACGGAGCGGATATGACTCGCCACTAAATAAAGTCACTGCCTTGCCAGACCGGGGGATCTTACACATTTCGCGAACGTCAAACACATGAAAGATTTCATGGGATCCTTTCCTATATTGGCACATTCGAACAACACGCTTGCAAATTCACAGCATTAATAACAAATTCCCGCAACACCATAACTTACACATGCACCCACATACCTACTACACATAGATAAGCACATGTATCAAGTATCTACTGGTTAAATCGTAACAGTTCTGTACCATTACTGATGTTACGCGTTTCTATTACCATGATCATGCTTAAGGAGGCGTGTCTTGCACCGTCGAGAACAAATCCTTTATTTACTTATTTATTTAACTTGTTTACATAGGATTACTCACTATGGCGAAGCAGTTTAACCGAGATGTATTTACTGCATCTGTACTGCTAACCGAAATACGAAATGTTGTACCAAATCTTCTTCATGAAACACGGAGACAATAGAAATGCAAACAAATATCAAGCGAAGATGGGATTTAAGCACTAGTTTGTTACCTTTAAAGCACTTAAAGAATAGCGTAGAATACTGACTTGATAGCTTTACAGTAATAAAATGCGAAAAACGCGATCTTCCAGTTCAATGCGGTGGCGATTGTGGTACTAGTGGTAAGGAACAAAAAAGCACCACCTTGAATGACGGATCTCCACGCTTGTTCATCAATGCAATGGTATGTCCGTGGACGTACACGCTCTTCGAGAAGTGAATAGGTGACAGTTTGATACACAGCGTGGGCAGCAAATCGTCCACACGTCGTCTGATGTTATGCGTATCGCATCGTGGACCAGAACCTTTGAAGTCTCTCAGTATTGGGGAAAATTTTATGTTAGCAAAGAGCTGCGATACGATTAGCCACAGAACCGTTTAGCAACACTTGGATGTGGTTTAAAATATCTGACACAACTACGGATAATGTGTGGAGTGCTCAGTTTGTATGACGTTCACCTAGTGGATTGTTCGAAACAGTAGAAGCAAAGCACTCATTTCAGTGTCAGTATAACATTAGCCAAGTTGACCACACGTCAGTAGACCTAACTGCAGTTTTCCTCGCCTTGATTGTGTGGTAAAGTTTCGACGCGTGTCTGTTACATTCTAAAGTGGCGTGTTTTAGCTTTCATGTGCACGTGCTTGAGGACATTAAGAAAAAGCTTTTTAATATAAAGCGAATTTGTTTTGGACGAAAATGTGCACACAATCTCTCTTATTCTTTGAACCCCATCCGGGGTAGCGTGCTTCGAGTATTCTAACACCACTAAGCTTGCTCTCCGTTGTTAACCCAATATGCAACAAAAACCTTCGTTTCTCATGTGACTGTGTATCAGTCCTTTATATTCACTAGGAAGTAGAGCTCACTCCATGCTGCAACCAATATTCACAAGAGGAATGCAAATCAGCCAGTAAGAAGCGCGGTGTGAAAGTCCTTCGGCATTGTGAGGCACAGCAAGGATCGATGACAAATTAGCATTCACTCCGCAGTCCATCTGACTTGCAGGGCGGGTTTCAGCCATGAGGTATCGCAGCCTCTTTCTCAAAGCGGGTCAGTCGTATTAGCATAAATCCACCAATATCATTCAGCCTCGGCAGATGAAGCAAAAAGCTGCAAGTCCGGCTCATCACAACCACCTTCCGATTTGTTTGCATTGTCGTTTTGTCCTGGATGCAATGCTACTGAAGAATTAGCAAACTTAGTAGAAGGACTATTGTGGGGATAGACTGGAGGGACATAAGTAACACTACATAACCGAACAAATGCTAGAAGTTGGATACTTCCGAAAATAGCATATGGAAGTTAAGTTCGTTGACCTGGTCATGTGTTCAAACTTGATTCAATAGATATCTGCTTTCCTGGTTGTGAAATAAGCTAGACACGCACGTGGACCTGCACTTGCTGACTCGCACAGTAGAGCAGCAAGTAAATCCACACTGTTGGATGTTTGAGTAAGTAAACAAACCCCAATGAGTAAAACTTCAAATCGACGAGATAAGTTACCAGACTTGGCATTTAGCGCAACCAAGAGGTCAGCACAATTAGGGAAGCTTATTTTCACTACAACTTTAGAATTTATTGAATGGCCGCTTTTATAACATAATGCGATAGTAACCTATTTTCTTACGGTCCCCGATGAGGTTATTTAGACACACCTAAACAGTATTAAGCAACCTATTTGGATGATCCACAAATTGTAAGACAATGTAATGCTATTGCATGGTATCTGCCTGGTGAAATTCACCAGAAATTAACAAGCGAAATGTTTCGCAGCCTCGAGCCCACTATCATGGCTCCATGCTAACGATCCATTGTTGTAGAGGCAATAGCTTCGGTGCTAAGACAACGGAGGAGAAGGTCAGAAGAACCTCGATTTATTTCATTTATATGTAACCTTAATGATTAGATAAAAGCATACAACTGGTTCTCACTGTGCAATTTGTCGTACGCAAATCCTGGACAAACATCAGATATCCGAGTTATTACTGACACTCCGCCATCAATGTCGCTTATGGTTGTGATTTGAAAATACTAGGCGAATACCTGTAGTGTTTCGGCTGCTACACGTCAACCGGCTGCCAAGTGTATTTTGAGCCCGTCGGTATGCCTGTATATCTTTCGTTAACCATGTTACGTGTTATAAGTCAATGGCTGTCTGCATGCAGATTTCATTAAATACGGAATCGCAGGCTTTTTCTTCTCCTACAATAAATTGATGATATCCAGGATAGTCCAACAGTCATAAAACCTCTGTGAACTTACGCGAACATCGGCTGTGAAGTTGTGCATTCTGGTACCACTTTCTGTCCCCTTGAGATGATAATTAACCCATCTTATTAGGATATCTTCTGGTGATAGCCTTGCAAACTCAGAAATTGTCTCATCCCCTTCAAGTAAGGTGGCAAGTTCAGCATGAGCGACTACGTTGATCTGCTTCAACAATCCAATCTATGAAATAAAACAGAAAGGAACAACTGGGAATTTTGTTCAGCTAACAAGCAAAGCGGATGACAAAACACACAAAGACAGTCTAGATTGTGTGAAGAGATGACTGAAACAGTTAGTTTAAACAATGTATGGTCGCATAATTCGATGCGACTTTGTAATAAATTACGGTAGGATTTTTGTTCATTTTGACTTAGTGCAGTTGCTACTGTAGGCTGATGGAAATGACTTGTCCATCACTGGTATTTTGATGCAGTGTCTTCAAGGACATCCTAAGAATGGAAATTCCCTGTAGGTAAGGGCTGGACGCAATTTAGTAACAAAAGTGGTCGAGGTCTACTGATACGGAGGCAAAGAATTTTTGACTGTACCCTTGGAAAACACGTAGATTATTATTGGTTCACTGCCTTGAAGAGAGCAGAAAGGAAATAATTTGTCAGCCCCATCAGTTCCCGCCCACTGAAGGGATCATGTGACTGGATGCGGCATAGTATTCCACAAGGGAACACTGCGGTCACAGTCAACGCATAAACTAAATGCTGGAGCGATAGATACAGAGTGTGAAAAGATGTGAGTAATCCAACAACGCAATAGATATCCCACGTAGATAACTTGTAGAATCAATATCTCGAAACAAGCTTAGAACTCCCTGAACATTCAAAAGTTCGGAATACGGGGAATAAAGACCGATTTCTATCATCATCATCTTCATCATCATCATCATCATCATCATCATCATCATCATCATCAGCAGCATCATCATCTTTAACATCCTCCTCCTCCTCCACATCATCATCAACAACATCAACATCATCATCATCATCATCATCATCATTATCATCATCATCATCATCATCATCATCATCATCATCATCATCATCATCATCATCATCATAATCATCCTCATCCTCATCATCCTCCTCCTCCTCCTCCTCATCATCATCTTCATCATCATCATTAGCATTATCATTGTACTCGCTTCGGCGGTACATATACTAAAATTGCAACGATACAGAGAAGATTAGCATGGCCCCTGCGCAAGGAGGACACGCAAAATCGTGAAGCGTTCCATATTTTTATTAAGCAGGTCGCCCATCAACTCTGTTTCGAACGCAGAGTGGTGAATGTCTGGAACGACCTGCCTCAGCAAATAGTAGAAGCCAACACAGTGTCTAAATTCAATATGCTACTAGACCAACAATTTGCAGAGGCAAAGTACAGAGAGCGAAACGATGAATAAAGAGTTCATGTCCGAAAACGACGAATGATGCAGCTACGCAGAGCAACCTCTACTCGCTGCTTCGCACCAGTTCTCAGTTCTCAGTTCTCATCATCATCATCGTCATCATCATCATCACCATCGTCCTCATTGTCTGCATCATGAGCATCATCATGGTGGACAAGGCCACGGCGGCCGGCTTGTAACCTATTGCTCCGCTTCCCGACCGGTTTGTTTAGGTTTTCTGCATCATATATCTTTATTTTTTTTTCTTTTTTTGTTTAATTTGGTGTTATTTGTGCTTCTGAATTATCCAATATTATATTTTAAGCTGTTTTCTGCAATAATTCCGGTCGTATTTTGCTCCTTTCCTCTTCAGGACAGTTATCCTAGTTCTCTTCATTGCTATATTCGTTTTATGCTCTAAATAGTTTGCAATTCACTCACATTAGTTATTTTGAATTACTTCGTCATGACTACCTGTACTAGTTTATTATATTTTCAATGACTCTATGTTACGCTGGTTTAGTCGTATCGATCGGTGCCTATTTTTGAAATGGCAAAGCAGACACTTTGTGTTATTTGCTCCAATCGCGTTGGGCATCGAGCAAATGCGATTACACGCAGTTTATGCAGCGTAAAGTTTCATATTTCGTGTATTGGTCTGTCTGTGGACCAATTTCGAGTACTTCAAGGCATTCAGCACGGCCTTTTATAGACCATTTGTAAACGATGTCAGTCTAAACGTGGGCAGACCGGAGCCGAAAAGCCTGACAGGCGGATCAGTAGAGCGCAGTGCGCTAAAAACGCGCAGCACGATTTGTCCTGCAGCACAATCAGAAAAACAGTTAGCGCTTAGTAGGACAGCGAATCTATCCCTGGAGCAAAGTGCTAGCGCTCCGGCAGGTACGGCTTTAAGGTCTACAATTTCTTCAGTTGACACTAAAGCTCTAATTTGTAATAAGCAAATTGGTGACAACGAAAGGAAAATGCAAATACCAAAGAAACAATAACAATGTCCAACGACCTGAGGCGCCGCAGCCTCAGGGTCTTGCACGCACCTGAATCATGTGATTCCAATCCTCAGGTGCGCTATGAACATGATGTTGCGTTTTTGCAAAAACGGATTAATAGTCTGCTCGACGTGGATGAGGGCGGGCTCAAATTGAAACAGATCACCCTTCTCGGAAAGAGAACCGGGGACAAAAGTCTACCTATGAGGATGACTTTGTCGAAGAGGCAAGTCCTAAGTTAATATTATCCCGCGTTAATAGGTTGAAAAGTCTAAAGATCCACGTGGGCGCTGATTTGGACCCAGCAGACAGAGAGAAACTTAAATCTGCGGTGAGTGAAATAAAGCGACGCATGGACGATGGAGAAACAAATCTCCCTACTGTATTTTTGGGTAGTCAGCCGAATTCCTCCTCGAATCCAGATTAACAGGTTTGTAATGCGTCAGGATCGCCCAGCGGTTCCTACCGCGATCTGCGCGTAGCCTTTACTAACGTCTGCAGTCTGATGACCAAACGCGATGAGCTGTACTACTTTGTAACCTCTCAGCAGGCAGACGTAAGAGGCCTTGCTGAGACATGGTTAAACTCCAACGTAACTGCCCAAGAAGCGGCAACTCGTCCTTCTGCTGTGATAGACCAACAAATGATCGCGGTGACGTTCTGATTCACATAAAGTCCTCCTTGTGTGGGAGACTGGCGAGTGCCTACCGAATCGCTAATGGTCTATGTGAGCAGTTATGGTGATCGATTCACCTCAGACGCTGCGACATGCTCGTGGTATATCGCAGTCCACTGAGCCGCTGCTTGGAGTGGTTGCCGCATGTCCGAAACCACATGAGTCGTCAGCTGTTCCTACTCATAGGCGGTTTCAACTTAGCCCGCATATAGTGGCCCAAGGCTGAACTTCTCCTCTGTCATTGCGAAGTCGAGCGGAAGTTTACGGAGTTGATATTCGAAACCGGGGCCACACAGCACATCAACCAACCGACACGCATAACTGCACGCACGACTCCATTGTGCTTAGACCTGCTTTTAACCAGCTGTGAGCAAGGTGAACATGACCTTCAAGTCTTGGAGCCCCTGGGAGTGAGTGACCACTCGATGATCATAGCCAGCTTGGAACTGCCGCTGCCGTATTATCCCCCGCGGGAGCCAGCCTTCAACTACTAGAAAGCGGACTTTAATGGCCTCACTCGAGCAGCGAGCCAGATGGACTGGTCATTACCAGAGGAGTCGTATGTTGAAACCAGTTTTTACTATCATTAAATAAGGAGTAAAATGGCTGTGCGCCCGATTTGTACCCCTCAAATATCGGAAAGTTGAGCTAGTCAAACCAGATTGGTTCGACAACGAGTACAGTAAACTGGGCCGACGACGACAAGTTCGTGTCATCTGATTCTGATTGGGGCTACAAGGTGTACAAGGTTAAGCGAAATCTCTGCAATAACGCGAAAACAACGAAGCGCAGAAGCTTCAAATAGCAGCTTGCAATGGCGGCGAAACTGCTCCCGAGAGGAGCTTTACCTACTTGAAGCAGCGCCTAAGGCCTGCTGACAATATGCCAGTTTTGGAAGGCTCAGATGGACTTCCCCTAACCTCGAGCACAGATCGTGCGTCAGCATTGGCGGCGCACTTTGCCGCAGTATTTAGAAGTGACCAGGTGTCTGTAACGAGTTCGACGAGTACCGCTCCCCCTGAACTAGACATTCTGGATTGCAGCGTTGAAGATGTACACAGGCAACTGCCAAGCCTTGATAGGACGAAGCCTGCCGGACCAGATGGAAGCCAACCACTGATCTTCAAGTCCGTAACGGCTATCATCTCGCCTTCAGTAACTTAGCTGTTCTACAGGTCGCTATTTACTGGACTATTACCGGACGGCTGGAAATGCTTAGTCGCAAAGCCAATACCAAAACGTGGTAACCCAAGCAAAGCAGAGAACTACCGGCCAATCTGCCTGACCGCTGTTGTGGCAAAAGCATATGAGAAAATTCGTGAAGTAGAGTCTTCTGCAGCTTCTCGAATCGAAAAGGCTCTTGACGCCTGCACAGCATAGTTTCGTGAAAGGTCGATCGTGCATCACCAACTTACTGTTGACGAGTCACAAATGGTTGCAAGCGTTGAACCAAGGCAAGTCGGTCGACCTTAATTATATTGACTTCAGTAAAGCTTTTGACAAGGTAAATCATGCAGTGCTCCTCGACAGGATGAGGATGTGCGGTGCTGGCGGCTCGCTTCATCGATGGATCAAGAATTTCCTTATTGATCGAAAGTGGAGGGTCCTGACCGATAAGCATTTGACCGACTGGTATCCATCGATCAGTGGCTTGCCTCAAGTCACTGTACTGGGGCCAATTTTCTTTCAGATCCATGTAAACGATGTGCCACAGCTACTCCATTCACCTTGTGCGTTGTTCGCAGATGTTTTGAAGGTGGGGGGAGTAATCCGCACACCCAACCATTGTGACCTGCTTCAGCAGGACCTCGACCGCCTCTCCACGTGGTCTGCAGAGGTCAACCTTCTGATCAACCTGGCCAAGTCGCAATCTATGAGGATGGGTAAGCGTGCGCACAGTCAAACCTACCCGATGACCCGTCAACCGTTGCATCCCGTGTCTTTCATGTGAGACCTCAGTGTACTCTCACGCTACGACCTAAAGTCCATGGAGAACACGAATAGGCTTTACCAAAGCAGCCTTAGTTTGCTTTGGGCGCTCAAGTGCAGCTTCAGCACTTGGTCCGAAGAGATTTCCACTTACCAATTTTCCCAAGAATAAGACCAATGCTAGAGTATCGTTCTCCAGTGTATTGTCCTCTCACCCGGGGCGAGGTAGAAAAGACTGAGCGAGAGCAGCATGTAGCCACCAGGTTGATTCCCAATTTACGAGGTGTGCCGTAGGAAGACCGGTGTAAGAAACTAGGGCTGTACACCCTAGCTTAGCGTCGACTGAGGGCTGACCTCATCATGACGCAACAGATACTACATCTGGGAGATTGTCCCATGTTGAGGCTGCTGCTTCATCTGCGCACACCGAGCAACACACGAGGACACCGGCACATGCTTGTCGTACCGGATTTGAAGCGGGTCTCTCACCAATCCTGTTTCGAACGCAGAATGGTCAATGTATGGAACGACCAGCCGCAGCACGTAGTTGAGGCAACGTCGGTAAGGGAATTTAAGAAATCCCTGGACAACCACTTTGCAGACATAAAATATTTCGAGCGCACCACAACATAACGGGTCTTTCACCCTGAGTGACATCAAAAGCAGCTACACAGAGGAACTTCTACTTGCTGCTTCCAACCAGTACTCAGTATTCAGCAGCAGCAGCAGCAGCAGCAGCAGCAGCAGCAGCAGCAGCAGCAGCAGCAGCAGCAGCAGCAGCAGCAGCAGCAGCAGCAGCAGCAGCAGCAGCAGCAGCAGCAGCAGCAGCAGCAGCAGCAGCAGCAGCAGCAGCAGCAGCAGCAGCAGCAGCAGCAGCAGCAGCAGCAGCAGCAGCAGCAGCAGCAACAGCAGCAGCAGCAGCAGCATCATCATCATCATCATCATCATCATCATCATCATCATCAGCTTCAACACCATAAGTCGCTCTGCTTCCAGGACAGTTGGTTCCGTATTTCTGTGTTACGTAGCGTAATTCATTTGTCTTCGGTTTTATATTTCGGTAATCTTTGTGGTTCTTGATAATCCATAGATCTATCTTTTTCTGTTTTCGGCTGTTATTCTGTCGTTGTATAGTGTCCGCTCTCTTAGGCTTGTGGCGCCTAAAACGATAACTGCTATCTCTAATGCAGTATTTAATTGTTGACCACTTGTACATTATTCCTTTGTTTTAATCTTCTTTACAACAGACTCCACACTCGACCGCCTTGTAAGTTCCTGCGCTAACATGTACTTCGTGTCTTGCTGCATCCGTCCGCGTCTTTTTGCAGCCCATCAAACACAGTCCGCTGTGTCCGACTCCAATTGCCTTCTGATATCCGCGGTTACTTTCGCGCACCGCCTCGGACTAGTATTTACTAGTCCTACAAATTGATAACCCCGATTCACGCGTGCGAATTCAACCATTTTTCCTCGTTTGTATTTTTTGGTGAGTTCGTTCCTTTTTTCGCTTATATGCGTGTATTCATTCACTTTTTGCGTAATTTTCGTACTTATATTTTGTTGTTGTTCGTCCTTTATCTTTTTGACTTGCATTTCGAGCGTGGCATCTGTTCGTTTCGCAGCGTAAACATGCTTACTTTGTCTGTTCCAAGTTTCATGGAACACAGCCCAGAGGTTTTGTTTGGGATATTCGAAATCAAACTGGAAAATAAGGGCATTACGGCGGACCGTCCAAGGTACAATCAGATCGTCCCACGCCTTCCTTCGTCGGTCGTGACGCTGGTTGAGGACATTCTACTTTGCACATCGAATGAGACCAAGTGTAAAACAATGAAGCAAGCAATTTTAAAAGAGTTGCAACCCAGCGCACGAGCTCGATTTGAAGAGAACAATGGTCTTAAGCTTGGAGAACGCAAACCGTCGTCGTTACTCTGCGAACTTCAGCGTATCGCTGGTCTCTTATTCGTGACCGAAGAAGGGATAAAGGAGCTGTGGTTTGCGCGTCTCTCAGAGCCATTGCTGGTAATGCTGTCCATGTTTCTCGATACGCTGCTAAAAGAATTAGCTACCAAGGCGGACGGTGCGTTCGAACGTTATCCGCAGCAGACGACCAGTAGCTCCAGTGACGTATCCCCAACAATGAAAACCGAATCCCGTATTTGCCCTCAGTCGTCAGGCCGATCTGACACTAGGAGGAAATTGCGCTACGTCGCAGCAGGATAGCAGCAATGAAGGCTTCGAAGCAGCGTGTGCCACAACCAGATGCTGACCTTGTTTTGGCTACCGTTCATTGCGGCTCATCTGTGCCTGCACCGAGTAAGTCTCCTTCGACACAAAAGCGCAACATTCTCTCTGCACTTTCTCAGTCAGATAATACCAAACCCGTCGAAGAAGTATGTTGGTATCACCACCAATACGGTGGAAGAGTTAGACGGTAGAGCTCCCTGCATTAGGCACCACCCAGCCGATTCAGGGAAAGTAAGTAGCTCGCATACTAGCACGACCAACGTATCCGTCAATAACCAAGCAAATCGCCTGTTTTACGTTAATAATCGACGTTCTTCCATCACGTTCCTCATTGACACCGAAGCGGAAATTAGCGTCTTCACAGCGACCGCGAACGGCAAGCACTCAGAGCCCACGTACAATTTGCTTGCGGCCAACCATTCTCCGATGGCTTCATTCGGTCAGCGCATGATGAACCTGGACTACGATCTTCGCCGAGCTTTTTAGTGGGTCTGCATGGTTACGTCTGTACCCTACGCGATTATCGGTAGCAACTTCCTCCGACATTTTGGGTTGCTTGTTGATGCTGGTCGCCACAGACTTTTAGATGAAAGTACTAAACTAGGGGTCCAAGACGTTCTTACGGAGGCCCCGATAATCAGTCCCTTTTTTCGAATCGCCGATGTACCATCAGATTACGCGAACCTATTTTCTGAATACTGGCGACCGTTACGGCCAGCTGCAGAGCTTCCAACAGTCACGACAGAGGTCGCTCACCACATTGTCACGCGCGGTCAACCAGTTAGCGCACGACTAAGACGGCTTGCTCCTGACAAACTACGTGCAGCACGGGCTGAATTCGACCACATGCTTCAGCTCGGTATCGTCAGACCGTCCAACAACCCATGGGCGTCGCCTCTCAACATGGTCCCGAAGAAGGTCATGGGGGACTGGCGTCCTTGCAGCGACTATCGAACCTTAAATACGGTTACCACACCCGATCGCTATCCGATCGCACACATAGTAGATCTCACCGCAAGTCTGGCGGGTAAAAATATCTTCAGCAAAATCGACTTGATACTCACATACAACCTAATCCCGGTAGCCGAAGCGGACCTATCTAAAACTGCCGTGACAACTCCATTTGGTTTGTTTGAATTTCTGCGCATGCCATTTGGTCTAAAGAATGCCGAGCTAACTTTTCAGCGCTTCATCGCCCAAGTTTTTCGCTGCCTAGACTTCGCTTATGCTCACCTCAAAGACATCTTAATCGCGAGCTCCACACGCGAGGAGCACTTACTCCACGTTCGAACGCCTTTTGCTAGTTTATCACAATACGGGGTGACAATCAACGCAGAAAAGTGTTCGTTTGGTGTAGACTCAGTCAACTTCCTTGGCCACCGTATCTCCACTGCAGGCATCGTGCCACTGCAGGATGAAGTTGAAGACATCATCGAATACGCTGAGCCTCATTCTTTCAAACAGCTTAGGCGTTTTGATGGGCTTGTCAGCTTTTACCGACAGTTTATACCCAACTGCCCCGCGCTGATGCAACCCCTCACGGACCTTCTCCGAGGGAAACACAAGAGATTCGAAGTTCATGCCGCAGCACGCGCTGTTTTTAAGTCGTTGAAAGAGGCTATCGCCAACAGAGCTTCTATAGCGTATTACGATCCGGCCGCCACACTGTCCCTCACTACTGACGCCTCGGACGTGGCAGTCGGCGCCGTTTTGCAGAAACAAGTAGCCGACACGTGGCAGCCCTTAGCGTTTTTCTCCAAACGCCTACAACCTACCGAATCTCGCTGCAGCACGTACGGTACAGAACTACTAGCCATATATCTAGCCGTACGTCACTTTCGACGCGTCTTAGAAGGCCGCTCCTATGCCGTCTTCACCGACCACAAACCCCTGACTTACACGCTCCGTTCGACTACCGACCGATACTCTCCTATTGGGTCGCGCCACCTTGACTATATCGTTCAGTTTACGACAGATATACGACATGTCTACGGTGTGCACAATGCTGTCGTCGATGCACTTTACCGTATCCAACCTATCTCCACTGACGCCAGCACGGCTATCGACTTGTTAGCCATGGCCACAGCGCAACTCAACGATCCTGAGGTTGATCTACTACACAGGTCTCCCCCACTGGACATATGACCCGTTCCGCTGACAGCATCAGACGGCACTATACTTTGCGATGTATCTCTGCGTACGTCGTGCCCAGTCGTCCCATGTGAGTTTCGACAGACCGTGTTCGATACGTTGCATGGCTTGTCTCATCCAGGCGTTCGTGTATCGGGTGAACTCGTAACCGCACGATTGGTTTGGCGCAATGTCAATCGGGACCTCTGTACTTGGGCAGCTACTTGCCTACCGTGTCAACGAGCGAAGGTGCACAAGCACACAAGAAGCTCATTCGACACGTTCCCGACGCCAGACGCACGTTTTTATCAATTGCATGTCGACCTCGTAGGTCCTCTGCCGCCTTCGAAAGGCTCTGTGTATCCACTGACCCGTGTCGATCGGTTACTAGGTGGCCGGAAGCTATTCCCAAACCTAACAGCTCTTCGGAAACGGTAGCGCAAGCTTTTCTGGAAGGCTGGGTAGATCAATACGGCCGTTTCGCCATCGTACCCACCGATCGAGGGTCACATTTCTCGTCGACATTTGCCATGTTGCTTAAGGATTTAGCGTGTCGTTACGTTCAGACGGCAGCGTATCATCCGGCCGCTAACGGCATGGTGGAACGTGTTCACCGCCAGTTGAAGGCAGCGCTACATGCGCACGCATGCGCACGCACTCGTCCTCTAAGGCTTAAGGAACACTGTTAAAACCGATTTCGACGCAACACAAACGCAGCTATCCTACGGTTGCACGTTGCGGTTGCCCGGACAACTGGTAGCACCAGCGCCGTCTACTTCCACCTTTGATTACGGAGGTTACACCGATCGATTGGCTCACCAGATGCACGAGATACGTCCACCCGCTCCTCGATAGCAGAAGACACCAAGGTGCGTGCCTGTGAAGGTATCTGCGTGTTCACACGTCCTTCTTCATACAGACGGTGTTCGACAACCTCTTCAGTCGCCGTACCTAGGAGCTTTCTAAGTGCTACACCGTGCGAGTAAGGCATACACTACTGACCGCATTGGCCGGCACGAAGTCGTCACCATTGACCGCCTAATGCCGGCCTTTATGGAAGAAACCACTTCCCTACTTCGTCTAGTAGTGCTTCGTTCGACGTCACAGCTCACCGCACCAGCTTTTAGAATCCTAGTGTAGTTCAACCAGACCAGGATCTCGGTCTACCAGCACCAACCTTTCCGACTTTTTCCGAATCTAGCCCGCCGCCTCCCACGACCAGTGGCCCTGGTCGGGAGATGCGTAAGCCGGTTCGTTTATCCGACTATTCACAGTGAAATACGTTTAGCTTTGTAGATATTATATATATTTCCCCGTTTTGGTCGATTAACGTTTTGAAAACAGACAAAAATGCAAAAACCTTTGAAAAGAACTTTTTCTAATATACATTTAAAAACCAAAAATTCTAAACACGCAGTTCATTCGTTCCTACTTTCTGGGGTTTCCGGCATGTATTTTTCTATTATCTAGTCTTGACATGTTCAAACCACCCCCTTCGACCAACTGGCCCACACGAACAAGGGTTTCGAGGATCAAGGCAGTCAGCGAGCATCTTGGCGTAAACGCTGGTCGTTTTCTTCGCGGTACGAGGGTGGTTTCTTCGCGGGACGAGGATCGTTTTGGCGCCGAGTGCGGTGCGACGGGGGGACCACCCCCAAGCGCACCGTTTGGCAGCAGCGGAGGTTGAGGTCCTTCGGCCTTTTCCTGGGCTAGCCAGTATTTTGTAGTTCGACACCCCCGCTCCAACGGCTTACCGAAATGCACCCTGCCCTGCAGTCATTAAATAATAAACCATAAACGACACACCGGACTTCGACTTTCGGAGAACCCCATTTGACACGAACGCTCCTTCATTCTTACTCGGCACGATTTTGTCCTCCCAACCTCCATTCACCCGTCATTTTTGATACCGAAGGTTTTCTATCTTCAGTCTTCTAAGAGGGAAGCTCTGTATCGCCCAAAAAATAACCGATATCTTTAATGTACTATTTAATTGTTGACTACTCATACGTTATTCTTTCTTGTTTTAATCTTCCTTACAACCGGCTCCACACTCGACCGCCTTGTAAGTTCCTGCGCTAACTTGTACCTCGGATCTTGCTTCTTCCGTCCGCGTCTTTTTGTAGCCCATAGAATGCAGTCCGCTGTGTCCGACTCCAATTGCCTTCTGATATCCGCAGTTACTTCCGCGCACCGCCTCGGACTAGTATTTAGTAGTCCTACAGGCTTCCTTAAGTTGATTTTCCTCATTATTTACATTATTAAAGTCGTGTTTATCCGTCTTTTTTGTATACTTCAACGTCATTGGTGGTTCCGAATATATTTATCATTAATACTTGTCTTAGCGCTGTCTCTTTCCTGTAATGGTACATTTCCCATAATCTGTCTTATCGATCGTTAATAAATTTAAAATGGTGAAGCAGTCTCCCTGCGGAATTCGCTTTAAGATCATTGGGCATCGCGCAAACATTGTTTCATGTGGCGTTTGCCAGCTGAACTTTCACATTTTGTATATTGGTCTTTCTGTGGACTAGTTTCGCGTTATCCGCGAGATTCTACACGATTTTGACAGGACCATATAAAAGGAGTGCCAGTGCAAACGGCAACCCAAGTCCCCTGGGAAACCTTATCAACTGACCGGTAGAGTGAGGCGTTCCAATGCCCGCAGCTCTGTAAGTTCTGCGCAAAAAGGGCAGACCGGAGCACCTTGCACGCCTACCACCAACTTCGCTGAACGAGTCCGTAGATTGCCGAGTAGTCCCGCTTTACCACCTATTATTGCGTCGACGGATACTGCAACTTGAAAGTGTGACAAGCAAGGTATTGAGGACCTATGGCAAACACAACGGCCAAAGCAACCGAAAATTACGTCCAGCTACCTGAGGCCTCAGATCTTGATGATCTTCCACGCACGTGAATAGTGGGATTCGAACCCTTAGTTTCACTATAAACACAACATTGGGTTTCTGCAGAGTCTGCTTGATAGACTACTCGACGTCGGTGAAGACGGGCTAAAATTGAAGCAACTTGTGCGTCTGGACAAAAGTTCGACATATGAGGGTCACTCTTGCTGACGAAGCAGGTCCTAGGTTGACATTACCACGCCTCGATAGACGTAAGGGTTTAAAGATCCATATGCCCGCAGACATGGATCCAACAGACGCGGAAAATCTCAAGTCTGCCCTAATTGAACTAACGTGGTGCACTGAAGGCGGGGCAACAAATCTCCCCATTGTAAAGTTTCGGATAGTTACCCCGGTTCCTCCTCGAATCAGGATGAACAGGTCGCTAATGATTCACGCACGCCTGACGGTTCCTACCGCGGCCTGTTTGTAGCCTTTACGAACTTCGTAGTCTAATTAACAACTTTGACGACATTTGCTATTTTGTTGCCTCGGCCTAGCTGAAACTTGGTTAAGTTCAGAGGTAACTGTGCAAGAAGTCGAAACCAACGGATATGCTTGATTCAGCTGCAATATATTATCAAATGACTGCGGTGGCTTGCTGTTAAACATACGGGTTCCTTTGTGTCGCCGACTTGCGAGTATCTACAGAAGCGGTGGGGGCCTGGGTGAGCAGCTATGGTGTTCGATCCACCTGAGAGACCGCGAACTCCTAGTAGGTGTTGTATATGGCAGTCCACGGAGCCGCAGGTTGAACTGAATCTTCTGCAACTCCTGCTCATAGGTGATTTCAATCTACCTTGAATACGTTGGACTGAGGTCGAGCTTCTCCTCGGCCACTGCGAAATCGAGACGAAGTTTGCAGAGATGTTTGAACCCGGGGCCACATAGCATATCAAGCGTCTAACGCGCCTTATTTTGCGCTCGACTGCATCGTGCCTGGTCCGGTTGCTGACCAGATGTGAGCAAGGTGTGCATGACATTCAAGTCTTGGAGCCCTTGGAGCAAGTGACCAGTCGATGGTCACGGCGAGCTTAGAGCTGCCACTGCCGTTTACTCCTCCGTTGGAGCTAGCCTTCAACTACTGGTAGGCGGAGTTCAATGGCCTCACTCGAGCCGCAAGCCTGATGGACTAGTTGCCACCACAGGATGCATCAGTTGAATCTTGTTGTTTTATCATAAAATGGGGAGTAAAATCATTGTGCGCCTGATTTGCGCCCCTCAAATATCGAAAAGCTGGACCAGTCAAGCACGCTGGTTTGACAAGGAGTATTGCAACCTGGCTCGACGGCCACTCCGGCCATGGAATAAATTCGTGCACTCTGGCTCTGAGGTAGGTTACGAGGCGTACAAGAGGTAACGAAATGCCTGCAACAGTGCGAAAACGAGGAAACGCCGATGCTTTGAAGGGCAGCTTGCAACCGCAGCAAAAACAACTCCCAAGAGAATGTTCACATAAGTGAAGCGACGCCTGAAGTCTATAGGTGCTCTGCCTGTGTTGAAGGGCTTGGACGGATAGTCCCTAGTTTTCAGTACTGAGCGTGCTTCCGCAATGGCGGCGCAATCCGCTTCCGTTTTTTCAGATAACCAGGCATCCGTACCGAGTTTGACGCATATCGCCCCTACCGAGATGGACAGCCCGGCTTGCAGCGTTGAGGATGTGTGCAAATTCTCGCCAGTCTTGACGGTATCAAGGCTGTTGCTCCTGATGGTCGCCATCCGCTGATCGTCAAATCGCTATCAGCCATCATTGCGTCTTCGGTGACTGAACTATTCAACAGATGTTATTCTTCCGGTTCTTTGTCTAGCGACTGAAAATGCTCAGTGGTGAAACCGATTCCGAAAGGCGGCGATCAGAGTAAGGTGGAAATTTACCGGCCGATATGTCTGACCTCTGTTTTGCCTAAGACACTTGCGAAGGTCTTGAAGCGTAGTCCTTTGCAGCATCTCGAGTCACGAAGCACGTTGACGCCCAAGCAGCACGGTTTTATGTAAGGCCGGTCATGCATCGCAAACCTGCTGCTCTCGAAGCACGAATGGTTGCAGGCGCTAAACCAAGGGAAGTCGGCTGACGTCATTCACATTGACTTTAGTAAAGCGTCTGACAAGGTGAAGCATGAGATCCGCCTACGGAAGCCAAAGATGTGCGATGATGTAGACAAGTTACTGCGCCAGTGAGTCAGTGACTTCCTTATTGGTCGGTCCTGGAAGGTGAAGGTGGACTACCACTTGACCAAGTGGTAACCTTCCAACAGTGGCTTCCCACAGGGCACAGTCCTTGGGCCCATTCTGTTCCTGATCCACATCAACGATCTGCCTCAGCTTCTCAGTTCACCTTGCGGGTTGTTTTCAGATAATCTTAAGGTATGGAGGGTAATCGTGGCGCCCGACTACTGCGACCCGCACCAGCGTGACCTTGACCACCTCTCCATGTGGTCAGCAAAGATCCACCTTCCGATCGACCCCATCCAGTAGGAATTCATGAGCCTGGTCAATGGTGCTAATGGCCGAGTCTACAATCTGGTCAGCCAACAGTTAAACCCATCGTCATCTATGAAAGATCTTGGTGTGCACTCACGCTGCTATTTGAAATCCGTTTAAAACACGAATAGGCTTTACCAAAACGGACTGCGTATACTCTGGGCGCTCAAACGTAACATCTGCATTTAGTCCGAAAATTTTGCCACCCGTCTGTTCTCTTCTATCATCTGACCAATGCTAGAGTACAGCTCATCCGCCTACTGACTGCTCACCCGGGGCGATGTGCAACGGATTGAGCGGGTACAGCATGTTACTTCAACATTCATCCCCGGTTTACAAGGTGTGCCATATGAAGACCGGTGCACGAGACTACGGTTGTACACGGTGTATTATCGTCGAATGTGGGTTGACCTCATCATGACGCATCGGATATTACAGCTGGATGATTACCTCATGTTGAGGTTGCTGCTTCCTCTGCGCACAATAAGTAGCACACGAAGACACCGGTATAAGCTTGTCTTACCGGACTTAAAGTGAGTTACACACCAACTCTGCTTCAAGCGGAAGGTGGTAAATATGTTGAACAACCAGCCTGCAGATATAGTCGAAGCAAAGTCGGTGTCTGAGTTTAGGAAACTTCTAGACTCGCACTTTGCCCACTTGAGATTTCGAGAAAAACCATCATCATATTAGGTAGCGTTGCTTAAAAGAAAATAGATGTAGCTACACAGAGACATTTTGACTCGCTGCATATTCTCAATATTCAGTACTCTGTAATCCGCAATCATCAGCACCGTCATCGTCATCATCATCATCATCATCATCGTGATCATCATCATCGTCCTCATCAATACAGTTAGCCAAAGGGGGAGAAACGCACCTCAGCTAATGTGTCAAAATACAAAACCATATGAGAGTGGCCAATACAGTCTACACATGCAAAATATAACCTAAAGGTAAAAGCACAATATGTTTTGGGTTGAGCTCGTTTTTGGAGGTAGAAGCTAAAGAGGGAGAGGGAAAAAGCGACTCGTAACACAGACGCCGTTGAGGTCGATCTTATAATTTTGTATTGCGCCAACATCCCACGCTTGACACATGCGCTTTACGTAAGATTAACTTTTGTCTTTATAAGCATTATGGCATATGTGTGAAGGCGATTTGGGTCGAATACAACTATCTTTTCACTTTTAATGGACTGGTTTTTGCAGGTAGTTATTGAGCAAAACAGAGTCCCCTCCAGCCATTTCGTCAAAGCAGTGTGAATACAGGTTGCGATATGTCCACGTTTTGAGTATTTGCATCCTTCGCAAAAATAACACAAGCAGAACATATATACACGGTTATTTATATGGAACAATGAGCAACCTCATTCGTAAACCTCAGACCAGCTCATTAGACATCTCGGCCTCACATGTTGTTTATTAGTTCACCTACACTTACGGTAACAATTACATAGTCAGTAGTGACCGTCAGTTAGCTCAGAGGGTATCTGAACTTTTAGCAAATTGGTTGGTACAAGTGCGGATGTAGCGAGATGGAGCGGAGTTGAGGATAAACTGAAGTCCGGCATTACTATTCACCAAGCACCTCATAGTAACACGAAATCTTGTGAATCCGGAGACCGCGTTCAAGATGTAATTGCGCAACAAAAGCTCCATAATATTGCTAATGAAAGAGGTGTTGCCAATTAAGGCCCATCAGACTGTGTTATAAGGCGTCATTTTATCAGTTACCAATTATTTACGAGGCTTGACATCCTCTCTCTGCTGCAGCTTTTTCAGCTGTAACAATATTGTGTCTTCGTTGTGGGTCCTTAATTTTACTGTTTCTCTGTTATGGAGAAAGTGCAGACGTGGCTCAAAAATTGGTCTCTACTCTATGCTTCCAAATGATATGGGTACGTTTCTTCAGCAATAATTGTAAAAGTCTGCGTATTTCAATCTATTCGACGAAAGGAATCGTGTAAACTGTCAATTTTAGGTGCTATTAAACAGCTCACGTAAAGATTCCCTAAACTGGATCTCGAAAGTATGATTACTGTTAAACAGTCAGTTTTTACGGAAATCCGCAGTTTAAACAAGGAAAACTCATTGAATTATACTTTTGGTCGATGCTACTTGTTTGTTCTCTGATGCTAGTTAATATCTGAGGTGACTGAATTCACTTCACTGAATCGTAGAGCTTGCTAAAACACGATTTTAAACCTATTAACCGACCAACTAGAACAATAGTGTGTTAGCCTAATGGTTTTTCTTTCACATCTGCTAATGAAGAAATACGTCCGTTGGGACGATTGCTGTGCTTTTTGTTTTGTGTTGGAGTATTTCGGTAAGGAAGTTTATTTTTAACACGCTTCGCTGGAAACTTTTCATGGTCACAATATAGCGACGACAAAAACTTCGAGCATGCGGGATTTGCACACGAAAAATCTCAGAAAGCTTAGCTGCATACACAAACATTACTGGCTAAATCCCATTATCGGCCGCACAGCTTATGACTTTTAGAAAGACATGCGCCACTGGTTCCTTCCTAAACTCCGTATCCGGAATCAAGTGTTTTGCTGCGTTGTAGGTATTTTACTGTGAGGTTCCGAAAAGAATTACTGCATTATAACTCTCCTTGAGAGTTACTTTTAATACAATACAGATGTAACGCAAATGCGTACCACTGGTTTAATGATGATAAGCTATCGGGACGCATTAGCTATGAACCGTTTTCTTCACGCAGTAGCATATATCGTTGACTGGAGTTGGCAAAGTAGGGGGTCAGCTGTACGCCGGTACGCAGTACCGAAGCTTCGCTGCCACACAATCAGATACAGTCGCGCATGGGCTAAGGATACAGCGAAGGTCGCCTGATCCCCATATAGGCTCGCACCCGCTCCCTCTGAATATAATGCAGGCTTGTGATCCTTAAGATTACGGGCCGGTAAAGTGGAACAAAGACAATAGCTATACGTTGGAAGTTGTCATTAACCGTGCCTCCGAACTTTTTGTCGGAACACTTTGAGTGATAGGTTTCTCAGTTGTCTCGTTCGTTGTTGTTACTTTCCATATATGATGCAGAGATTCGCACTTTGTTGTCTTGTAGACAAGTTCCGAATAGGCATATGACCTTTCGGTTCTGCAACGCAGCCGGTACAGTTTTTCGGAAGCGGAGAAAGGTGAGTTACCTCTTTCTGATCAACAAAAAACATAATCGTCGTAGGTCACACAGACGAGGTAAAATTCAAATGTGTTTGAGCAAATACATAAGTTAATTTTCAGCAGTTATTTGAGCTATGTTATGAGGTTAAGGCGTGCCACTGAATCACTAAGCTCAGTGGTGTAGAAATGAAATTAAAAACGACTGGTTTTCCTATTTTTAAAACTAGACTTGTTGGAAGTTATTAGGTAAAGCATATGCGCATTTTGATATGCCATTTAATCGGACCTACGGCTGGGTTCTTGTCACTCAAGTCCACCATCGGCTTCAATTGAAGACACAGCAATATGTTAGGAGAAAATATGCATCGCAGTATTGGAGGATGGAATCGCTCACCGTGCAAAATCAAAGGCAGTGATGAGCTTATCTGCAAAAACCAGACAAAGATTCACTACCAACTTTCTCTTTCTCTGTATGATTATGCAGGCAGTTTATGTAACACTTGCTAGGTGTGTCATAAGTTGATCGATTTGGGATGAATAGTGTATAACCTTGTGTCTAGGTGTAATTCTTCTCCGTGGCTTTCAGCTAAGCTATATGTAACGAGCCTTTGTCAGAGAAATTGGGGTATTAATACAACTCCAGAGCTGAACAAGTACAGCAGTCGCTTTCGACTGAATAGCTTCATGTATGTAAACGGTGGGAGTCTCCATCCGAGTGGAGGAAAAGAATAGCTCCTATACCTGTTGTACGTCTTGATACATCCAACTTAGCTAGGCACCAACAACTTTTGTCCAAAATTCTGGGCAACTTCTAGTAGTCTGGGTCACAGATTGTAGGTAAATGTCTTTCAGATGGCGATGCTTTAATGTTGAAGTAGCTTTGTGCTAGCAAAACCACATTTTCAAAACACTTGTCTACTCTTGTGCATGCATCAAATTTTAACCAGCGAGGAAGTAAAGTATTCCTGCTGTAGATTCGTATACACCTTGACTGTACCAGGGGGAAATGCTGAGTTACTTTCCAAGCACGGCACTTCTGAGCGTGTTCCACAGTATGGTTTTGCCAAATAAGTCACGAGTATCCTTGACCCAAGAAGCTAGTGATAGCTACCATGAAAACAGTTAACGCACGGCAGCTTTGTTATTCTGGATTAGAATGCTGCCTAGGTGAACTTTCTCTTCGTATTCATTCACATTTCTAAGGAGAAAAAGCATTACTACCAGCACCCTATATCAAAACTTACATGTGCTTTATCTCTTGGTAATTTCAACGGACGGCTTCCTAGAATATGCAACAATGCAGGGTCAACAGCCACTTGACAACTCTTTGTCTCATGAAAACGAAGTACTGGAGATAGTTCCTCTACTCACCTACCCTAGCAGCTGCGAAGCAGCGATGGGCGAGTGGCTGCCGAATCTACTTACCTTATTGCAAGTGCTAGAGCTGTTAGCTTGAACGTGCGACAATGACACAGTCAAAGAGGATTACGATGTCTGAAATGTATTAAGACCAAGGCCAGAATGAGAGTCCTTTAACTCTATGGAGGTTAGAATTGTACCATTTGGGCTTATTCTCCAACGCATCTTCAAGGTTTTGAGCATTTCTGTTAGTTGTTGCTTAACCGCAACGAATACGTACCTGAGCGATTACTAAGTGAGGATGGCCAGGCCAATTCATTGGAACAACGAACAACATGAAAACATTTGCTTTGGTTCGGATATCGAACACGTAAATCTAGTCTGCACTTATCTGGAAGGGTTTTGATTTGTTTGCTTGAGCTAGGAAGGTGTAAGGCACGGGGGAAGTAAATTTTGTATTAACAACGGGACATAAAAGTGTCAAACGCTAAAATGGCTACTGTTTGTCTGTCTCATCTATGAAGCTGGAGACCATGCGATCAACGTTGTGTTTGGCTTGGTACCTGATTTGATGCGGTTTGCAGTCTGCTTCAGTGAGGAATGTTACTCTCTACTAGTCGGATTCCCGCTTTAAAGGATGACTGAGGTTGAGTTATCTGTGGCACAAATTTGATTATAACGTCGCAGCAAGCAGCTGTTAGTGACCGCGTGTTGTTGATAAAATAAAGGTGCCTTGAACTAAGCTTTGCTGCCACGCCTTTCCGATTTCAGATTCGTTTTCCTTTTCTACCATTCCTATACTTTGTATTCCATAGGTCGTTTTGGTTTCATGGCAGTGAAACCACGAGTAAGATTACTGATTTTCTGTTGGTGTTATTGCTGCTGCTGATAATGACCGCGATCCCAGCTTGTTTTAGTCCAAAGACTATCAACTCGAGCGTCCACTGAAGCCGCGTATCCGTGCAATGACAATCTGCAAGTGTTCTTGATTTAATAGCTAGTGAGATGTGAGTTAGTATATATAGAAATATGCTTCTGCGAGGCTTTTGCCATGACATAAATTGTACCCACGTTCCCTTATTTCAAGGTATGGGTGGTGTCTGTCAGTAATAATTGTTGCTTGAGAGGATGAAGGATGTGGGTCAACTGAGCTAACGTGGTAACTGGAACTGACCCAGGACACAGATCGCTACTTTCAACTAGCGCATTTGCATCTGCTCGTTTTTCAAACCAGACTGGATAATTGGTTTTTAAACAGTGCATCAATGATTTATTAACAAGGAAGAAAGCATTAATTTTCACGACTATCATTTGATAAAGGAGGCTTGCTGTTGTCTTTATCAAGTTCATCATCAGATTTGGGACGCAGTTTGAATGACATACTTAGCTTCTAGTTAGGTGCCGGGTTGGTCAGCAGGCGGCACAACAACGTTAACTATTGAAAGAACCTTTCCTGCCGGGTTTAGCACGTAGTACGACAGATGACATGCACGCAGGTGACAGAGAGAAGAGCACTGGATACACCTTAGAGCGCCATGTATGTACATTCTTACACTTTTATTGACCAGCTTTGCACCGTAAACCCCCTGCTTTAAAGTATACGTAACAAAGCTCTTCGATGAACATTGTGAATTGTATGCTATTGCAAATGCCATCGGTGATACTCTTGGAATGAGCTGTACCTTGGTTACTCAAAGCTACAATAACCGCCACCATATAGTCTTCTACTGTCCCTAAAATGACGCACGCGTGCATCCCTCTTCTTAAGTGAACATGTGTGGATCGTAGATGGTGGTTGATCCCGCTTTACTTATGAAAGTAAATGTGTCCTTGTCTCGTAATGCGTGTGCCGAAAAGAAAAGAAGATGGGCCTGCTGGCTTGGGATATCTGTGGCACTGTTGACAATGTCTGGCTCGTAGTGTCATTTCTGGATCAGGATCTTCAGCTTTCTATGAACTTTGAAAATTGTACACAGGGACATGTATCTATCCTTCTGTTTCAGTTGCTGATATATCCTCACAAAATATCACCTAGAGGTTAGTCAACAGTTTATTCGATGCACTAAAGAACGTCGGAAGTCAGTTTCTGGCTGTTGTTGCCGCTATCATTGCTGCTGAACAGTGCTGACGTTTAGGCTGTAAGTATTAATGCTATTTCTTTCCGTGCTTTCTTTGACACGGGCGACTTCAGGGTGTCTGTCCGTAGTTTCGACGCAGCCGAACCCTAGTCTGGTAATGTTCTATTTATGCGTTAAAGACGTTTACTTGCAAAATTTCTGCCTTAAAGACGAGTCCACATTTCGTTCGTCGCTCACGTTCGTCAATTTGTGCAGCAGAGGTCAAGCTGAATCACAACAACCTGCAGTGTTCGGGAACTAGAATTTGCAATATCCATGGAGCTGCACAATTGAACACACAACATACATGATGGCCAATACGTTGACGAACGACAAATGGATCACTGCTCTTAATCCGGGTTAAATGACACTCACGAGTACTTCAATTTACGGACGTGGCAGGAGAAGGGCTTGCACTAGTGTCCGCTACTTGCACGATTCAAGTTATATTAGCATGGCAGCAATACGTATTGAACATCTTCCATTCGTCTTTCACCTATTTGCTATGCCATGCAAGAAAGTTGTTCAACAGAAGATGATGATGATGATAATTAACGACGACATCAACAGGGGCATGTCGTAAGGTAAGTGGGCGTCGGAATCGCAATGCAGCAGTATAGCACGAATTATGTCATCGATATGCGGAGAAGCTTCACCAAAGAAACATAGGGAGTTTATCCTCATCTGTTGACTGTATTTACAGTAATAAACTTCCTTACTGGTATTCAATCACCGCTATTCTGCTTACAAATAAACTGCCAGGCTTGAATTGGAAAAGGCGGTTTACTCTTGTCTGATGTTTTAACTCATTATAGTCGTATAATTTATGGTGTACCAGCCTGACAAGATCTACCGAAAACGAGCTTGTTCCCTGACTCTTGTTCTGATGTATACAACTGGGATATTTTCTCAATTAAAAACGCCTTCTTTTATTTGTAATGCATCCATTTGGAAATGAACGCCCCCAGTTCAAAGTGATATTGTCTAGTTTGCCAGCCGACTGTTCTGCAGTTTGCAGGTGAACCCCAAAAGCTTGTTAAAAGGTAAAACTGCAGGCGCATTTGTGTGGTAGCATCTAACAGCTAATTACCTTCCGATAGTTTTCGTTGCAGTTAGCGAGCAACTTTTTGGGCATTACAGCGGAATTTTAACGAATAATGTCTATGGTGTTGTTAATTATTTCGTTGTGAAAATGTTTACTTATTCATTCAACAGCTACAGTACAAGTTGGAAAAATAAACAATTGAAACCTCACCCATAATACCCGGAAAGATCAAGAGTTGTTATTTGCCCTAGTTCAAGATGCTGCGTTACTACAGTACACACGCGTATATATATATATATATATATATATATATACATATATATACATATATATATATATATAGAGAGAGAGAGAGTTTGGGGCATAGGCAAATACTGTGGAGCTTTTTAATTCCTGTCAACTGCACTGCTGTTACGAAGTTTTGCATGATGGTGCTTAACAGAATATAAGAAGTAGGTATAAATGTACATGACATGACGAATGATCATTATTGTATCTACTTTTGACTCACTAGCACTTACTTTAATAATTTGCCATAGTAATCCCAGGAGCAGGTGTTTTGTACCATCCAAAATGTCACTTGCTCCAATATTGACAACGTTGCAACCAATCGCACGAGCACTATTGAGAGCCAAAGTTATATTTTCATGCATTTGAAAAGTGGTTGGGTTTTTGCAAAGATTCAATGCCCGCGGGTCAATTGTGGCAGGAACTGAGCAATTGATGATCTTGCTAAAAAACCCACAAAGATGATAACAATATTTAAAAGGTGCTTACCAAAGTGTTCAGAACGTAAATTTAACTTCACGCAAGCAAAAAGTATAAAGTATGTTTGTCTTCGACCCTCTTTTATTACCCATGCGTGTAATCCTAGACGGTATAGAATCTCCGTAATCTAATAATGCATGTTTATTTGATCCAACTAGTTGCAACACATATGAAAAGCCATGCTATTACTTGTAAAAGAAGAAACTCATTATGTAAGATCAGGAAAAAGAAACGACGGCAGCAATGCTTCAACATTATTTCACCGAAACGAAAGTTGCGTCGACCAGTACGAAAACAACGGAAAAAGCTGAAGCGTTGCGCTGATAACGCTCTTAGGTCCCAAACTATAATTCAGAATTGAAAGCTTGATGGTAAAAATATTGCATGAAAACCAAAGTAGGAAAAATCTACGATCAAGTTTTGACGTTCTGTGAACGAAGCCGTGCCTCAAAGGACGTTAACTAGGTAGACAATGAGTAGCAAGCTCCTAATTAATCATCCTCGCATTTGAGACTCAGGATAGTCTGTGTAGATAATAAAACGTGATCGTGTAGTAAACACTTGAAAGTATGAGCACATAATAAAACACAAATACCTTAATTTCTGAATGCAATATGAAAGTTATCATTTGATTGTGCTCCAATTGTTGAACGAAAACAACCATGAGCTTATAAACACAAATATCGAAATTGCCAAACAATTCGCTCAAAGCGGTTGTTTGCTGCACCAACTGACTTCAAGAACATGGTTACCAGATAAGACAATACACCACTTCAAGGGGATCTGCACATAAAGCAAGTAGCCCATATGCCCAGCAATCCCAGCTACACGGTGGTCATATTAATAGGGACGAAAACTTTGACAGGCCACCGACACAGTAATTCCGAGTGAACAAACCTACCCATGAGATTATAATGAGCGATAATATTAAATCGCCTCTAGCAAAAAGTTGACAAACACACAACCTACTCAATGCTGTAGCTTTAACAGTAGGTACTGTTTTCTCGTGCATCATTCCAAAAACAACAATCGCGTAAACTGCGTGACATGGAGCTAAAACCAATTTATGAATTGCAGCTTTACTAGCACTAACATAAGAATTAAGCACTTCAGTTAGGTTTATAACAACATCTCTGATACCAAACTGTACTTACTGGGGCTTCCAGATCGCCACATCACTTGGAAGATTTACGGTAATGCTTGATAATCAATAGCAACTAAACATGCTCTACTATTACACAAAGATTATCAATCAACCCACCCGAGGAAGAGTGCACGATGTGAGAGCACCGCGTATAACATCAGAACCGTTTCTGTGCGCAACACAAGAAAAGCAACCTGCTATCTGCCAAGATCACCAAGGATTCTGTCATCTGTCTCATGGAACCAGAAATAACAACACCTTAAATGAAAGTATTGCGGCATTTTACAACATGCAATGAAAAATCCTAGGTACCTGCGCCCTCAATGGTATGCCACCACCGGCAGCGCAGCCTTCCTGCTTAGCGTACTCCTATCGACATTTGCCCTAAAAAGACGGTATTGTCGTTTTTTGCCTGGATAATTTTAAGGCCACTGGACCCTACTTATACATAGCTATGAAGAATCAAGCTATGACTCACAAAGTATGACGTTGTAAATTCTGAAGCTAGTGCAATGTAGTGCGCAGCAAAACCAAGCAGTCTGGTTGCAGAACATTACCTACACGCATACTGACATTGTTTTACCTAACCACTTTGCACCTTAGCTATTATTGATTTATGTTAAAGCTGTCATTTTAAATTTTAGCTCCGTATTGCTCGAAACGAAGTTCTTTACAGTATTGGTTTTTCCTAATTATCATCACGTTGTTTTATCCTTGAAACATGATACACATCAACTATACGTTTTAGGCCATTAGATGTTTTGAAAAAACCGTTTGCAAAACGCGGTAGTGGTTGTGTTAGCCACATTCGTTACGCTGCAACAACGATTTCGGATAAACGGTTAGTTTCAATAAATTAATAGACCATACATTGTCAGCAATTTTAGCCTATGATCTGGGTTGTATTTATGGAGCCTGTGAGGCCAAGAAATATGAATCTCAATGGTTCACTTCTACTTTCATTACCGCCTTTATCACTCTGTATAAATAACGGTACTTGTATAAAGATTTCGATTTGCTAAGTTTATGATAGACGTCTCATATATTTAGGACCCAAGAGTTTGCGTAAGTAAAGTAATTGCTCTGGAAGACGTTTAGCGGCACTGTACGGAAGTGATTTCGGGGGTTTTGACCAATGTTTAGCCAAAAGTAACGACGTTACTAAGTCGAACTCAATCACTGTGGTTGCAAAGGCTAAAATCAACCCCGCTCCTCTTTACCATATTCTAAAATTACCAGACAAAATAATCAAAATGCTCTCCGTATTGCGCAATGCATTAATTTTTTTCCTTGTAACAAGGAGTAATTGTTGCTTTTGAAAAGAGGAAACAAAACAATTTCTTTAACCTACTCCTGGTGCTGTATGTTTTTGTAATAAATAAACTGCTGTTGCAGTTTAGGGCAAATAAAAGTTTCTATCAGTTTAGGATGCATTTATAAATTTTGCTTTCCATATTAGAATTAAGTACGATAAATGGCAAGCAGTGATCTTTAAATACACCAATAAAATTTGGTTCCATTCACATTCGAAATAAGTATGTCTTCTCTGCTTCTTGTTACCTATAACACCAACCCTGTGCTCTATTAACTGAACTGGACTCCACATTGTTTCTCTTAAATACCAATGAAGCTTGCTGTGCATAAATTCTGCCTTGCGATTGAAACGGCATATTAAGTAACTGACCGCCTTCAAAATGTTAATAGGTTTGATCGTTTTATTTAACTGTAATGATTATGGAACTCCCCAATAATTATCATACGCAACCGCACACGCGCATCCATCTTTCAAATGGAAAAGTATAAGTCTTTCAGGACGTCTGTAATTTATTGATGTTTTACAAATGAGCGAAACACCTGTACATTTTGCTAGATGATTAATCTGAAAGGCGACTATAGCCCTGTTAGACAAGATAGAAGTCTTCTAGCAGAGCGTGGCGGAAGGGCATTGTTTCAGTGTGCAGACTTGGTCCTCGTAACTAAATAAGGTGCTTGGAATTAACTGTACGTCACTCGTACAATTATCCAGGTTACCTATTGGTTCATAAAGTGAGATGATTGTTTCTTAGTTGTTAGTATAAAATTAAGACCACGATCCAGCTATATTATTTATTTGAGATGTGTGTTTAAAAAAATAAAATAGGGCATTCTGCCATTTTCTAAATGTGTGTGAATTACCTCAAGCAATTTTAACCAAACCCAAATCCATTAATTTCCCCAAAGAGTTGTATAAAAGTTTCGTCCGCCTTCACTTTTTACCTATATACTTGCTTTAATTATTTCTTCCGTTCACGCACATGTATAACAAATTATGCCTAGAACCTAACTACCTATCACGCATTTACTTCTTATTGGTTATAAAGCCGCGAATGCAAGTAAATTGTCACGATTTAGCTTTTGGTATTCTAGTTGCTTTATGTGTTTACAGATCCAGCCATTTACATGCCGCCCGCTATAAAAGACATGGAAAATCTGGATTACTCAGTTGATCTATTTCTGTGCAGTAACAGAATCAGAGTAAATCTAGCGCTATGGAATAAGGTTTCAGAAGCTATAACTGGTTTTGTATGTTAAAAACTAATAAATACATTGTAGTTACATTTATACTGCAGGTAAAACTTATCTTTAGAAACAACATTATAAGGTTGTATCTACATAACTAACATTAGGTTACTGTCAACTAAGCAGACAAACAAAAGTGAACGGTCTTTATTGAGTTCATACAATCAAACGACCCATCGTTACAAAGGTAGGTGGTAAGACCAGGTCTAGTAAGCCAATTAGTTTGAGTTAACCCAATCATTTAGCTATTCTCCTGGCACAGGAATGCACAATGTCCGATTATCCAGAAACGCTTTGCCGTAAAATTAATGACAAACAGCGGCTAAACAACGTAGGTATAGCAAGCACGTATTTGAATGAAAGAAGAGTCGAAAAAATGTCAACAGAAGTGATTAGGTTGTAAAGCTAGTCGCTAAATGCAGGGGGCAAAATTCCCAAGCAAATTTGATTCCATAGCTGCAACTTGCCCCATGCTGATATTAAGGTTGCATATGTCAAGCTTCTGTGCCGCATTTGGGCTACACCAATTTAGTGCAAAAATAAAGCTACCTAATTTGTATAAAAAGTGTTCCACTTTATTTGATTTGCTCAGCTCTGTTATTCTTCTGCATCTTTTCATGTCATTTTTGGGTGTATATCTTCTTTCAAATGCTGTTGGTTTTTTGATGTCCTCAAGTTGGCAGCGCGCCTACCCGTTTAATGCGCTCCCCTTTGTGTACTGGCTAAAAAAACTGTGTGGTTGCTGAGAGGACGGGGTGCACGGGTTTCATAAGTTTGTTAAGCACAACAAGTAGTCCTATTTATTGTGAAGCGTACTGTAGACCAGTCCCCAAATTATGTACTTATGGTATGCATGATTCGCAGCTTAGGTTGGCAGGAATTCTGCTGCTGTGCATGTTGAAGGCGTGTTGGTTGGCCCGGTAAATGAAACATAGCTCCCATCTACATGTCACCCGATTTCCTTCTTTTAGACTGACATTAGAAATGGGGTGTGTGTCTGTGGATAGAGCCATAGGCAGTAAAGCGCAAGTCACCTATAATGCTTTTGTAAGTGTAGGCGTTCTGTGGACGCCGCAGTGACAGGCAACCTCGGAACCGGCTGTCGCTAAGGATTTGCAGTAAAGTATTCCAGCGGCCGGAGCTGACAAACGCGAGACACGCAACTGGGTAAGTTGCATGCGTCAGCCTAAAGAACTTTGAATTTAATTTCCTCTTTTAAGTGTTTTGTGGATTAGCTACATTGCGTTTGAAACCTTTGGGCCTGGCAGTGACACTGAGATAGGCAGTTGCTAGTAGTGCAAAGAATAAGAGCTAAAAACCTTGGAAGAAAGAAATTTAACAAAATGTGAGTGTATCACTGCGCGATAACGTCCTAAATCCAAAGCAACTGATTTCTGTGTTGCTGAATTAGCTCACGCACTAATTATCATGGTTGATTGGCCAGCACAGCATATCAAAAACGGCTAGTTACTAAGTGTCAACAACTAACAATGCCCAGATCACTGCTCAACATGGCTAAACCTGCAGTACAGCAACCTTGAACATCATGCTGCAAATTGTGTTTGCTTTCCTAGAATCCATTTTATTGGATCGGACAATTGAAAGTCACTCTGGGTTTGCTTACAGTTGCACTAAGCTTAACTGTGCCACCAATGTAGATGGCTAGTTTATATAGTCCCTGTAAATAAAATGCAAACAAGTTATTTACAACAATTAAACAAGCATTCTGTTTGCTCTATATTTCCCGACTGTTAGTTCAGAAATTATGGTTTTTCATAGGCATTGCGTAACACATCTACTTAAATTAGTTTAATAAAACTAGTGAAACCGGATACGTTTTACTTACAAAAAGTTGTTTTTTAAACATTTTTTTCCTATGATCAGCAACAACCGCACACGCTGCAAACCAACAGAAATCCATAGTCCATCTATCTTATTTCTTTTGGGTAACTTCATTTGCTCCGTTTAGTTATTGCTTTATCCTTCAAGACTACCTTGTTTTAATTTAGGCCTGCATATAGTAAACAGATTAAACAACACCGGTCAGTCTCAACTCAGCATGCCTGTCGAAAAGTGAATGTTAAGTACAAAATATTAACTTAACTTCTGAAGCTTTAAACGCATGAAATGAGGGAGTTGCATGCGAGAGAATTTACTTTTATAAGAACCGTTAGGCTGTATATCAGCAACTTTATATAAATGCGTTGAACATTCTTTAGATAATCCTTACTATAAATCATCATACACGTTAGCTAGATGTAAAAGACACCGCGGACGCTGCTCCGCAGCTGTATTAGGAGCGAAACGGATTAGGTTTTTGTTGGTTCACAACTACTAAAAACAACGCGGACAAAGTTGCAAGTAACCTAAGTGCTTTCCCTTGCTTTTCTTAATTTAAAGGCAAGCAGCTTTCTGAAAGTCATAGTTGTACAAAATCAGTTGCAGCCACACAATTAAACGCCCAGGTAGGCTCTCAACAGTGTCCATGTAAATGGAGTTGAGGGGTAGGTACACAGAGTAAGTTAACCGTTTTATCTAAAACTTATCCTACATTCTAACAGAGCATACATGTCATTCCAGGTTCAAAGCGACGTTGATAACATGACACGAATTCTTGTGTTATTGGTATCCTTGGTGCGAATAAAGCCGTGAGAATTTCAAGTAACGGAATAGTAGCGTGCTTTATACGCTCCAGCACCTTTAAGATAAACTAACGAGTTTGCCACAGGTGATGCAGCGTCAAACACATCGGGTACCTTAACGGTTTAATATCGCACAAACACCGTTACAAATTCACACTTTGTGGAATATAAGAGAAGCTTTCTCTTTTTTAAACAGGATTCGAAGTAACTAAGGTTAACCAAATGGCTTGCAAGTATTGTTTGCTTGACAAATCTTTAAATTCAATGAGCATAATCCGCCAGTTATGTGTAAAATATTTATATATTAAAACTTTGCAATTATTTTATCAAGACTATCCTATTCGTCTATAAAACATAAGGAAAACAAATACCGGATTATCGTTAAACTGCTATGTTTAAAGGCAATGTGGCACATGGTGTATATAACATCCGGTGCTAAGTTGTATAGCTAATTGTTTTCTTGACAAATGCAGTGACAAAGCCGTGCGTGGAATTGCATTGAAACTCATAACTTTGAGTATGTTTATAAAGTTTATCATAGTGTTCACCGAGATCGACTAAGAACGTTCCAGACAGTTGCTTAGAGATCATTGCCAAGTTTTACATTACACAACTTATTTCTATATTTCAACAATTAGTCCTAATACTAGCTATAATTTACTTTATAGCAAACACTATAGACTTCTAGCTGTGAACGACCCAAAGTGTAGCTAATTTCATTGTTTCTAATCTAAATTTACCTTGAATATACGCATGCACAAAAGTTGTAAAAACCGTCGTGCATGATTGTTTAGAACTAATGTTAGGGAAAAGTTTGTCTACCAGAATTGAGCTCGGCGTTTGATAAAAAGGTCAACAGAAAAACTTCGTGATTTAACAGGTGTTTGCGTTGAACAATTCAAATTTCTGACAACCGGTGTCAGTTTTAAAGGAAGGTATAGTAAGTGGTTTCGTCATTGTTCTCAACATGATCTATTAAACAAACCCGAAGTATTAACCTTGCGCGTGTTTATGGTTTGGTGGAATGGACTTAAGCATCCTAAAACGAACAAAGTGCTTAACGTAGGTTTTCGCTGGAATTTTGAACGCCATTTTTTACCAGCTTAACTGTGGTTTAGTTAGCTTCCTAACTTGGCTCCACTGTAACCGGTACAGTCATTTGAGAAAGTGGCTATTAAGTGGGATTAACGCAGCACATTTGCCAAATCTCTTAAAAAATCATCAGGGTTGCTATTATTTTTTATTAAAATTTACTTATTGAACTTTTGCCCATACACATGCAGACAGGTATTCTAACAAAACTACCAGTAAAATAGCAAAGGAAATGTTTAATAAAGAAATAAATAACGTTTTGATAGATGAGTAACAATACTTGTCCCGTGGTTTTTAGTTAAGCTTTGGTGTTTCTACTGTTTTGTTTTTTAAAGTGTATTTGACAAAACTTATAGATGCCCGACTGATTTATAGCAAAAGACCTAGATTACAAAAAATGTAACAAATTGTGGTCGGTATCAGATTGTTTGCAACCTAGACGATGGAGAGTACAACTAAACCTAGGTGCAAGAAGGCCCTCTTCTGGTTCCTTTTTACCTATTCCTTTGTTTGTAATGATACATATACCATCTGCACACAGAAAAAGTAAACAATACCTGGTGAATAACGAGGTTGGCTGGCCTACGCAATACTTAATTCATACAGCTCACAATGTGTTGGATACCAATATCCTATACACAGGAACTGTTTTTCTATCTCGTATTGTCTATTTATTTCATCTGCTACGTAAGAGTGATTTATCTTAAGCCCTGATAATCTATATCTTTAAACGATTATGGTATCATATTAGGGCGGTTAGCTGGGTTCGGTAAGCACATGTTAGCAAATCTTAACAGGATCAGGCTTGAGTTTAGAAGACATTAATAATTCATTTATTCATATACATATAGAAAAGTCATATTGTAAGAACAAATGACCAGCCACACTCAACTTTATCGGTGGAATTTGTTTGAGTTGGGTACTTGAGATACTTATGGAGCTATGTATGCTAAATTATATATATTGTAATGAGTCACATGAGAGTAAAGCCTTACGAAAGGTTACAAGTCGCCATAAGTCTGGCTTACAGTTTAGCTTTTGTTGTTCAACTGCGTCCTTCAGGTTAAGGACTTAAAGACAAGGCCATCTGCTAGCTGGATACTTTTGATTGCATCAGGCGGCATGGTTTCAATAGAAACTAAGAAATAATTATTTAAAAGCTTTTAGCTTGACGGAAAGAGGGAAAGACGCACAATAAACGTAGAAATTACTCCATTGTCAATGGATATCTCACTGCAACTTTGCGGTTCTTACGCAGTTGTGTTCCATGGATATTTTATAATTGATGTCTCTATAATACCCGATTACTATTACTGGTTATTTTTAATGGTACTGAAGTGACATAACATTCGTTCCTCTACCAGCCATCGTCCTCTTAGTACGCATTTTAGTTGTTACTATTATGAATAGGTATATGTTACAAATAGCCAACCAGTTTTGAAAGCACTACATCGTAACTTTAGCTTGTAATGTAGGAGTCTACGATTTATCCACTTCTAGTGTTACCATGGTATGCAGATTGAGTCAATAGTATCTTGGCTTCTATATCATTTTTAGAGTTTGTTAAGGATTATAAAGTTCTGGGGTTTGTGTGTCATAATTGGGCTGGAGAGCTAACAAATGTGGCTGGAAAACATTTCCCTCATATAGGTGAACATAATAGGTGTAAACACACTTTTGTTTAAAATTGCGATAGATGTTGTGGGCTTCAGCTTGTTTATGTAACCTTTGGTATACAGGATATTAATTTATCGCGAAAGCAATAGTGCATCTGATGACACTAACGAAACGGTCCCGGAAATTGTCTAATTGACTTCCACCACAACATATCAAAATTGCTTAAATTAATCAAGTAGACTACTACATCATAAAATGCAATTGAAATGTTTTTATTAATGTTACGAGCTAGTTTTTGCACTGGAAATAAAATGTGCCCCCTAAATGTCATAAATTTTAGGAACGTTGGTAGTAAACAACGTCTAACATTCTTGTACGAAAGCAGCGATTTCATGAGTTGGATAGCAAGGAATTACTCAAAGACCATTCGCAGTCTACAATAACTTTTTGCGCTACACCAGAACACGACTGGCACAACGAAAGTCTGAAACCAAACAGGTAAAAGCAGTTGATATCAGAACTAAGCGGATTTGAATATTGCCTTACAGATAGTAATTATAAGCTGCAAACATAAAGTCTAAATATGAGCTAACCATTGCACATTCGTAGAAAGGAAAACCCCACAGTTTAGTGTAAGTAAAAGCTATAAAGTTTTATAAACCAGGATGTTAAACAAGCTGACTGAAGGATTTTGTTCGTGCATGTAACTTACCATAAAAGAATGCCGTCCCTGCATTTTTGATAAATATCACCACCCTCTTCCTCAAATGGAAAGTATGCTGAGCAGCTAGGGTCATCCTTTAGGTTTCTCCAATCACACAGAAATGTAGGGAAATTTAACGCAGGCAAACCTTTCTATCCAGCTGGAGAATGCAACTTGTTCCTCCTCACTAACGCTGTGTATAGTGTCATCATTTACGCCAGCACAAGCCCCACCGTATTGATAAACAGTTTGTTTTGAAGCAACCTTTTCGATAGTACTGCGACGGGGATCATGTTTACAGACTTCTTGGTATATCTAACAGAATAATAAAAGATAATTAAAGCACACTCGTTTAAAGTCGTTAAGTGATATTTCGGAATCGGAGTTAAGCATATCAGCTGCTTTGAATGCCTCTGAAAGTTCCTCATCACTTATTTTACAGCCTAGATTCTGCAGGGCAGGCAAAATATCCTTCTTCTTTAGAGTTCCGGTATATCGAGGATCAAACTAAAAAAGCGTTAGATAAAAATACTCCATACTTTATAAAAAGTCTCTACTAGTTCGCTTAATTTTGCTGATGTACCGTAATGTTTCTGGTCCATGCGCAGTAATATATGCTCTAATCAAAATTGTGATATAACGTAAGCTAACCTTTGATAATTAAAACAAACAAGACACAGCATGACAACATAACTGGCGTCGCAAAGCACATGCCTTAAACTGTCTGCGTATCTCACTACCGTTGCACATGCCTTTGTTATAATTTAAACGGAACAATGAACTATTAGCACAATTTATAGACCTCGTCATTCACTTCTATGCTGTATGGCGTTGTGACGCCACGCTGGCTTACGGGTTGTCGTGTGAAATATCATTTTGTTGATTACGCCATTGGTCAAAGGTATCATAACAATGCATAAGGTATTAGGTCAGTCAGTAGGATCGAAAAATGCCCACACCTAACGAGCGCTAGTTTGGTGTACTAGTAAGCAAGCCAGTTACTTCATCCTAAGCTGGGTTGTCACATAATTTCACCTGATATCGGCGCAAGCACTAAATAATAAACTACCAAAGTTTTGACTCCAAATAAAATCTACTTGTTCTTTTAACAATTTTCCAGCTGAAATGGCTCTGGGAAGAAATGTCTATTTAATATGTCCTGTGCTTGCGCATTTGCCTGATCCCGCGCTTATAACTACGTCAAGTGCTATCGCACTACTACTGGTTACTGGAACGCAACTACACGAGTTGTAAGGGACGATTTTCCAGGATTTTACAATCAGACAAGTTAACAAACCTGTTACCTTGTATCTCGGGCATAAATACCGGTTGCACTATTCGTTGCGTATGTGTGCCGTCTATTCATTGCTAGCTTTTGATTGCCGTACCTACAGAGATAAAACTAAGTTCAAATTCCTAGTGTGTTTGTTTAAATAAACATATGTTAGAATGAAGCACAAATCCATGGGCTACAGCAAAAATTGCACCCATGTGAGGAATGCGATCCATGCCCGACGTCTATGGCGCATGCACGACGCCGGTGCACTTGAAGATCCACAACGTGGAGCAACCAAGCTCGATGGAAGGTTGGTTCATCTCCCTAACAGCGCATGCTGCAGTCCCTGAGGTTGTACAGTGGTGAACTGGCCAACTTCATCATGGTTTCTTCAGCCTGACGAACCCAATTCACCTTTGTTGCAAGCGGTTGCAGTTGGGTCAAAAAACCCCACAGAGACCATCACGTAGTGACAATGACATTTTACTCCATCAAGCATCACCATCCAGACTTGTACACAATTTGTTTTACTTTGCACTCATCCAAGCCTATATATACCGGACTGAATTTTTAAACTTGGTCCGCCATCTTGCCCGCGTGTTCCCGGCTGTTTCGCTCCGTCGTGTTGTAACTCATTGCTTCACCACTTTCTCCAACTGCCCTCAGGCTATATTTACATAGCTATTGTACAGTGCTATTTTCTCAAGACATTCTTTATATCCTGCCGTCTTCTGTCTTACTGGGCTCCGGATTTCTTGTGTAGCATTCCTCAAAGCGCTACATAATTGGTGACCCCGAAGTGACCTCCAATCGCATTCTGGTGCGTTCGTTCCATTTCTTTGGTTTTTCCACACAAGCCATGGCCTCAGTTTCTAAAGGTGTGAAGATTCACAGTCTGTGCAATCGGTATCTCTTGTAGTTCCACCCTTTATTGAAAATGATCCCGTCTTGTGGTTCATGATTTTAGGAGCTGAATTTACTTCTAAGCATGTTACTAGGGATTCTGAAAAGTTTAATCACTTGCTAACACGCCTGCCAACTGATATTACTATGGCACTATGTGCTCTTATTATTACATCTCGTTCTCCTGACCGTTAAAATTTTCTCAAGGACGCTGTAATAAAGCGTGTTACTCCCTCAGAGAAGTCCCGGCTGCATAAACTTTTTACTGGTCTGCAGCTACATTCTAGTAAGCCATCCGCGCTGTTGCTAGAGCTGCGTAGTCTCCTTCAAAGATCGCATATGGGCTAGTCGCTGCTTCGAGCGGTATGGCTTCAGCGTTCGCCTGAAAACGCGCAAGCTATGCTATCGCTTGCCAAATTGCAGCCTTTGTCAGAAATTGCAGGTATTGCTGATGACATGATGGATCGTTTTACCGGACCACCGTGTCCGTCGTCTAGTTCCGTTCGCTCACCTGACCTAGGTTTAACTGCTGACCCACCGGTCCAAACCATCGACACCGCCACTCCACCTTCGACTGGCGAGCTCTTAGCAGAGACAGCCGCGCTACGGCAAGAAGTTCAAAGCTTAAAGTTACCTCGGCACCAACGGGATTCTCCATCTTGTTCCCTTAGCCCATCTCGAAGACGAATACGACGCCCAATTTGCCGTTATCACGCACGTTTTGGAAGGTCCGCTAGAAATTGTATAAAACCATGTTCATTTCCCGTAACGGGAAAAGGACAGGCCAACACGTAGTGGCGACGAACGTCGTCGGCCGAAGTCGTCCAAATCGCCTCTTCAAAATCGTTGATAGGAACACCAGGATCATGTTCCTGGTTGATACCGGGGCGGAAGTTAGCGTGATCCCACCGGTTCCAGGCTACGCGACTACGCCACAGACAACCAACTTGCGTGCCGCTAACAGCCCTTCTATCCGAGTTTTCGGTCAACTCTCCCTTACCATTGACCTCGGACTACGGCGTCCCTATTGACGGAGTTTCATCATCGCTGCTGCTACGTTTGCTATATCGGGTATCGACTTTCTTCAACACTCCGATCTTCTCGTCGATACGCGTCATCGCAAACTCGTCGACAAAAAGACCCAGTTTTTCACATGTGGAGTTCACACATATTTTCTGTCACTCCCATTTACATTTAGCCCGAAGCTGATAAGGAATTTTTAGATCTGTTCAGACAATTTCCGCAGCTGGTCCACTCAGCTGACGCTACGCTTCCGGTGGCATCTAGCGTTACGCAACATATACGAACCCCTGGCCCACCGGTTTCTGCACGGCCACGACGTCTCGCCCCTGATAAGCTAAAAGCCGCTAAGGCGGTATTCGAGCACATGCTCGAACTTGGTATCATCCGTCCTTCCGGAAGTCAGTGGGCCTCACCTCTCCACATGGTGCCCAAGAAAGGCGGCGACTGGCGGCCCTGCGGAGACTACCGGGCCCTGAATAAGTGCACAGTTGCAGTTAGGTATCCTATACCGCACATCCAGGACCTTGCAAGTAGTCTCCGTGGTAAGTCAGTGTTTAGTAAGATATACCGACGCGAGCATACCACCAGATTCCTGTAGAGGGCTTCGATATCCCCAAAACTGCAGTTATAACGCCCTTTGGTTTATTCGAATTCCTTCGAATGCCTTTTGGGTTAAGAAACGCTGCTCAAACATTCCAGCGGTTCATCCATGACGTTACTCGTGGTCTGGACTTCGCATATCCTTACATGGATGATATCCTAGTGGCTAGCGCCTCTAAGTCGCAACACTTAGAGCATCTGCGTATTCTATTCCAACGCCTATCTGATCGAGCCGTTACCTTGAACAGTAGCAACTGCGAAGTAGGAAAATCGTCGCTCGAGTTCCTGGGTACAGCATCTCAGCTACAGGTATTGAACCACTGTCTCAAAAGGTAACTGCCATCAAAGATTTCCCTGAACCTGCGTCGTTTAAACAGCTTAAACGTTTCCTTGGGATAGTCAACCACTCTCGACGCTCTGTTCCTTGTTGTGCTAGGATAATGCAGCGCTTGACTGACTTGCTTCGGGGCAATCAACGTGCGTTTGTTTTTACCAAGTCCGCGCGATTAGCCTGCTCAAACCTTAAAGAAGCAATCGCTAATGCTGCTCTCTTAGCACATCCAGTACCACCTGCTCCAATTTCTCTCGTCACTGATGACCCAGACGAGGCCGTTGGTTCTGTTCTTCAGCAGGCTGTCAACAATACATGGCAACCTTTGGGATTTTTAGAAAAAGTTGCAGCCAGCGGAGACACGTTACAGCACATTCAGGAAAGAACTTCTGGCAGTTTACCTCGCCATCCGTCATTTTCGTCCTTTTCTAGTGGACAGAAGCTTTACCGTCTTCACTGACCACAAACCTTTAGTTTACGCCCTCGACTCGTCATCCGACAGATACTCTCCGAGAGAGATACTCCACCTGTACTATGTCTCACAGTTCAAGTCAGACATACGGCACGTCTCGGGTGTGCAGAACTCCGTCGCTGATGCTCTTTCTCGCGTCAGCTCCATCACGTCCGCTGAAGGTATCGATCTAGCGGCAATGGCTGCTGCTCAACAGACCGACTCGGAGCTGGATCAGCTTCGTAACTCTAGCCCCTTACGCATACGACCAGTTCCACTGCCTACTTCGGATGGAACCATACTTTGCGACGTTTCACAAAATTCACCACGACCAGTGGTTCCTCAAGTTTTCCGACACACTGTGTTCTACATTCTTCACAGTTTATCTCATCCAGGCATTCGTGCCACAGTCAAGCTCGTCACACAACGGTTCGTGTGGCGCAATGTCAACCGGGACGTTAGACAGTGGGCTCGTACATGCCTTAGTTGCCAACAGTCTAAGGTTCATCGACACACGAAATGTTTGCTTGGTTCATTTCCACGTCCTGACGCCCGTTTTCACCATCTTCATGTTGACCTTGTTGGGCCACTGCCTCCATCTAAAGGCTGCGTTTACTTGCTGACTTGTATAGACCGCTTTACAAGGTAGCCTGATGCCATCCCAATGGCAGGTTGCTTATCAGACACTGTCGCTCGCGCTTTTCTAGAGCGCTGGGCCTCATACTTTGCTTGTTCTGCCGTTGTGACAACTGATCGAGGTTCGCACTTCGCAGGCACATTTGCTCACCTTCTTCAGACTCTCGGCTGCAGTCACGTCCGAACGACTGCATTCCACCCTGCCGCCAACGGCATGGTTGAGCGTTTTCGTCGCCAGCTGAAAGCTGCACTATGCGCACATGATAACGCAGAATGGTACGAAGCGCTTCCCACCGTTTTACTTGGCTTACGAAATACTGTCAAAACCACGGGTTAGAAACATGCAATCGATTAGTTAAGTTACGTTCAGCTTCCTCGCATTGTTTCAAATGGGATCATCCAAAGCGTACAATTTTCTCCCAGCAACATGTATGACAGCAAAAGAGCTCCAACATACCGTTCCGTACTTTACTGCATGCTCGACCGTCCGGTTCGTTAAGCTATGCTTATACGGGTCCAACAATATAGCAAACTAATCGCAGAAGCTGAGCAGAGGAGGAACAAAATGTTTACTACGTTGGAAGCTTGCCTGCACCAGGGAATCACTTTGAGCAATTAGGGTCGGACTGTGGCACAATTTGCTTCCCTGAATCGCAAGTGACCAGGTCCCCATCGATATTCCCGTCGCCAAATTCGCCACTACGCTGAGTGCATACCGTCGGTAGCTACGACAGCCAAGCGGTACTTATGGCCAGGAAAATCAGGCACTACCTAAAACGACTGGTTAAACAAATCATACCGGGTCTAACAGTGGCCATTAAAAAGGACGGAGCAGCCGAACCCCAGGCCACTGCACCTGCAGCTCTAACGCATCTTGGCGTACCAAAGTCCCCCGGGGCATCAGATGCGTATGCAGCGAGTCCTACAAACGTTAGCCGGAAGGCCGTCGCCGCGCCCACTTCTGTTGTAAACACAGTCAGTGTAAATAGAGCGATAAGCGGTAGAGAATCTCCACTTTCAGTAGTTCATGAACAACGCTTTGCCTTGCCTGATAGATCAAAAAATGGCGTCAGACAATAGTTTCAAGACTGTTGCGTGCACCAATGTCTACGAAGCTACCGCCAGCATATTGCGAAATTAGTCACTAATAAATAAATAAATATGTTTGTAGATTAGCACTGTTACACAAGGCGGATCAACAAATACACGAGCAACTGTGACATACATTTAAGCGACGGTTAAAATTTGCTCAAGTCTTTCCTTGACGATGTGCCTGAGAAGAAAAGTGGGCTCCAAGCATTGGCCTAAGTATGTGACAACTATTCGCCCTCACAAAATCATTCAGTATTGTCACGCGTCGTTTTTGCAAATGCCAACACTTTGGTGTACACGAAAACTGTTAAAGAATGTTGTCGCAAGTTAGTGAGGTAGTGGCGTTGAACCGATTAATTTAGCGGTTAGTCACAGTCAGCTGCTAGCATCCTCTATCCCAACGAATGGCGTGGCGAGTAACTCCTTTGGCAGTATTGAGTTTCAGCCCTATCCGTTTGAGTAAACCTTTGAAGTAAGTACCGGAATCGCGAAGTATGTACCACCCAGAGTCATTGCAAGATAGGGCCGGTTCAGCCGAAGTGTCTATTAAACAATTGGAAGAAGAGGCAACGCAGCCACCGCTAGAAATTCAAGCAACACCAATAGACAAACATGCTTACTTGCATTAATTCCTACGCCCCCACCACTTGAAGCCAAATGCTCTTTATAAAGTTATACCGTTAAATACATATACCGTTACTTGTGGTTGTATCACCATTATTTTATTCTTAGCTGGCGGGTATCGCATTGCGGAGAAGGGGACACTGGCTAGCCGAACAACCTCCACTTATTGCAAGCTAGGCGGTTCTTCTTAACCCTGTTCCAGCTAATAGTTCCGCGGCAGTGTTCCAGGAGGTTGTTGTTTTTCGCCTTTCAAGAGTTTTCCCCACAGACTGTCACTAAGGTCTGTTTAACCACACGGCAACGTGGCGGATGTGACTCGCCACTAAATAGATTCACTACCACTTCCTCTTCTTGAAGATCCCACTGCGCAACCTCCACCCAATTCGACGGGTCCCACTGATTGCTTCGCACAATGGCAAACACAGCAAACAAACTCACGAATTCAGTCACACTTCACATGTTTAGTCACAATGCCTACTTACACAAACACGTAGCTGTATACAGACACACACATCCATCATGTTACTGCTAACATGCCATACTGTATACAAGTACCAACCATAATAGAATCGCGGCCTACAAATTTCACACTACGCTATATCCAGCTAGACAAAAACAATTGTCACCACCTTGGATGTTTTCCTCACGTTACTTTCCACATTTATACATGCAACACAATGTGCCTACTGCAAAACATTGGCTGCAAAATTTGATCATGCCTTACAAGACGTGCCTCGTTGCTATCGAGAAGAAGCTAAGCGTGTATTTATTTATTTATGCATTTATCTATTTCTCGGACGTGCGAGGCCAATGGAACGCATAGCGCGTGCTGATGAGCGTCAAAACCGAACCCGTAAACCTCATACGAATGAATCGTCATCCAAAATGTAAACTATGAAGAAACTAGGCTTAGTCGATTAACGCCCCAATCCGTCATTGACGTTGAAAACGATTTATCGGCTCCAGTTGCGCTATGAGGGGGATAGTTTGAGATCCCCGTCTACCTTGATGCCAACTGGTGCACGAGATAATCAAAAGAAAACCCCGAAGAAGGACACGGCAAGCAAGGTCGCCTAAACGCAAGCCTCATCCATGGCCTGCCAGGGCGTCCTTCCAACAATGACCAAGAGGCCGGAAAGCACGGCTTAAAATAGTGACAGACCGTTCGTAGACCACTTTTCCTAGATAAGGTTGTGGCGCTATCACTAATAACGCCACTCCACTCACCGAATGATAAGCATCCCAAGCATCCCAGAAAGTTTGGTCCAAGTCATGTAAACACCAACCGATATTTTTGATCGATGGCTAAAACACTGGAAAAGCCATCCTTCTAAACTGCAGTTATGGGTTGCGGAAGGTTTGCACGGCGCAGGCGTCAAAGCAGCTGAAGCGGCAAGTCTACCACCGTTGATAGAGAAGCTTTACTTGATGGCCCATTAAATGGATTCTGACATGGGTCTACACGAAGAGTGGGGCGCACCTTGGCTTCAGCAACTTACAGAGGAGGTATCAGTATCCCATCCCATAAAAAGTGACTGCCGACCGTTCAGTAGTCGGCATTCTCCAACACTTGCGTCTTTTAGCCTTCTGTGAGATCATAGAGCCCGAGAATCTATCCTGCCTTTATAACGAAGCTCAGGGTCTCTACATTAAACTGGCCGAACTGAAAGGGCACCAAGCCTCTGGGTCGTGCGCTAGCATCGGTATTGCTGATTCACGGTTGCAAGCTGGAATGCCGGACGTTGGAGTTTTGATGACGAGCATGAGACGCATCCGGAACGATAGACCCCCATAGGTGGGGTCTAATCCAGCATTAATTAATGGACTTGGGTTGCAACACCGTGGAGGGTTCAGACCCGCAGTTTAATCGGTTCCCTCTAGTGTTGCCTTCAGTTAAAACCAGATACGCTTGCTCTACATATGTATATATAACGCTTTTATCCTCGAAGTTAGCTAGGCCTACCAAATAAGGCATGATCAAAACTGTACAGGCGTTTAGGTTCCGCAACCGGCGCGGTACGCTTTACAAAATGGAATGGTGGCACGGTACAGAGAAGTTACTGAACTGCAAGATGTGATTGTCAAGTTCAAATTGGCTAGCGACGCGGCGATAGTATTCGGCTATGAGTGTGTGCTGTTACATCAGCACTAGAAGCGCTAGTGCTGGAGTGATGAAAGCAAGCAGAGATAGGGAAGTACATTTTCAGTATCCCAGTCGGGGATTAGTGAAATGGGAAGCTGATTAACTTGCTAGTGTGAATTTGTGGGTTCTGCTTCTATTCGTTTGCGTGGCACACCCGCCATGACACAGCTTCGTTAAACGGGCACATATGACATTTTGCAGTGAGGACGTTTGCAGGGCGAAAACCCCCACGTCCTGAAACACGGCCGACTATCCGCTTAAATTGTAGGGTATAAGTGTCGACGCATCTTTCGTACCCATAGCTTAATCTGCTTTCCTCACTCATACGACGAAAATTTCTAGGTGGGTCGCTCGAATGGCTTGGTCAAGGTCCGCATTCGTCTTTAAGGTTGGTGGAAATATGAAGTCTTGGAGAATTTGGTGAAGAACTATGCGGGTGTAAGGATTAAACAGTAATGGACTTTGGCCTTTCTATTTTGGTATCCTGGTCCTGGGGTGAAGGCGTCAAGTCCAGCTATCCACATTGGACATGCCAGAAGGTGGGGAGAGCCGTTGCTCCTTGTGGCTAGATCCGCCCCATCTCAGGCGAACTGGCGGATAACCAGCAAGTTCCCATTTTACTTTTTGGAGAATGAGTAGCTTTCTAAGTGTTACGCTCAAACCCTAGTATTCATGCAATATAAAAGGAGAGCATTTCCACCAAAAATCATCGGCGTTCATCCAGAGATAAACCGTTGTTGGGAAAATGCTTTTATCTCAACTTAACGGTTGCACGTTATGCCAACAGGCAAGCTCCAGTTAAATAGGAAAACAAAGTTTTCTTGCAGAAAATATAGGCACTGAACACACGTGTTTAAAGGCCAGGTAAATGCAGCAAAGGTGTCCGTGATAACGTAAAATATTTGCAAAAGAAAAATATGTCATCCCAAGTGAAACATAAGGTACATAAAAATTCCTATTTCCAGGTAACTAAATCATGGCAATATTTGCGAAGAGAGCTAAACCCGTTTGATTTTGCCCCTAAAAGCAGCATCCCACAAAAGCTGGCAAGAGGTCACTCTAGTTGGAACACTAAGTATAAACATCAGAAGCACGAGTTGCTCTTGAAATCCAAATGAAGGGATCAAATATTTCCAACCAGCTGGCTGTTAAGGATGGAAGAGCCGGTGCGGGATGATGCATCGCCATGTGCCGGTCGCGGTGGCTGTAGAAATCTCTGGAAGAAGGGGCAACGAATTAGGGGCAGCCAAGCAAACAAACCTACGGAAATGTATCGATAAACCCCATAAAATGGAATGATCTCAGCAGCAGCTCCTAGCCACCAGGCGCTATGTAAGCTTTTTTAGTAGATATGATTTACAGTTGCCTGCTTACATCACGGCTCAGGTTTGCCTCAGACTACAGCTAGAGCTGCTGCTTTAAAACAAACCCTAAATTGAAAATACACTTATCCGCATCATGGGTGAATTCAACGTAAGAAGCTTAGAAACCCAGCCAAGATCAGAGAACAATTTGAAGTCGTTCTGCTGCAGCTGAGACTCAAGGTTCCGCTGGACAATAACGACACCCTGTCCACTCGGTTCAGAACAGGTGACAAGCCATTTGTCCTGGTTCCTGTGCTTACCGACCAATAGCAAACGATTGATGTGTTGGCAGTAAACTACTAGCTGGGGCTTAGTGATCATGCAGTAAGCAGTTGCAACTTCGTCCGTTATGTGGAGTAGCGACGAGCATTATGAAAGTGTGCAAACCGTCACAAGCTGCGATCAATTGGCCCAGCTGGTCAGCGCCACAAACTGGTCGTTTCTTGCAGAAGAACCCCGGCAGTCCGCTGGCTTGACCTTGCCAACAAATTCAGTCCGATTATTTCAGACACCTTGAAGATAAGGGTTTGCAATAAGCCTAAATCAGTTTCTATGGACAGAATCAAAACTTGAAGATGGATGGCAATACACACTGCAGCATGGCGGTGCGCCGCGCAGTTCCAACACCGTAAACTTTGGACAGCAACACAGTCCATCATAAACACATAACTGAAACTCTCAGACAAGACAAAGGCGCGCAACAAAAGAATATCACAAAATCCTTTAGTGATAAACACAAACTAACAAGCATGTAACTGACCCTCGAAAACTGAGGCGAGCATTTTCACCACTCAGACAGGCGGACGGCCTAACAGAAACGGCTGGGGAGGCAGCAAACGTACTGCGGATGCAATAGACCCTCAGGTTTCAGAGGGTATTTCACCAAGTATTTTTCACCATTTGTCGTCCTTTCGTTAAGAATAGGTAACTCCAGCTTCGCGGCGACCGCTGTATAGCAGTGGCCGTCGTCGCTACGCAAACCTTGCTCTCTTTTTGTCAAACTCAGTCGAAGGGATGCATTAAGGGCATCAACAAGCCAATTGGCAGTATTTTCGTATGTGTTTCCTGCGCTTATTAGAACAGACCTATGTTCCTGCTAGGTGGAAGAGTGGAATAATATCACAGCTTCCCATTTCGGTAGCAGAACTGATCCATGCAACTACTGTCCAGTATCCCTTTTGCCTTATGCTCTTCAAAGTCATGGAATCCATCGTTACCAGTACCTTTGTTTTCTACCCGGGAACCTGTAACCTCATTGTGCTCAAGCTGCACGGCCCCCGTTTACAGGAATCGTGCACTACAAAATTACTATTCGCTCAGTGCAGTTAGACCGGCTCAGCTAACGCTGGAGAAGTTGGTTTCATCTGCCTAGAAATTTTGACAGCATTCAATCGGTAAGGCTGTCGGATACTCTTCTTCAAGCTCCGGTATTGCGGGAACGAAGACCCGCTTCTTCGCTGGATTGTCACTTGCTGTTTCAACGGCAATTACTGGTCGGAGGTTGGTGCTTTTAATCGAACCTACTATAAGTAAAGTGCGGGTTGCCTCTGGGCTCAGTACCGGGGCCAAAACTGCTTTTTGTGTTTAATAACGAACACGCATATGCAAGCGCTTCCAACTACTTACCGTTTGCCAAAGATATCACGCTTTGGCTCAGGATTAAGGTAACTGCCGACCAGCATCAGCTTCAGGGATGGCTGGAGATAGTACATCCGTGGTCAACCTATATTTCACTGCATTTTACCGTGCAAATGCCAGGTACTTTTCATTTAACATAGGGGAAACTACTCCTACCAGGCCGAAACGGATGTGCTGCAGCAACCCTCAGTCCAATTTGACTTTATTGTGCTCCGCCAGGGTGCGTCGTTTTAATCCAGGCAATCCAGAAGGGCCTCAAAGGATGGAAACCAAAACGTCTGGTTGATGCGGCGCTTGCTCGGACAAATAAAGTGCTCCATTTCTTGACCAATGCTCGATAGGTATGTTCGCCTCCACATATAACACGCAATATAATAAATAAATAAACTTCATTATCGACTATGCGAGACATGCCCAAGGAGGTTTGATCAAATAAGTGCAATTATACAGTCATTACATGCAAATGTAACGGGGACAATAGGCGATTTTTTAGTCCTTCTTGGTTAAAACTGTACAAATAAAACAAAGCAAAAATAAGGCAATCACATGGTCGTGAGTCCAATCACGTGCGTTTGGGCACAGTCGGTCTACCTTAAATTGCCGTAAAAATTAAGCCACGAATGGATCAAGCACTGGAGATTCGCCATTAGCAAAGAACTGGTGTAGCATAAGAACAACCCTGATTACGCGATACGTTGAATGTACGTGAGTGTTATGTAAAGAACAACGGCGAATTCGCAATAAGAGGTGGCGTCGAAATACGCAAATTGAAAAGTGGCTATCAAGAATGGCGAGATGTGGTCCAGGTCATTTGCTAATTTGTATTAATGGGCTTGGCGTCCATGGTTAAAGCACGATCTTAAAGCATTAAAGCTTTCTCAAACTCGGGCTTCTAAAAATGTATATAGAATGCGCAATTTTTCATTAGAGCACAGGTAAAAGCAATTGGGGCTATCCAGCGAAAAGCTTAGTAGAGTACGCGGCAACCTGCTAACCGCCAATTTGGTTCGGCACGGCTCATGTCTTGTGTACCACTCCAACCTGCCGCTCTGCAACAATACAAATCTGAGAGGTCACTCACGGAATTCGCAGCACAGTATAGCCGCCTGGGGTACCGTAGGCAGTTGTTTAATTAATGTATGCAACTTGTTGAATGCTCTTCCTGAATCGATATTATCTGCAACGACGCTAGCCATAGTTAAGTGACGGGTAGAGGACGCACCTATCCACTCACAATTTGTTAATTGGCCCTACGTCTCTACCTTACTCCCGGAGCGTACCTTGGATTTATTTAAGGTTAACTGTGGGTGCAGGAATTTTACGCGAATCGCAGCATTACAACGGCGCGTATTATATTTACTTGTTCTCGTAGTTAAAGTACTAACTGTTTTTATTCTTATTTCGGTATCTCTACCAGACTACCCATCATGAATTGTATAGCAGCGCTTCATAACCTGGAAAAAGCTTTGCTTATTTTACAAGAGTAGCATTGTACTGACCCCATGCTGTAAGACAGACTCTCACTGCGACAATGCAAGAGCAAAACTAAAAGAAGAAAACCAACTTTCTTCTCCTTTAGGCGCAAGGGACGCTCAAGTATTTTAATTTGATGAGACACAAGCTACAGGAGTGCAAATACCGCACTTGAAGCAGCCACAGGGAAAGGCTTTTTGCTCGCCGTATGGCAAGTATGTATCGGAAACGACGGTTTGACACATCAAGCCGCACGGTCTGCTGGCAACTCGCTAACCAA
>OX104064.1:101177829-101209996 GCA_944474145.2 Dicrocoelium dendriticum | reverse complement strand
ATGAAGTCACTCTAACTATTTACACCCAACCACCGATGTCCAGTGAGGGTAGCTGGACACGAATTCTTCGCTCCCCGGCAAATATACATAATCAGAGATGACTTCATGTGGTTCTGCGAAGGATCAACACATCATATTCAATAAGAATGTTTAGTACCCGACCTACCAACGGACAGGACCCAGGAACGCAATAGGCAACCAGTTATTGCATCAACCAGCGGAAAAAATGGGACGCAACCTGACTGCGAATAACCGAGCAAACAGACTTTTAACAAGAAACATAGCCAGTTACAATTTGCCATTCAATGGATTGGTGGCAGTGTTCCAGGACGTGGTGGGTTTTCGCCTGGCAAGCGTCCTCCCTACAAAAAGCCACAAATGTCCGTTTAACAACACTGCAACGTGGCGTATGTGACTCGCCACCGAATAAAGTCACAGCCCATAACTTTACACTGGCAGGTCAACTAGCGTCACAATTCTACATAGGATCGTTACACTGGGACTTCTACATCTGTATATACTGTTGTCGTTTTACATCCTACCATACGTTGCCCTTTTCCTTCCTTGTGTGCGGGCTCTTCCATTACCTTTCAGTGGATCATTCAGGTTTCTCAATCTCTTATTAGCTGAGGTCCCGTATCTCATGACAGTTAACTTATTGTTTCGCATTTTCAACATTGTACAGTTCCAATCATGGATATATGAACAATTTTCTGCGTTACTGTTACAATTGCATTATAATGTTTGTACCGTTGTACATATCTGATCATGCCTCCATGAGCGTGCCTCGCATAGTCGAGAATAAAATATTTATTTATTTATTTATCTGAATCTGTCTCCCCGAGTTTTTCCCCATCTATCAAGTAAAGTCATGAGGCTGGCACGCTTGGGTCCGTCCGTTCAACGGTTGGCTGTTTCTCAATTGTTTTCGTCGTTTGGATGCTTTGGTCTACTCCTAACGTTTGGTCGTCTGGCCCGCCCACGTTGGCCTGTGGATCGTGGTCCGTTTGTCTCATTTTGGCTCGCTCAGGTCGCTTGTGTGGCTCGCTTTCCTGGCTTCCGCTGCTCGTGTGCTTGGCTCGTTGTTTTTGGTCCCCACGGCTCGCCGGTACGAACAGGAATACAGCTTCGTTGTGGCAGTGGGTTGGAATGTGGTGGGGGGTACCCTCTCCCAGGCTCACCGTCTTTCAGCAGCGGTGAAAGGTCCTTCCGGCCCTTTCTCCGGATTAGGCAGCTTTTGTAGTCCGGAGTGCCCGCTGGGACGGCCCACCGATGATGCATCCCAATCCACAAGAAGAGTAAATAATCTAAATACTAACCAACTCCTATGATTCTGCCTTTTATACATCTGCAAGCCAACATCGATCGAAGTCCTCGTCCCTCGGCCTTCTATGGGAAGGCCTGTGTAGGTACAATGACATCTTACTCCATCAGACATCACCATCCGGACTTGTACACAATTTGTTTTACTTTGCACTCATCCAAGCCTATATATACCGGACTAAATTTTTAAACTTGGTCCTCCATCTTGCCCGCGTGTTCCCGGCTGTTTCGCTCCGTCGTGTGGTAACTAATTGCTTCACCACTTTCTCCAACTGCCCTCAGGCTATTTTTACATAGCTATTGTACAGTGCTATTTTCTCAAGACATTCTTTATATCCTGCCGTCTTCTGTCTTACTGGGCTACGGATTTCTTGTGTAGCATTCGTCAAAGCGCTACAAGCAGCTCATACTGGGTACGCACTACAGTCGACTTGCTAATCAACGCAACGTTATCTCCTTATGTGTGTCTCGTAGCTTCCTCCCGACTCATAGCATCCTTTCCTATTCATTAGTGCTTATCAAGGTAGGCTGTGACGGGACGCTTTCCAATTTGCATTACTTGAGGTAGTCCGCCACGTTCGGAGAAATAAATCACCCAAACCAAACTATATGCGTAAAGGCCATCTTAACAATTTGGTTGTGAGGAAACATGCATAAGTGCTTGGGATAAGCATAGATGTTTCTAAACTAGATTAACGTATCACATCCGTGGAATGGAGCAACACGCGAGTGAGCGTCCTCGTTGCTATTTTAATTCTCGTGGTGGTAATGAAATATAGCTGTTCACTATACCGTTTTGTGTGCACACATCATATTCACATTCTAAAAACTCGCTTTGCAACAGTGCATTTAACTCAGTAGACATTTCAGCAGACGACCTGATTATTCGTTGCTCCGTATAAATTTAATTTTTAGTCCAACATCCTGCGGGCTTTGTCAAGCACATGTTTTTTCCCATGATAAACAAATGCTTATTGTTCAGCTCATATAGAAATAGTTCACGCCAACCGAGACTGTTACCTTTTTGTTTAGATTAACGAGTAGAACAATATGATCCCATTTATCTAAACCATTATTCCTGTACTTTGTCCCTTAAACAGGAACCAGCAGCTGCTTTGTTGAAAAGTACTTTTAAATAAATAAATAAATAAATCTTTCATTCTCAACAAGGTGAGGTGAGGTGAGTTTATACGCTCATAAACTTCCTGCCAATCAGAAGATCGCAACAGTTAAACTGCTTAGGATCCTGGCAAGCTCTTTTTGGTAAGATAACGCAAGTAAATTTATTCTAAGTTGCAGTAAAAAGCTTGGATTTAGGAACGGAACTCGTTTCTCAATTATTTACCGACACTTCATGAACGTTAGTCCTACGCATCAACATGCATCCAAACACTAACAGTGCTGTAGGTTTTTCGAAAGCAGTAAAGTTGGTACCACTTTTACTTAAAGCGATCAATATTTGTATTCACGATGACACCAGACACACCGGTACAGACAAGGTCAAGTCGTTGTCAGAGCCGCGGAAGCACCAGACGACATAGTTTGCTGTCAGCAGAATACATGGTTCGAACCTTGTACATACTCGTAGTATAGGAAGTCTGCAAGGATGATGGGCCCGTTCATTGCAGTCGGCTAGAAATGTGTCGCAGAAGCGCGGTAAAATCTATAGGTGTTACCGTTGCGGAAATGCTGGGTGGGGATAGGAATAGTTCCGGTGATTTACCTCCATTATTCCGTGGGCGTAGGAACCCGTGTGCTGCTGTGTATACTATTGTATGTTACCATCTGGGACTTACCAAAGAGCCCCAACTGGCCTGTGGGTTTGCGACCAAATTGCCCCTTAAAGACAAAAGTGGATCATATCGGATTTCCAATACACTCACCCTTCTGTCTGCTACCACTGGTCAACTGAATCTGGATACCAATATCTAGGGGACTGGAACAGCCGTGGCCAGTTTACAAAATAAACCGTCGTAACAAATGATAACTGCAACCTCCCTGAAACAATCCATAACCAAGGAACTTGTGATACTGACTGTAAAGCATCTAACCACTCGCTTTTGGCTTGTCAGTGATCACAGGTGCCTTAACAGGCAACGCAACTACCACTTCCTGTAGCTCCAGCTGGGTGGTTCGTGTCTACCCCCTTCCAGCAAACCATCGAGGACAGCGCCCAAAAATGTGATGGATTTTCGCCTGGCGAGCGTTCTTTCTATACAAATCCACTAATATCTGTTTGACAATGCTGCAAACAGTCGGACGTGACGCGCCGCCACCTAAAGTCACAGCACGCTGGGCACCTACCCAATCACACCCAGACCACGGACGTCACTCATCCATTCTCACATTACCCAAGCGACCAATCACAAACGCAGCGGCACATACTCAAACTTGAACAACTACACGCGTGCACTCCCAAATACATGTACGAAATCACAGCTCCTAGGTTCATGGCCATTTTGCACCATATCTTATACGTTCCCCAACAATTATTATTATATTTTCCATAATCGTGCCAACGTAGGCGTGTTTCGAATCGTCCGAAAATAAAGAATTTATTTCTTTATGTAAACCCTCTTGGACCCACGGTCGAGGTTATGTTCATATGCTGTTGTTCTCACCAAGTTCGAGCATTGGGATCATTGCCGATGTTAAGCAGTGGGAAGTGGCCTTAACTCGGTGGCTAGATGCATCCGACATGTCTCATTGTTGGTAAACGGATATTTCGCTTTAACCATCGAGGACTCGTGCCAGGCGAAAACCCACCACATATTGACACACTGCCGATGGCCATAAGCTGAATAGGAAGGAGCCATTGGCAAAGGCACTTTAAAACCAATTTTCCGTACAGCTAATTGCAGTCATGGTGCACACAATTTTCCGTTGGCTAAGCAACAAGCTTTGCCAGAAGTTAACAGTAACGGTTGTACCCGGCGTTATTTGGGCGGAACTACGGCTATGCACAGCGGAATGCGGAGTTGCGCAGGCTAGTAAGAAGCTCATGTAATACAGGTCAACATTTCATATGTAGTATAAGTGTCCGAGCAGATAACTCACGTGTCAGGTGGGTTTCGCAGGCAGGTCCAAGAGGACCAAGCACTGCGGGTAAGTAGGACGATTGCATGGAAAATATTTTTGGAGGAAACAGCTCAAAACTGAAAGGATTTGAGGTCTTGTGTTCAAACCGCTTGAAAACAACGATCAAGGGGCTTGCAGTGGTCGCTGGGATACAGGTGTCACCAAAAGCAAGCTTCATCTGAGAGGGTTAAAGTACTCGTTGGACCAGGCTGGTGAGGTGGGTAAGGTGTCTATAGTATAATGATGCCAAGTAGATAAAGTTGCTGGTGTTGCTAGGGAATTAATTCATTGGCGAAGTGGATGAGGCAAAACCCAATGACATCGCAAGTAAGTTAGACGATTACAAGCAGATACAGCGCTTTTCTGTGGTGGTTTTTCTGAGGTGCTTTATTTAAACAAGTTTCCGCTGTCCCTATGGCAGTTGTCATAATACGTCTGTACCCTTTCACATACCTGAGCATGTCTCCTTTGGCATGCCTCGCTTAGTCGAGAATAAACATTTATTTATTTCTTTAATCGTGCAGCCCAGCGAATGAAAGGATTAAAAGGCTCGTGCAATACTCCTGCATACGGGTAAGGCCGAACGTAATAGTACAGACCAAAATATGTAAACTTCTGATGGGTATAGAATTGATGCTAGTGAAGCTGACAACGTGCTGAAGGAATCTCGGGGACAAGGCGGCCAACCCGAGTAAGATTCTGATAACCGGAGAAGTAATGCAACGGCAAGGTGGACAGTGCATAACGCAATGATATCGCAAGTAAGTGGAATAATTGTATGAAGATATAGCTTTCATGTGATGACGTGCCGATAGTGCAAAGGAGTAGAACCCAATTATTTAAACCTGTGGAAGGGACAGCTCGAGGGGAAAGCTTGTCAGGGTTGGTCACCGGGCTGTCCACCTATGCCTTTGGACCTAGGAGGCTTAACTACTATAAATTTGCCAAGATACGACGGTCAAGGTAATTTATACAACCCTCTATGCACGTCTCGTGAAGGGGCAAGGTAGTAAAGGTCGGGGAAAACAATCCCCAACGGTTGGTATAGCCAAAACCCTTACTGCTTAGTTCGGTGTTGGACGGAAGCAAGAAGTACGCAGGCGAAGATGGCAAAATACCTTTAGCCGATCTGCTTCCAACGGCAACCGTATAGTCCGTTGGTTGAACCAGTGCTATTTACCATCTGTGAGTACACTCCCCCAAGGTAGGTCAGCGTTATTTACCAATGAATGAAGATCTAGAATATCCTGCAAGTTGCATAAATCTCTTCAGGAAAGTCAGCTGTTGGAATTATAAGATATATTGCCAATTCCCAAAAACGAAACATAACGCAGTGTTCTTGACGTTCCAGCAAACCTTACAAACCCAGAGTGTGCTGTGTGCGGAGCTTAAACGCAGAGCGTCCCATCGATGTTCAGATGAGCACCTTCCATCTTTCGAAATTGGGACCACTGGAAGGAGTCCACAAGTCGTAGCTTACGCATGTTCTGATCAATGCACACTAAACTTGGCATACAAAAGCCACCCGCTCAGGGAAAAATTTCTCAGCCTTCTGTTCCACCTAGGATAATTTATATAGGCTTGTACGCCTTGCGTCTTTGGTACAGCTTACAGCAGCATTATTTTACTAGGTACAACGACTAACACTAATATATTCCCTAGCAGGCGAGTCGTTCGGTTACGGGGTGCAACGTATTTCTCACGCCCATTTAAGTAAGCGCTTTATTTAACGAAATAGCCCGTGATTCAGAGAAACCCGAGCTTTATCTCCCGTAATCTGAAAGAAACCTTTGCCATGAGTTAGCTTGATTATCTTTAGCTTGCTAGGTCAAATTTTACTGCGGGACTGTTTTCCGGGACTTACGGGCTCAACTGGAAACACTTAGTGGCGAACTGCACTATTGTCTAAACCTACTGGCTCCATGTACTCCTTTAAATAAAAGTTCAGGAAAAATTAGGAGGCAAACTAAGCTGCATGCAAGGTTGAGGCAACTACGACGTTCCTACTACAAGTCGTTCAACTTTGCGCATGTGCTGAGAGCCAACGAGATTGCGAGCCAGCTATCGTCCAGGTATGTATTGATTAAAACATCCCAAGAAAGAGCAGCCATGGCTAGTGCAAACAAAGCCAAGCACCTCAGCTGGCTGCTGCGTTCCCGCACTCCTCATTATGGAGCAAAGATCACTTCCATACGCGTCGGCCCTTGCAAAGCAAGTGAAGATCCACGGACTATATGTGAGATGTTCAACTCTTACTTCAAAGAGTCCCAGTGTGAAGAACTGTCCCCGGTCACTACTGAGCTGGATGTGTCCACAAACCAGCTGCTCCTCACGGTTCAGTTCGATCTACAAGGCATCCGTTCCGCTAGCAAAACCATAGAACCATCCACCAAACTTGGTCCTGATGGAATTCCACCCATACTACTTAAGAATGGGGGCGATGACCTTTCCATACTCCTCTTGAAACTCTTCACACTCTCTATGGAGAAGGGCCAATACCCATTGGCTTGGAAGCACTCTGTCATCACACTGCGCCATAAAGGTGGCTCCATACAGGAAGTCAGCAAATACCGACCCATAAATCACACATTTATTCTCTCACGTGTGAGGGAGAAATCGGTTAAGCATGCGCTTATGGCCTGCTTAAATGCAGGAGGCCACGTTAGCATGTCACAACATGGTTTTCTAAGCGCACGATCCTGCGCAACCTGCCAGCATCATTTTCTCAACCTGGTCACTGGCGCGATTGATTCAGGTCTGGCGATTATTACGCTATACCTCGATATGCAAAAGGCGTTCGATAGGGTCCCCCATAAACGCCTATTACATAAGCTCAAGGCTTACGGTGTAGTCACCTTTCTGCTTGAATGGCTTGAATCCTACCTAACCGGGCGTACGCAGTCCGTGAAGGTAGCACACTCTGAGTCCATCCCTGTCACAGTTTCCAGCGGTGATGTGCAAGGCAGCGTGCTTGGACCAACCCTGTTTTTGATTTATGTGAACGACATCTGTAGCAGCCTGCGCCATGGTCGCCCATTCCTCTTTGCCGATGATATAAAGGTCGTATATGTCTTCCAACCAAGCGCCAAAGTATCCGCACTACAAGAGATCCGTGAAGACTTGATGACCTTAGAGTCGTGGTGTCAAAATTAGCAAATGACATTCTCTGCTGATACATCTAGTATTCTGACCCACAAATGCTCCATATCGGATTGTGCGTTTACGTTGAATGGTACGCCCTTCCAACTAAAAACGTTGGCTACTGACCTAGGTATTCGCTATTCTATGACCCTCAGCTTTTCAGAGAATGTGCAGTATCAGGTAGCAAAAGCACGCAGAATGGTCTTCCACATAGGCCGCCACATTAACTCGGCTGAAGCACGGTTGGAGCTTTACCGCAGTCATGTTCGTCCGCAGCTGGAATACTGCCCCTTCACCTTCAGTAATTTGCGGAAATCAGACCGCATATTGCTCGAAAAGGCTCAGCGGCGGTTTACCAAAATAGTAGCCCCACAAGGCCTAGCGCTTAGTTACCTACAGAGGTGTAACCATCTCAAACTCCAGCCTCTATGGCTGCGGCGCATTATCTTAAATAAATAAATAAATAAATAAATGGTATATTCTCTGTAAAACGAGACACACCTCTAAAGGCATGATCAAATATGCATACAAGCATGGCTTCTTTGGAATATTAAAACATTTCGTTTTAATGAAAGGAATAAACGAAAAGATGTAGTCCATATGAGCGAGCATATTGTCAGGTAATAGTCAGATCAAGGACCATGATGGCGCTGTGGCGCGCAAAAGCTGTTTTGTAAAGATACAAGTGGGGGTAAATTTGCCATGTGGTGATCCATGAACACAGGAGCCCAAACAAAGTTTTGGTGCAATCAATGACCATTACGAAGCCGGGATGATCTGTACTCCATTAAAGCATTCTTCATAGGAAATTCAGTTGCACAGGTTGGATGTAGAAGTCTGAGGACTGCGTCAGTGTGAAATGCTTAGCGGTGACTTTATTTTATGGAGAGTCACATCAGCCACGTTGCAGTGTTGTTAAGCAGACATTTGTGGTTTTATATAGGGAGAGCGCTTGCCAGGCGAATACTCACCACGTCCAGGAACACTGTCGTAGCTTCCGTTGAACTGTAGTGCTAGCCGGCTATGCATCGTATAGACCGATTTTGCACTCTATTATTCGCAGTCGGTTGAAAGCCAAAATTCTTCCTTCCTTGGCCGAATGGCTTAGTAATGATCCGGCAGTAGTCGTTGAAGCCGGTCAATGATGTAAAAGAGTCGCAGTCGAATGATAATGATGCGGGTGAGTAAACACATTGTTAATAGAGGCCGGCTTTTTCTATTATATTGTCCGGCTCGCAACCCGTGTCCAGCTATCCATGCTGGACTTGTCATAGGGACGGTGAGTGCAGTTGTTTCTTGTGTCTGAATATGTCCATAACAGGAAGAAGTTCTATTCTCCGCAAAGTGGACTAGTAATTCCTTCAAATGTAAGGGTAATTTTCTCCGTGGCCAAGTGAGAACTCCATGAAAGATCATCGGAGAAGCCGCTTATACGCGCGCAATGCTGTCCGTGAAATGACATCAGAAAAGCTCCAGGTGACTAGAGAATCGGAATGTTTGAGGCACTGAAGGTAATCACGCCAGAATTGTCAGTCTTCGGTTGTGGAACAGTGGATCCATGTAACTACATTATTCCAGGTGAGTAAATTGTTCTACTGTGAGTACGAGGCGAGCTAAACCCATTTGTTTAGACCCCGTGGTGGTAGCTTCTCCAGAATGGCGGAAAGAGCTCCATTTGGAACGATGTGTGGGTTCTTCATTTCCTGGAGAGAAGATCAAGCATGTAAACCAGCTGGCTATTGAGGGTGGGTCGACCAGTCCCAGTGGATAAACCTTCTTGTTTTGGCGGATGTATCTGTGGAAATCTCGGGAGAAAACGGGCAACGGACAAGAGGCAGCCAAACAGCAAGACAGCAATGAAGCAAGAAGCACAAACACAGACTGGTGGCTCGCAACGGTGCCTATGATACATTAAAATTTATGTAATTTTGTTTAGTATACATGATTTGCAAGCGCGTTCTTTACATCACGTCGCTGGTGTGACTCAGACTACAACTACTAGGTAGAAAGAAGGATCTGCACGCGCAGGGTCAAGAGACGGATATAACAAAGCGTGTTGACAAAGTTAAGCGATTAATATGATTGTTGGAGAGTAACAGGTAAACCGATGATGATGACAGCAGACCGAATGCGAGCGGCATCTTAGGTGAAACTAAGGACAACTAGGTTGGGCCGGAATGCTGGAGCAACATAGGTAAAGCAACGTTCCAAGAAGAAAAGAAAATTTAAAGAATCAGCTATGAGCGGAAGAATGCGGACGGCAGTGCGAAGAGTAACTCGTGAGAGCAATTAGGAGACGATAGTCAGGATGAAAAAGTTTACTACTAAAGTGTGGTGAAGCCAAGGATGCTCTCGTGCGAAGTATGAATCGAGCATTTCTGAAAAATCACCGGTGATATCCCGGTAGTCTGAGAGAACTTTGAGAGCCGGATACCGAACAGACGAGACTTGAATAGTCGACACATCCTTAGGCCTCGTAGTAGTCCCAGAGAATTTCACTGATCAGATGAGGACAAAGAAGAACATGGCACTAAGCGTCGGTCGTCTGATTGAAGGTTTGAGGGTACAGGATACTGATGGAAGTGCCTATATTAATAAGGGGTAAACAAGTCTAGCGGGCTGTCAATGTAAGCAAGACATAGTATTGAGTCTACAGAGATTAGATCGGTATATCTTGCTAGTCTGGAAATGGTCAAAGGAGCATACAGGTCAGATGAGACTAGGTTATTACAGGGCACTGAGAGTTGGCAGTCCGATTAGAGAAGAAATGAAAGTAGAGAACGCCATAAGGAGAGGAGACGGTCCGGATAGAGAGAGGTTTACTTATAAGGTATGGAAAAGTCCATGGGGCTCGAGAGGTAATGGGGACAGAGCGTTCGGACTTCTCATCAAATGCCGGTAACGTCACAGCAGTCTGAATGAATTCGGAGAGCAGGGGACCGATCAGACGAGACTGGATTAGTCGGCACATTGAGAGTAAGTCGAACAGTGAAGGTGGGAAGGTAAATAAAGAGTCAGCGGAGACGGATGGGTTTGGGATGCAGGAGGCTACATGAATATAAGGTATGCAAGTCAGGCAGGCTCGCAATGTGAGAGAAGTTGTGTGTTGGTGATACAGAGCCTAAAACTACATTTCGCTAGTTAGAAAGCAGTCAAATAGGATAATAGGGCAGGGCTCTGAGAGCTCGCTATGCGGATGAAGAAGAAATAAAGACAGGCCGCGATATGGAGAGGACAGAGTCGAGAGTTTACGTTTACGGATAAGAAATGCGACTGTTAACGAGGCTCTCGAGGTAATGGTGACAGAGAATTCAGTCTTCCGAGCATCGCAGGCAGCGTCGCAGAAGTAGGAGAGAAGAAGACCGATCTGCCGAGGTTGGACTTGGTCGGCGCATTGTGATTGAGTCCTGTGGTTCATTTGGGAAGGTAAGTGGAGTCAGTAGGATTGGACTGGTCAGAGATAGAAGTGGTTATATCAACATAGGGCGAACAAATTCAGCAGGATATCAAGATGAGGGAGGAAGTGCTTTGGATCGACGGAGCCTAGACCGCTAACATCCCGGTAGCCTGGTAGCAGTCCCATAGAATTTGGCTGATCAGCTGAGGCTGAGTTACGGATGCCAGAGACTCAATCGTCCGATTGAAGAATGATTGAATACGAACGGCGCTCAGTCATCTGAACGATGGCTAGTAATGTCACAGGAGTCTGAGAGAAGTTGGAAAGCAGGAGACCGATCAGACGAGACTGGATTAGTCGGCACATTGAGAGTAAGTCGAACAGTTAAGGTGGGAAGATAAATAAAATGTCAGCAGAGACGGATAGGTTTGGGATGCATGAGGCTACATGAATAAAAGGTATGCAAGTCAGGCAGAAGTCTGAGAGAATTTGGAAAGCAGGAGACCGATCAGACGAGACAGGATTAGTCGGCGAAACGAGGTTGAGTCCAACAGCTAATTTTTGGAGGGCAAATGGAGTGGGTCGAGAGGTGGAGGTGCCTATATAAATAGAGGGTGAACAAGTCTAGCAGGCTGTCAACGTAAGTGCGACATAGCTTGAGTCTACAGAGTCTAGACCGTTTAAATATTGCTGGTCTGGAAAAGGTCAAAGAAGCAGACCGGTCAGATGAGACTAGGTTATTACAGAGCACTGAGAGTTGGCAGTCCGATTAGAGAAGAAATGAAAGTAGAGAACGCCATAAGGAGAGGAGACAGTCCGGATAGAGAGAGGTTTACTTATAAGGTATGGAAAAGTCCATGGGGCTCGAGAGGTAATGGGGACAGAGCGTTCGAACTTCTCATCCAATGCCGGTAACGTCACAGCAGTCTGAATGAATTCGGAGAGCAGGGGACCGATCAGACGAGACTGGATTAGTCGGCACATTGAGAGTAAGTCGAACAGTGAAGGAGGGAAGGTAAATAAAGAGTCAGCGGAGACGGATGGGGTTGGGATGCAGGAGGCTACATGAATATAAGATTGAGTCCTATGGTTCATTTGGAAAGATAGGTGGAGTCAGTAGGATTGGACTGGTCAGAGATAGTAGTGGTTATGTTAACATAGGGCGAACAGGTCCAGCAAGCTATCAAAATGAGGGGGACACTGCTTTGGATCGACGGAGCCTAGACCGCTAACATCCCGGTAGCCTGGTAGGATTTCCAGATAGTTTGACTGATCAGTTAATATACCAAGCGGTGCACAGTGATATCCCAAGCCTAACACTGAAAAGAGGATCAGAATTCAACTTCCGAAACAAGCAATGCACAGTTGCCCCGCTGCCAGCGAGGAAGAAACTACGTTCACGTTTCTTCCTTGTCGCTTATGTAACTAGCTGGAACAAATTACCTTCACAGCTGCGGGTGATTCACAATCCACAGGCTTTCAAGCAGGAGGTATGAAAGTTTATGTGCCTGGATAACATAAGACGCCTTTTCAACATTTGTGATTCTGATGACAACCTTTTTGAGACCGACCCCGATGGGGCAAAGATCACATTTTGGTCTGCTCTGGCGCAACTTTGTATTGCGCTCAACTAGGCTTCATGACAGGAGCATCTTGGGCGCACAGGTCCTCCCCATACTTTGCGGTCCCTGTGACACCACGTGAGAGATCTCGGCCCGATCAATTGCACGCATCTTACAGATGTTAGGACTGCTAATCCGACCACAAAAGGTATTCAGCCTACCCCAGTAGTAGCTGAGCGCTTTACTGGCTCCCACCGACACTTAGTTAAATAGGAAGTCTTGAAATAGTAGATGCTACCGCAAAGGCAACCTGGAAACACTAATAGGTAGCTCACATCCTTTGAAAGCTCCTTCTCGAAGTCCAGTTTCTTACTGCTCAACAGATCAGCACGTAAAGCAGCCTTGTACTATTGAATGGGAGCATCGTAAGCCCGTAGGCACTGACCAGGTAGGATATTGCATAGCAATGGGGAAGCAATCCGAACGGACAAACTTTACTTCACTTCTTCCTTCTCTTCTACACTTTGATTTCTTCGTCTCCATCTTTACCCCTTAGTATTTTCCAAATACCTAGTCCACTTGGTCTCTTGCGATTACTTATACTTGTGACCCATGAGTCAGGTCTACTAAAAACATTTTAACAACATTAAGCCTCATGTGAAATGCCAGGTTCTAGCGTTTTTGTCCACACATATGGTGCACCCGTAAGCTACCATTTATCTGTCTAAGATAGTCCTATAAATTGCGTGTTTTATAGGTATTTCTCCTAGCCTACGTAATCGGCATCTACTAGTTGCCCATAATCGAATCCCTCCCCTAGGTTTAAGTACTCGCTACGTTACACCGCTGATAATATAACAGGGCCACCTCCCCACCTCGAAGGCAATGTCACCATAACCCATATTCAGTCATTTACTCTTCACTTAAGCTTTCTTGGCCTGTACATTTAGTTTTATCTGAGTTATACGTATGCCTATCACTATCGGAAACGCTGGTAGACAGGCATTATGAAAAACCAGATCCTTTTCTTCAATCCTTTATGCTTGCACAAGAATTTTTCCGGATTCCCTTTCTTTGGCAAGAAGCTAACCATGCGGCAGTGAGGCCCCTGTCACCTGGAAAGCTAGACACCCAGATAATTTGACCACGACTTCTTCTTTCCTTGACTGTTCCTACGTAATTTTAATCTTTACCTGGCTCCAAAGCCTACCATACGTAATGCGTAATGGTGGGTGAACAACCAGCTCCCATTTGTTTTCGTTATCTTCTCTGCTTGCGTTATATTATTGTTCATTCATTTTGCCTGACGATGTGGAAGCTTCCCGCCAGGAGACCTCCAAGTTAACAGCAGTTGTGATCTCCCAGTTTTCTATTACCTTACACTGGTGAATATCACTTGCACTTGCATCGGACTCCCAACCAAGAGAGTTAGAGCTCAAAATAGCACCGCGATGCAGAAATGGTGTGCTTTAACACAAGAGGCCCAATAATCCGTCACAAATGAGAAAGTGCAACCTCTATAAGATGAGATGCTCATGTCTAACCAAAGCGGCATTCGTGGTATTTCCCACCTGAATGCATTTCGCTAATTTTTGGTCACTTATTTCTATTATCAATAGAAGACATCTCTAGCTCGTTAGCATTGGTGGCACATTCATTAAGATATATAACATAACCACAAAGTGCTGAAACTGATGATGTTTCTCCAGAGAACGATTGCGTTATTCTGGTCCAACACCACAGGCACTTGCATCCGACTCTCAGCTATGAGAAATAGAGCTCTAAACTAGCAACTTAATGCACAGTCGTGTGCTTTAGAACCTGTGGCCCACTAATCAGTCATGCTTGAGATGGCGCAACCCCAAAAAAGTGGTATTCGTGTCTAACCAAAGCGAAACCCAAGGTGTTTCTCACCTGGACACACTTTGTGAATTTTCTCACATTAGTTTTTTATTATCACTGGAAGATCACCCTGGCTCATTAGTGTCAGTGATACAACCATAACGACGCATAAAATAGCCTCAAAGAGTCGAAACTGGTAATATTTCTGTAGGGAATGCTTGCGTTATCCTAGTTCAGATGGGGCAAATGAGTTTTATGTTCCCTTGTCTTATCCATATGGACTCAGCTCATGCGGCTTTGGGATAATTTTCGCATCCACATCGGAGCATTAAAACGTTGAATTCCACATTCATAGTGGATTCTGCGGCCCAATATACTCTGAAAATCGCACATGGTTGCATTCTGGCTGTGGGCTAGCTACACCGTATCCTGTGCTGTTCTATCTATATAATAATTCTTACAGCCTACCTAGTATTTCCCTAGAACCTTTCCGTCTGTTTTCCCAACTTTTACTACGTTTATTGAGAAAGTATGCTTTTCGGCCCACTGCGTCATACTTAGCTATTGCAGCGAATTACACGATATCATAGGCATTCCCAGTTACTACTCCATATTCTGAACTTATTACGCCTAGCCGTTTTTTGTATTCTTTCTTTTTTTTCTGTATCTGCTTCCAAAGCAAAACGTGAATTTAGCGGAGGCTCGAAAATGGCGCTATCCGACGCCGACCGCTAAAAATGCAACTATCTCCATAACCACTGCACCTAGCTTAATTACTTTACCTTTGCCGTAACCAGCGCCTAGGGTTTGTCCTAGACCGCCCATTGCTTTCCCGTTTAAGTTAACATTACGGCTCCAAAACGGCGTTGATTCCGCTTGTTTGGAGATTTACACTTTGAAATTCGCGCCAGGTTTGCGGTTCTGGTATGCTGTTTCTGGGCTATATTTTGGCTCCATTTTCCAATATTAGTGTATTTTCTAGTTAAGTAGGCCGGCCTTTCAATCGCACTTTTCTAAGAAAGGCTAAATTGTTAGCCAATACTGTTATTTCCTTTGTTTCCACCCTTCATTTTTACGGTCTAATTTCGGCTTGCTTATTCCTTTCCATGAGCCCGCTACTAATGGATGCTCGAAATGCTGTGATGTGACCAAAGAAAATGGATCAAAATTCCTCTAGTGGTGCATTTTCCATCGAAAATAACACAATCCATTGGCATTATAGGTTGATCGTTTACTAATGGAATCAGGCACCTCAAGGTTTGGCAGCGGTAGCCGGTGAAAAGCGCAGAATTTGAACATAAGCTACAGAGACCCAAACTACTGCCTTCAAAAATGTCGAGGCCTACGAAACGTTTGTATTTATCCCTGCTTTACTGTTCGGAAAGATAGACACAATCAAAAGCAGTTGTTAACGATATTTCTTCTCCATGCATGAGCATGGATGTTATGTACAATTTGATCTGATCTCACGCAGAAACAGCATATAGCGCTTGCCTAGAAATATACCTATATTTATTTAAAATAAATCCTAGTAAATTGCCGGAGTTCCTGGTTCCTAATACTATTGCCTTTAATATTATCTTTCTTAAGGGCCCGGCAATTTCTATATCCAAAATCTAGGTTTCTGTGCAACGAGCATGCACAGCATGCATTTTTACCTCATGGGCTGTTGACAGTAGGTGTATTGACTAGGGTGTAGTTCAAATGTTTTGCTCGCACTACGCCAGACATGATAGCACCTTAACAATTCCTGTCACAAAGATAAGCTAAGCAATCACGCACGTCAGTTGGAAGTTCCAATCCTACCTAAAATATAAGGAGAAATGAAACTATTTGTTGCAATCAAAAGGGGACAAGTGCTTTTACACATAGCAATGCAGAAGCCGGCTCAATCAGCTTTCCTTATTTTAGGTTGTATTCGGGTATATTGTTAGCAGAATTGAACGCAGGAGCGAGTGAACCATCAATGGACATGTTCGCAGTTAGCTTAATCTCTTTTTGTACGGCGATTACTAAGTAAAAGTGGAACTCATGACAAGTGAACTTTATACACACGGGAAATGTGCCTTTTCTTCCGTCGCACCCATTTTCCAGGGATTAAGAATAGCAAACTGAATACAATATGATCTTATCCTTCAACGACCTCTTCCTTCAATCCTTATTTCTTATCTACATCTTCATTCCTTCTCTTCAGACTTACATTTATCACTTTCCAACTTCTTGACCACTGGATCCGTGGAAAAAGTATTAGGATTATGACCTCTATGGTACTCCTAGTAAAGGCATGCTACCAGACCTAAGCCTAGCATTGGATGATGAAAGCGTGTTCTGCTGCTGATGCATCCAAGCTTAGCATTAGAATCGTCCAAAATCGTCTAAATGCCGGCTTTACATGAACCTTTATGTGTCTTCCTAGATATCGGTTGCCAGCGGGCCCTAATTGAAGCTTTTTCATTAAGTCTGAGCACTAGTTACTATACTCAGCAGTTTCCAAACACTATCAGTAGGTAAACCGCAAAATAAAACATATATCTTTCTTATTGCTGACAGAGAGCGTACTTTGAAAGTTCTAGGCCCAAGCATCAGACATTTTGCTCTCCACTTATTCTCTCTTGGCCCCATATACTTAGCTTCATCTGGTATACATGTGCCATTCGCTATTGGCAACACTAGTAGATGGTCATAATGAAAACCAGATCCTCTTCTTTAACTGCTTTTGCCCGTAAAACACTCGCATTTCCAGATTTCATTTCACTGGCACGAAAGCTAACCAACGACAGAGAGGCCCCTGTCACACTGGCTGGCTGGAGCACCAGAAACTTTCCACCACCACTTTTCTTATCTTGGCCGCCCGTGTATCATTTATCTTTTAGCTGGCTCTAAAGCCTACCATGCGTTATGCGTAATGGCGGGTGAACGACCAGCTCCCACTGGTTTTTGTTACTATTCTACTCCTGATTTACCTTATCGCTCTTTGCTTCGGGTGCTAGAACAGCTCTTGCCAGGAAAATCACGAAAGAAATAGTCGGTGTGACATTAGAGTACCAGTTAACATTGCCATCTGGATGAACACCGCCGGCACTATCTTCGGAACTTAAGAATGGAGAGAAATAAATCGAAATTCATCAAAGAGCTGCACAATAGTGTGCATCTACACACGAGGCATAACAATAACTCAAGTGTGAGCAAGCTCAACCACCAGAAGTAGAGCTGTTAAAGCCCAACCAATGTAGACCAAAACGGATTTCACGCCCAAATGCAATTAGCTAAATTTTACTAAATTTTCCCATGCTTATTTCTTTATTATTGGTGACAGGCTCCTGTAGCTCACTGATGTTAGTGACAGAGCCTCATGAATATAGAAAATCGGCTCTAAGGGATAAATCTTGTGATGTTTAGCTAAGTAATGTGTGTATTTTGCAGGCCGAAATCTGTCAACGGATCTGAAAGATCCCCTGGGTTACTCAGGTAGACCTGGCTCATGCGGCCTTGTTGTAAGCTTTAGAAAAGCTTAGAGGCTTAAAAAATGCTAAACTCTATTTTATGGTTGTTTATGTGGCTCAGTATCCCCTGAAAACGGTATGCTGTGGCCTTCTAACCGTGAGTTAATTACAGGCTCCCCTGAATTCCCATGTAGATATAATATTCCTTGCTGGATTTCTAGCGTTTTCGCGCAAAATCATCCCTTATTTGCATATATTTATCATGTATGCCTGCAAAGTTTACTTTTCGGCCACCTGCGCAGCCCGTAGTTGTCGCAGGGTATTACGGGCTAATTAGAGCATTTCTGGATAGCTATGCCCATCTAGAACATACGCCGCTTCCCTACTTTTTATGTTTTCTTTTCTTTTTCTGCTATCTGCTTGCAAAGCAGAAAGCCATTTTTAGCGAAAAAATAAAAATGGCCTTATTCGTAGACCATCATTTAATTGCGAATAACTCGCAAAATACTGCACGTATTGTGTTGCTTTTACGTTCAACGTATTCAGGCGCTAAAGCTGGTCCAGACCAGTGTAATTTTGTGCTACTTTAAGCGGTATTGTAACTGTAGAAAGGCTTTTTCTTTTATCTGAGAATAACTCAGGTTGAAATTTTGCGCCGGAGAGCAATATCAGCGTAAGAAAAGTAGGGCTCTATTTTTTTGTTAATTGGTATTTTTCTACTGAAGCGCGCAGATTTATTTTCTCTCTTAACAAATTGTTTCTATTCTTGTCTGCATTTATCGAATTGTTTTAACTTTTCGTATGCCTTATAATCCCTTCACTCATTTCTTCCATGTGCGCAACAACAATTGGGGCAACTGAGTGGCCAATTAATGTGCGATCAATTTAAAGTGAACTTGTGGCGAATTGGATTCTGTTCCAAGGAGAAAAGGCACAACTCCGCGAAGTTTTTCACAATAAAAGAACAAGGAGCTCAATATCGCCCGAAGGAACCAGAAAACGTCAAGGTGGGCGCCTGAGACCCAGTAGCTGTATACCAAACAGTGCCAATGCATTTGTAATTGCTAACGATGAACATATATTTATATTTTGCCTACTTCCATGCAAGAGCATCGGATTAATGTAAGCCTTGATCTGAACCCTTTAGGGTGCAGCCTCTAGCAGGTCTAGAAATATACCTATTTATTTATTTATTTATTTATAAATAAAGTTTATTTAACTGTATTTTTCTTACAAGGTTGCACGTGTTATGCAAACTGATGCAATTTCAAACCTTCGATTTTCAATTCAAATAAATAAATAGATGGTTTATTCTCGACACCAAGGAGGCAAGCCTTATCAGGCATGATCATATTTGCTGCCAACAGCAGCAGTGGTAACAGTAACCTTTGTTGTGTTATCGCGGTGCGAACGAAACTACGGCAACAAGAATAATGTACACAAATTATTAGAGGTTGCCGGGACAATGAGCCTTGATTTTTATGCGTCAGCAAATTACATGGTATGTAGTAAGCTGTGCGGCTGGGTTTATAAACCTAATATAAATTAAAATAAACAAAAGGAAATAAGTTATTTAACCTCCAATACACGAGACATGCCTGCACAGGACTGACCATGGCAAGCGTGCATAAAAGTGTTCAGTTAAGTTAAAATGCACTATAAATTGGCTCCTGTGTGTTGAGATATGAATGTATGTAGGTGTGCATGTGGGCGTGTGTGTGCCGCATGCTGAGGCTGATATTGCATTCTTGATGCTTCTTCACCGCAGTAGGGTTAAACCAACTTACACTTAAGCTAGGTCTTTCAAGCTGGATAAATTTCATTCCACTTTATTTAGTCTGTTCTGCCCACCTGAATAATGTTCTATTAACTGGCCACGTTGCTTAGGCGAATTGCGGTTATCTTAGGTAATTTTGTTGCGTTTGTAGCATTTTAAGTAACTTGTGGACATTTCTTACTTATCGCGAATTTGTTGCTAACCAACTTACTTCATATGGTAATTTAGGGAAGAGTTATGCCACCTTATCTGTATGCATTATTGGATTTATTTTATTTCAGCTTGTCGTTTAAAGTGAATGGCTGTTGCTTGATATCCCCGGTGTGGCTGCGCTTGATGTGCATGCTGACAAGGTGCCTACCTGTCTATTACCCACTACCTTGTTCATACTGGCTCCAGGAGACAGTTGGTCGTTGCTGGAGGGGACGGGGTACACGGTCCTTGTGGTCGTGCTAGGCTCAAAGAGCGGTTCCATGCACTCAGTGTGGAGTGGACTACGGTCCATGCACCGCCTTGTGTGTGCGCTTGATTCCCCAATTACAGCGTGCTTGTGTTTGCCAGTGAAGGAGTGTGGGCCGGCTCCGTTGATGAAACGTGGCTCCCATCCACATGCCTTCCGGTCTTATTCCTTCGGGTTTACACTGGATATTGGATATGTGGACGGAGCTGTCGGTGGTGCAGCGCAAGCCATCCACGGCCCCTCTGTAGGCGCAGGCGTCCTGTGGCTGGCCACAGGGAGAGGCAAATCCGAAACCGGATGCCGCCAGCCATGTGGGCGTGTGTAGCTCGGTTTAGGGAAGTTGTAACTGCTTTCCTGCACTTCCGTTCTTGTTTGGACGTATCCTCGAGGTTAAAAGAATGATTGCTATCTATTGACTGGAAACGGTTGTCCGTATAATCAAAAGGCACCGACTTTAGTTGGTAGCGGGTCACAACTGCCACGTCACTGTTTTATTAAACGGACAGTTGTGGCTTTCTATAGGGATAACGCTTGCCGTGGGAAAATCTACCACCTCCTGGAACACTGCAGCCTAAGTATTTGCTGTAACTTGGTAAATCCGAGACACCCTGGCGCAAAGAGGCGACTGTGCGGCTAACCAAAACAAACAACCCCCATGTTATATATTCCATCCCCTACTGATTATATCGGTCCAGTATATTATTGACACATTGATGATCCTCAAACGTACCGAGGTGTGGACCGTATACGACTGGCTCAACACTGTTAAGCCCTATTCGATTCAACATGATACCAGAGGTGGAAGACCAACGACCTTTGTACGACAGGTACGTTCCCGAAACAGCGGAAGAAAAATTTAATCCGTTTATACAAAGTGTCGCACACTGACAATTCCCAAGGTGCGACATAGACCGACACTTCGCAGCTTCACATTACGTGTGGCGTGCAGGCCCCTATGTCAGTTGATTTATTCCTAATATTCTTTCCACTTTCTCGCAGCGAAGTCCCCTTCGAACTGGATTTACCAGCTCTACATAATGTCCCATCTTACGCGAAATGATTTTAACAATTAAATTCCCTACCACTACCAACTGCTTTAACTGTCATCGGTGCTTAAACACAACAGAATCACTCAATTACTTTGCACCGATTGCACTTCTGGGTAACAACGTTCGATATAGAACACTCGCGGTAGTCCAAAAATTCTAAGCCTAATCAACTCCCTTGTTTCTCAACGCGACCTCTCCTCTGTGTTCAGCGTTGTGTACAGTTTCATTTACAGGTACCAAACACGTCATTCTCTGTCACCTTGCCATCCACTGTGCCCGCGTAACCCAACACACGGACCGCGCGACCAAGCTGACAACGCAATTGACCTTTATATCCACAAATCTCACCTGACCTACGTGCGTTGCAACCAAAGCTGCAAAATTACAGGGCATCAATCAAATCACATTTTCAACGAACGCCACCACCTTGAATGGCAGAAGTCAAGCAAATGCGCTTCTGAAACGGCCGTTAGACAAAAGGTATCCACGGGTTAGGAACATACAATCAATTAGTCAAGTTACGTTTAGCTTCCTCGCATTGTTTCAAATGGGATCATCCAAAGCGTACAATTTTCTCCCAGCAACAGGTATGACAGCGAAGGAGCTCCAACATACCGTTCCGTACTTTACTGCATGCTCGACCGTTCGGTTCGTTAAGCTATGCTTATCCTGGTCCAACAATGTAGCAAACTAACCGCAGAAGCTGAGCAGAGTAGGAACAAAATGTTTACTACGTTGGAAGCGTGCCTGCACCAGGGAAGCGCTTTGAGCAATTAGGGTCGGACTGTGGCACAATTTGCTTCCCTGAATCGCAAGTGACCAGGTCCCCATCGATATTCCTGTCGCCAAATTTGCCACTACGCTGAGTGCATACTGTCGGCCGCTACGACAGCCAAGCAGTACTCCTGGCCAGGAACATCAGGCACTACCTGAAACGACTGGTTAAACAAAGCATACCGGGTCTAACAGTGGCCATTAACAAGGACGGAGCAGCCGAACCCCAGGCCAATGCACCTGCAGCTCTAACGCATCTTGGCGTACCAAAGTCCCCGGGGCATCATTTGCATATGCAGAGAGACCTACAAACGTTAGCCGGAAGGCCGTCGTCGCGCCCACTTCTGTTGTAAACACAGTCGATGTAAATAGAGCGATAAGCGGTAGAGAATCTCCACTTTCAGTAGTTCATGAACAACGTTTTGCTTCGCCTTGTAGATCAAAAAATGACGTCAGAAAATAGTTTCAAAACTGTTGCGTGCATCCATGTCTACGAAGCTACCGCCAGCATATTGCGAAATTAGTCACTAATAAATAACTAAATATGTTTGTAGATTAGCACTGTTACACGAGGCGGATCAATAAATACACGAGCAACTGTGACATACATTTAAGCGACGGTTAAAATTTGCTCAAGTCTTTCCTTGACGATGTGCCTGAGAAGAAAAGTGGGCTCCAAGCATTGGCCTAAGTATGTGACAACTATTCGCCCTCACAAAATCATTCAGTATTGTCACGCGTCGATTTTGCAAATGCCAACACTTTGGTGTACACGAAAACTGTTAAAGAATGTTGTCGCAACTAAGTGAGGTATTGGCATGGAACCGATTACTTTAGCGGTTAGTCGCAGTCAGCTGCTAGCATCCTCCATCCCATCGAATGACGTGGCGAGTAACTCCTTTGGCAGTATTGAGTTTCAGTCCTATCCGTTTGAGTAAACCTTTGAAGTAAGTACCGGAATCGCGAAGTATGTACCATCCAGAGTTATTGCAAGATAGGGCCGGTCCAGCAGAAGTGCATATTAAATAATTGGAAGAAGAGGCAACGCAGCCACCGCTAGAAATTTAAGCAACACCGATAGACAAACATGCGTACTTGCATAAATTCCTACGCCCCCAACACTTGAAGCCAAATGCTCTTTATAAACTTATACCGTTAAATACATATACCGTTACTTGTGGTTGTATCACCATTATTTCTTCTTTGCTGGCGGGTATCGCATTGCCGAGAAGGGGACACTGGCTAGCCGAACAACCTCCACTAATTGCCAGCTAGGTGGTTCTGCTTAACCCTGTTCCAGCGAATAGTTCGGCGGCAGTGTTCCAGGAGGTGGTTGTTTTTCGCCTTTCAAGCGTTTTCCCCACAGACTGTCATTAAGGTCTGTTTAACAACACGGCAACGTGGCGGATGTGACTCGCCACTAAATAAATTCACTGCCACTTCCCCTTCTTGAAGATCCCACTGCGCAACCTCCACCCAATTCGACGGGTCCCACTGATTGCTTCGCACAACGGCAAACACAGCAAACAAACCCACTAATTCAGTCACACTTCACATGTTTAGTCACAATGCCTACTTACACAAACACGTAGCTATATACAGACACACATCCAGCATGTTACTGCTAACATGCCATACTGTATACAAGTACCGACCATAATAGAATCGCGGCCTACAAATTTCCAAACTACGCTACGTCCAGCTAGACGAAAACAATTGTCATCACCTTGGATGTTTTCCTCACTTTACTTTCCACATTTATACATGCAACACAATATGCCTACTGCAAAACATTGGCTGCAAAATTTGATCATGCCTTACAAGGCTTGCCTCGCTGCTATCGAGAAGAAGCTAAGCGTGTATTTATTTATTCATGAATTTATTTATTTCTCGGACGTGCAAGGCCAATGGAACTCATAGTGTGTGCTGATCAGCGTCAAAACCGAACCCGTAAACCTCATACGAATGAATCGTCATCCGAAATGCAAACTATGAAGAAACCAGGCTTGGTCGATTAACGCCCCAATCCATCATTGACGTTGAAAACGATTTATCGGTTTCAGTTGCGCTACGAGGCGGATAGTTTGAGATCCCCGTCTACCTTGATGCCAACTGGTGCACGAGATAATCAAAAGAAAACCCCGAAGAAGGACACGGCAAGCAAGGTCGCCTAAGCGCAAGCCTCATCCATGGCCTGCCAGGGCGTCCTTCCAACAATGACCAAGAAGCCGGAAAGCGCGGCTTAAAAACGTGACAGACCGTTCGTAGACCACTTTGCCTAGATAAGGTTGTGGCGCTATCACTAATAACGCCACTCCACTCACCTAATGATAAAAGATGCAGCCCAAGCATCCCAGAAAGTTTGGTCCAAGTCATGTAAACACCAACGGATGTTTTTGATCGATGACTAAAACATTGGAAAAGCCATCCTTCTAAACTGCAGTTATGGGCCGCGGAAGGCTTGCGCGGCGCAGGCGTCAAAGCATCTGAAGCGGCAAGCCTACCAGCGTTGATAGTTAAGCCCATTAAATGGATTCTGACATGGGTCTACACGAAGAGTGGGGCGCAACTTGGCTTCAGCCACTTACAGACGAGGTATCAGTATCCCATCCCACAACAAGTGACTGCCGCACGTTCATTAGTCGGCATTCTCCAACACTTTCGTCTTTTGGCCTTTTGTGCGATCATAGAGCCCGAGAATCTATCCTGCCTTTATAACAACGCTCAGGGTCTTTACATTAACCTGGCCGAACTGAAAGGGCACCAAGCCTCTGAGTCGTGCGCTAGCATCGGTATGGCTTATCCACGGTTGCAAGCTGGAATGCCGGACGTTGGTGTTTTGCTGAGCAGCATGAGTCGCATCCGGAACGATTGACTCCCAAAGGTGGGGTCTAATCCTGTATTAATTAATGGACTTGGGTTGCAACACCGTGGAGGGTTCAGACTCACAGTTTAATCGGTTCTCTCTAGTGTTGCCTTCAGTTAAAACCAGATACGCTTGCTCTACATATATAAATAAATAAATAAATATATATAAAACGCTTTTATCCTCGAAGTTTTCAAGGCCCACCAACTAAGGCATGATCAAAACGGTACAGTGGTTTATGTTCCGCACCGGTACGGTACGCTTCACGAAATGGCATGGTCTCTCGGTACAGAGAAGTTACTGAACTGCAAGATGTGATTGTCAGGTTCAAATTGGCTAGCGACGCGGCGATAGTCTTTGGCTATGAGTGTGTGCTGTTACATCAGCACTAAAAGCGCTAGTGCTGGAGTGGTGAAAGCGAGCAGAGATAGGGAAGTACATTTTCAGTATCCCAGTCGGGGATTAGTGAAATGGGGAGCTGATTAACTTGCTAGTGTGAATTTGTGGGTTTTGCCTCTATTCGTTTGCGTGGCACACCCGCCGTTACACAGCTTCGTTAAACGGGTACATATGACATTTTGCCGTCAGGACATTTGCAGGGAAAAAACCTCCAAGTCCTGGAACACGGCCGACTATCCGCTTAAATTGTAGGGTATAAGTGTCAATGCATCTTTCGTACCCATAGCTTAAGCTGCTTTTCTCACTCATACGACGAAAATTTCTAGGTGGGTTGCTCGAATGGCTTGGTCAAGATCCGCATTCGTCGTTGAGGTTGGTGTAAATATGAAGTCTTGGAGAATTTGGGGAAGAACTATGTGGGTGTAAGGATTAAATAGTAATGGACTTTGGCTTTTCTATTTTGGTATACTGGTCCTGGGGTGAAGGCGTCATGTCCAGCTATCCACACTGGACATGCCAGAAGGTGGGGAGAGCCGTTGCTCCTTGTGGCTTGATCCGTCCCATCTCAGGCGAACTGGCGGATAACCAGCAAGTTCCCATTTTACTTTTCGGAGCATGAGTAGCTTTCTAAGTGTTAAGCTCAAACCCTAGTATTCATACAATATAAAAGGAGAGCATTTCCACAGAAAATCATCGGCGTTCATCCACAGATAAACCGTTGTTAAGAAAATGCTTTTATCTCAACGTACCGGTTCCATGTTATGCCAATAGCCAAGCTCCAGGTAAATAGGAAAACAAAGTTTTCTTGCAGACCATAAAGGCACTGAACACACGTGTTCGAAGGCCAGGGAAATGCAGCAAAGTTGTCCGTGATAACGTAAAATATTTACAAAAGAAAATTATGTCATCCCCAGTGAAACATAAGGTACATCAAAATGCATATTTCCAGTTGAGTAAACCATGGCAATATTTGCGAAGAGAGCTAAACCAGTTTGATTTTCCCCCTAAAAGCAGCATCTCACAAAAACTGACAAGAGGTCACTCTAGTTGGAACACTAAGTATAAACATCGCAAGCCCGAGTTGCTCTTGAAATCCAATTGAAGGGATCAAATGTTTCCAACCAGCTGGCTGTTGAGGATGGAAGAGCCAGTGCGGGATGATGCACCGCCATGCGCCGGTCGAGGTGGCTGTAGAAATCTCTGGAAGAAGGGGCAACGAATTAGGGGCAGCCAAGCAAACAAACCTACGGAAATGCATCGATAAACCCCATAAAATGGAATGATCTCAGCAGCGGCTCCTAGCCACCAGACGCTATGTAAGCTTTTTAGTAGATATGACTTACAGTTGCCTGCTTACCTCACGGCTCAGGTTTGCCTCAGACTACAGCAACAGTTGCTGCTTTAAAACAAACCCTAAATAAAAATACACTTATCCACATCATGGGTGAATTCAATGTAAGAAGCTTAGAAACCCAGCCATGATCAGAGAACAATTTAAAGTCATTCTGCTGCAGCTGAGACCCAAGGTTCCGCTGGACAATAAAGACACCCTGCCTACACGGTTCAGAACAGGTGACAGGCAATTTGTCCTGGTTCCTGTGCTTACCGACCAATAGCAAATGATTGATGTGTTGGCAGTAAACTACCAGCTGGGGCTTAGTGATCGTGCAGTAAGCAGTTGCAACTTCGTCCGTTATGTGGAGTAGCGACGAGCATTATGAAAGTGTGCGAACCAACACAAGCTACGATCAGTTAGCCCAGCTGGTCAGCGCCACAAACTGGTCGTTTCTTGCAGAAGAACCCCGGCAGTCCGCTGGCTTGACCTTGCCAACAGATTCAGTCCGATTATTTCAGACACCTTGGAGATAAGGGTTTGCCATAAGCGTAAATCAGTTTGTATGCATAGAATCAAAACTTGATGATGGATGGCAATACACAACGCAACATGGCGGTGTGCCGCGCAGTTCAAATAACGTAAATTTGGACAGCCACACAATCCATCCTAAACACATTACTGAAACTCTCAGACAAGACAAAGGCGCGCAACAAAAGAATATCACCAAACCCTTTAGTGATAAACACAAACTAACAAGCATGTAACTGACCCTCGAAAACTGAGACGAGCATTTTCACCATTCAGACAAGCGGACGGCCTAACAGAACTAGCCGGGGAGGCAGCAAACGTACTGCGGATGCAATAGGCCCTCACGTTTCAGAAGGTATTTCACCAAGTATTTTTTCACCGTTTGTCGTCCCTTCGTCTAGAATAGGTAACTCCAGATTCGCGGCGACCGCTGTATAGCAGTGGCCGTCGTCGCTACGCAAACCCCACTCTCTTTTTGTCAAACTCAGTCGAAGAGATGCATTAAGAGCGTCAACAAGCCAATTGACAGTATTTTCGGATGTGTTTCCTGCGCTAATTAGACCAGACCTATGTTCCTGCTAGGTGGAAGCGTGGAATAATATCACAGCTTCCCATTTCGGTAGCAGAACTGATCCATGCAACTACTGTCCAGTATCCCTTTTGCCTTATGCTCTTCAAAGTCATGGAATCCATCAATACCGATACCTTTGTTTTCTACCCGAAAACCTGTAACCTCATTGCACTCAAACTGCACGCCCCCCGTCTACAGGAATCATGCACTACGAAATTACTATTCGCGCACTGCAGTTAGATCGGCTCAGCTAACGCTGGAGAAGTTGGTGTGATCTACCTAGAAATTTTGACAGCATTCAATCGGTAAGGCTGTCGGATACCCTTTTTCAAGCTCCCGTATTGCGGGAACGAAAATCCGCTTCTTCGTTGGATTGTGCACTTGCAGTTTCAACGGTAATTACTGGTCGGAGTTTGGTGCTTTTTATAGAACCTAATATAAGTAAAGTGCGGGTTGCCGCAGGGCTCAGTACGGGGGCCAAAACTGCTTTTTTTGTTTAATAACGAACACGCATATGCAAGCGCTTCCAACTTCTTACCGTTTGCCAAAGATATCAAGCTTTGGATCAGGATTAAGGTAACTGCCGACCAGCATCAGCTTCAGGGTTAGCTGGAGATAGTACATCCGTGGTCAAGCTATACTTCACTGCATTTTACCGTGCAAACGCAAGGTACTTTTCATTTAACATAAGGGAAACTACTCATACCAGCCCGAAACGGATATGCTGCAGCAACCCTCAGTCCAATTTGACTTTATTGTGCTCGGCCAGGGGGCGTCGTTTTAATCCAGGCAATCCAGAAGGGCCTCAAAGGATGGAAACCAAAACGTCTGGTTGTTGCGGCGCTTGCTCGGACAAATAAAGTGCTCTATTTTTTGACCAATGCTCGATAGGTATGTTCGCCTCCACATCGAATAAGCAATATAATAAATAACTAAATTTCATTATCGACTATGCGAGACATGCCCAAGGGGGTTTGATCAAATAAGTGCAATTATACAGTCATTACATGCAAATGTAACAGGAACAATCAGAGATTTTTCAGTCCTTCTTGGTTAAAACTGTACAAATAAAACAAAGCAAAAATAAGACAATTACATGGTCGTGAGTTCAAGCACGTACGTTTGGGCACAGTCGGTCTACCTTAAATTGCAGTAAAAATTAAGCCACGAATGGATCAAGAACTGGAGATTCACCATTAGCAAAGAACTGGTGTAGAATAAAAACAACCCTTATTACGCGATACGTTAACTGTACGTGCGTGTTATGCAAAGAACAACGGCGAATTCGCAATAAGAAGTGGCGTCGAAATACGCAAAGAGAATAGTGGCTATCAAGCATGACGAAATGTGGTCCTAGTCATTTGCTAATTTGTATTAATGGGCTAGGCATCCATGGTTAAAGCACGATCTTAAAGCATTAAAGCTTTCTCAAAGTCCGGCTTCTAAGAACGTAAATAGAATGCGCAATTGTTCATTAGAGCACAGGTTAAAGCAATTGAGGCTATCCAGCGAAAAGCTTAGTAGAGTACGCGGCAACCTGCTAACCGCCATTTTGGTCCGGCACGGCTTACGCCTTGTGTACCACTCCTACCTGCCGCTCTGCAACAATACAAATCTGTGAGGTCACTCACGAAATTCGCAGCACAGTATAGCCGTCTGGGCAGTTGTTTACTTAATGTATGCACCTTGCGGAATGCTCTTCCTGAATCGATACTATCTGCAACGACGCTAGCCATAGTTAAGTGACAAGTAGAGGAAGCACCTATCCACTCACAATTTGTTAATTGGCCCTACGTCTCTACCTTACTCCCGGAGCGTACCTTGGATTTATTTGAGGTTAACTGTGGGCGCAGGAATTTTACGCTAATCGCAGGATTACAAAGGCGCGTATTATATTTACTTGTTCTCGTAGTTAAAGTACCAACTGTTTTATTCTTATTTCGGTATCTCTACCACACTACCCATCGAGAATTGTATAGCAGCACTTCATAACCTGGAAAAAGCTTTGCTTATTTTACAAAAGAAGCATTGTACTAACCCCATGCTGTAAGACAGACTCTCACTGCGACAATGCAGGAGCAAAATTAAATGAAGAAAACCAACTTTCTTATCCGTCAGGCGCAAGGGACGCTCCAGTATGTTAATTCGATGAGACATAAGCTACAGTAGTGGAAATACCGCACTTGAAGCAGCCACAGTGAAAGGCTTTTTGCTCGCCGTATGGCAAGTATGTATCGGAAACGGCGGCTTGACAAATCAAGCCGCACGGTCTGCTTGCAACTCGCTGAACAAACGCTGCTCTGGACTGAACCCATCTAGACGGTAAGGAAACACCTAAGCACACGGACGCCGAAATGTCTTTTATCTCCTGTATTCGCAAAATTGCACGGAAAGCTGTATGAGCCAAACAGGAAGGAGATTATGCACATGCTTACAGAAGAACACGCAAAATTGCCGAAACCATTGCTTATAAATAAATAAATAAATAGTTCATGCTCGGCATTGCGAGGCACACCATCAAGGGCGTGATTATGGTGATACAGACAGGTATGTTCGGCAATTGCACAAACCAGTATATTTCGACAACTTGCATAGGAATGTATGTGTCTGTTGACATACAACGGTATGTTTATGCCTGTAGTTGTAGGTTGCCATGTCTTGTGATTAGGTAAATGTGACGCTGTGTGTTTTTTCCTTGAGTTCGCCATCAAAGGGGGGAAGCACTGAAACGCTTTGAATCGGATGACGGTCGCGATGTGTGAACACTCCTCCGGAAAAGGGAAGAGTCAGTGACTTTAGTTAGTGACGAGTCACATCCACCACGTCACAGTGTTGTTAAATGGATTTCTAGGATTTTTATAGGGTTAACGCTTGCCAAGCAAAATCTCACCACATTCTGCAACACTGCCGCCGGACTATGTGCTGGGACGTGATTTACCCCAACCACCCAGCTGGCACCAAGTTTGTTCGGATAGCCAGCCTGTTTGGCTAAGGAAATGGAAGCTAAGCTTACTGGTACAACGCAGGAGTTTTCGTGTATAAAAATCAAAAAGGGGAAGTAGTAGCTGAAGCTTAGTTCATTACAGCATACTTAATGAACCGGAACGAGGTATGCTACGTCACCGAAACAAATAAAAGATCTCGGGCAATATTACTGGGTGGCAAGAGGGAGAAGTGTGTGGCGACCAAGTAACATGTTGCTGGGTTCACGGGACATAAAACGAACAGGTCAGGCGCTAAGGTCACTTGCTCGTCTATCAAGCGTTAACGATCCAGTAGAGAGGATTTTCACCACGCATTTAAGTGCTGTGAACTAGCCTAGGCTGTGGAAATATCCGCAACAAAATCGCTCAACTCGTGGGACTAACCAATGCTTGAGGTACGTAATGAATTCCCACCAACGGTTAGATTATATGTGGAAACGTTCTTATAGTAAACAAATATGCCAAACCAAGTTGTATAGGGCTCATAGCAGAACAGAATTCAGTCTGGTGCAACAAATCCCAACTCGTTACGTTTAAACAACTTATAAGATCATCACGATCTTTCAGCCTTGCGAAAGTTTAAGATCCGCGAACGTTTCTGTCGATCAGTTTGAGTAAAACAATAGGTAGTACGTAGCCAGGGTTGGTGCAATCAACCTTGTCCTATCATTTAAAATTATTTCTGTTCCGTTTTATGTTAGTGTCAACTTTGATTGTTGATTCATCTCAAGTACTCTTTCTTTTCCACGCCTAATCCCTTTCCAACGTTGAAGATGATACCTTTAGTCTTTCAAGTTCCCAGTCTTCTTCCATATCAGAAGTTTATCCGTGTTGAAAAGGACCTTATTAAATTGTCTAAGCTGTTGGGATTACATAAATAGGCCAACTGTTGTAACGTTTCGTACATTCTTAATCACATTTCTCGTCATGTTACACAATTAGCCTGGCTATTCCTGCGTCTTAGACTGACTTTCTCTCACTGTTCGAGGTGGGCCGCCATACCGTACACTACATTCATTAGTTTTCTTTACCAGATGTAACGGGTCCCACTTTTATGAGGAATATTGGTAAAGCGCATACTCGCCTACGCGCAGATGTGACTCGCCTTCAAATAAAGTCGCGGCTCTTCGGTTACCAAGCCAATCACTCCCACACAACGGATGTCACCAACCTTTCGCGTACTATATATGTGAGCATTAACGTAGGCTGCGAAACATACTCAAACTTAAGGAGCACACACATGCCCGGCCGCATACATGGAAGAAATCACAACTCCGATTTGCATGACTAATTCGGGCGTTTGTCATGTACATTCATTGGCATGCTTACATGCTCATGTCTACCTACTTCCATGATTGCGGTGGTAAACAGAAGTGTGATATGCATATGGTGACGGAAGATGAAATTGTTATTAAAAAGGTTGAAATCCGGGCAATAGGAAGTGTTGCTGACAGCATGGATTCAGCAAGAAAGTTTGCAGTGCTGATGCTAAAGAATCGCGCAATGTTGAATAGTTGGAATTGCAACCACGTATTTTCACGATAACCTGCACCTCAGCCTACTATATGGACGTTTACAGTGAGCTGTAAAGACGGTACATGAACTTCATCCCATGCCTGTTCGATTCGGATCTGCTG
>OX104064.1:101091622-101177400 GCA_944474145.2 Dicrocoelium dendriticum | reverse complement strand
TTCGCCATCAAAGGGGGAAAGCACTTAAAACGCTTTGAATCGGATGACGGTCGCGATGTGTGAACACTCCTCCGGAAAAGGGAAGAGTCAGTGACTTTAGTTAGTGACGAGTCACATCCACCACGTCACAGTGTTGTTAAATGGATTTCTAGGATTTTTTATAGGGTTAACGCTTGCCAAGCGAAATCTCACCACATTCTGCAACACTGCCGCCGGACTATGTGCTGGGACGTGATTACCCCAACCACCCAGCTGGCACCAAGTTTGTTCGGATAGCCAGCCTGTTTGGCTAATGAAATGGACGCTAAGCTTACTGGTACAACACAGGAGTTTTCGTGTATAAAAATCAAAAAGGGGAAGTAGTAGCTAAAGCTCAGTTCATTACAGAATACTTAATGAACCAGAACTGGGTATGGTACATCACCGAAACAAATACAAGATCTCGGGCAATATCTTTGGGTGGCAAGAGGGAGTGTGTGGCGGCCGAGTAACATGTTGCTGGGTTCACGGGACATAAAACAAACAGGTCATGCGCTAAGGTCACTTGCTCGTCTATCAAGCGTTAGCGATCCAGTAAAGAGGATTTTCACTACGCATTTAAGTGCTGTGAACTAGCCTAGGCTGTGGAAATATCCGCGACAAAATCGCTCAACTTGTGGGACTAACCAATGCCCGAGGTACGTAATGATTATATGTGGAAAGGTTCTTATAGTAAGCAAATATGCCAAACCAAGTTGTATAGGGCTCATAGCAGAACAGAATTCAGTCTGGTGCAACAAATCCCAACTGGTTACGTTTAAACAACTTATAAGATCATCACGATCTTTCAGCCATGGGAAAGTTTAAGATCCACGAATGTTTCTGTCGATTAGTTTGAGTAAAACAATTGGTATTGCGTAGCGAGGGTTGGTGCAATCAGCCTTGTCCTATCATTTATAATTATTTCTCTGTTCCGTTTTATGTTTGTGCCAACTTTGTTTGTTGATCCATCTCAGGTACTCTTTCTTTTCCGCGCCTAATCCCTTACCAACGTTAAAGATGATACCTTTAGTCTCTTAGGTTCCCAGCCTTCTTCCATATCAGAAGTTTATCCGTGTTGAAAAAGGATCTTATTAAAATTGTCTTAGCTAAGTTGGGATTACATAAATAGACCAATTGTTGTAACGTTTCGTACATTTTTGATCACATTTCTGGTCATGTTACACAATTAGCCGGGCTATTCCTGCGTCTTAGACTGACCTTTCGCTCACTGCTCTATGTGGACCGCCATACCGTACACTATATTCATTAGTTTTCTTTACCAGATGTAACGGGTTCCACTGTTATGAAGAATATTGATTAAGCGCATACTCGCCTACGCACAAATGTGACTCGCCTTCAAATAAAGTCGCGGCTGTTTGGTTACCAAGCCAACCACTCCAACACAACGGACGTCACCATCGTTTCGCATACTAACCACGTGAGCATTAAAGTAGGCGGCGAAACATACTCAAACTTAAAGAGCACACATATGCCCGGCCGCATACATGTAAGAAATCACAACTCCGATTTGCATGACTAATTCGCGCGTTTGTCTTATACCTTCCTTTGCATGCTTACATGCTCATGTCTACCTACTTCCATGATTGCGGTGGTAAAACAAAGTGTGATATGCATATGGTGACGGAAGATGAAATTGTTATTATAAAGGGTGTGATCTGGGCAATAGAAAGTGATACTGACAGCATGGATTCAGCAAGAAAGTTTGCAATGCTGAGGCTAAAGAATCGCGCAATGTTGAATAGTTGGAATTGCAACCACGTATTTTCACGATAACAAGCACCTCAGCCTACTATATGGACGTTTACAGTGAGCTGTAAAGACGGTACATGAACTTCATCCCATGCCTATTCGATTCGGATCTGCTGTCTAGCAGCATGCAGAGCTTGAATTTAATAAATGGTGCTACTTGGAAAGAAGCGAAAGCTGGCTACGAAGCTTACAGCGGACTGCTTTTTGGATTTGTTAAACGGTTAGCGAGGAAGGCGAACATCGACGCTTTGCTCTGCTTTAAGAGAGGTCCCCTTTGCCTTCGGTTGTGTGATGGCTTCAAAGCAATAGTTGTACTTTTCAGTTCGTGGAAAATAACACCGACAGCATGTGAACTTGAACTTAATAAACCGCGTGCTGAATCATTCCACAACACTAAGGATGTATAGAACTAGCTAACGGAAGAGAACTCACTGGACCAAATAGAAAATCATTATAGAAAGTGGTGGCTGCAATTTCAGGTGGAGTACGTCCTTTCGTCTGCTTTCCTAATAAGCAAGTCTTGACACTTGTTGGTCTCCGGAACCCAACCAGGAAGAGGAAATGGTCCAAGAAAAAAGGAAGGTTTTAAGTTTTAACTTTTTTGCCTTAAATGAGCCTGTTCTTCGTAAACATTAAGCTACAGCTCACCTGTGACGGAAAATCAGTACCCATGTCGCCATGGGTTAAAAACGGATTAGTAGGTATTTTGGTAAAGCATGTTAGAAGGAAAACCGCAGACAAGGTCAAGAAGAAATACAACTACGTATGCATCTTTTATGGCAGCAAGCACGAAGTATCTCACAAAATTTAGGTTAGGGAAAATGAAGTGCTGGTAGTGAAGTCGTTTCTCAGCTTCGTTGAGACCGATAGTAAAAACGCAGAGAAAAGTTCGGTGCTGGTTGCAAGTGAAGCGGAAGTGGATGGAATTGACGTTGACGACTGCCATGGCTAAGGATTTCAAATTCGACTGGCTGCCATGAATTATGTCAGAAACTGCGAGCCCAAGAAAAATTATCGCCTTAATCCGGCTGCGAGATACCGGATGCCAGATCGGGCAGACCGAAGAATTTTCGTTCTACGTTACAGACGTCAGTGTTCCAGGACGCATTGGGTATTCGTCTGGCAAGTCGGCTCCCCATAACAAGCGAACAATGCCCGCTTAAACACACTGCTACGTGGCGGATGAGACTCGCCACTGAAGACCTGGATTTTTATGTGTTCTTAGGATCGTTGCTAGGTTACGAAGAGAGGCTGGCTCGTTACGCTTTTAACTTGGTGAAACTTCGTAGGATTTGTACAAACATGTAATTCTCGTGCAGCTTACTTGCTGCTTACTACAAGATCCTTAAATCGACCCTACTATATAACATTTCGCTGACCATCCAGAGTTGTCCTTGGCCATATATTTGCTTTCAATTCTTTCTTTCCTTCCCTCTTTATTATTCCTATTCTAGAGGCTGGACTCGGGCAATTCGGCTCAAAAGGCTCAGGGTAAAGGGGGCAAACTTTACCTACAGTCTTGTAAACAAAACGAGTAAAAGTGCGGGCAAAACAGCAATTGGCACAACCCCGCCATGATCCGTTTGGGTGACCGACGCATTTTCGTCTGTACACAGTGAAATAGCGCAACTACAAGAGGCTTTAATACAAATGCAAATGACCTATAACAGCATACAACCAGTCTCTGAGAAATAAGTGCTTGGTTCACCACGGAAGCGTGGTAAGGATAGGTGCGAGGATGCTACCGCAAGGTTACTCCATGCAATTAATACAGAGGTCCTGGATAGGGAAAAACGCTTCGTTGTGATAATCGCTTATAATATCTCAGACCGCCTAGAAAGCAACACGAATTGGAAGATAGTGGTGAACGTTTGCGGCCTGGAACATAATTTTAACAGTTGTGCTAGATTTCAGAAAAGGACCTTGAGAAAGCTATCTCCTCTACTTTTCCAAAGTAACACAGAGTATCGCCAGCAAATGCGCTTCTCACCAAAAGACCATCCAGTCGCATAAAAAGTTTGTCGGATGACCGTTAGTGACCACAAGGAATGTAATGCAACGCCACCACGATAAACTGGTTGCGTCCGCCGCTACTAAGGGAACTGCCGAAAGAGCTTATGACACCCTGCAGGCTGGTGTCATTCCAACCGAATCCTCTACAGTTACGTTAGGTTTCTCAGTGGATGTGGCGCAAGATGAGAACAAGTAATTGTTACAGCCACATTGCTCGGTAGCGAAATCTTAAGTCTGGAGACTACAAAGAGCTAGGACACAAATGGTTTTTGGAAGCAGGTAGTCACTTTCGTGTGGATATAAGGACACCTGCGCCCACTTCTTAGCTTCTACCCGGCAACCCAGTTACTCTCAAGGAGCTAAGACTGCAGGTCGTAGAAACACCATCTGCACACAGAATGCACAGCGACAGCTGTAAATTAACAGCTGAAGTACCGAAATCCTTCAGCGAGAGATTAGCTTATCCCCTGTCTGGCGTCGACACATTCTGGCCCTCCAACCAAAAAGCCTCGTGCCCGGCCGTTGCAGACATGCCCATCATGCTCAAGCCAGTAAGGGGCAAGGTGGAAGCGTTCATGCTTTCGGATTCCGTAGGTAGCGTTGAGACGGTTTGCTCTCTGGTGTTTAATGTACCCATGACACCTCCTTTTTGGTGTTCAGTCAAGCGATCATGGGAGGTAATGGAATCACTGAAAACTTACCAGCGATTTACGACTGAACACACACAACAGTAAGTGCGTGGCAATACACAAACTGTGTGCTAAGAAGGAAGGAAACCTACGCATTATTATGACAAACTGCGGAGAGCCGCAAACTAGCACCGAGCTAAAAGAGCTGTATTTTGGGCAATAAAGGATATACCGAGGTTGGGGTCCAACACGCTTGAGCTAAATAAATAACTAAATAAGTGTATACTTCTAGGCTTGCTTGATGCTGTGCCAGCAAGGAATCAGCTCTATATTTACATAAATCCCATGTTCTTGCATGGGGAATAAGAAGAGTATGAGCATATATACCTTGTTCACAAGTACGAGTACAAGGCCTTTGTACGTGCACAGTTGAAGGGGTTGTACTCACCCACCGTAAAGTTTATCTGTCTCCTTCAGGCGATTTTGTGTTCCTTGAATTTGTTCATAGCAGAAAGTCGTGTAGAGCTGCATTTGTGAACGTTTTTCTTAGATGCAGTATCCCATCCTCTACTAACTTCGTGCAACTTTCTTTGGACGAAATTCATGTGCATTCTTCATGAGCTATTTGTGCTCCTTAAATTTATTAATGGAGAAACGTTGCGCAGAGCTGTAGTTGTGCACGAATTTTGGAAGGATCCTCCAATTCACCACGAAGTTCACTACAAATTTTTGGACTATTAAGACACACTCCTTCGTCACATATAATGGTGCGTACATGAAAGAACTGAGAGTGTCGGAATTAAAAAGAACAAGAAACGGTTAAAAAAGTATTGTTAGTAATGCAAATAAAATTAAAACCTGTCTTTAAGACATACTAAGGCAACGTAAATAACTAAAATATTCAACTTAAGGAACAATATAACCAAAGGTACCGGCGCTAAATTTGATTTTCAGCGCTGTAACGAAATCGAAACCGCCATGGGTCGTTTTAAAGACTACTTAAATGATCTCTTTCTCTTCTCTTTCATTTGCAGATTCTCAAAAAACCGCGGACATATGAAAACGTGCGAAGGCACTTTACCGACCCAAAAACTCTGACATTCCCTTTTTGTTTTGATTGTCTTATCAAGGTCCTGTACACTCCTCTGTTTTTTCCTGTTGTGGATAAACGTGCTTCCTCCGTGTCTGATCGTTTTGCCTGCGTCACGCTTGCGTATTGCGATTCTGTGAGTGCCCGGTTGCTGTGTGTGCTTCTGGCGTCGTGTGTCCGCTGTGATTGACCGTGCTGCTTTCTACCGCCGTTGATTCGTTCCGTGCCCGTTTTCCAGCTCCCGCCGGTACCCCATTCCAGGAACTCCGTTACATTTGGTGACAGAGGTGGGATCGCAATGGGGAAGGAAAAAGTCAGCCCCCTAAAATGAAATCGCAACTACGTGTTGTTACCCAGGATTTTTCGGATTTTCGACCTGTGCCGAGGCAACCCCCAGTTTTTCGGCCTGGGGATGATTTTGACAATTGGGAGTTTCATGTATCCTTATACCTTTCCAGTATTCCCGAAAAGCACGTGGGCCCTTTCGTTCTCAGTTTTTTGTGCGAGGAAGCCACGCGCCTCTTCCGCGCAACTGGAATCCCTCCAAGGGCGCCAGCTTCAGAAATATGGGAATCACTGCGCGGACTGTTTCGGAAACAGGAAGCCGCAGTCCTGTATAGACAGAAATTCGCTGCTCGTACCCAACAGTCAGGAGAAACGGTCGAAGCGTTCGCGCGCGCACTTCAGGAGCTCTCCTTGAGAGCCTTTCCCGATCTCTCCAACGCCGAGCGGGATAAGTGGCGGGCTGAGCGTTTTTGCACCGGGTTGCACGACAGGTCCCTACGTCACCAACTAGCTGGGATGCTGCCCTGCAGTTTCACGGATGCCATGAACAAGGCACAGTTTCACGAGTCCCTGGATTCAATGGACGATCGTGACGAGTATGGACAGGCCACTTTGTGTTCGGCACTGAGAAACGTGTCCATTTCCGACAGCAGAGCATCTAACTTCAACTCCACTCCGTCCAGGCGCGATTGTTGGTACTGCCGTCGCTTTGGAAATCGTGCGCAATTTTGCGGACATAACCCACCGATCATGCCGCGACGTTCGCAAGGTAAGTCACGTCTTCATCCATCCGGCTTCCTTGCGTCCACTTTTGTTCGTAATGCTCCGTTTCGACCTTTAACCACCTTCGGCTGCCTCAATGGTTTTAACATCCAGTTCTTGCTTGACACCGGTGCGTCATGTTCCTTGTTGCGTCTAGAAATAGCCGACCGCCTCGGGGGTCACCGCGCCACTACTCAGAGAAGGCCACGAGTGTTAACGGCCAACGGGGCTGAGTTGTCCGTCGAATTCGCAGTGTTGGCTCAAGTCCAACTGGAACATGTTACTGCAGTACACGAGTTTCTAGTTTGTCGTAACCTAAGTTGGGACGCCATCCTAGGAATGGATTTTTTGGCTAAGCATGGAAGCTTGCTGCAGCTTGGTACCGCGAATCTATTACCAAAGTCCACTCCTGTCAACACGCAGCTGTGTCACTCACGGGGAGTTTGCACAGTTTTAGAAGCCACCTCGAAACCATCACAGTTCGAGACTGATGTCATTGAGCCTTTGCGTAAATACAGTGGTATTTCCCCAGACTCAAAAGCCTCACTTCTCTCTATGCTGCGTAATTATGAGGATCTGTTTTGCGACACTCAACTTGGGCGCACCAACGTCATCCAACACGAAATTGATACAGGGAGTCAGCAACCTATCCGCCAGCGGGCTCGAAGGGTGCCCATTCATTACGCAGCCCAGCTAGATCGCATGATGCAAGGGATGCTTGAAATGCGCGTTATTCGCCCATCGACATCGCGTTGGTCGTCTCCAATCGTACTCATGAAGAAGAAGGATGGTTCTCTACGACTTTGTGTAGATTACCGAAAGCTAAATGAAGTCACCCGTAAAGACCCCTTCCCCCTCCCTCGCATTGACGCCACATTTGATGCTCTTCATGGTGCGCGATGGTTTACTACTCTCGATTTGGCCACCGGGTATTGGCAAGTGGAGGTCCGTCCGTCCGATAGGGAGAAAACCGCGTTCATTGTACCATCCGGGCTGTACGAATTCGAGACCATGCCCTTCGGGTTGGCTAATGCCCCAGCCACCTTCCAGCGCCTGATGCAGAAAGTATTGGAGGGCCTCGTACCCAAGGAATGTTTGATATATTTGGATGATGTGATAGTGCATGGTAGGTCGGTCGAAGAGCACAACACCCGTCTACGTACAGTTTTGGAGCGGTTACGGCAGGCTGGATTAAAGCTGAAGGGACGGAAGTGCCGTTTTCTCCGCGAGCGTGTTAACTTTCTGGGACACGTAATAACGCCAGACGGCATTCAAACCGACCCCGACAAGTGCGAACGGATAAGGTCGTGGCCACAACCCAGATCAGTTGATGAATTGCGTAGTTTTTTGGGACTGGCATCTTACTACCGGAGGTTTGTGCGCAATTTTGCTTCGATCTCGGCGCCGTTACAACGCCTGACGGAAAAAAGACGGAAGTTTGTTTGGACGGACGAGTGTGCCAGCGCTCTCGGACGACTGAAAGAATGCCTCACGTCGCCACCGCTGTTAGGTCTCCCGGATACTTCCGAACGAGCTGGGCCTTTTGTCCTAGACACCGACGCCAGTAACGAGGCGATTGGCGCTGTTTTGTCGCAGAAAACTTCTATTGGGGAAACCGTGATCTTTTATGCTAGCCGCCGACTGGACAAGCGAGAGCGTAAGTATAGCACAACGAGACGTGAGATGTTGGCCTGGGTGTATTTCTTGAAGTATTTTCGACCATATTTACTCGGAAAACCTTTCCTTGTGCGGACTGACCATCAATCTCTGCAATGGTTACAAAACTTCCGTGACCCGAAAGGACAAATCGAGCGGTGGCAAGAACGCCTACAAGAGTACGATTTTACCTGTGAGTACCGGCCGGGAGCACGGCATGCCAACGCAGATGCCCTTTCTCGAATTCCCGCTCTGGACGAAATAAATGCAGTCCTACACCACTCGGAAACTGATACAACGTGGTCAGAAGATCAAGCCCAAGACCCGTATATATCTAACATTTATATGCGGCAAGTTGAAGGATCGTTTAAACCATCGGGTACGGAAATGCAATCCCGTTGGAAAGACGAACGCTCACTATGGGACCACTGCAGCTGGTTGAGGATCATTGGTGGGACGCTGTTCCTCATGGATGACCTGGGCCCGAAAGTGATTACTCCTATGTCGAGAGTGCCGGGCGTACTACAAGCGGTCCATCAGCAGTTAGGTCACGCTGGCCAACTAAAGACGGAGACAGCCATACGTCAACGGTATTGGTGGCCAGGAATCCACGCCGACGTCGTGAAGCTATGTAACGCCTGTGAGATCTGTGCCGCTATCAAATCGAAGACCCCCTATCCCGGGCCCCAGTGGAACCGATAGTGGCCACGTCCCCAGGTCAGCGAGTCGGAGTCGATCTAATGGGGCCTTTGCCAGTCACAAGGAACGGGAACCGCCACCTCCTTGTTCTTATAGATTGCTTTACGAAATGGTGCGAGGCCATACCTATCAAAAATCCGGATGCGGCAACGGTTGCGTCAACCATCGTAAATGAGTGGATTGCCCGCTATGGAGCACCGCTGTCACTGCATTCAGATCAAGGCGCCGTCTTCGAGAGTCACCTGCTTCAGGAGGTGTGTCGGCTGCTCTCGGTGAGGAAGACACGTACCACATCGTATCATCCACAAGGGAATGGATTAGTAGAGCGCACCAACCGAACTATAAAAGGGATTTTGCAGAGTTTCCTGGAGCGGCACCAGTCAGATCGATGGGACGAAGCTATTCCACAATGCATGATGGCGTATCGAGCGTCTGTGCATGCAACCACGGGGTATTCTCCAGCCTTCCTGACATTTGGTCACGAGCTTCGTTTGCCTCAGTAGCTGATATCCCCTATTCCCCCAATCGAGGCTTGTTCTCTGTTAGACTACGTACGACAGCTTGGCGAAAGTCTTCGATCAGCCTTTCTGTGTGCGGGAGAACACGCAAGGATAGCACAGCATCGTCAGAAAGCATGTTATGATCGGCACAGTAGGGGCCCTGAATATCACATTGGAGATCGCGTATGGTTGCACCGCCCAAGACCTCCGCCTGGCGCAGCAGCGAAGTTTCACCGACAGTGGCAAGGGCCATACGAGATTGTGTTCGTCCGTTCACCCACGGTGTATGTCGTCCGAGATGTCGCTCAACCAAATTCCGACGTTCTGACCGTGCATTACAATCAGCTGAAACCAGCGGGATCTTCAGCCTCTACTCAGAAGGAGGAAGTCGTCCCACCCGGATGCCTCCCGATCGTGGAACACACTGTGGAGATACCCCCTGAAGGCGGCTCGGCGAGTATTCAGGACACTTAGACACTGAGGACAGTGTCTTCGCCGGAAGGGGGAGTGGTGTAACGAAATCGAAACCGCCATGGGTCGTTTTAAAGACTACTTAAATGATCTCTTTCTTTTCTCTTTCATTTGCAGATTCTCGAGAAACCGCAGACATATGAAAACGTGCGAAGGCACTTTACCGACCCAAAAACTCTGACATTCCCTTTTTTGTTTTGATTGTCTTATCAAGGTCCTGTACACTCCTCTGTTTTTTCCTGTTGTGGATAAACGTGCTTCCTCCGTGTCTGCTCGTTTTGCCGTGTCACGCTTGCGTATTGCGATTCTGTGAGTGCCCGGTTGCTGTGTGTGCTTCTCGCGTCGTGTGTCCGCTGTGATTGACCGTGCTGCTTTCTACCGCCGTTGATTCGTTCCGTGCCCGTTTTCCAGCTCCCGCCGGTACCCCATTCCAGGAACTCCGTTACAGCGCAAAAGATTTAAGTCAGTAAGTCTAGGAGAAAAAGCTCTTTGATGAGGCTAGAATATCGCGAAAAGTAGCACAAATATAAAGCACTTATATTAGGTTGTAAGCGCTGGATACGTTAAAAGTAAACGCAATGCAATACGCGCAATATTTAGCAAACTGTTCGCGATTGAATGGCGGTCTACGAATAACGCCCTTATTTTTTTCGCTAAATATGGCTAATCAGAAAAATAGAAGGAAAATGTAAAAGTGGCGGTGACATAATTTCTAAATAGATGTACCACTCTAGAAATGCTTTATGTAGCCTGAACTTCCCCCCAGTAACTAGGTATGACGTAGGTGACCGAAAACCAAACTTTTCAGGCATACTTAGCAAATATAGGCAAATAAAGGAAAATATTTCTTGAAATCGCTAGGAATCCAGTAAGTAATGTTATACATTCAAGACTTCAGGATAATCTGTAATTAGCCTACGGTCAGAAGGCATCAGTGTACCATTGGCAGAGGATACTGAGCCACATAAAAGACCACGAATATAGAGTTCAGTAGTTTTAAGCCCCTAAGTGGTTAAGAGGGTTATAACAACACTGCATGAGCCAGGCCTATCTGGTTAATACAGGAGAGCTTGAGGAGCATTTGACACGTTTTGCCTGCAAAAAGTAAATATTTGACAGATAAAAATCTTATGGCCAAATTTCTATATCCATAAGGCTGTTAACAACATCTGTCAGCTAGGGAAGTCTGTCGATAATCTTAAAGAAATGAGTATCAGAAAATTTAATAAACTACTTTGGGGCGTAAAATCTACTTGGGTCCGCGTTGGCGGAGAATTAAAAACGCTACTTCTGAGGGTGGAGTTGGCTCGAAAATGAAGGATTATAGTGCCTCATGTGTTCCTACACACTATCGTGCATCCCCTGCTTAATTGCGAGCTCTTTTTCTCTAATTTAATTTCCGAAGCGAGTGCCAGCTGTTTTCATCCTAGTGGCATAGTAAACTAGTACGGTAATGTCACAGCAGCCATTACTTTGATGGTTTTTTATTGAGAGCTGTTCCCACGTCCTTAGCAAAGTGTCATAAAGTAGGATAAGAGTAGGAGAGTAGATAAAAGATGTGGAAGCTGGTCGTTTACCTACCATTACGCATAACACATGTTAGGCTTAGGTGACAGCTAAAAGATGAAAAGACGAACGGACGGCAGTAATAACGCAAAATGGTGGTCAAACTGTTTGGAGGTCCAGCTAGCCAGTGTGACAGGGTCCTCTCTGGCGCTGGTTAGCTACCACGCAAGGGAAATGGAACCTGGAACTGCGAATGATTTATTAACCAAGGCGGTTGAAACAGAGTATTTGGTTTTCATGATGCCAGTACACCAGGGTTTCGAATAATGCTCGGCGCATGAAATTTCAGATATAAGTAATTATATGGGGCCAAGAGAAGATAAGAAGAGAGCAAAGTGCCTGGATTCGTAGGCCTGTAGCTTTTATAGTGGTCATTTTATCGACCAGCTAGGATATATAATATTTTGCGGTAAGAATAGCGCTTATATTTGGAATCGGTGGAGTAAAGTAACGAATAATTTGGCTTAATGAAAACGCAACAACTAAGGCCAACGTGCAACTGAGATCTACGAAGGTACATAAAAATACATCTAAAGCAAGGATTTAGCCGATGTTTTGGACAATTCTAATGCTGCTTTGGTTGCATTATGTGTATCGACAACAACAATAGACACCAACATCTTATACAAAGCTTACGTCAGGTAGAATGTCTTTTCTAGGAGTGCCTCAAAGGGATTAAGCCCACTATTCTTTCACTTGGAAGGTGATAACAGGTAAAGCAAAAATCTAAGGAATGTAGGTGTAACTGGTATGGAAGGACTGTAGTTTGCCCACTTGGTCAGATTCCATATGGCCATGCGATATCCTATATGAGGAATACCTACGGATTTGCTTTCCGGCCAGCCAGTAGGCTTGCCTGTACTATATGTGGAGCTTTATGAACATTGACAAAGTGGCTACCAAAGAAGGAAAGCCGGAGGGATGTAGATACCAATTGATCCTTGCAACCTTTGGACCAAAGCGTCAGTGGAGGAACCGAAGCGAGTCAAGAACGAATCAGAAATGGCTAATTACTTATCGTGTTCAGTGTTCTAGCCTTAACACCTGTAGGATGCGTGCGACTGATGCGGCTGGGACCTCCTAGGTGTTGTGGTTGCAGTAATGTATTGGATAAAAACAGGGATGACCATTGATGGAGACAACTCATAGGGGTTAACCTACCGATCAGCCCCTACAGGATTACTGGCATGATAAGGTTGGAATAATGCTCGTCAGACTTAAGTTACATTGTAGGTTTAAGGGCTGTTGTAAAGAACAAAGTGTTGTAAGGAGAAGGTTAAAAGGCCAATAAGTATAGAGTGAGGTGGCTATGTTTCAGACTAGCTGAAACAGAGAAGTCCGCGGTCTGAAGCTCGTAAGTTTGTCGGCCATGAATAAGGCCCTTGTAAGCAAGGTCAAGACGTCCTCCAACATGGATAAGAATGCATCGATGACACTACGAAGCATAAGTATCCAGATAGCAAGAAACACGTCAACGCAAGAAGAGCAAAATGGGTGCCAAACACAGAGTGGTGACAAGTAGGATAGCTTCGGGAATTATCAACTTAAAGGAGATTAGCAGCGAGATGATCGACGCACGTAAGCATCGGCCCTGGGGTGGCCAGGCTGAGTGAGGCGTCAGTGGTTAATAGTAGCCTGTAAGCTAAAGGTGCTTATTTATCGCGCGGCTAAAAGGATTATAAAATAAGGTGGCAGAGCAGCTCTAAATTTCGTCTTTGCGCAATAGGAGCCAGTGTGATAAAGAAGGTCATCCGAATCGCAGAGTATGAAAAGACGTTTTATACTATCTATTGTACCTGCTTCTTGAAAGCCTGCGAATTGTGAAACTCTCGTAGCTGTGATGCTAATTTGTTCCAACTAATTCCTTAAGCAAATAGGAAGCAGTTCGTAGTTTCTTCCGCGCTGGTAGCGGAGCAACAGTGCAGCAACTGTTGCTAGGCTAAATTCTGATCTTCTTCTCAATGTCAGGCCGGAGATCTTACTGTGCACCGCTTGCTGTATTACCTTACGTAAGAAGCATGAGTTTAAATTCATGCTTCACAACTATACAGGCTAAAGTTTGGGGTGACTATACCTTTGAAGGTAACCAAGCGGTACAATTTTAAGGTTATCCCATTGGTAAACCGCCGCTGGGCATTTGGGAGCAGTATACGATCCGACATTTGCACATTCCTGCAGAGGATGACGCAAATGCCGAGTGTAAGCGAATGGCACACCGATAGCATGCTAGTCGTGCCTCACGGTGCTTATTTGACGGCATATTTGGAAGGCTAATTGTCGTGCTTTTGATAGTTGATATTGCACGTTCTCTGAGAGGTTAAAGCTGACACAATACCGTGTAACTAACTCTTGAGACAAAATATGGAGTTGGATGGATATGCCATTAAATTCAATCTGCCATCAAGCATGGAACATTTTTGAGTCATAATATTCGATTATTCAACAAACAAATTTGTTTCCACTGCTGGCACTACGACTGTAAAGTCTTCAGATCTTCGCGGATTTCGCCAAGTGCAGAAACCTTTGCACATGGGGGAAAGGCGTATACGGCCTTTCTAACCTCAGCGAAGAGCGATGGGCAGCCATGTCGTAACTGTTCCTGAAATCACTCACATAACTGAAAACAGGTTCGGTGCAAGCACACTGCCTTGTACGACACCACTGAAAGCTGCGACAAGTGTGGTTTCATGCTGAGCAATTTTCACTGACTAGGTGCGCCCGGTTAAGTAGGATTCCAGCCAATTGAGTAAAGGGCTGCCGAAATCGTAAGATTTAATCTAATGTAATAGGCATATAGGTGGTACCCTAACGAAAGCCATTTGCACATCAAGGTGTGATGTAATTACTGCAAGCGCTGAATCTAGCGCTTTGGTGACAACTATAAGGAACTCAAGCTGGCAGGTTGCGCAAGACCGGTCGCTTATAAACCTGTGCAGTGAACTGCTAACCTACTCTCCTGCATCCAGGATGTCTATGAGTGCTTCCTAAACCGATTTGTATTTCAGGCGCGGGGTACTGGATGTGTGGTTTATGGGTCGGCAATTGATGACTTTTTTGGACGGAGTCGCCTTTGGTGCGCGGTATGATGACAGTATGCTTCCAAACCGAGGGGTATTGGTCATTCTCCACCGAGAGTGTGAATGGGGGATGAGCCACGACAGTTTCATCCCGGCGCGAAACACCTCCTCTCCCAAATATCCACTGTAGTGTCTTTTCGCTCGCTTCCTACAAAGACTGCAAATAGAGAAGTGTCTAGAAACGGCTTCATTTCGTCATGCGTAAAGCTAGTGGACCCCGTGTTCTTGCTCACACCTACAGGCAAATGCTAAGTCCCTAAACCATAACATGCATATCCTGCGTCCTCTCTCTGTTCCCGCCGACCCTGATGCAATAGTTATAACGGAAAATTCGTTTCTACCTCATGCTTCAGAGCAGCTTTACTCATTTCCCGCCTATGAAATCTCGTGTGCATAATCGAGGGGCGGGTGCGCCATGTATGTTACGAATACTTACCCAGCAAAAATGTCAGCTATCATGAAGGCAGCTGAGACGATAGCTTCAGTATGGATAACGGCTGATATCCTGGAATTGATGTTACTATTTGTGTGTTTACAGATCACCCGATGCCTCAAATAAGAGTGACAAAGCACTCATGGTTACTTTGGTTCAGGCCACAAACTTTTCGTGCGCATACAAACTGGTCGCGAGAAATTTCAACCTTCATGATTTAAACTGGTTCCCACCAGCTGCAAAAACGAAGTATGCAGGCCTAATAGCATATAGCAATTTAGGGGCTAGACGCAACATGCAACTGCTCCAGTCAGGGAGAAACCTATTCTTAACGTAATATTTACTCTCGGTATCCCATCAACGCGAGCGTCAGTCGGCTGGGGTTTCCGGGTAGTAATCACAGCTTAGTGCTTCGCTCGATTTACTTAAAGCGACATACAGCTCTCTTAAGAGAAACAGACGCAGTCGTACTATACCGCCCGTGGCACACCGCTAACTGATCAACCATTGATTTATGCGTCAGATCAAGAAACTTGGATGAACACTTTTTATCTGATTCTGTGAATCGGTTGGCTGAGCAAGTTTATGATGAACTATGTTACTGTCCCCACTTGCTAGCTCTCGTCATCCTTGATAAGGCAATCATCCAAGAGCGTAACCCAACCCAATATGCACAACAGCATGTGTCAGCTTGGACGACCTTACAAAAATCTTTCAATTTTGCCCACATCCTTAGAGCGAATGATATTGCAACCCAGCTTTCTGCCAGATCTAGGCAGCAGTGAGCCAATCAAGGTATAATCTCACCAACTATTGCAACCATAGTTAAGAACCTCAGCTGGCTGCTGCGCTCTCGGATCCTTAACTGTGGTCGACAGATCTCTACCCTAAAGATTGCTCCAAACGACACTTCCAATGACGCAAGAATTTTAAAGAATCGCAGCGTCAAGAAATAGGTGCAACCACTCCTGCCCGGCACCTACCGGTAGCCAGGCCCTGTCCTCTGTACAGTTTGACATAAATAGTGTCCGTAATGCGCTTTTAACCATTTAATCAGCCTCGAAACCTGGTCCGGACGGAATATCGCCAGGGCTAATGCCACATGTCGACGAAGATGTCTCTGATCACGCCCAAAAGGCATGTCTCGTTTTGTCGAGAATAAAATGTTTATTTATTTATACTGCTTTTGAACTTCCTTACTTTATCAATGTAGTAAGATCAGTACTTGACCGCTTGGTAATCTTCCAACACAGTGCCACGGCAGTGGGTTGAAAGCCTACAGAAAGTTGGTAATTTCCCCCTCTTAACCACACTATTATTATCTTGCGAGTGATGAAGAAGTTGAGTAAAAGAACCCTCTTGCGTTACCTTTATGCAGGCCAGCACATAAATGAATCACAGCACAGGTTTCTAACAGGTAGGTCCTGTGCAACCTGTCAGCTGGACTTCCTCAATTTAGTCACCGAGACCATTGATTCCAGCCGTTCAGTTGTCATGCTTCACCTTGAAATGCAAAAGGCGTTTGACAGGGTACCACGCATGCGCTTGATGCATAAGGTAAAAGCTTAAGGGTTAGACAGTCCTCTAGTAGACTGGCCGAGTTCTTGTTTAATAGGACGCACACAGTCTGTCAAAATTGAGCAACCTGACCTCCGTTTCAAGTAACGTGGTAAAGGAAACGTTCTTGATACTACCCTATTTTTGCTTTATATCAATGAGCACTGCAGGTGTTGCAGCCCATTCGCTCCTTCAGCTTCGCTGACGTAAAAGTTGTATATGTCTTTTCCCTGGTAATGAAACATCTGCAATTAACAGCCTCTGTGAGGAACTTAAATCATTTGAAAAGTGGTGCGAACAATGGCCAAAGACGTTTACCGCTCAAAAATTTAATGTCCCTGCCCACAAATTTTCTATACCTGTTGGGTCTCTAACGATACACGGTATCACAACCAAACAGTATGTCATGACAACAGGTCTCGGCTTGCGCTACCCATGAGTCTCAAGTTTAAATAGGAAGTTCATTATCAAGTTGCAAGTGTAAGTGAACTAGCCTACCACATACACCGTTAGGTAAAAACCACAGATGCAAGGCTAGAGCTTTATAAGAGCCACGTCCGATCACCTTTGGAATATTGTTCTTTTATATGCAGTGACCTACGGAAGTCGGACCGTGTGCTGCTTGAAAATGCTCAGCGGCGCTGTACGAAGAAGTTGACTTCGTCACAACAAGCGCTGGTTATCGACAACCGTGCCAACACCTTAAAATTCCGTCCTTTTGGCAAAGGCGAGTTATCCTTAAACTATGCTTCTTGCATAAGCTAATTCATAGAAAGCTGCACAGTAATGTTACTTGTGTTAAACTAAGGAGCGCATTGCAAGCTCAACTCGGGAACAATGGCCATTCCATTACCTCGCCTAGGGCAAAGAAGAGACTGCGATCTCGTTTCTTCTTAGTTGTATACGGAAACATGTGGAACAGGTTGCCTTCCAGACTGAGAAATCCAAAACTTGCACCTATTCAAGGAGATACAAAGCTTCCTATGGGTTGACAATATACAACGCATCTTGATTTTCTGCGATTCGCAAGACCACTTTTTCGAAACTGGCCCTGACGTAGCTTGAGGAAGCCCATGGCGTTGTGCATGACATCTAAACACCTTGAGCTTACATCGCATTCACAGCCCTGGCCGTTACCGTCTTGAGACCTAAGAGACGTAAGCAGTACCTTTTGCAATCATTTTCTAGGTTTTAAGTATAGTAATCCGAATACAAGATGTCTTTGGTCTTCAATGATCTCTTTGTGACCTGCTTAAGTTCTCCTACGGAAGCTTTCGCCTTACGACTGCACTATGGAAGGAGTAGACCCCACCACAAAAGTATCCTGTAAGGATAATCTGTAGTCTAACCCTATGATTTGCCCCCACCAATACCCTATCTCTTTATCCTATCCATTACCGCAATTACAACCCCCGGAAGGTCTCAGTCGGATCGGTCGAGCGTATCTTACAGGTGCTCAGCTCAGAATTCTAAATGCAAACGTTTTTAGGCGTTTCGGATTAGTTCCTGACATGCTTCGGTTCCCTTACTGGCGCGTTGGTCCAAAGACTGCAAGGACCAACAGGTCTCTACAACCCTCCGGCTTTTCCTTTGCAATGATCATTTCGTCAGTATTTAAAAGTTTAAGAAACCGTACAGCTAGCGTACAGACTGGCAGTTCAGCTAATCCAATGCTGGCTGATGTGTTCATGAGCAAATTAGAGAATACTTATCTGAGCGGAGTCATTCCTAGCCTACCATACTACGGACGATATGTGGATGATATATTTTGCGTGACAGACAGACACTGTTGCCTAGAGACAATTTTATCCTATTTTAACTCAGCGCACCCAAATGCCAAGTTCACTCTAGAAACTGAAAGCAATGACACGATGTCCTTCCTAGACGTTCATCTTAGTACGAGACCAGATGGATCGGTCCAACGGAGGATACATAGAAAAGCAACGTGGAACGGACAATATGTACATTTTGCCAGTTTTGTCCCAATAAATCAGAAACGCAACTTGATTACATGTCTAACCGAAAGGGCCAGAAGGATTTGTAGTGAGGACACACTTGCGGACGAGCTCCGTTTCTTAAGTGGCGTCTTCGAGAGAAACGGCTATCCAGAAAAATTTGTTCGGAAATATATGGAATGCAGAGAAACGAGAGCTAAACCAGCTTCGGTAGAAAAGAAACCGGTTTATTTGTCGTTGCCATTCAAGGGGGACGGTATAGCGCAGGCAACAGCAAGGAGATTATCCGACGCTATGAGCCATACGTACTACGCAGCGAGCTTGCGGCTAAGTTTTACTTCAACACCAATTGTGAGGCCCTAACTCAAAGACAGACTTCCTTGGTCATGTACTTCTTATTGTGTATATTCCTTCTCTTGTTCATGTCGAGCAAGATACATCGGAAGAACTACAAGGAGGCTGTCTGAGAGAATACGCGAGCATTGTCCAGCTAACCTACGTAATGGTTCGAGAAAAACTGTGATGAGCGCCGTGTTGGCACACTTGGTTGATTCTAATCACCAAATCGACACCCGCCAATCTTTCCAACCCATTTACCGTGTACCTGGACGTCTTTCACGCGCGGTAAAATGTCGCTTACTAGCGGCAGCTGAGGCAATTGCTATCCGCCACCATAATCCGTAGTTATTCCTCAATAGGATACTGCAGGGCAATAACCTAGCCATCAGAGCAAGCAAACTTCTATCCGGATTTCGTACCTACACCTTATTCCTTGTCTCCAGCTTTTCCCTTAAGCGCATTTAAAATTATTAGGCCACTGGGTCCTTGGAAAAAATAATTGGCTCATGACTTTTGAGGTACGCTCAATAAATGCATTTTACCAGACCTAAGCTTTGTATAAGAGGTTGAAATCTATTGTTGCCTCCGATACACTTGTTAGAATTATACTTGTCCAAAACCTCGTCTAAATACCAGCTTCAGATGTATCTCTACCTTCGTACCTTCATGGTTGTCAGTTGCTAATTGGCCTAAATGTTTGCCTTTTCATTAAGCTTGAGTATTAGATACTTTAATCCGCCGAGTGCAACTACAATCGGTAAGCTTACCGCAACATAATATGTATACTTTCCACCTTGTCGATAATGAGACCACTTTACAAGTTATAGGCCCACGAAACAGACATTTTGCCCTCCACTTATGCTCTCTTCGCCTGGCTTTATGTTATACATGTGCCTATCAAGATTGACAACAGGAGTAGACAGGCATCATGAAAAGCAAATCCGCTAATTCACACGCGTTTGCTAGTGAAACGCTTGCATTTCCAGATTCCATTTTACTGGCTGAAAGCTAACCAGAGACAGAGTGGCACTTGTCACACTGGTAGACTGTACACCCAGAAACTTTTGACCACCACTTCGCCTTATCTCGGCCGCGCGTGCGTTATTTGTCTTTTACCTCGCTCCAAAGCCTATCTTGCGTTAGGCGCAACAATGAGTGAATAACCAGCTCCTACATTGTTTTGTTACCTACTATCCTATTCTTGATTTACCTTTTCACTATTTCCTTAGGGTGCTAGAATTGCTCTTGCCAGGAAAACTACCGAGGAAATAGCCGGTACGACCTTACATTAATAGTTAACATTTCCGCCTGGATTAACACCACTGGCACTTACAATAGAACTTAAAATTGGAGAGAAATAGCTGTAAATGAAGCAACGGGCGACATATTGGTTTGCGTCAACACATGAGGCGCAATAGTCCCTCATGTTCGATCAAGCTCAACCCCAGAAGTAGAGTTGGTAATGCCACACCAACGCAGAACCAAATGCATGTCACGCCCCAAAGCATTTTCCTTACTTTTCCAAATCTCATTTCTTTATTACTAGTGATAGGCTTCTCTAGCTCCTAGGTGTTGGAGACAGCCTTATTAATATGAAAAATCAGCTCCAAGGAAAAAGAAGCGATATTTAACTAAGAAACATGTGCATTCTGCAGGCCCAACTTTGTCAAATGCTTCTTAAATTATCCTGTATTTTTCAGGTAGACCTAGCTCATGCAGCCTTGATAAAGACCTTGCAACCATTTAGAGGCCTCAAAATTACTATGCTCTATATTCATAGTGGTTTATGTGGCTTAGTATCCACTGAAAATGGTACACAGAGGCCTTCTGGCCGTAGGTTAATTATCAGTTGTCTTGCAGTCCCTTGCATATATAACATTACTTACTGGATTCCTGGTGTTTTATCGAACCAGTTTCACTTACTTGCTTATATTTTCAAAATAAGCCTTAAATGTTTGCTTTTCGACTACCTACGTCGTACCTAGTTGTTGTGGGGTATTACGAGCTATATAGAGCATTTCCAGATAGCTATGCCTATTTATAACTTATACCGCTTGGCAAATTTTTACATTTTATTATTATCTGATATCTGGTTGCAAAGCAGTTAGCCATATTTAGCGAAAAATAGTAGCGTTATTTGTATTCTGTAAGGCAAGCGCCAACTGCTTGATAAGTATTGCACATATCGCATTGCTTTTACTTTTAACTAAAAGGGCGTCGTACACTTATTCTAAGCAGCTCAACATTGTACTACGTTTTGTAATATCCTAGCCGTAGAGAAGGTTTTTCTTTTGTTCTGAGAGTTACACAGATTGAAATTTGATACCAGAGATCAAATTTAGCGCAAGACATTTTAGCTACAAATATTGTTAACTTTGCTTTCTATTAAAGTACGCCGCCTTATCATGTCTCTTAACAAAGGCGTTTCATTTTTATTTGCATTTCTAGTAATTATTTCTTTTTCTCTTTATGTTCCTTATAATCTCGCCGCTCTTCAGTTTTCCAGGTGTGCACCAATAATTGTGACGACTGAGCGAACCGAAATAGTCCAAAAATTTGTAGTGAAGTTCCTGTTTAATTGCAGCCTGTTTCCAATGGAACCCTGCACAACTACGGTTATGCGCAACTTTCACGACAAATAAAATCAAGGTGCTCAATATCGCCCGAATGAACCAGAAGAATTTCAATGTGGGCGCTTACGACCCCATCAGCTGTACACCAACCTAGGCCAATGCAGTCTTGATTGCCAACAAGGAACATATGCTGGCACTTTCCCTACTCCTATGCAACAGCATGGGATAAGTGTCAACATTGTTCTGATTGCCTACGGGCGCAGGATCGCGCCAGTCTAGAAGTATACCACTGAGGGCATCGCCTCCGTTCTTAAGTAAAATGGCTGGTATACCGTCAGGGCCAACGTTCCTAAATGGCTTATTTGCATGGATTGCGGAACGGATACTTTTAGATCAAACTGCATGGTATAGAGCGGCTAGTCGTTGGACAGGTTTAGTTCAGTAGTTATTGGGAGCAATTCTACGCATATGAACTCTTTGAAGTAGGTGTTGAATACCCGGCATATAACGTGTGGGTCCACAATCGCGTCGTTAGGGTCAACACGTACGGAAAACTTTGTCCCATAATGACGGGTGAAAGAACGCAGCAACCGGTTTATCTGCTTGGCTTTGTCCACACTAGACATTGCCACACTTTCATGGGTAGTTTTGACCAGTAAGGACCTGGCTGACAGCTACCTCGAAATCCCGTTCGCTTCCAGGAAGTTCAGCAAGCTATCTGGCTAGACAACCGAGGAAAGTAGTTGTCAAGCGACTGCGAAGAATTGAGAGTGCAATCAGCCGGCAAGCTGCCTTTCCCGTCTTATATTAGTGCCAAAGGATTTACGGCAGTGTTCCAGGACTTGGTGGGTTTTCGCCTGATAAGTGTCCTCTCTGTAGAAAGTCGCTAATGTCAGTTTAACAACACTGCGACGAGGCGGATATGACTCGACACTGAATAAAGTCACTGCCCACAACTACCTACTGACAAGTAGACTGGCGTCATATTTTAATCCCTTTTTCACAAGTACAAGAACAGTATACGCTCTGTTTTTTACTGTTTTCAACGCATTTATAGTGCTTTGACTATTTACACTACGCACAATCGTATCCAAAGTATCGTCATTAACTGACGACTATAATCCACATGAATACTCCTTTAATTTCCGTGGCTTGTACAACCTTCGGCCAAAGCTGATTATGTAAATAGCAACGCCTTTTTCAAAACAAAACTGCTGGTAACTTAACCACGCCCGATTTGATTTTCCCTGACAAAATCCAGAGTAAAGTAGTTATTTATCTATTGACCGTCGCGCGTTGGCCCACATGGAACCTGAGCTTGACAACCATTTCTGCTTATCTTCCGGCGAATCAACTCAACATATGACAGACGATACATCCACTCTTAACGCTACTGACGACAAGGATAACACTCCAGCTGCGTCCTCCACCACAGTTCCATCGATTTCCATAGAGCCAAGCGGCAAATCATTAGCCACTTCCTTACCTACCCGATACGACATAGCGCATAAGTCGACAGGCTCGTCCCTCAAACCGCAGAACAAGCCTAGGCCGAGTAAGCTTTTACACCGGCCATGTCGTTCGCAAGATTAGTTTGCCTTCTGCTTCTCTTTTCACACTTTCCGTGTCTTTCTGGCAAACGCCATACGAAAACAAAAAGAAAAAGCTTTTCTAAAACGTAAAACAAAATCGTTCTGAAATACCAAAGGAAGAAGAAAATGTCCTAAAACCTTAAATACCTTTTTGGGTTCTTAGCCATCCGGTGAGCACTGTGCGCCATGTTGCCTACGCCACCATTGTCACAGGGCAAGTTTTTGTTTTCGTTTTATGTACAAATCAGGAAAGTTGATCAGAACACGAAAATTTGACTTTCATGAACCTGCAAATATTTGACGCTCAAGAACTTCTAGGGGATAACATAATCTGCACGGTGCATCCATGAAGTTATACCTGCGACGCCCACCTGAACACAGAATCAGCACAGTACAATCAACTCAACCGCACTTTGCAATCCTGACGCACTAAAGAAAACCAGGAAACTAATCAAAGCAATACAAGTCACCTGCGTCGTCCGAGTTCAACAGCTCCAACTACTTGCCGTCTACTCGGATGGAAAAAACACAACAATAGGAAACAAATTGGTGAAACATGACTGCGAATATCCGCGAGAATAATCGGTCAGACGCAATCTTGTCAAGGTCATATAGCCAGTCGGCAGTGTCCCAGGACGTGGTGGGTTTATGCCTGACAAGCGCTTCCTTACAAACAGCCACAAATATCTTTCTAACAATATTGAGCCTTGGCGGAAGTGACTCGCCACTCAATAAACTCACTGCCACACCCGCGCTTTGACAAGTTGACGGATACCACCTTTTACAAATTCTGTGCATATAGCTGCTCTCGCACGACTACGCTTTCATATTTGATTTGTGACATGCCACTTTGTTTAAAATATTGTTGCAGTTCGTTCCTTATGCTTCACTCACCCGACCCGCACTGTGTACACAACCTCATCGGACTAGTTCCTCATCAACTTACTTCACCTTAATACTCTGATTCTTATCACTATATCTCGACTTCAGGGAAGATGGACTTCATACAATTTTTGTGCCGTGTATGCACACACTACTGACTCCATCTTTACTACTCCCGCTCTTGCTCCTGCTAACCATGCTATCATGTAACATGTTGCAATATGCTGATCAAGCCCAAATGGCGTACCTCGCTTTGTCGAGAATGAAATACTTCTTTCAGTTAATTTGTGTCCTTGGCGCGGCTAGTGAGGAGAAGGGCGGAGCTGGCTAGTGTCCGATCGATCTAATGCTCCCCATCGTTTGCATCAGTTCTCAGCACCTGGTCGGCAGAAGGCTAGCTGGCGACGGCCAGTCCTCACATATAGCGAAGGGTTACCAACCGTCACCCTTCTAAGAGGGTCTTGCAGTGTCCTAGTGATTCTCCTGGTTGTTGCGTAACTCAAGCTTAAATGATATGAAATATAGCTTCCTATGTATCAGGGAAGTAGCTTGTTTGCATTTTCGTATGGTGCACGTGTTTGCGCCATAAGCTTTCTCTTAGCTGTTCCCCCCCAGGCCTGATGACTCCCTGCATCCCATAACCCACATACTTGACTTTACCTGACTTCGGCTACGGTTACGCAAATCGTAACTTGAACTACCTACTGCACACTGTATACTTCCGAAGCATGGCATTATCTCATCGCTTCTTATTCACCGTCAAGGACCAGAATTCTCTTATCTGGCCTCAAAATTTAGCGTAATGGCGCGAGCATACATTAGCGTAGGCAATACTTCACAATCATTAGCTTACTTGTTATGCCTATTTTCCTTCTCCTCTAATCGGTTGCATTAGTTGTTTGATACTACCTAAAGTGTTGTAACTGGATGACCAATCGTTCGCCGGCTTAGCTGAGCTGTTTCTGACTCCACCCGACACAACAAAAGAAAATATACTCGTGCTGTTCGACAAATTGAGCACTATTAGAGCCATAGCTCCATGAAGCAGGCCTTTTTCTTTCCACTTTTCCCTCTCTTGGCCTTATATACTCAGTTTAACTGAGTTATACCTAGGGTTATAACTCTAGAACAAACTATTAGGAGATGTCATGTAAATCCAGAGCCTATTGCTCAACCGCACTTGCTATCAAACCATTTTCCAGATCTCATTACGCTGGCGCGAAAGCGAACCATACGGCAGAGGCCCTTGTCACCCCGGCTAGTCGGACATTTAGTACTTTCTAACCCCCACGTTGCTTTCTCATGACGGCCTCGGTGTGAGTTTATTTTTTACCTGGCTCCAACTTCTGCCGCGCGTCATACGTTGTGTTGGGTAAACAACCAACTCCCATTTCCTTCGATTAGTTTCCTACTCCTGCTTACACTATTGGTCATTTTCGTTGCCTGATGAACCGAAACAGCCCTCGCAAGAACAATCTCCAATGTGCTAGCTAATGCGTCAATCATCACATCACCTACCAGTCATACCTTTTGCCAAATCTCAGCTTCGGCTTGAGCAAATGTTAAAGGCCTAGAAAAGAGTAAGCGCACCATTTCTCCGGGCTTCCAGGTCAATGCCCAGAGCTACACTTTCTCAAAATTAAGCAACTCCTTACCGACCAGGAATGCCTTATCTATAGGACGGGTTACACAGTTTTAAGAGACCACGCCTACCCTTACACTGTATTTTACAGACAAAGTGCCTAGCAGCAAATCTAAGGGCTACAAGGCTTTTGCGCTTTAATTAACAAGCTGAATCTAAGCTCCGAGCTTCAGTTCCAGTGATAAAAGTTTGTCTTTAACTATCCTAACAATCAGGCTATATGAACTCTTTAATAGCTGCCATTGTCTAGGGTATCGAAATCAAATAAACGGCATTTTATTCCACCCTAAACGGCGTCAACTCCTAATGTTGATTTCTTGAAAGCCAGCTGTATGGCGATACGAACCGAACAGGCAATCCGGTTCACCAGACTGACAGCTCGAGCCTCAAACGTAGCTGTTTACCCACCTTTTACAATTAGTTTGTAGTGAGACACGGCCAACGTCGAAAATGTATCTGACTAGTCAAACAACTTCCTCTTGGGGCTAGCTGGATGGTTCGAGTTTATCCCGTTCTAGCAAATAGTTCAGCTGCAGTGTTCCAGGTCGTCGTGGGTTTTCGCCTAACAAGCGTTCTTTATATAAAAAGCCACAAATGCCTATTTAACAACCCCGTTATATGGCGGATTTGACTCACCACAAAGTAACGGCACCCCTTGCTTATCCGGACAACCGTTTCAAGTACACAAACATCAAGCATCACTTTAGCGCTTGCGTTACAATCAGGCCTGTGTTGGCGCGCCTCACTAAATTTGTGAATAAATTAGTTATTGCTATATTTCATATAAGGTACCGTGAAATATTCACAAACCCAATAAACACGGCTACTCACACCTTCGTGCACCCATACATATATTCATATATCAACCTTGTGACATTCCTATTGTTCCAATGCACGTCAACTGATTATATTTTGTTCTCTTACTAAGAACATGCCTGTGCAGGTGTGCCTCGCGCATTTGAGAATAATCCACTTATTTGTTTGTTTACCTTTTTCGTGACCACAAGGACCAGGTGCATATGAGCAGTTCTAATGCCTCTCGGACCCCGTCTCTCTTGTTCCTTTCTTGCCAGCCGGACTCCCAAGTTACAAACATAACCGTTCTTATATCCAGCCTCCCGTACACTGCCCACTTAACCAACTTTATCCATTGCTTCTGAATAAGCAACTACCGCTTGATCACTTTGCGCAGTAGCACCAGAAAAACGGAAACGCCAACGGCCCTAAAATAGGCGACTACCTGCTTATGGCTGGCCTTGATCCACATCCAGACCTCATCGCTTCCTCCTACTTGTAATTTACATAGACGACCGCTGTTACGTCAATTTTGAGTCCATAGTTTAATCAATGCCTGTACTTGCATTTAGTTTCATCCTTATCTCTGTTAATATTTCCCAACTAATTCTGTGCGCGCCGCTTCCAATACTGTTAATAAGCACCACATTCTGGATCTGACTACTATAGTCAGTCCACCGGCCTCAGCACACGGTTAAGAAGTAGAAATAGTAAGACCATTGTTATTGAAAGCATACATCGTTCCAATGGAACTTGCAATGAAAAGGTGAAACCTTTCTGCTAAGGAGCATTTGTACTAAACGCATATCCATGAGGTTTACAGCCGGCAGTTCCATTACATAGGTTTTATTAATACATGACTAGCACCTGTTCAAATATCGTTTTGGTCCTACCAGCAATCGGTACTTTTGAAAAACATTCAACTTTGGCTAAAAATTTGTTGAATAATAATCTTCAAACCCAGACACCTTGCAGTCCACTCCCAATTATCTTGGCCTAATATTTCTCAGCTTTTATCAATGTTGCACATTTACTAATCAATATTCATATTCCTGGTTGCCAAGAAGGTTTAAGAACCGGATCCTTTCGTATAGCTCTTTATGTTACCTTAACCTCGTATAATTTGCAGTCCATCCGTCTGGCAAGAAGGCATGCCAAGCGCCAGGGTAGCCCCTTAATTCAGCTAGCCGACGGTTTAGAAAGTTTTGGCTATACCTTAACTTGGCCAGCTGTGCGTACTTTATCTTTTAGCGGGCTCCGGGTTACCCAAGTGTCATACTGCATTGTGGATGGACAGACGTTTCTTACTATCTACACATACGTTCCTATTTCTGGCCTATATTATTAATCATTCATATTGTCTGACGTACTAAAACAGCTGCGACCGGATAAATAGACAGTAGCATAGCTGACGCAAAGGCAAATCCACCTCCCATGCCATTGGATTGGTCTACTTTAAGAAAGCTTGCTTCCTACCATTTAAACAGAGTTGGTAAGCCTAAAATGTTAAAGTTTACCTACGTTTGCCTTAGCATACAGGGCACAATACTCCTTTGTTATGAGAAACTCTAGCGACCTCAACCAAATGCGTTGTGAGCGCACACATACAAGTTACAGTTATTTGGAGGCTTGGTAGCACCTAGCCTGCTTCTCTGATACTCCGGTGCCTATTCTGATCGACAGACTTCTGTAGTTTTTCAGCAGAACGAGGCCTACGTCTATGGTTATATACATGTGTACAACCTCATAAATCTCACAATTTATATCTCGGAACTACGCAGCCTCGCTAGGCTGATATGGACTGACTATCATTAGCTGCTCTGACTAACCCATACGGACATAGCCACTATAAATCCGCAGCTGCAATTGCAACCACTAAGCGTTAATAAACTTTATGGATTTTAGCTTTACAATGCATTGCCACGCTCAGTAGCCTCTAGTAACTGCACGATGTGGCACTTCGACTTAAGACCAAATATGCATGTAAAAACCGCACGATTTTATGCAGTAATCATTTAGGTCTCCTGAGCTTGTCAGCGCGATTTCACCACCTCTTCCTTATTTATTATAGGTACGCTAAAAACAGCGAGTTGCGGCCAGCCAACTCGCAGATACAATGTACTGGCAATCGTGGGCTATATGGCATCATTTAGATACACTTCCTTATTTAGAAGTGATAATACCCAGCTTTCCTGTTTTCTTTCTTCTTTTTGCTTTGGTTGGCTTTGGAAACCACTACTCCATTTTGGCAAGGAAAACATTGACGCTATGCGTAGTCACCAAATAACGGATTAGATTGCGAATTTTTAAGTCAGCGGATCGTTATTTTGCACAACGTCGACAAATACTCGTTAGGCGGGAACCCTGCAGTACAACTTTGACGTGGAAGCGGGGTATATGCTCTACAAATTGTTCTAATGCTTTTGTTGATATACAGCACCACGTTACTGAACACTCGTACTGCTGAAGATAACGGAGTTTTGATTATTCCCACACGATTACATAGACTAATTAAAACGCAATAACGTTATATATAGTTACTGTATAACGGTATGTTTATACCATTGATAGAAATATCTTTGTATATTAAAATATTACACAACGGTTTTATTATTATTGCAAATGAGGTTACATGACGCCAATTAATTGCTGTACGTTAGAACACGATGCAGCTAAAATTCCAATGAACCCGCCATTGTGCAATCAAACGGTCCCTTAAATCAGTTGTCATTATCATATCAAGCGCTCAAGGTTCACCATACCTAGTGCCCTAGACAACCATTATTTGTTATAATTACTCTAAAAAATTGTAGTTTTTTTTCTCTGTTACCTTGACTGCGTAGCTTTTTGGGTCGCCTTTTACTAGAAGTAGTTTAAAGCCTATCAACTCTTACAAATATTATAAGCTCTTTCCGCGGTACTATTATGTCCACGTTATTATGGATTATTTAATCCTTTTATTTACTGTTGTTGGAGACCGCATTCTTTCTTCTTATGCCATCGTTCTAATTTCTCTTTCATGTGAGTGCCATAAGTTGGGACCCATGAAGTCGTAGAAATATTCGACTGAAAGTAGAAGCAATGACAACGAGAGGTTGGTTGGAGTGCTTTAGTTTGCAGTATACTGATGATAATATAATTATGGCTCTTTGTTATGTATTCCATGGAAAAACCCAGCCGCACGGTACTCGATTGATGAATTATGCAAAAGATCAACTGCATTCCCGGCAATGCTACAAAGTAAAAACCAACAAACTGTGCTAAAACACTAGCATTTAGGATAAGTTTACCCTAAAACTTCTTTTATTCATGTAAGATCATGGAACATTTTATAAAATGTTCTGTTTCCATGCAGGAACAAATGCTAGCAGGACTAAAAATTACACTTTATTTATTTATTTAATTGAAGACAGCCCGATACCTTAAACCGACAAATTGATCATAAACACAATTTTTGCTCATACTTGAGATGATGCACCTTGCTACACTCGGGAAAAATTCCTAGTTTCTTTATTCTCACACTCCGCGCCAGAGCATGGGATTTGTGGACACTTTCGCGGGCACAGCATTTAGCAGCAATTTAGAAATAAGCCTTTATTCCATTTTTATTTTTTATTTATAACTTCACTCCTCTGCAATCTTTCACAGATTACTGAGAAAATGCAACCACAGTATTTTTGGACGCATTAATATTTCTCACCACGGTATTGTTCTTTCCGTGTATTTCGCTTTGGGTCCTTGGAACTCTATTTGCATGGAAATAAAGATGCACAGATATGTCTAAAAAATAAGCTGGAAATGCTGCGAAGTATTACCAAGCTTACGACGTAAAGAGTTTGCCATTTACGGAATGGGATAAAAAGATTGACATTGTCTTAGTCATGGTGCTGAACTGGAGGCGAAGGGGCTACCATGGATCTTCTTTACTGTCCTCTACAAGTTAATGAACTCAATGAACGTAACGAATCCAAAAACCATAAGTCGATTTGGGAATATGCATAAGGCGTCCAACCCACCAAAAGAAATGAAAGTGGGGTGAAAATTCTTTATTTTTAGACAATGGGCTTTGTGGCCGAGTTGAAAAGCAACGCTCTGCCTCAGTGACCTTTTGACCAAATATTTACCACCGATTTCAGCAAATAATTGGTCTGGCAATCAAATTTTCTGCAATGAAACCATCACAAACGCTTAATGATAAGTTTGGTTGTCCGCTTAGTAAAGTCGTCAAAGGTATAGGAAACATGAAGCTCATGCAAAATTCTTGCAGTGTTTTGTGAAATTTTCAGGAAAAGGAAAAGTTATTTGGCCTACAAAGCTTTTAAGCATCAGACAGTACTATCACTTTATGGAATCTGCTGCGAATATTACTTACCCGAACTATTGACATTGCCAGCTGTGAAAGCGTATTCACAAAACACAAGTGTTAAAGGAACTACCCAAACATCTTTGAACCAGACAAGGATCACAGATGGTTGTTATCAACATAGCAACCCAGCATGATGATGGATTGTGTTATCAATATTACAGCCTCAAACAATGCGCGAAAATGGTGCATGAAACCTTGTTCATGAACACGATAAGAATAAACAAGCCAGGAATTATGGCAGCACGCTAAACTTAACTAACTTCTGCTTGTAGGTTAAACTAACTATTTAAGGGCGGTCCGAATTTGTGAGGATTTACGGAGTTACAAAAGACAGGGGGCGGCATTTTCACGCCCGCTAAGGGCGACGTCAGTATTTGCTACGTTAAGGTATCTTCCACGTTTGCATTTGCCTTCAAACCCGCTGATGCCGTTCAATTTTAATGTTAAGGCAATAATGAGAATAAAGTATAACTAATGAACTAGATATACGCTGTATATGGATGGGCACTTCTGATTTCTTAAAAATCAACTTTACCAGACAATTCAATATACAAAATTCATCCCTGCGCTAAATATTGCAGTTTTGCTGAAGTGGATATTCTTTAAAAAGCTGAAGGATACTAAACATTTCACACCGACGCAGTCCTCAGCCTGCTACATCCAACCTGTGCAACTGGTTTTACTATGAAGAATGCTTTGATGGAGCACAGATCACTCCGATTTCGTAATGGTCATTGATTGCACCAAAACCTTGTTTGTCTCCGGTGCTCATGGAATACCACATGGCGAAATTACTCACAACTTGTAGCTTGACGCAACAGTTATGAATGGTTTTTACGCACCCCAACGCCACCATGTTTCTTGAGCTGACCATTACCTGACAAAATGCTCAATCGTATGGACTACATCTTTTCATTTATAACTTACCTTAAAACGAAATGTTTAATATTTCGAAGAAGCTATGCTTGTATGCATATTTGATCGCGCCTTTACAGGTGTCTCGTTTTGCCGAAAATATACCATTTATTTATTTATTTATATAAAATAAAGGTGGTTTCGTGAGGATCTAACCCTTCTCCATCTTGGCAGGTTTTACAAATACACCGTTACAGACCGATTCTAACAATTGGGAAGCAGATGATGGTTATTTGGAGTGTATTGTTGGCGATTGACTGCATATAATAGTAAGGTAAATATAAATAAGTAAACGCAGAAACTGTTGTTTGAGGATGTTATAAAACCTATGTAGGTAGCAGGAATTTGGAGGCATTTGAGGTCGAGTGTAAGTGTTAGTAGGTGCTGACAGCTAGCAAATCTGTAAATATTGGACTCTTTAATCAATCTGAAATGAAGTTTTTAGATGCCATAGGTCTAAAGTTTTGTTATTGATTGTTTAATTGTGGTTAAAAGCAATAAATATACTTTCCTTGAGCTACCTTTTCGAAATATTTAAACATGTGCTCCAAGGTTATCACTGTTTACTTATACTTATATTCTGACCTACTAGAACTGCTGCCTATAAAAAATAGCGATTACGCGCCCTCTGCCCTAGGGTTTTATATGTAAATCACTGGTCACCAAAGCGCCGCAAACATACTACATGCATGTTAGACGTACCGCGCAACTACCACAAAGTGGCAGAGGCACGCACACAAGTAAGGGCATATAACGGGTTTTTCTGCGGTGCCACCATCCTTGGAGTAATTCTACTTGCACTTATTGCATTTCTTAAATTTCAATACTTCCTAAACCTTGCAAATATATATAAGTATATATGTATATAATTGTCCACTTGTATATCCTGTTTGTAAAGCGTTTCCTATTAAATAACTAACTAGATAAATTTTTATTTCCGAAAATGCTGGGCACACCTGTGTGTATGATAATGGTACCGCAGTTACGTACAATACAGCGCTTATACGCTGATCAACGGACCAGCTTTCTTTGAACACCGTCAGTTGTCACAGCACTTGAGGTTAAATGTATTTGGAGGGATGTTCTTTTAGTAAAACTGGGCACGTCAGTGTACATAAAAATATTTAAAGTTTGTCGACGAAGCAGTTAAATGTCGAAATTAAAGGAGTGGATAAATAATTACAAAGCAATGGTTGAAAGTAGTATATTGATCTACGATTGTAGTGCAAATATGTGACAGTATTTCTCGGGGCGTGAGCGACGCGATGAAAGTCAAGCCATCGATACCCTATAGCGAAAACTTTCCGCGGAGTACGCCACTAGGATCTCTCTATTGACCGTTTCACAAATTTGCTGTGTGGCCGATGCATGTAAACGTAGTGCGGTTGGATTACATCGCCTGCCTAAGGATGAACAATTCCAAGAGCGTTTACCAATTTTCATATGATACGCACAGTCGCCATGTGCGCTTTGAGTTAGTGTTGTAACCGACCGATTGTTTCCAAGCCCGGCAAATAGGCAGAACGGGCTTATTTCGCGGTTCGGAGGTCCATTCTGTGTTTAGAATCCATCGAAAGAGATTTAACAAGGTTGTGTAAATAGAGTTAAGTTGTACTTGTCTATTCAGCAAGCCTTATGATTCGAGCAAACCAAGCTAATGTATTGGATATGTAAACTGTTATAATTCATTGACAGTGGATAATTCATGTACTTGAGGAAAATCCAGGATGGGAGAACTAGTTGCTGTTCGCTGTCCGTTTGAGAGCGAGCGTACTGCATCAGTAGCAAGAATATGCAACCGGAGCACATGAGCATACTTAAAATTGGCGGGGTCGGTATGTTGTGCACGCCGATTTAACGCCCGATAGAAAGATACCGACACTGCGTTTGTGGGCAGGCAAAGTAAAACCAAATTGTTCATAACCGAGGAACAGGCAATCCAGAAAACAATATATGACAAGATTACGGAAAAGAAGTATGGTTGGACTTTATTAAACATTAAACATCCGGGTGCGAAACGAACTACCTTAATTTCTCGGAGGCATAAATGTTATAATCCACTGACGAGGTGGGCATTAAAAGTGCGTAACGGAAACCCAGGAGGGAAGGAATAAATGCGATTTGCTAAGGTGGATAGTCCAGTGAAGAGCAAAAGTAATGTATTCCGAGAAGACCTACGCAAACAAATAAAGCCCACTAGCGCAGTGATTATCTTGAGCACGGTTTACCGCTAGGTAAGAGACCAACAAGTACTGGTATCATGGACAAACCTTGAAGTACCCGGCCGTTCATATCCAATGGAAAAGCCATCCGAGAGAGCAATATTTCCAGAAGCAGGTGTTGGAACTTCGGCAAGTAGTCGCATAAATCCAAGTAATGGTTCGGTACACAAATATCGATTTAATGATTGTATTTTTCAGGGAAGTACTACACCACTTTATAGTACGTCTCGGGAGACAGAATATCGAAGTAGGACCGACACACAACAATACACTGCTCCCATAAATAATTGAAACATTACGACAAACTTTGTATAATTTTTGAATAAATGCGTTACCTAAAAGCTTCTTTGGTAGAATTTATTATAGGTCGCGGTGCAAAATAACCTTACTTGTTTTATAAGTCTCAAGTAGAAAGCTAAGTTTTATATGACAAACGGAACTGAAATTGGGGAAGTGTTGTCCCGCGGCACCGAATAGCACGATTCCACGAAGAGTTTGTGCGTGCAGGAGGGAACCTACAGAAATTTTGTCTGGTCCGTGTACCAGAACAAGGAAGTTTGACTAAAGTAGTAGAAGCTATGTGGGGTATATGGCATCATTTGGTTAAGCTATGCACACAGAAATAGTAAGACAATAGTTCCATGGTAATCTATATAGGTAGCAAAAAGAATAATGCCTCGACTTCGCAAATGAGAAAACGATGGTTAAAGATGCAAGTAGACTCCGGAAGGGGTGGTGGGATTAGTTTGCTTGTGGTGCCAAATGTAGGCATCACCATGACTTGTTAGGACAACTGGAGCAGCAGCAGAGTAAGAAGGTGAAGAGGGTCTAATTTTACTATCGCTGCTTAACGTATACCGGGCGGCGAAGGCGGAGAACGAAGGGATGTAGTGGCTCCATCTTATTAAGTGGTAAGTCGCCTTGTAATAATATGAGGGGTTAGATCACAAAGCGCTAGACTGTAGTAAAGATAAGTAAGGTGGTCCTCACAAAAAAGGCAAAACCAGGTATTGGTTAGAGTAGGCAACGTTATCAATGGAATACACCACAGAAAGTAAGAACATCACGGCAGCCTGGCTACGTTTGTCGGCAACTCAGGTCGGATTGCTTGTACAATCATAGGGCAAATTGATTTAACCTCCTTTTACTGTCGACAACGCGAGGCAGGCGCTTACAGACATGATCCATTTAAGATAACATGTGAACAAAAAGTAAAAAATACGATGTTTGCTATAGCGGTGAATATGGGCATGGATGTGTATTACTTGTGTATATATGTAGCTTTGTACCCAGTGCTTGTAAATGTGCCGTTGTATTTGTGACGGTTTGAGATGGTCAGCGCCCTAAGAATACTCGACTGACGTCCAAGCATTAGCTGTAGTTATCCAGTGGTTTACTTGGCAGTGGCTTAGTTTGTGACGAGTCATATTCGCCACGTCACAGTGTTGATAAACGGGCCTATGTGGCCTGTTATAGGGAGAACGCTTATCAGGCGAAAACCTACCACGTCCTGGAACACGGCCGCTGAACTATTCTTTGGAACGGGGTTAAACCAAACCATCGAGCTGGCATCACAAGGTTGGTTGGCTAACCAGGAAGTAGGAACAGCCTACTGACGTAGGGAAAGTACCAGTGAGGGTGGAATCTACACAGTTGATTAGATCGGCGCCAATGTTTAGATAAAAGAAGAGTATCGCTTAGAAAGTTGGCTAAAAGCACCATGCATTATGTCCTTAAGTCGGCCTGGTCCACTACGAAATCATAGTAAGCAGACCACATCAGAACAGGAGTACCGAACAGCTAAGCGCTGATACTATATAGATAATAGGCACAGAATGAGAATGAAAGAGCACACGGTCTTTAGAAGGCGAGGGGGATGGTAGCCGGCTCGTGATGGCCTGGTTGTACCCCACCGTGGGTAGTTGGGTGATGTGAGGCGGCAGCGTAGCATGACGGTGAGGAGGGGCTAAATATACGCTCGCCCATTAACGTATGCTGGGCGGTGAAAGCAGTGGAAAAATGGGTGAGGATGCTGCAAGTCAGAGGACGTTTATGTGCTTCGTATTAAAAACGCACAACTCTCATCCATTCACTACTTGCACACAATGTAATATGCATGCTGCTTTAGTTTCCTACAATATTACAGGAGTTACTTTACTAAGTATGTGGTTACCCTTTACCTAACAGTTTTATTGTTTAGTTGCTTATATAGGCATTTTTAACGCTCAAGGCCGATTGCTTAAACACGTTTCCGCTTAACGTGTGGGTCCTGTTCCTTAGAGGTTTCGTGTTGAAGTTTCCATCATCTTGTGTTTCCCGGCCGTTACATCAACGTTAATTTACTTTCGCCCAGAGCTAGTTGTGCTTATGTGATCAATGCACGCATTTTCTTGTTTGAAGTAGAAAGGAAGCTGCTTATTGCTAACCAGGGTGTGCCCCGGACAGTCGAACATACAATGTTTATTTATTTCCATTTTATACGCCATGTTCAGCTATATAAAATAGTCGCTAAACTATGCCCATGCTGCGGATAAGCTTTGAACACATTGTTTAATTTAAAGCCATTTACGCATATGTACGGCGAAGACAAAATGGAAAGTTATTAACATCTTATTTTTTACTTATCAGCCCTTTCCTTTTATGTCAGGCTTACGTAAGTTAAGCTTGTCGCTACTAAGGATGAAGCGTGTTGCTGGAACGAAATTAAACAGTAGGTAAGGCATGTCATTAATGCTAGCTGTCCTACCTAACGAATAATAGAACGCGGGGATGGAGGTAAACCAGGAACTGGTAAAAGCTGAAATGCTAACTAGTCGCTCCATACTTTTTCTAATTGCGTTGATGAACCTATGAATTGAGGTGCTACAATATTTTAAAAATAGTACAAGCTCTTACTATGCCTACCATTTCAAAAAGAAACTGCTAGTACCCGGAAGTTTTTGCAAAAGCACGTAATCCGTATGCGTTAACTAACAACTTATGAAAGCCAGGTAGAACTACGATAAAGGAAGAAAGCAGACGAAAGGTACGGGGAAGTGGTTTTGACTATTGTGTGTAAAGTTAGCTTGCAAGCGTTATCAAACTACTTCTGTCAGTTGATAACACTTGTTCAATTGCAAGCGAGCTGGAAAAATTTCGATTCTTCTTACGACGATCCCGTGTGCGATAACGATGTATTCGACGGAAGCATATTATATTTCAAGTATTGTTGCTGCAAACGCAGCACGCTTTATAGTATTATAAGTGTCGTTGACCGTTTACTAGTAGCGACTTCCTCTGTTCATAAGATTGCATTCGATTATAAATATTGGCGAAGAATGCTTATTTTGCTCATACATACATGGAGCTGTCTAGCCGAACGACATCATAGTGGTGCCAGATAATTTTTTCGGATTAATCACGTTTCAACGGATGGTTCGGCGGTGGAGTTTCAGGTCGTGGTGGTTTTTGCTTACCAAGCCTTCTCTAGATATGAACTTATAAAAATCCGCTTAACAATACTGCGACGCGGCCGATGTGACCCTACTAAATAAAGTCACGACTCTTCCTTTTCCGGAGAAATTTTCCCACTTCAGGTGTGCCATCCAATTAAAAGCGTAAATTTGGGCACTTCATACAATAGCGAACACAGCCAAGGACGCCACGAATATAGTCACGTTAACAGAGTTACTCAAAAGATCCGCTTGCACGTACGGATACACACATATACCTATACATAGCTCCAGTAGATTATTGGTAAACTGAAGGCACTTTTGTACAGTTACCGACTATGGATGCTTTTATTACCAAGCTTAAGCTTTTAAAGACTTGCCTCACACTGCAAAGAATAAAACATTTGTTTTTAACTTATCAGTGTTTTTCACAACATTTTGAGAACACGTTGCGTCGTTCGCCTGAGGGTTTTCATTGATCAAGTTTGACGCCGCATCACGCGCATCATGCGTCACGTTGCATGTGTGCACCTGTATGAGCCATACTACTTGATCTTATTCGCTAGGTGCGATCACACGAGCGCCTTGTCACTTTCTGCACTGTATGGTGCCCAAGGTAGCGGGGAAGTTAAATCCATAGGTCCGACAATGTAAGTGAAACTTCGCAGTTAGTGCAACAACCGGCCCCGTAAGCTTGTAAGCGGCATTTGGTGGAGCTGCTGAATAGAATATTTAAGAATTAAGAAGAGGAACGCTACTGGAAGTGCGTTGCATACATACGGAAAATAACTTTGGTTACCTGCCATATGAATCTTAGACAATTGTTGGCAGGCGCGTATTCATCCTTCATGACAGTGCGTTAACGTTCCGTATTGTCTAATTACAAACCCTTTATTGACAGACATTTAGGTTTCTCACCACTAGCACTAATCTAGCTGCCGTACCGACTTCTATGAAATGCAATCACAATCTATTGTTATCATGCAACGCCACTGAGGATGCATGGGCAATTTGCGTGCCCGATCCCACATTCTAAGGTCGAACCTATGAACTAATGGTAAGCAAGATTGATGACAGCTGCAAATTATACACATTGATGTCAGCAAAAGGTGATTTACAAATCTATGCAATGCATAGCACGAACGGAATTCCGTCTTACATGCTTGATCCTTTGTTGGAAGTGTTGGGGCGTAACGCGACTTTGTGCATCGGAGACTATCCTCTCCATGAAGCGCATTCTCCACTCGCGCTCGCAAAGTAAACCCTCGGGATCTCCCTGAAGCACCTCGAACTATTGTCTTTGTATGAATTGTGCCCCAAACGGTTTATCATGCTCCAAATTCCCTCAACGGGCTTGAGCGATGGATGATATGGCACCAGACACAGTGGCTGCCAGAATGATAAGGTTCCTCCTGAAATATGCGTTCCAAATTCGTGTGGCATGGCGCTTTATCACAGACCAAAAGGCCTTTTTCGATAAAAGTAAAGCCTTAGGCATCCGGCCGGCGACGCAAACACGCCGCGTTACCTTCCTTAATTAAACTTCCTCTCATGGTGACATGGTCTAGCAATCCATTGCTTGTCATCGCTCCAATCAAATGCAGGTTTTGTCTTCGGCTGTTAGGCACTGTACATTGCGCAGGAGTTCCAATCGGCTAACACCACATGGTGCGAGAAAAAGTAATTGAAATTGGTTTCTGCTACCCATACGGCTGACCTCCCTTTAGCCCCAGATTGTTGCTGTGCAAAACGTAGACTCTATACAGTTTGTTCTCATGTGTGTTGGTTGAATCCGGAACTGCTCGAAACCTCTTCATGGTACTTGGCTGTACAGACAAGTGTCATGCAATTGTGCTTACGCTTACCTCAACGTTTTAACTCCGTCTTCACCGCTTCCAGAGGACAGCTGCGAGGGACCAAGAAAAGACATGGGGATACAAAGGGCGAGGGTTATTATGCGTCCATACGTACCACAGAACGAACATGACTTACCCTTGCCTGTGTCACTCCATGGTGGAGCGTGGCATACAAAATAAACAGCCACTGAGAATGGGGCTCTGTTGTCATAGATAACCAGGGACGCATAATCGTCGTTCGTAGAGCCACCCACTAGGCTGCCATGCGGTATGCTCCAAGCAGTACCCAGCAGCTGCCAAGCAGCTTGGGTTACCATCCGGGGGAGTCATGCCGCTGCAGCGCCAGAGGGTGGCTCTAAAAAGGGCCGGTTTCTTGTTCTCAGTGGCATGGAAGAAGAGGCATTGGGTTAGAAAATGTGAACTCACATGCAAAAGACGCACGTATAGTGCTCCTGATTAGCGGTGTATGCGGCACAAACCTGATGAAGCCACCGGGTACATTTGCAGCGCATCACCCAGTGAACGGTGTCTCCATCGGTTCTCGGTCCGTCCTCCGTATCGCAAATGATGCAGACGTTTTTGTTGTTGTTTGCAGGTTGTAGGTTCGCAGCTCTGGCGCGTTTAGTCACGGTTTTGCAAACTGCGGAGGTGACAGTCGGCATGCGTCGGAAGTGCAGGGGGTGCGTTTCCGTTGACAGTTGCGGGGCTTCCATCTCCCTAGGTGAAAGCGACTGCTTCCTTTTTGTTGCCTTGGGCCGTGGACGCTGTGGTATAGCGTCCGCCTGGTGGACGTTGTCAAGGAGGCAATTTCCAATGGACACCAGTCTCTGCCTCCGAAGCAAGGTATTTAGGCTACTTTGGTAGAAATACTCTGCCTCAAGGAATGCCTTTGTACCCAGGCTGGTCATGGCAACGGTTAAATCACCGAACAGCCGGTTTGCACGAGACAACTTTTCCTCACGCGTTAACACGACGTGCGTGGAGGCAGATGTGGAGGGCATCGGTTCAACTTCCGCTCGGAAGGTTTCCCCATCAGGGATGAGAAACTGATGGTCCACCATGGACCAACGGCTTCTGTGCATAAGTGGGGTAACGTCTGCGGTTAACATCCCAGCTACTCGCACAATGTGTGCGCATGGCATATCCCATTGCCTAAGGAAACTGCAATCACAGGCCATCTCATTACCCATAAAAGCGGTGTGCTTTCGGTCTCCCTTACCTAATACGTCATACCCAGTGCCGTACGGCCGTATTGAGGTGACCATCTCTGAAGAAATGTGCCGCATAAATATGGCAGCAGCATAAGTAGAAAGGCAGGAAACCAACTCCCGCACTTGCCCTGTTGCCGGAATGGTGCGCGATTTCGACATCTGCAATTTGCCCAGTGACGTGGTCCAACGTGATTCCGCATCGCGTGCTCTACGTACAACGTCCTCAAAAAGTTGCAACAGCGATGTCCTTTCGCTTAATCCGCACTTGAGGTGCTTATTCTCGTTTTCCACTCTGTTGGTGGTGAACGCACCCAAAGTACGCACATCGCGCAACCAGTGGTACGCCCAGCTTCCCGCGAAGGGCAGCCACGTACGACTGAGGTAAGTGAATGCCTCTTTGCTTCTAACCCTTATCGCTCTGAGCAGTATCTTAAATTGCAATTCTGTCTTCGTGTACACTAATCGGTGCATCCACTGCTTGAGCAGAACTCTGTCCGCCTTCTTCACTTTTGACAAACACTGGCATCTGCGTGAAACGTCCCGCAGGAAATGAAACCGGCATAATACTACAGTGCTCCGTGCATATACTGACTTAAATGACTTCATTTGACCCAGACACCTATCCATGACTATAGTCTTCGCTGACAAGGTGGTGGGCAACATTTCTGACATGCCCCGAGCAACCTCCAGGTAACTGCATGCTGTCTCGTTGGGCATTAAAGCGTAAAACACGCTTCGACCTACGCCGAAACCGTCAATCACCATACAGTGCCAAAGAATATAACCACCGCAGTTCACCTGATGCGTCGCATCCGCAAGAGGTACGTCGCCGTATTTCGCCGCTATGGAAGTTATTGAAGCAGGAACGAAAAATACGAAACGCACTTGTGACCCATCTCTTTTGATACGCACAGCGCCGTTCTTACTCAACAATTCCGCTACCACGTTTACATCATTCCCCTTAGATACCCCTCCTAAGCGATGGCGGATGGAAAATAGGTCCTGTCGATTCAGTCGTTTGTTATGTCTTTCCAGAACATAGTCTCGCAATTCTCCGGTATTACGGAAGGACTGCATTAAATCAAACACTTGCCGCTCCGCCTCGGGAGTCAGACGCCGGTTACCCACGTACAAACTTGGATTCCCCAAGTGAAAATTATGAGTATGCACCAGACAATGCGAGCCTATCTCATAGTAAATGCCCTTAGCACTGATGGATATGCTCGCTTTACAACCGAGGCTGACATACCTATGAAACATGAATTACGCATAAAAATCTTTCGCACTTACCGACTGCCACCGTCTCCTTTCCGGGTGCAATGGACACAACGATATTGTACCCATTTGTACCGCATCCCATCGGGTAGCTCTTGACCGGACCTCTTCTTATACGACGCAGCGGTCAAAACGTCATATTTGTAAAAACTGGTCGCCGTCTGAAGTTGAAACCGCTTCAAATCTTCCTCGAATTCACCAAATGCCTTATAATATTGGCGAAAAGCAGCGTGGAAAGCAAGAGTTTCAACCACAGCCATTGCAGCGAAACCGAAACAACACCTGCGCCCTAAAACAAAAACCATCATATACGTCGTAAAATAATGCACCACCATTTTTAGTTCCCCTAAATCAATAAACCTTTATTACACCCTTATCAGGCCTTTACAACGTACTTCATATCATTCATCCCCATCAGCCAGTACAGCAAACAGTACCGCCCCCAAAATATGATCAGCTGTTTTCGATTAATCCGACGCTCTCCTGTTCCTTAGAGGTTTCGTGTTGAAGTTTCCAGCAACTTGTGTTTCCCGGCCGTTACATCAACGTTAATTTCCTTTCGCCCAGAGCTAGTTTTGCTTATGTGATCAGTGCACGCATTTTCTTGTTTGAAATAGCAAAGAGGCTGCTTATTGCTAACCAGGGTGAGCCCCGAACAGTCGAACATATAATGTTTATTTATTTACATTTTATACGTCATGTTCAGCTATATAAAATAGTTGCTAAACTATGCCCATGCTGCGGGTAAGGCTTGAACACATTGGTTAATTTAAAGCCATTTAATCATATGTACGGCGAAGACAATGGAAAGTTATTGACATCTTATTTTTACTTAGGTCAGGCTTACGTAAGTTAGGCTTGTCGATACTAAGGATGAAGCGTGTTGCTGGAACGAAGTTAATCAGTGTTTAAGGCATGTCATTAATGCCAGCTGTTCTACGTAACGAATAATAGAATGCGAGGATGGAGGTAAACCAGGAACTGGTAAAAGGTGAAATGCTAACTAGTCGCTCCATACTTTTTCTGATTGCGTTGATGCACCTATGAATTAAGGTGCTACAATATTTTAAAATTATTACAAGCTCTTACTATGCCCAACATTTCAAAAAGAAACTGCTACTACCCGGAAGAGTTTGCATAAGCACGTAATCCGTATGCGTTAACTAACAACTAATGAAAGCCAGGTAGAACTACGATAAAGGAAGGAAGCAGACGAAAAGTACGGCGAAGTGGTTTTGACTGATGTGTGTAAAGTTAGCTTGCATGCCTTATGAAACTACTTCTGTCAGTTGATAAAACTTGTTCAATTGCAAGCGAGCTGGAAAAATTTCTATTCTTCTTACGACATTCCCGTGTGCGATAACGATGTATTCGATGGAAGAATATTATATTTCAAGTGTTGATGCAAACGCAGCACGCTTTATAGTATTATAAGTGTTGTTGACCGTTTACTAGTAGCGACTTCCTCTGTTCATAAGATTGGATTCGATTATAAATATTGGCGGAGAATGCTTATTTTGCTCATACATACACGGAGCTGTCTAGCCGAACGGCATCATAGTGGTGCCAGATAATTTGTTCGGATTAATCACGTTCCAACGGATGGTTCGGGGCGGAGTTTCAGGTCATGGTGGTATTTTGCCTTCCAAGCCTTCTCCAGATAGGAACTTACAAAAATCCGTTTAACAATACTGCGACGGGGCCGATGTGACCTTACAGAATAAAGTCACGGCTCTTTCTTTTCCGGAGAAATTTTCCCACTTCAGGAGTGCCATCCAATTCAAAGCGTAACTTTGGGCGCTTCATACAATAGAAAACACAGCCAAGGACGCCACAAATATAGTCACGTTAACAGAGTTACTCAAAAGATCCGCTTGCACGTACGGATACACACATATACCTATACATAGCTCCAGTAGATTACTGGTAAGCTGAAGGCACTTTTGTACAGTTGCCGACTATGCATGCTTTTATTACCAACCTTAAGCTTTTAAAGACTTGCCTCACAATGCAAAGAATAAAACATTTGTTTTTAACTTAACAGTGTTTCTCACAACTTTTTGGAACACGTTGCGTCGTTCGCCTGAGGGTTTCATTGATCAAGTTTGACGCCGCATCACGTGCATCATGCGTCACGTTGCATGTGTGCACCTGTATGAGCCATACTCCTTGATTGTATTCGCTAGGTGCGATCACGCGAGCGCCTTGTCACTTTCTGCACTGTATGGTGCCCAAGGTAGCGGGGTAGTTAAATCCATAGGTCCGCCAATGTGAGTGGAACTTCGCAGTTAGTGCAACAACCGGCCCCGTAAGCTTGTAAGCGGCATTTGGCGGAGCTGCTGCATAGAATATTTAAGAATTATGAAGAGGAACGCCAATGGAAGTGCGTTGCACACATACGGAAAATAACTTTGGTTACCTGCCCCATGAACCTTAGACAAAGTTTTCGCAGGCGCGTATTCATCCTTCATAACAGTGCGTTAACGTTCCGTATTGTCTAATTACAAGCCCTTTATTGACAGACATTTAGGTTTCTCACCACTAGCACTAATCTAGCTACCGTGCCGACTTCTATGAAACGCAGTCACAATCTATTGTTATCACGCAACGCCACAGAGGAAGCATGGGCAATTTGCGTGCATCATCCCTCATTCTAAGGTCGAACCTATGAACTATTGGAAAGCAAGCATGATGACAGCTGCAAATTATACACATTGATGTCAGCAAAAGGTGATTTACAAATCTATGCAATGCATAGCACGAAAGTAATTCCGTCTTACATGCTTGCTCCTTTGTTGGAAGTGTTGGTGAGTAACGCGACTTTCTGCATCGGAGACTATCCTCTCCATGAAGCGCATTCTCCACTCGCGCTTGCAAAGTACACCCTCGGGATCTCCCTGAAGCATCTCGAACTATTGTCTTTGTATGAATTGTGTCCCAAGCGGTTTATCATGCTCCAAATTCCCTCAACGGGCTTAAGTGACGGATGATACGGCGCCAGACATATTGGCTGCCAGAATGATAAGGTTTCTCCTGAAATATGCCTTCCAAATTCGTGTGGCATGGCGCGTTATCACAGACCAAAAGGCATTTTTCGATAAAAGTAAAGCCTTAGACATCCGGCCGTCGGCGCAAACACGCCGCGTTACCTTCCTTAATTAAATTTCCTCTCAGGGTGATATGGTCTAGCAATCCATCGCTTGTCAACGCTCCAATCAAATGCAGGTTTTGTCTTCGGCTGTTAGGCACTGTACATTGCGCAGGAGTTCCACACGGTTAAAACCAAATGGTGCGAGAAAAAGTAATTGAAATTGGTTTCAACTATCCATACGACTAGCCTCCCTTCAGCCCCAGATTGTTGTTGTGCAAAACGTAGACTCTATACAGTTTGTTCTCATATGCGTTGGTTGAATCCGGAACTGCTCGAAACCTCTTCATGGTACTTGGCTGTACATACAAGTATCGTGCAATTGTGCTTACGTTTACCTCAATGTTTAACTCCGTCTTCACCCGCAAACTTAGTGTTCGTAGCTTGACCTTGGGTTCTTTCGACACAAATTCTACCAGGAAATCAATCTTGCAGACCATCACATGTCTTCGACGTCCCCTAAGGGGCATGCTGTTGGTCTGATTGCTTTCGACCTTTTTGTCCAAATGTGACAGCTAATCATGTTTACGTTCAATAGCTGTGCAATCTGCTTCCAGTGACATCCTTCTGCATAAGACTTAAATATTGTATTCTTCACCTCCGCTGAGTGCCGCGTAGGTATGACTATTTGTGACAATCGGAACCGAGCAACCACGTGCAATAACTGCATGCTTTCACTCAACTTGGCAAGCTTATTGATATAACTTCACCACTACCCTAGTCACCGGACCATTGCAGGCGGAGGCAAGGCGATCACGTGATCTCACGCCGCGAACACAGTCCATGAGTTTCGCACTTACGCGTGCATGCATGCAACTTGGCGCTTGATGAACACTATGCAGCTTCAAGCGTGACCAAAGCAAACATCTGGGAATAATACAATGAATTAAACATAGTTACAGTTAAACGTGGATTTTGCTAACATACTTTTTATTACAGCAGCGCGGTTAACCGGAAGAGGAAGTTAGCTAAGCATGAATTGACTTTCTGTCATTTGCAGGTGTCCATCTGTTGTGGTGACCAGAACGGTTAAGTCAGCATTGCAACTTAATAAATGGAAACCTCATGATAACAGCCTCATGTCACTTGTCATTAGCCGGCGTTGCCTGGTGCACTGCTTCTAGTCCCTGCTTGCTAGTTTCTGGCACGAACGTTTTAGTTCATCCTTCCGCTGCAGGCACAGTCAATTTTTGGCTTCCATTGGGTTGCATTAGCCTGCGATTTCCCTTTTACGTTTAAACAGTGACAGCTTGCTTATGCAGTTAACCTTTCTGTAAAAAAATTACAATAAGTATTTGGGAACGACCGCTAATGCTACCTGCTTTTGGGGAGCCTTTGAATGCAGCGTAATGTTGTCTTACTGTGTAGGCTACCGGTAAAATCCTGCAGTGGACAGGCACTGTTCCTGACTTTTTGTTTTATACCAGTGTTCATCTCTATCAGTGATTTCTGTATCTCAGTTTGGTTTAGTTCACTTCTCCTAACATGCTGAGAAGCTTTAACCAGCTGCCCACCGCAGCGCTTATGCTTCGTTTGCGCTGACTTCTGCAACAACTTTTCTGCATGCTTATATACCGCCATTCTACCGCGTTTAGTTTTATTCACCCTTCTTAATTATCTAATAATGTAGGATGACTTACACTGTCAGCGCAGGCGCGCGTTATGCTCAGTAGCATTCATGTTTAATTTGACCATACTAGCTACAACCTCTTTGACCTTGAACTTTATCCGTGAACCAAGCTCCGTCACTGGCATCCCCCAGCTCGGTTTGCTATGGATTTGACTTTAATAAATAAATAATAGTTCATTCTCAAGCTCATAGGCACCCCAAAGCAGGCATGCTCAAGGTTTCCAAACAATTGTTTTCCCAACGATACTTAGGTTCAATCGTGCGTAGTACAAACGGTCAAAGCACTATAAGTGCAGTGAAACGGTACATGTAGACCGAGTGTTGTATATGCTTGTGGCCATCGGAAAAATGTTGTAATATGACCCTAGGCGACTTGCCAGTATGTAGTTTTGGGCAGTGACTTTATTCCGTGGCGAGTCACATCCGCCACGTCGCGGTGTTGTTAAGCATACATTTGTGGCCTTTTATAGGGAGAACGCTTATCAGGCAAAACCCCACCACAACCTGCAACACTGCCGTTAAGCGTTTTGAACAAACATGCGAGGACGACTTAATAATTTCTGCACCGCTGCGTTTTAGCTTCAAATCACTGCCTACTTCAACCAATAAACTGTAGGCATGTATACTGCCACTCCATTACGTTTCCGTTAGGTAGCCTTCCTTAGCTCTTAACCAATTAACAACGTTGCCACACTGGGTACGCCTGCTGCTGCGCATTAGCCTCTCATGTGCTGAAATCCACTTATCCCAAACCCGCTGTATCCTACCTAACCCTACACTTAATGCGAGAGCCCAGCTCTATCTCTGGCTTTCCGTAGCTCAGTTCGCCTTAGCTCTTTCATAGCTCGCGAGAAAGACTTGCCTATCTGCGCGCTGCTACGCTTTAGCTCCACATGCTACGACTTATTCATACAGCCTGTCATGCGGCAGCGTTTTCTTTAGTCAAGCAAATTCAGCTTCTTCCTAACTAATTATGAGGATGCGATTTGTCCGCGCGCCGCTTTGTGTTTACGTCACTAGCAGCGATATTCAATGATTCTCGTTACCACCTCTTTGACCCCTCACAGTACGCAAATATCCCGCACTATCAATAGCGTTCGAAACCTCGACGGGAGCTCGCACTCTTTTCCTAGCACACTGGTAAAATTTAATTAGCTGCGCATCGCTGTACTTTAAGCTTATACGTTAGGACATTTTTAACCATCCCACTTTATGCTTATATCCTGCCAATCCCCTTCCCTTTACTAAACTGCTACATGTGGCCCTCATGTTACAGGCTAACGTAACTCGCTTGGCCCTGCGCTGCTGCGCTTTGGCTTCCAGCGTAGTCAAGTTAATTTGATTTTTACTCGTTGCAACCTATATTATAAATGCCTTACGCAGGAGCCCAGCACTATCAATGGTTTCCACATTTCAGTATGCTTTAGCTTTTTTCATCATGTTGGCTAAAACGACCTAATTTTATGCGCACCGCTGCGCCTTATATAATCTAATTTCGTCCTCAACTGCATGTCTTCATTCTGTTATCTCTTTAAGTTTCATCAATGAACATTCCTTAGCTCCCACCGCAAACTGGGATAAAGGTTTCCTGCGTACCGTTGCTTTCCAGCTTTATGTATCCAGATGCATAATAACTCGGCACCCGCCTCAAAGTATTTTATCTGATATCTTCTGACTTCCTGCTTTCCTCCTGGCGTTTTCGTTACTCATTTTACCTTATCAGTTTCCCTCTGCGCGCTGCTACACTTTAGCTTCATATATCCCTTTGTTCAACAAAAATGCTCACAAGTTGCGTTCCGAACCTGCAGAACTTACTGGCTTCCCGCTTGGTCACGTGTATTCACACTGCTTAATCCATCCTAGTCCTCAATTTCTAGCACCAATAAAGGCCTATCACTTTTACGAACCGCTGTGCATCGCGTCCATGCAAGTCGACCCATGGACTGCACGCTTTAGTCCTAGCCCACCGCTGCCTTGATACTAATAATCATGCCGCAGCTCCCACTCCAGTCGAGCTCACGACGCTTCTTATTCTGCGTACCTTAGCAACTTAGCTCGCGGTATCCTGCGGTTCTTTCACCAAGTGCTCCCTACTACATCCTTGCCCTTTGCTTACTTCCCACTCCACATAATAATTGCATGATCATAAACCGATATTTCTCAGTTCGCTTTAAGTTGCTGTGCTCTTGGCCTCTATATAAGAAAACGCTCTGCATAGAGGCCAATTAAGCTTTGTTGCTTGACAAATGCAATGTCAACACAAAATTTGTTGCATGTTGTACATCAGTTTGACTCTGGCCAACTTACGCTTGATACAGGAATTTAACAAAGCATATGGTTACGACTATTATTTGTGGCCCTCTCCTGGTTCGTCTCTCGCGTTCTTTCTCACAGAGGTCCAGCAAGAGTATCCAAAACTTCAAGGGAATTTTGCATTAGACCGATGTTAAAACCAGACTTTAATTGCACCTACCACCATGACACGAGTCCGGCGTGGCTAGCTTGACACCAAGTCCTGGCAATCCGCAGTAGTATATCGTGATAATATTATGCAAACCACCATTAACTCAAAAATTTTACCGCGTTTCTTTATTCCATTTTCTATACCTTTACTATATCAGTGACCAGGTTCAACGATTAATGGCGGTCTCCGACTAAACTATTCAGTCAGCCAATGGAAACCATTGTGCATGACAAGACTGCACACTTGCCAATAGAATAAGCGGTAGGTAAAATGCATTGCCGATTACCGAATACCGTTCTAGTGGATAGTCGGCATGCTTTTTAGTCGTCGTTGGTTTTCATCATTCAAGCATCCTCTCTAACAAGCAGAAATTATCCGTCTAACAACATGTGTGTGTGTGACGTGGCCGTTACGACTCCCCACCAATTACAAGTAGAGCATAGTGCTGTTCACTGGCACCACATTTTACTATTATTGTTAAGCACACTACTAATTACTTACCTATCTGTGCGTTCCATCACCAATTCAACTTATACATTTCCTAGGTAAGTCACTGACAAGTGTCTAAACACCCAAAGCTCAGACCGTATAAACAGTTGCTACGTGCAACCTTAACGGCCTCTAAACGATCATGTTCTGCTCAATACTTTTTGTGTGCCCTTAAGTTACCATCTAAAGAAATGGAAAGCAACCGACAAGCTTTTTGTAATATGTACAAATACTTTCAATCATCCTTTCAGCAGACTCGAGTTGGAGCTAACCATAAGCACTTCAGCACATCGCTACAATTCCACTCAGACGACTAGAAGTTTTAGGTCTATTTAATTAATCAACAAGCGTAGGAAGTACTCCGTTGCTTCATTATCTAAATCGTCTTACCGGTTTTGGGGTAGATTTGTCAAATAACTGAAAGCATGGGCTGATCAATTTTATCGGTCAACGACGATAAAGCTAACCTGCTGTCTTGTCAGTTGAGTAGCCCCGTCGCGAGCAACCCTCCGCGGGGTTAACAGGATTGAAGCTCACAGCAGCAAGCATCTGACAGTGCGAACTTAGGACCAGCGTGTGAACTGAAACAATCGTGCAGTGCGCACGTCTTAACTCAGGGCATGTCGCATTTTTGCGTTCCCTCTCTTTCCACAAGACAGTTTTGAACCCAAACCAATGCACATATCTTGCGTCATCTACCACACGGAAAAGTATACAACCGCCAATAACTTAGCAGGTGAGGTAGCAACTGTATGCTGGGTAACAGAAGGCAAGTAGTTGTGAATCCATAAGGGCTTTAGTTAAAGAATGAAGGAGGATCCGTATAATGTACCCGATTTTACCAAGTTGGATTATCCTGATCACACTTTTACAACTGATGCCGTCCAAAGCGTGTAAATCATTCCGAACAACTAAAGAGATCAGAACAACTCCCGGGGAGATCCCATTTCGAATTGTGTGTTCGATCATCTCGGTAGGCAAAAGCATCCTTCTCTATTCCAAATCCGCAAGAGGTTAACATAAGAAATAGGACAACAAACCAACACTAATTTTAAATCACTGGAAGCAAGTATGCACCAGCGCTACCCAATAATATTTAAATGATGCAGTGGTGAAACATTCGATTTAATCCAACCAAGCTTAACAGGTCTCCATTGCCGTTACCATCTTCACATTTGGAGGAACGCCAGGCGATAACAGACTGTAGCTGAGGGACGAACGGTACTTAAAACCACAAAAGTCAGGCACCACCCGGAATTTGGGGTCAAACAAATTCAGCCGGTCTTGACAACTAGCCTAATTACCGAGCATGTGGTAGCCCAATTTGAGTCTACTGCGCTTGCAACTCAGGGGTCTCTGGTCGAGTGCAAATCCCCGGGACTACAGTCACATATGCAAAGATTGCTGTAAAGGTCCTTGGGGTGACCTTTTCAATATCTCCACTGTTGCAAACATCGCTAAGGGTAATCAAGCGACAAACACTAGACCGTCATTACCTGGTATAAAATCAGGCCCAAAAATCACCTGATCTTGTATTTAACCAAGTGTGTTATCCAACAATAACGCCATGAACGTTGTATGCACTATAAAGTAACTTCTAAGGACATTATTCATGGCAGTGCGGGGAACGCCTGCGAAGGCGTGAGCATGACAATACAAAGTTATGTTCCACAGTTGTATTAAAAGATAGCACGTTAAGCAGTAACATACCGGATTTGTGTATCTTCGTATGCGTAAGTGCAGCACTAGTGGGCACGGTGAGTGAATCGTTAAAGTGTGATTGAATTAGTGAGTTCGTTTGTGGTGTTCGCGTATGTGCGAAGCGATCAAAGGAACTCTTCGAACTGGATGACATTCGTGAAGTGATGATTGTTTAGAAGGGAAAGAGGCGGTGACCTTATTTAGTGGCGTTACATTCGCTACGTTACATATCATTAGACGGGCCTTTGTGGCCTTTTATGGAGCGAACGCGTAACAGGCCGAATCGCCCAACGTCGTAGAACGCTGGCGCTGAACTCTAGGCTAGAACGGCAGTAATTCGAACAATCTAGCTGACAATACGTAGAGGCTGTTCGGCTTGCAGTCTCATGTGTGTACAAAAAATACGAGCATCAGGCTCCCGCATTTATTATCGACCGACGAACTACATTCTCTCTTCTCGGACAACGCATGACAAGTCACTGTAGGCACGAGCATGGCAAAGGCACGAATTAATCTTAAAGAGTGCATAAAATGTTGCGAAATAGCCATGAACCTTGGAGCTATAAGATTGTACCGGTAGGTGGGTGTGCAAGAGTTTAGTTGTTATTTAAATCTGAATATACGCTACTACTTTGTGTTTGATCGCGTTGGTATTATGAGAAGAGTTACTTGACGTCCGTGGTGGAATGTTGTTGGCCGGGTAACGAATTCGAGACAGCTGTGAGTCGAGTTATAGGCTAAGTTTATGATCATTATCTTTAACTTTTGTTCACAAATCCGAGAGAACCCACGGACGCATGGAGACGTGCTGAATCATTTTATCAACGGATGTACACGTCCACGTTTATTCGTTGTTTACAGTTGGCTTTAAGGTTTTGTGCTATTCGTTTTTGGTTCTTGATATACGTGCTTGTCCCACGCCCAATTGTTTGGTGCCCATCGCGCGTTCCGTACTAAGATTCGGGTGGCCGCCTAGCAAATGTGCGTGTTCCACGGGATGTTTGCTTAGTATGATTAAACCGGTGTTGCTTACTACCAAGCGGAGTTCCTTCCCGCGTTCGCTTGCCTAGATGACTTCCATACGTCTACCGAGGAGGTAGGTTACATTTTGGTGACAGTAGTGGACTCACAATAGGATATAAAGAATTAAGCCGTCCTTATATGAATCCTAAACTACGATTCATTACGAATGGCTGCGCGGAATACCGACCAGCACTGAGAGCACTTCAGGTTCCGGTTCGGCCATGTTTTCTATAATTTGGAGTTCTATGTGTCATTGCATCTGTACATTGTCGCTGCAACCAACATAGATCTTTAGTTCATCAGTTTTTTGAGCGTAGGGACCACAAGTCTTTTTCGCGCGACAGTAACACCAACGTCTCATGCATCGGAATTACGGGAATTTCCGCTTGGTCTGTTCAGAAGGCTGAAAGCAGCCGGTATGTATAGGCAATGGCTCCCAGCTCTTACACACCGTCCAACGAATAAGTTGACGTGTTCTTACTTGCTCTTCCGGATCTTATGCTAAAAAGCTTCTGCGTTTTCATTAGGTTCGAGAAGGTAAATGGTTGTTTGAGCGCTTTTGTAAGTGACTGCACGACAGGTCGTTGCTTCCCGTACTCGCCGAAATGCTAGCTTGCAGTTTTACTGATGTGCTTAGCACGACGAAGGTTTACGAGTCCTTTCAGCTGCTAAATGATTGCTACGAGTAGGGCAAACTACCCTGTGTTCAGCGTTGAAAGTCCTACCTCTTTAATCCAGAGCCAACGACGGCTTATTCAACATCAGCTGCAGCACTTCCAAACCAAATTCTTGATACTGTTGGCGATTTATTAGTAAATAAATAAATATCTAAATAGTCAACTCTAAAATTTATAGAGACACACCAAATCAGGCATGTGCAAGGTTTACAGGCAGCTGTGTGTCACAACGATACTTTGGGTCCAATCGAGCGTAGTGTAAGCGGTCAAGGCACTATAAGTGCAGTGAAACGGTACATGTAGTCGGAGAGTATCATACGCTTGCCCGTGTCGGGAAAAGATAAAATATGAGTCTAGTCGACTTGCCAGTATGTAGTTTTGGGCAGTGACTTTTTTCATTGGCGAGTCACATCCGGCAAGTCAAGGTGTTCTTATACAGACATTTGTAGGTTTTACTAGGGAGAAAGCTTGCCAGGCAAAAACTCACCACGTCCTGCAACGCTGTCGTAAAGCATTTTGAAAACTAATTTATAACTGGCAAAGGCGCAGTCAAATGGCTTCCCATTTCCTCTGTTGGCTGGACAGATAGTTTGATCAAGGCCGCCATAATTGGTGCTACCGGTTGAGGATGGGAACATCGCGCATAGTCGTCTTGTTGTGTGTCCAGGTAAACAACATCTCACACTATCGGTTCTCTGGATTTTCAGATGTTTGGGAGGGTGAAGACGTGTCCAGCTCTCCATACTAGACAACGGCTGTGGTGATGATGGCAGTGGAGCCCCTTTGGTATACAACCATGCACCATGTAGTTCTTTGTCGGTTATTACGTCCGTCGGGTGAAATCTGTTCCTCAGTCCAATCTCGAATCTCCAAAATGTTCCTGACCACGGAGAAAAGGGAAAGTGAGGGACAACCAAGAGGAGACCGCAAGAACAGGCGTGGGGTTAAAAATTGTTAAAGTCTTATGTTAAAACATTTGGAGTTGAGACAAAATCATGTACACTGTGCAACAATGATTATGCTGAAGGTGTCTTTTGAATGTCCTATAGAATCAATAGCCGTATGGGTAGATTGCTAACGCCCGCGTAGAGACAAAAGCGTTGTACTAGTAAGTACTCCATGACGTATCAGTTTAGTATGAGGCAAAAACTGCGTATGGAGAGAGCAAAACGAGTTAGAAGCCTGGTGCTGATTGCACGGTGCATGAACAGCAAGTTGCCGGCGTAATATGATAGGGAGTGCAGAATAAGAAAGTTAAAATTAAATAGGTTGCTGAGAGAGAGATCTGAAGGTCAATTGACGGTAAGAAAGCAGAACGCTTGGATGCAGACATTCTAAGGGCATAAAGTTATTGAGTTAAGGAGTGGCTGCTGACAAGCTCAGGATAATCGCAGATGCATAGGGCCTACGACCACTAGTTGCTTACTAAACAGGGGTGCCGAATCTAAGACGATCGACAGATTGTGGCGCTAGGAAAGACTACCATTGGCCGGATGTGGCCATTACAATAAGACGCTTGGTCACTATTGTATGCTTACAGGGTCATAGAGTGCATCGAAAAGCCAGCGAAGGTAAGTCATACAGACTTTCCAAGAGAACGTATAATGGAGAGACAAGGAGTGTAGCCTAGCAGGCTCAAGATTTGCGCAGAAGGTGCATGGAGCCTACGGCAAATCGCTGCGGAGATGAGGAACATAATGAGAGCGACTGATAGTGGCGGTAGGAGAGAATCAATGGCCAGCAAAGGCATTCGGATTAAGCACTCTAACTACCAGTGGGTACCTACAGTGTCCCAGAGTAAGTAAACAAACCGCAAATGTATGTGACGCAGACAGTCCCATAGAGTAAGGGAGAGTTAATTGGCGGGCCTGTGTCCGATATGTGGGGTTTTCGGATTTAGAGGTGCTCTAGGCCATGTTCCCAAAGTTCATCCTCCGGTATATTGGTGTTAAATATCTCGCGTGTAGGCAGGGTAGCAAGGTGCCTATGTAGGGATTATCGGACCTTTGCAGTATCCGCGGCTGCCCTAACTTTTAATGGTAGCCTGTTCCAGACGCGAGCGAATCTGTAGAAAAAGAAATTTTTACCCATGTTGGTGCCGGATGTATGTAGGGTAGTGGTTAAGGGTCTATGGCGGAATGCTTCTGTGAGTCACCGTTTTGGTGAATACTTCCTGCAAGGATCGTATGTGAATTGCTTATCGTCTTGAATAGGACGGTGAGGTTGAGCCTCATTCATCGTAACCATAGGGGTTCAAGATCAAGAAGTTTACAGCGCTCACTGTAGTTGAGAGTGGAAGGGCAAAGCAGGCGCTTTGTGCATGAGCGTTGTACTTTCTCAATTGCTATTCGGTCGATCTTCCTGGAGTTGATAAATATTATTGAGCAGTATTCCAAAAGATGTCTAGCGCATATCTTGTATAGAGTGTCTGGATTCGGTTACGAGCATTCTCTTGCAGTTATGACCAATGAGGGATCTGGTTTTTGCTACACTATAGCAAACTTGTTCCGAGAAATCTAATGAGCTTGAATAGTCTACGCCGAGATTCCTTATGGTTTGACAGTTGGCTTGTGAGACGTCATGCAGGGTTAGCGCACTAGGAGGTAAAGTGCATTTATACGATAGGGCGCTGCACTTAGCAGGAGAGAAGTCAAGCTTCCATGTGTTACACCAAGAGTCTAATGCTTTAAGGTCATTTTGCATATTAAGGAGACCGCTCCTTAGGTTACCCGGTGCAAAGGATAATACGACTTTGATATTTTCGGCGAACAGGTGCACCTTTCCATATTCAAAGACTTGAAATATGTCGTTGATGTAAAGTCGGAATAGTATAGGGCCCAGTACACTTCTCTGGAACACACCATTCGTAACTGGTTTCGGGGAGGATTCGAAGTCTCCTAGTCTCGCCGATTGTGTTCAACAGGAAAGATAGGAAGAGAACCAAGCACGCACCTGATCAGATATACCGTAAGAAGTCAATTTAGTTAGCAGTCCATTATGAGGGACTCGGTCGAACGCTTTTTTCTTACCCAAGAAGACGATGCTCAGAGCTTTCCTGCAATCAACCATTGCGGTAACATTGTTCAGGAACTCCAGCTGGCATGTTTGACTGGATTTAGACGGGAGAACTCCATGTTGGGATTTGTTGATGAGATTACATTGAGTCAAGAACCGTAGGAGCTCTTCGTTGACATCATCCCCAGCACTCTGAAGCGAATGGGGTGTGACTAATGGGTCGGTAGTTTTCAATGTTTTGACGGCTTCCCCTTTTTGCCTCGGCACGACTACTGCATGTTTTCATGCAGCAGGAAAGGTTCCATGTTTCATGGAAAGGATAAAGGAGGACGGCAATATCCAGGCCAACTAGAATTAGCAGAGCCGATAGGGGGCCATCAGGTCCGGCATGCAAGGATAATTTGAGGGTTTGAGTTTCCCGAATAATGGTACGCCGGTCAAATTGTACTGCGCGTAAAGTATCATTGGGCAACTAGGAATATTAAGAGGCAGGGTCAGGTTAGCAAAGGTGAAAGAGTCGCAGAAGTAGCGGTTTATGACCTCACATATTTCAGCTTGGTTACTGGTAACTAAGTTGTCTAGACGAATAATCTAGTTAATCGAATTCGAGGCTGGGTTGCTTCTGCGCCTCATCAGAGAATTAAGGGCTTCGGTACGGTTGATAGAGTTTAGGGCAGTGTGTTCTTCGGACAGATATGCGGTACTTAGCGAATTTCTCCACTCCAACAGGTCTTTATTGATGCGAATAAGGAGGAAGAATGCTTGGGTCCTGATGTAATTTGAACGTAGCTGTTTGAGCTTGACGGGTAGTTTGCGAGAGATAGCTGTATCCTGCGGTTTTTGCATTGCTTTTTGTTTTGTTATAGGTGCAAGTATATCCAGGCAGTAAGTGAGATTTCTCTATAGTACAGAAGAGGCAGTGCCCGCATCTGTAGCCAAAACGAATACATCCCAGCTGATGGATCTCAGAAGTAGAGTAAAGTTTGCCCAGTTGAAGCGTTTGAAGGGCTGCACAGAACACGCTGGTCTAGCCACTGGGGGACGAGTGATGGGTAGTTGGTAAGAGAGCTTTACTATTTTGTGATCGCATCCAGGGAGATTGTCAAGCACGCTAGCAGATGCATGCGCAACACCGTTTGTAAAAGTCAATGTGAGGTGTTATTATGCCTAGTGGGTGCACGCATGCGTTGAGGCCACAAAGGCACGATATTTTAGTGGCGCCGATTGCTTTTGCCAGGCCACTTGTGGCATGTTGAAGTCACCACCGATTACCTTATAGTGAGTAGGCAATAGGGATACTTCTGTGAAGAGTTCCACTAGACTGCGGATACCGCTTATGTTAGTGCGTGGTGGGTTATCCGGACGGCCAATTAAGATATCGTGCTGTCTATTACTAACCTGAATCCAAACCGATTCTTCCAGGGGGCCGATTGAAAGTCCTCGAAATGATGGCGCCCCGAAATCGTCACGCAAGTAAATAAGGCAACCGCCGCCACGGTGGTTGGTACGTCCATTTCTGAAGGAGATGTAGCCCGGGATTCACAGCTGTGCATCTGGAGTGTTAGCAACGCACCACGTTTCTGTCATGAGCACTACCTGGGGCCGGATAGGATAATGACGGCGTTGATAAGGTGCACCTTACGTTTGATGGACCTTGCGTTACTGCGAAGTAGAGTGCGTGCCGCGTTGCAGGAGTGAGCGTCTGCTGCATTATCGGAGACAGAAGTAATCTGAGTGGTTTGCGTGGGTATACCTGCTGTTGTCTCAGAGGGAGTGCTAAGCGTTATAAGGTTACAGAGGTCAAACATAATCTTACTGTCCGCATTATCATATAGCAGGTCGGGTTTTATGAGTGGGACTGCTTGGTTACCACGTGGCAACGAAGCAGAGGGGACAGGTTTGTGGGTGTGGGAAAGGCTATTAACGATAACAAAGGTATTGGCAGGGATAGGTTGTACGTAAGCAGCAGAAGGTAACGATGGATTACAGTGTGCAGCCATGAGGGGCATACTTCTGCCAGATGTGGGTTGGCTACTGCGATGTCTGCATCGCATTGCAAGACACGGAGAGGGCTGGTGGCATAGTTGTATGCAACGGTGAGTCTCCTGGTTAGGATTTCGGTTGGATAGGTGGAAGACAAGCTCGTAGGTGCGGCAGGAAGCGTCTCAGGAGAAGCAAAACCTGATTTGCCGTTAATCCGGGGCCGTTGGGTTGCGCAGCGAGGGAAAATTTGAGCAGGTTCTCCTGGGGTGCTAGAGACTGATAATGCGTGCTATTTCTGGAATTAGTTTTTAATGAGCCAGCAAATACACGCGGTGTTGGAGGGGTTGGTAGCGATTGCTCAAGGGCAGCTGTGGGAGGTTTAAGCGCCTGTGAGTTGTGGCGAGCCGCAGCCAGCCATATTCCAGAAAAATGGTGCGGGAATGCGTACTGACTTATTGGGCATTTCGGTAATCATTGGGCTTGTAGGGCGCGGGCCATTAATCTTTGCAGGCGATGGTGGGGTGGCGTAGTTCGCTACTTCGCGAAGTGTTTTATAAGAAGCGGGTTTGTAGCTGGGTACTTGCAATTGATTATAGTTAATGTCAGCTTGGTAGCACCGCGGAAATGGCGGCATTTGTAAGTAGGGTGTGGATTCGCCAGCGGATCGTGTTATATTGGACAGTCTCGGGTTGAGAGACTGGTTTGGATGCGGGTGGTGAAGTGAAGCAGTGGTGCTGCTCGTGTTAGCGCTACCGGGTGCGGGGCGGGAGTCGCGTATGTTCTGGTTGTGGCTGAGGACATTGGCTTTTATATGGCGAGCTGCTGGATTTGGAAGCAAGTATGGCTTTCTGGGGGCGATACGTTTTTGTTCGTAGCCGTGGTCTTCAACAGTGGTACACACTTGTTAGGTATTACCTTTAAATGTGCAGTCCGTCTGTTCTGAGATGGTGGGGGTTGCCTGTTTTCAATGAGACGTTCACTGGGTTGATGTCTCGAAACCTAGGGGTTACAAGTGGTAGGCATTTTAATGCGTCTTTCATTTGGGCGGTTGTGTGAGAGTTTCTTAGTAGTCAGTGGGGTGCTCGTCATAGGTTCTTTTGATGTGTTGCCAATAACTTCTTTTGTCAGAAGTTCGATATCAGTGTCACACATGTCGGAATCGTTCGGTTTATCTACATCAGCCTCATCTTGACTGAAAGCATCTTCATAGTGCACAACCGGGAGCGCTAGCATCTTTACTGTGTTGGACTAAGTTAGTTCAGTGCTGTAGACCTTTGTCAGATTTGAGTCCACATGCTGTTGCGACAGATCAAGGTATACTGGGAGTGAGGTAGCAAGTCTAGTCGCGGTGGAAGAACCTTCCGCCCTTTGCTTAGGCGGAAGTTTATTGGTTGATGCAAATGCTCTTTGCAGAGGTGTTTTGTCCGGCTTGATCGCGATAGGCCTAAAATTGGCTGACTCTCGCATAACGAATCGTTTTGCTAGTAAAGTCTTGGCCAGTACATGGTCTCTAAAAGTGGTAAGTATAGGGCAGGATTTACATTTGGATGTTTTCCGTAGCTGTTTAATTTCAAAGGAGTCAGGACACATGTTACAGAGATTGGTGAGCGGGCGCTACAGCTTTGCTAATTTGGTTTTGTCGGGGCATTGAATATCATTACGTTATTTGTACGACGAACTCGTTCGGAAACTTCATTAGCAATGTGTGTCAGTAGCTCCCTGCTAGTTTGAGTTCATTCACAACATTGGTCTGTGTGCTTCACGAGAGCTGAGCCAGTGGCATAATTTTTTCTAGGTTTCGCTCAGTACAGAGATGTTGCTTTTGAGTGCGTTCAATTCGATTTCAAGAAAGCTAATTTTATCATGTGCCGCTTTTAGTGGACCTGAAAGGATTACCCTGCAGTCAGAAGTTGAGGCTGAGTCAGTATTATCAGGTTGTGGCTTAGTTGGTTTATCCAATGTGTTAACAGGTCTGTGCGTAGACTGCCTTGCTCGCATTGTCTTATTTGGATCTGACGGGAGAGGGGTAAGTTAAGTTATTTTCTCAGTGTTTGCTCAAACACTGTTGCCCACGTTAATTGTACCTAGAAACAAGATAGTATGACAAGCCAGATAGTCTAGTAGTAGTAGCAAAAGATCAGAATAACCAACAACTGGTCAAAAACGAACAGTTTCAAAGTTCGCGGGATCCTGTTGTAGTAGTCGTTTGCTTATTACTGCGGCTCTAGCTTTAATTTTCTTGTATGCACCGACTGCTCAGCCGACTTGGGCTTGGCACTGTAGCTCCGCAACGGTGACCGGAGGAATTAAGGACGGAGTCGATGCTACCCATGCATATTCTTACAAAGCCAACGTCGCTGGTTGATGTTGCTACTTGGATTCATGGTTAACTACGACAAACCTGCGTAGGCGACCTACTTCTGGTTATAGTACTTTCCAAGTATGAAAACAGCACATAGGATTAAATGACTTATAGCAGCTGTCATGCCGTTAAATTGTTTCACCGCCTTAATCTCTTCGTGTAATCACAGTCGCTCTAGGGTTCTAACTAAACCAGGAACTGGCGACAAAATTGTAATATGCACGACTGAGTAGCAGTACCTCCTGAATTCTACCGTGGGTTGACAAAAGTTTTCACCATAATAAGCAAAGGATTCGTCCCCAAGCGTTATCGCATTTTGTTGCTTTAGATAGAACGCTTGCAATAGCTTATCGCTTGGAAACAACTTGGTAATCATTTCCACAGAGTTAAGAGTTGCACGCGGATTTCAGATGCGCAGTGATTACAGCGTTTTCCGTGTTCTGCCAGGCTCCGTGCTCCACACCAGCTCAGGCAAACTCAACATAATGAGCCTAAACTAAGTCCAAACGGCAGTCGTAAGGCATCTGCTTTGGGGCGAGCAACACCCAGACCTCTATAGGTTGGAAATTGTCCTTGCAAGCGGAACGGTGGAGGTCAATCTTTAGTTGCGTCCAGGTCTCAAGAGAGGTTGCGTGTCGCAATCTAACCACACAGAGGGTGCTCCTAATCGCTTTTGCATTCTATTTCGCACCACCTCTCTCGCACCAACGGCCAACTAGACCACTTCTCGTAAGCTAAACACCACAAACAGCATTTTTGATCCATTCGTCCAACGTCTACGCAGCCTAACATACGTAAAAGCAAATCCACCCAGATTTGCACAAGTGTTCGCTTGTCTTCAACGGGGTCGACGCCGTCCGAAGACGTTTAACTCCGCCCTATGAAGGCCCATACCAGGTCATATCGCGGAAACCCAACTATTTCGTGTTGAATAACACCTACAGTTGATAGTACAGAACCCATTTCCTTCTCTCAGAATACTTCCTCCCCTGACTCATTACGCCCCTACCCAAAAACACACTGGAGCCAGTACAGCGAGGCCTCTGTGCCCTCCGACTACAAGCAGCTTCACACACGCGTCCTGGTCATGTTGTTTTCCTTCCACATAAGCTTGCTCAGTACGTTCCGTGGGCACCATGTCAAGATTTCCTTAGTGCACGCTCTAGGGGAGTACCGTAGCGATTGTAAATAATTTGCTTATTTTTCATTTTCACGTTTACCTATTTCACTGCAGTTGTTGTACAGCTTTGTATTAATTAACCATATATATATACGCTTGGTTCCGAGCTCTTCTTCCGTGGTTCTCCCGTGGTTGCCACTGGAGTGTTTTGATTGTGCGCATCCCTGTCGGCTCTATTCACGATCGGACCCTAGGTACAAGTACTCTTCGGCATACCTCGCGATTTACGGTCGTCCGACGCTAAGGCGCATAAGGATATGTTATTTGTAAGGTAAACCTGACTGACTTGGTATTCGCCTTTACCGGTTACTTTATAAGTCGAAGGTGAAGACTACTTTAATGCAACCTGCCAATAGCAATGTTTTACCGTGTGTAAAGGAGTCAAGTACATCGTTGAAATAAAGGAGAAACAGCAATGGCCCTAAGAAACGGCCCTGAAATACTCCACTGGTTACTGGTCGTGGTTCTGAATCCTTGTATCCCTGGCGAACCGACTGTGTGCGATTAGCAAGATACGATGTGAATCAAAGCAATAGTTGGCTAGAGATACCAAAGGATCTGAGTTTGGTCAGAAAGCCAGAGTGTGGGACTCGGTCGAAGGCTTTCCTCATGTCGAGAAAGTTCATAATATGCGCAGATCCAATGACATTTTTAGGTGTCACCATGTCCAAGGACTCAAACTGGCAGGTCTGACTTGACATAGCCGGCAAGAACCCATGTCGGGACCTGGTAGTAAGGTATCGCGGTAGCAGGAAGTCAAGCATTCTTTGTTTACTCAGCCTCTCCATCACCCTTGATGCAAGCGGCGTATGACTGATGGGGCGGCGGTTGTTAGTGTCTAACCCTCAGCCACTTTTGTGTCTTGGTAGAACGATCGCATGCTTCCAGACTGTCAGAAATGTGCCGTTACTTATAGATAACGTGAAGATGTTAAGCAGTAAAAGCGCAATAACAGAACCACCTTGTTTCAGAAGAGCAGAAGGCAGGCCGTCGGGACCAGGGTGGTAAGTCAACTTGAGTGACTTGACTGTCCTTGTAATCGGGCGTATGTCAAAGTCGGCAGTGGATAGCTCGTCGTTAGTTAGCCTAGGTATTGCTCCAGGATGTTTGGCGTGGACGTCCGTGAATGAGTCACAGAAGTGCCTATCAACGGATTCGCACAAGAGTTCTGCCTCAGTAACTGCTATGCCGTCCGACATCATTAACGAGGTTATGCGTTTTGACTTTCTGCTGCTCCTGTTTTGCATCAGATGAACAAGAGCTTTCGAGCTGGTTTCGTCAGAGTGCCCAGCGTTCTTCAACTAGCCTAGCAGCAGACTGCTTATTCCCCCATTCTGTCTATACCTTATTAATACGTATGAGAATTGAGAAGTCATGCGTCTTTCGATATTTGGCAAGCAGTTTCTCGAGTTTAACATCCGCTGCATGCGTGGGAGCTACACCCAGTGAGGGTTTCGTAAATCCTACGGATGGTTTGGGTGTAAGGACATCAATGCAGAATTCTAGATGGCGGTAGTGTACGTATATTGCGGGGCTGATATCAATGGTCAGGAAGAAGCAGTCCCAATTCAGCAAACTTCGAAGCGTTGAAAAGCTGTTCCAGTCAACCTGTTGCATTGGTCTGGACATGGGAGCTCGTTTGGCCGTAGTGTTCTTTAAGTTTGCCAGACTAAACGACAGCTGTACCTTTTTGTAGTCGCCACGTGGGATGCTGTCCTGTACACCAACCTACGCGTGGGGTAGACCGCGTGTATGGTAGAGGTCAAGGATATTGGACAGTCTAGTGGGTTCCCTTATGTGTTGAACCCATTCATTTGCTATGATCGTGTTCAGGAATGATGAGTATTGGGCAGGTGCTGTTTGCTTGTGCCATTGGAGGTTTGGCATTTTGGAACCTCCGCCTACCATCATACGTCTGAAGGGGAGTTCAGACACATGAGTAAAGTGCTCAACAAGTTCGTCTACTGGGGTCTTATTTGAGGGTGGGAGTTTATAGACGCAACCAGTAAGCAGTTTGAGGCCAATTGGGCCGTCGTGTGACTGAAGACAGATGGAAGCTTCAGGATTTCCAACATTAAGAAGACCAAAGGCAGAGCATCAAAATTTTCATGGACATAAATGAGGCAACCTCCACCACGGAGGTTAGCACGGCCATTGCTAAAAATTCGGTAACTAGGAATGAGTAGGGGCGAATCAGGCGTTAGGCTTGAATGCCAGCTTTCAGTAAAAATAACCACCTGTGGAGGGGAGAGAAGTATGTGGGGGCTATATGATGCATTTTATGTCTGATGGATCGCACACTAATGAGGAGAACGGTATAAATTGTACGAAGGCTCTGATCGTCAGGTGCACTTGGAGAGGCAGTAACATTGTGGTTACGGCAACTGCAGGGATTGCCTTATGGGAGCGTCAAGGAGTGTGCTTTCGTGGGCGAGAAACCAATCGCGGTGAAGTTAGGGCTGAGATGTCCACATCGTTGAGATGAAGTCTTCGCGAGTGTGTGTTCAAGAATTGGTCGGAATTGGTACTGGTGATGACTGGCCATCGACGTGTCGAGAGTGGGAATTAAGTCTGCAGAGGCATTCGCCGAGGAGGCTGCTGTTACCTCAGAAAGGGCCACGTCATCAAACAGCTTGCAGATGTCTTTCCTTATACTAGTGTGTGCTTCACTGCCGTGTAGATGAATGGCGACGTTCGGTTCAATGGTGGACTTGCTGGTGGGAAGCAATAAGCGATTGGGAAACGGGTGATGAACAGCAGTACAAGGAGACGCAGAAATGGCATATTGCTTACTGACGTGCTTAGATGCATGACGCACCGTGAAGGCGCTTGACTCCAAAGTGGTGGCTGTGGCTTTGGAGTCAGCGCGAGCAACCTGCGGGGCTGGAGGGGACCGCTCAGTGCTTGATGTCACGGGTGTGATTTAGTGGATGATGTGGCGTTCCGTCTGGAGTAAAAAGGGGTTATCAAGTTTTGGCATACGCATATTGATAACAGATTTGCAGGAGTCGGTAGGAGACATCGACGAGACGGAGTCTAGTAGTTTTGTGTCGCCTGGGATGGGTTTAAATGATGTGGAGATTGAAGTTTCCCAAAGGGATGCACATATTGATATTGAGGAGATGGGCGAACTTCCACATTGTCCCAGACAAAGGAACTGTATTTATTGGGTTCCAGCATAATAGCTCTACTATTGGTGAATCGCCGGTGAAATTCGATTGGTTGGTTTGTATCATCGGCAAAGGCACTGGCGCATTACTTACTAGCTTCATTGTATTGTCTTTCTGCATTCGGTTTCGCAGAGGCCATGACTTCCGGGAGCCATGTGTTTAAGCGACTGTAAAATAGCAAGTGGCTGTGTGTTGCTTTGGAGACAGCCGTATCTGGGATGAGGTTGGTTTTGTATGGGGGCAAGGATGGACGGTAAGAGCTTGAGTTTAATTGGGCGCTGTCTTATGTTCGGCAGGTGTTCAGCGCCAGTTCTTTGAGTAGACCTTAAAGCGTTAACCATGTTCCTGTTGCTGTCGCTGTGTTGCAGCTTGAAGTCTAAGGGTTTGCTAACAGCGTGAACTGGGTACCATTGCCTGTAACCTGAAGCCGATGGGTTGACACAATCAGGGCACCTGGTAGAGCCCAGTGAACGCAGTTCGTTTGCAGTAAGCACCTGTCTGTGTGCTGCATAGCAGCTGTACACATCAAGCGAATTGTGTAATTGCGAACGGCTGGTCTTACTAGGTTCATAGGCATTTAAGCAAACAAGTTGCAAAGCACAATGACGTGTGCGTCGTACCGAATTAGGTGTCTTTGGGGTATGACGTGCAGGCACTCTATTAACCGGAGTTAGGTTCGCAATCCCAGAGCTGGTAGAGACATGGATTTGCGGTGCGTGCGCTGTACGTGGCAGGACGGAAGGAGCAGTATGGCGTTGTTTGTTAGAGGATGGCCACGTAATGATTGGAGTTGGTATGGGTGGTGGCACCCACACTATGCCAAGATCACAAGTGAAGACATGCTTAAGTTCGTGTGACAATTTTCGTGCTTTCTGGAGATAATCATGAGTGTTTCTACGCCCTTGGTGGAAGTCGTGGACTCGAATAAACTTCTATGAGTAGCGCCAACTGCTTTCCTAGGTGGACTTTTGTAGGCTCGTTGGATGAAGCTTGTTACTGATGGGACCATTGCTGAGAGCTGCTGAGACAAGTCAAGGTCTACACTAGGAAGTATCGCGGAGTACAGAGCAGTGCACGCAGCTGCAACCACTGTAGAGCGCATAAGGGTGTTACACATGAATTGCCTCCCAACATATTTTGGTGACGCAGATGCCCTTTTTAAGGGGGTTTCATCAAGCTACAGTACAACCGGTCGGAGGTTGAGGCGTAGCCAAATTTCTCGTTTTATCATGAGAAAACGTACAGCACGCTCCTGGCTGCGAGAGGTAAAGATAATTGGGCAGCTTCGTTTGCTGATCTACTTCCTCAGACGCTTACGTATGTAAAAGTCAGGTGAGAGGTTGCAACTAGTAAGTAACAGGTATTTGAGTTCTTCCAACGGAAGTCTATCTTGGACATTGAAGAGTATTACGTTATTTGATCGCTTGGCACGTTCACTAACTTCTGATGCGATATAGGACAATAAATTGACGGCAGTTGTAAGTGAATTGGGGGTTTAAGATTTGTGAAGGTGCATAAGACAGATGAAAGAGGCGATTATCGCCAGCGTCTCGTTGAGAGAGGTACGTTCTTGGTTTAGCATGGACAGCTGGTCTTCTAAGAGCTGTACCTTTGCGTGTAATGCTATCAGTGGGTCAGACAACACTACCCTGCAATTTCTCAGCGTGGTAGTGGATGCATCGTCTATTTGGGTAAAGGACTGCGTGGTATTCTTTGATGACGTGACAGTTGAGGCTTTTATTACATTGTCCGCTTGGAGAAGAGAGCAGTCGTGGATGGCTGCAGGCTGATTCGTCGTTGCAGTCCTACGTTTAGCCAAGACTTTCGCACGGGCTTTTTTATTTTGCACTCCGTTTCTTTTTGTCATTAGGATGTTTCAGAAAGAATACGTAGTTAACGGATTGCCGGAAGGTTACTATAATGTAACAAAGATAATCCAACTATTCTAATGAATAGTAGCTATATGGCAAACTGAGCAACGGAAAGATGAAAACGTACAGTCTCTAACTCCGCGCGGTCAAGGTCACAAGTCCCATTAATGTAATGAATTCGGCCTCTGGTTAAATCCTTTGGCTAATAGTACTTGGGTCAGAGAAATAATTTGTGCCGTTTCAGGGAAAGCAACAACTCCGTTGAGGTATCAAAACGTATGCTTAATTTGGTATGCACCAACTTGTGCTTACTGCCACAATCAGCTTTACGTTGTACGTATGTCACGCGCACTTCGCACGTGCCAAAGTAGCGTAAGTTGACATAGTTTATAAGGGTAGTGTGACCACTCATGGATAATTTTACTTAGCCGTCCTTTGCACCCAGTGCAAACTGGGTCTAGATGAGCATCAATTACTGCGTAGCGCAAAGCAAGAGCATCCGATCACCTTTGATTTTGACTGCCAAATTCGTGCAACCTAATGACGTCTGTCCACCTTTTCATCATTTTCAAAGCGGGTGTTGAAATCACATAGTCGCAATAGACGGTAGTTCCCCTAAAGTCCGTATCAATGCATAGGACTGAGTGTAGAAATATCTCTTGTGTCATCAGGACTACACATGGTTTGATCATACGTCTTGCTAAAAGTTAAAAAGTTACCACTTCCTAAATTGCAATCAAAGGGTCATGCTTCGTGGGCTAATGTTATGGGCTTTCCGATTGGGTGGATGCACAAGGTATAACGTACCAGGTGTTTATTTGTTACTGATTGGCGGTTCCAGCTTAGTGGAATCTGTAACCTGCACTTGCTTCATGCAGCCTTCATGGTCAGCGAACCGCGTCTAACTAAATCCTGCAAGTTAGATCCTACGGCCTGCGGGTTCCATAGCAAACACCGCAATGCGTCGCCTAGGACGCTCAATGGAATCCTGGCCGGGCAGTGAGCGTGTTCCAACCGGCATTGTTAAGCGACTTGCGTTGTTGCATACGTTTATTGGCGGTTAATCGCACTTGTGGTCATCTGAAAAAGAGGAACTATGGGGTTAGGTAAAAAAGGAGGCAAGATAAGTTCGTACAACGTAAGGGGTAAGAAGAAAGGCGCTTTCGGTAGCAGGTTGCGGCGTACGTACCCAATGATTCCAGCGGAAATGACGCCACATTATAGTGTCACTGTTCGACTGCAGATGCAGCATTATGTTATCAGTCCACGTATGATTTATTTTAAGGTATGGACTGTTACACTACCAGTGCGTATACGCATGAACAAGGAAAAGATGCCGGTCATAAGCAAAGTAGTCAAATAAATGTACAGTTGAAAGACAGCGGGCTGTACACCACGAGTAAGTGAGTTCGCCCGCACGAATTTCCTGTGTCCTGACCCTTATGTGGAAAACGTGGTAACCCAAACCTAAGCAAGCGGTCGCCCAGAGGCGCCGTCCATGACGTGGGTCCGCGGCATAATTTTAACTGCACTGTTTCGGCAATCTTGCTGGATCTAGATGCAGTCAGGCTTAGCAAGCCATGGCATTCATTACTACGCACCCAAATAACTATACACATACATCCAACTAATAATGTTAAACCGGTAGTATGAGGGTACATTTACATATCCTTCGTTTTTTCCTATTATAATAATGCATTTACAGGCTCAATCAAAGTGTAGGAAAAATAATGTTTAGTTTGCTGCTCTTGGTTTATTACTTCTGCCGTCATATTTCTATGCAACACAATGCCCATATTTACCGCAGCTGGAAGCAAATAATTTTTAAATTTTGGCGCGTTGTTCGAACATGTATAGGAGTACTGCAGGTAGTCGTATGAGGTATAAAGGAAATGCCTTAACTAGGTACTTGCTGCACAGTGCAACCTCACCCGGTAAGCTATTTGGGTGCAGAAATTTTACTGAGAAGGGAACAAATAAATGCTAATATAATTGCGGTGCTGTTGTGTTTCATGAACTTAATAAGTGAGTAACCAACTGCAGGACTGGCTAGAACCAAGTCGATTATAAATAAATCAATAATATTTATTCTCAATACTGTGCCGCGCGCCAGCGCGTACTTATTCATGGTAACGCAGTTATGTAAAATCAAGCGATGATATTCTAATTGAGGAAACAGATATTTGTAACACGCTCAGTGAAAGCACTTGAGACGGTTTGACGGGAAATGGATACATTTCTTGTAAAAATAGGCAGATTATTAAACGTAACATCTATTTTATATAGCTTACCGACGAAGCATTGACTTGACGAGAGTTAAGGGCCAAATAAATAATCATGGACCGGTTGTTGAAATGACTGTGCTAACAGTGTAATGAGGGATACCGTAAATGTCACTTCTTGAAACATAATATTAAATATATTCTGCCATCATTGTCCGTTCCACAAATGTGCGGGGTGACCGATGCAAGTAGACATATGGCAAACAGACTTCTTTCACTTCTAAGGTTAATGGATATCAAGAGCGTCTATCAGTTGCCCAAGAATAACCACAAGCGCCAAGCCCGCCCTGGCTGCTTCTGGAAACCGACCGAGGTTTACCAGGTATGTTAAATAAGGAGCAGGTGCTTTGTTTGCAATCTAGACATACCTTCAGGTTTCGGAATCCAACGAGGTAAATTTGGAAAGTTTACGTGAAAGCCGTGACGTTTAACTTTCCACTTAGGTTAGTTTCATGGTACGAGAAAGCTCTATTAGCTGGTGGATCCGCAGGAAGTTATAACATATTGACAAGGTTGGTCTTACATGTATGACCGTGTAAAGATAAGGTGGTAGGGAGGACGAGATCTACATAAGGTGCACATTTCCAGTGAAGATCAAGAGTATTGCATCTTCACTAAGGTATAGGCAACAAGTGCGCTTGAATATGTTACGCGCCGGCAGGTTTTGTGGTTGCGTACAACGCCAGCCATACTGCTAGTCGGCGCTCGTTTTAGGGACCTGCTGCGTAGCACACAACTGTTCATACCAAATCGAAAAGGATTCCAAGAGTGCCATACTCAGGAGGATGTGTAGGAACATCGGCAAGTAAGTTTTATTAATTCATGCAATCGTTCGGTAGGCAGATTGCTTCGATGCTTATATTTTCAAAGTAAGTAATAACAAATTCATTCAGTAATTCTCGGCTGTGGGAATGGCGATAAAAAGCAACTACAACATTTCACCATTTTAAGTAAAGTGAGCTACAAGGACACACGATCAACTTAAGCATCCCAAAAACCACCGCGTATTTCTGCTTAATTAAACTAGTATGATCTAATTTCATTAAGTCTTCCTGTCAGAAATGTAAAACTAAATTTTCACGGCTAAGACAAAAAGCAGCAGAAAAGAAGTGTACTCATCGCCATTAACACCACGGATCCGCATGAAACTGGATAGTGACTTACGCGTTCGAGGAAAACTGGGATCAGAGGAACCATTGCCGGCCGAGCTGGGATACCAGAGGGACAGAAAAATACACGGAGGCAACTGAGCCCGGGTAAGTGGAATGTATGTGCGTTGCAGGGCACAATTAACTTATTCACTGCCTCGGATTTGGACAGCTACCGTTTGAAGAACATGTTAGGTAAACTGCGGGGTACAGTTGTGTCCCTGCTTCTAGATTAACGCATGTGTGATAAATGTACGCAAAAGCTAGTGTGTGATAACATTATCAGCCTGGACAAGGTGAAATACTTAATTATCCCTACGAATGCATTGGACATGAGGAACAGCAACTGGCATGAACGTGACCAAGGGTTTAGTTTTCTTGCCCTGAAGACTGATGTGTGGCGGAGGTGCTTGGAGGACGAGGGAATGAAGTGACTGGAAGGTAATGTGTGGTTACGTGCTACCTGATATTTGGTTAGTTACTATGACGGATAGCTACAGGTAGCAATTTATATATATGGGCAAAATGCGTTGGATTGTAACCTGGACCAGCAAGGTAAATATCCCTAACAATAGGCGAAATGATATATTGCAGAGAGGAGACATGTTGATGGAAACGGTATATTGTACTTGGTGCCAAAACCTAGTGGTCGGTTGTGCAGCGGTCTTACTTGTTGGCTAGGAGGAATAGAAATCCTGTGCCACCTACAGTAGCGGACGGATACTACTAGGCATTGGAGAGAAACAGGGACGCCGTAAGCTCATGCGTTGTCGTTGTGTTTAACCAGAAGTACAATTATTAAAATTTACGAGCGATGTTGGCATCAGGGAGAAAAATATAAGTGTCTAGAAGCGCAACAGTTATGGACTCCTCCAGTCACAATTGCGTATGTACTGTAGCAAAGATACGTCGATTGAACAGCGGGGTTTGAGTGACGCACACAAAGGATAAAAGCCAGCGCTACAAGCTAAAGGAACAACTCCTAACTGGCTCGGAACTCAAACAGTGGGACGGCGCGCTTAGGCCGTCCCTTTGTCGTTAACCAAAAGTACAGGTATTGAAAGCAACAAGTGACGTTAGCGTGGGGAGGATGCATATAGGAGGCCAGCCGTGTTTAATCCAATTTTTCCGCCGGCCTTGATTTCAGCGCTTCACTACGAAGACCTTTTAAAACCTAGCACAAAAGTGGGATGGATTTATATTCTGAGAAAGTGTTTTCCTAATATTCAAGGCCCCACAATACAGCGTATGTAATTGGTTAACGTACATTTAAACACCTTTAACCTGGTAAATCATATCATTGCATTGAACATCGGAGATGTATACAAAAAATAAATGTTAGCAAACTTTTATAACATAGTAAATCTTAATCCATGTATTATGTATAGATATTCCATACCGAGTACGTTAGATAGTAACCTACGACTGTACTGTAAACCGTAGTCGACGTCAACAATACAAACCTCAATTTTGACCATATGTCTACCACTAATATGCGCTCAACGGTGGGTCACCACTACCTTATCACGCACACTACGGCGTAGCAAGCCATTGCTCTCAAGCAGCAGGCAACTTACCTTTAAAATGTAACCAACCGTTTATTGCACTAAATTCCGTTTATGCATGGTAAATCTGAGATATTTTCCAGTGCATTTTTTCAGGCACCTTCAAACGTACGCGCTCCTAAGGTAGTTCCAGAAGCTGGGTTGTCTAAACGCAATCTAAATACAAAGAACATTACAAAACAACATATTCTTTACGCTGGCAGCCGTTTACTCGTCGGAATGTTTCGTTCTTTTCATTTGCCTATGTCGTTATCAAGCATCTATTTGTGTTGCTTTTGGTATGCGTGAATAAAACGTCATACAAGATAACTATTCCAGGCAATCGCAATGGTATAGTTGTAGCAAGTTGCGGATCATTACGTGCTTCTAATTAGGACAACTTTCTTTTCAGTCAATATTTTGATATTGCTTATTGCGCAGATAAATGGAAAAACCTATTGTAATTTTACACATTTTTATTCAAAACTTATTTTAACAATTGGTTATTATATTTAGAAACTATTATTCACTCAGGTGAAAGTTTCAGTGTAAAGCTGCATGTTAAGTATAGTGTTGCGTCATTCTGTACTAAGTAGAACATTAATTGTTTGTTTATCAACTACCTATTTTTAACACCAAGAATAGGACAAAATTTAACTTGCGCAATGCAAGGCGTGGCCCTATACCTGTATATAATGAAAAAGGTCACCATTTGAGTTCAAACGTACTAATTTACCTCAGGTTGAATTGCATGTAGCGCAGCGCCAGCTTCAAATAATCGGTGACATTGCATTTTTAACAATTACCAACACTTTAGCAAGGGTCAAGACTAGGGGCTCATCATGTCCAGTAGGATGTTTGGCGTATAACTTAGAAGAATCGAAGACTTAGTGCCTCATCCACCGAAACGTCTACCGACTTAACGGTGCAGCAGCATTGCAATACGTTGTAATCAAATAGACTGTGCACACACAAAGTACTTAAGAGAGTGGGTTTGATTTATATAATCCGTGGAAAATGAAACAAAAATTTTGTTGACAATATTTAATTGCTTTTCGTTGCATTGGACCGAAGTAATCCGTATATACAGGGTAGATCCGTCCATGATATTCACATAAACACCGATGCAGGTTCTCCCCCGCCATGTTGCAGAGAAAGCTCTCGAGAGAGTTTGATGAGCATAGTCGTTTCCGAAGGAAGCCGACCACATAAACTATTGCACTAGGGAGGGTGTACCTCTAAGGCGATTTTCGGAAGGCGTTAATGTAGGGGAAAATCACGTGAGTTAGCTCGGGGTTCAGTGTTTGGGACAACCGAAGGATGAAACCATATTACCGAAGTCGAGTAGACTTAAGTCGCGGCAAGCTTCAGCCGGCAATTTTTCATTTTAGTAACTGATCAGCTGCAGCAGGTCACAATGGACTTGGTTAAGGTTTGTCAGTATTAATTAAACCCAGGTGGAGTCTCCACGTTGACGTCGACATTCAGCGTTGTACAGTTCAAGAGCCTATAGGTTACTGGCTGGCAAGGTGAAACAGCCAGCTTACGAGTTTGCTCGGTCTATGCTGGTAAGCCATAAGTACATCACTGTCGCCCTTGCTCAGGACATCCAGGCCTGCACCGCGCGTTTTACGTGGAGCTTCGCGAAGTCCTTCAGCATTTGTGAATTGTATGATTGTTCATATTCTTAGAAGGCCCTAAGGTGCTTCTGTGTTGTTAACTGTTTACCTAGATGCCCTTCTGGCCTGATTCGTGCATCCAAGTAAATCCCTCACTAGTAGCCATATGTCGCTTTACTGAGAAGCACCCTCTAAATTCTGGTCCCTAAGTCGATATTCATGGGTATGCTGACGGCATAAACTGTCGACCTCAAACTTCGTCTTGTTACCACGGGGCCTATTATTGGAAGACCACTAATGTTCCCTGTCAAGTTCGCCGTTAAGCTCGCTCCCATCGCAATGAGGCTGGAACTTACCGTGATGCGATGGTGTGCGTGCCTCAGCGATCCATTGTAGCCATTGAAAGCTTCAACGATCGTTTAACAAACGTCCTCTGGGCTACTCTCCTATCAAATATCACGGTCGGTGCATCGAACTCGTGCTAGAACCTTTATGGCTGCGCAGGCTGAAAACTAACCACATCTTCCTATATCAGCATATCCATAATCCTCTTGCGATCTCACTAACGCCCTTTCTATCATCGGGAAACATTTCGTACCCTCTTCGTAATAGACTGTACTCCAATATCCTGCGGAAGTCCCACAGTAGTACGCGTGCAAAGTTCTATCTCTACAGATCGGCGTATGTGCGGAATGGGCTTGCACATGCTGTGCGGGCCTCTGATAACGTAATCCAATTCCGTTCAGCACTTAATAGGGACCTCATGGTCAGTCATGTTTCTACTATATTAAGCATTAACAGACTTGAAGCCGAACTGTGGGAAAATGAACCTGACCACATATAAGCGTCTTCCCCATCCGACCTCACCCAACTCAAGTCGGCGCACAGATGCGGGCACTGCCTCTTCTATACTATAGAGAAATCTCACTTACTGCCTGGATATACTTGCACCTATAACAAAACAAAAAGCAATGCAAAAACCGCAGGATACAGCTATCTCTCGCAAACTACCCGTCAAGCTCAAACAGCTACGTTCAAATTACATCAAGACCCAAGCATTCTTCCTCCTTATTCGCATCAATAATGACCTGTTGGTGTGGAGAAATTCGCTAATTACCGCATATCTGTCCGATGAACACACTGCCCTAAACTCTCTCAACCGTACCGAAGCCCTTAATTCTCTGATGAGGCGCAGAAGCAACCCAGCCTCGAATTCGATTAACTAGATTATTCGTCTAGACAACTTTGTTACCAGTAACCAAGCTGAAATATGTGAGGTCATAAACCGCTACTTCTGCGACTCTTTCACCTTTGCTAACCTGACCCTGCCTCTTAATATTCCTAGTTGTTCAATGATACTTTACGCGCAGTACAACTTGACCGGCTTACCATTATTCGGGAAACTCAAACCCTCAAATTATCCTTGCATGCCGGACCTGATGGCCCCCTAGCGGCTCTGCTAATTCTAGTTGGCCTGGATATTGCCGTCCTCCTTTATCCTTTCCATGAAACATGGAACCTTTCCTGCTGCATGAAAACATGCAGTAGTCGTGCCGAGGCAAAAAGGGGAAGCCGTCAAAACATTGAAAACTACCGACCCATTAGTCACACCCCATTCGCTTCAGAGTGCTGGGGATGATGTCAACGAAGAGCTCCTACGGTTCTTGACTCAATGTAATCTCATCAACAAATCCCAACATGGAATTCTCCCGTCTAAATCCAGTCAAACATGCCAGCTGGAGTTCCTGAACAATGTTACCGCAATGGTTGATTGCAGGAAAGCTCTGAGCATCGTCTTCTTGGGTAAGAAAAAAGCGTTCGACCGAGTCCCTCACAATGGACTGCTAACTAAATTGACTTCTTACGGTATATCTGATCAGGTGCGTGCTTGGTTCTCTTCCTATCTTTCCTGTTGAACACAATCGGCGAGACTAGGAGACTTCGAATCCTCCCCGAAACCAGTTACGAATGGTGTGTTCCAGAGAAGTGTACTGGGCCCTATACTATTCCGACTTTACATCAACGACATATTTCAAGTCTTTGAATATGGAAAGGTGCACCTGTTCGCCGAAAATATCAAATTCGTGTTATCCTTTGCACCGGGTAACCTAAGGAGCGGTCTCCTTAATATGCAAAATGACCTTAAAGCATTAGACTCTTGGTGTAACATATGGAAGCTTGACTTCTCTCCTGCTAAGTGCAGCGCCCTATCGTATAAATGCACTTTACCTCCTAGTGCGCTAACCCTGCATGACGTCTCACAAGCCAACTGTCAAACCATAAGGAATCTCGGCGTAGACTATTCAAGCTCATTAGATTTCTCGGAACAAGTTTGCTATAGTGTAGCAAAAACCAGATCCCTCATTGGTCATAACTGCAAGAGAATGCTCGTAACCGAATCCAGACACTCTATACAAGATATGCGCTGGACATCTTTTGGAATACTGCTCAATAATATTTATCAACTCCAGGAACATCGACCGAATAGCAATTGAGAAAGTACAACGCTCATGCACAAAGAGCCTGCTTTGCCCTTCCACTCTCAACTACAGTGAGCGCTGTAAACTTCTTGATCTTGAACCCCTATGGTTACGATGAATGAGGCTCAACATCACCGTCCTGTTCAAGACGATAAGCAATTCACATACGACCCTTGCAGGAAGTATTCACCAAAACAGTGACTCACAGAAGCATTCCGCCATAGACCCTTAACCACTACCCTACATACATCCCGCACCAACGTGGGTAAAAATTTCTTTTTCTACAGATTCGCTCGCGTCTGGAACAGGCTACCATTAAAAGTTAGGGCAGCCGCGGATACTGCAAAGGTCCGATAATCCCTACATAGGCACCTTGCTACCCTGCCTACACGCGAGATATTTAACACCAATATACCGGAGGATGAACTTTGGGAACATGGCCTAGAGCACCTCTAAATCCGAAAACCCCACATATCGGACACAGGCCCGCCAATTAACTCTCCCTTACTCTATGGGACTGTCTGCGTCACATACATTTGCGGTTTGTTTACTTACTCTGGGACACTGTAGGTACCCACTGGTAGTTAGAGTGCTTAATCCGAATGCCTTTGCTGGCCATTGATTCTCTCCTACCGCCACTATCAGTCGCTCTCATTATGTTCCTCATCTCCGCAGCGATTTGCCGTAGGCTCCATGCACCTTCTGCGCAAATCTTGAGCCTGCTAGGCTACACTCCTTGTCTCTCCATTATACGTTCTCTTGGAAAGTCTGTATGACTTACCTTCGCTGGCTTTTCGATGCACTCTATGACCCTGTAAGCATACAATAGTGACCAAGCGTCTTATTGTAATGGCCACATCCGGCCAATGGTAGTCTTTCCTAGCGCCACAATCTGTCGATCGTCTTAGATTCGGCACCCCTGTTTAGTAAGCAACTAGTGGTCGTAGGCCCTATGCATCTGCGATTATCCTGAGCTTGTCAGCAGCCACTCCTTAACTCAATAACTTTATGCCCTTAGAATGTCTGCATCCAAGCGTTTTGCTTTCTTACCGTCAATTGACCTTCAGATCTCTCTCTCAGCAACCTATTTAATTTTAACTTTCTTATTCTGCGCTCCCTATCATATTACGCCGGCAACTTGCTGTTCATGCACCGTGCAATCCACACCAGGCTTCTAACTCGCTTTGCTCTCTCCATACGCGGTTTTTGCCTCATACTTAACTGATACGTCATGGAGTACTTACTAGTACAACGCTTTTGTCTCTACGCAGGCGTTAGCAATGTACCCATACGGCTATTGATTCTATAGGACATTCAAAAGACACCCTCAGCATAGTCATTGTTGCACAGTGTACATGATTTTGTCTCAACTCCAAATGTTTTAACATAAGACTTTAACAATTTTTAACCCCACGCCTGTTCTTGCGGTCTCCTCTTGGTTGTCCCTCACTTTCCCTTTTCTCCGTGGTCAGGAACATTTTGGAGATTCGAGATTGGACTGAGGAACAGATTTCACCCGACGGACGTAATAACCGACAAAGAACTACATGGTGCATGGTTGTATACCAAAGGGGCTCCACTGCCATCATCACCACAGCCGTTGTCTAGTATGGAGAGCTGGACACGTCTTCACCCTCCCAAATATCTGAAAATCCAGAGAACCGATAGTGTGAGATGTTGTTAACCTGGACACACAACAATACGACTATTCGCGATGTTCCCATCCTCAACCGGTAGCACCAATTATGGCGGCCTTGATCAAACTATCTATCCAGCCAACTAAGGAAATGGGAAGCCATTTGACTGCGCCTTTGCCAGTTATAAATTAGTTTTCAAAATGCTTTACGACAACGTTGCAGGACGTGGTGAGTTTTTGCCTGGCAAGCTTTCTCCCTAGTAAAACCTACAAATGTCTGTATAAGAACACCTTGACTTGGCGGATGTGACTCGCCAATGAATAAAGTCACTGCCCAAAACTACATACTGGCAAGTCGACTAGACTCATATTTTATCTTTTCCCGACACGGGAAGAATTTGACACCCTCCGTCTACGTGCACCGCTTCACTGCACTTATAGTGCCTTGACCGCTTGCACTACGCGCGATTGAACCCAAAGTAGCTTTGTTATACGCAGCTGCCTGTAAACCTTGCACATGCCTGCTTTGGTGTGTCTCTATGTATTTGAGCATAAACAATTTATTTATTTATTTATTCATGCTGGGTGGTGCTTTTTTGCACATTTAGAGCTACTCATACCAAATTAGTCAATGTTTAGAGGTCAGACAAACGCAGCTTCGTGGTCCTCCTGCTTTGGGGTTCGAATGAAGTAAATAAATAAATGGTATATTCTCAGTAAAACGTGGCACACCTGTGAAGGCGCGATCAAAGATGCATACAAACATAGCTTTTGTAGACTAATAAAACATTTCGTTTTAATGAAAGATATAACGGAAAGATGTAGTCCATACGCGTGATCATTTTGTCATGTAATAGTCAGACCAAGAAACCTAATGGCGCTGGGGCGTATAAAAATCAGTCTTAACTGTTGTGTCAAGGTTCAAGTTGGGCTTGCTTTCGCTATGTAATAATCCATGAGCACAGGAGCCCAACCAAGCTTTTGGTGCAAGCAATGAGCATTTAGAAATAGGAATGGTCTGTGTTCCATCAAATCATTCTTCATAGTAAACTCAGTTGCACAGGTTGGATGTAGAAGTCTGAGGACTGTGTCAGCGTAAAAAATGTTCTGCTGTGACATTATTCAGTAGCGCGTCACATCCGCTACGTTGCAGTGTAGTTAAGCGGACATTTGTTGCTTTTTATAGGGAGAACCCATGTGAGGCGAAAACCCACCAAGTCCTGGAACATGGCCATAGCTTCCGTTGAACAGTAGTGCTAACCGGCCATACATCGTACAGACCGATTTCGCACTCTGTTATTAGCAGTCGGTTGGCAGCCAAAATTCTTCTTTGGTTGATCGATTGGCTTGGTAGTGTACCGGCAGTAGTCTTGGAAACCGGTCAATAATGCGAGAGAGTCGCAGTTGAATGTTAAAGGGTGCAGGTGAGTAAAATATTGTAAATAGAGGCTGCGTTTTTGTCACATACTTGTCCAGTTACATCTGCCCAGTTTGTGTCTTACTGAGCATTCCAGTCCACTGAAGTCCTTTTAGTGAGGAAAAGCGAATCCAGATTGTTTCCGGGGAAGCGCGAAATAATTGGACTACATCTTCTATGGCGTCCAAAAGCTTGTCTTGCGCTAAAGGAGTTACATCTCGTTCAAAAGCCATACAGTGCTCTCGATGTGATGGCTAGATGCATATCGCTTGCCGTGGCATCGGTCCTGAGCAGTATGAAGCACTACAGCTGATGACTTCTCCAGCGATTGGTTTCTTTTGTGATGTCTGCCGTACTTCTTTAAACAACAGACGTCTTGTAAATGGGCTCTCCTCGGTCAACCCTCACCCCGTTCTAACGAACCCAAAGCACCAGACACCCAGGTCCCCCTGATTACTCCTCATCCTCCTCCTTCTACCTCCGCACCAACCTCCCCCACAGGTAAACGAAGTCGCGGGAAATCTGAATTTTTCTCCGAGCCATTGGAATACGTCCATCACAGTGACCCCAAGTCAAAGACATACGCATCGGTTGTAAAGGAATGTACCACTGCAACTGGTGGTATGTATAACGCCAAGACTGTCGAAGTCTAAATCCAAGACTTCCACCTCTCAGGCGAATCGCAAATCTGTCCTTGACAAGCTTAACCATTTGGAATCGCTGATCAAAGACAGCGCAAGTCCTTCCCAACCGCAGACCATCAGGCGTACGCTACCACCCTCCCGTGACCGATGTCTCATCATTATGAATGCGCCTGAATCGACCAAAAATACCCCAGCCGGAAGGATCTTAGACGACCAAGTGTTCCTAGAACGACTTATCTCCGTGTTATTCGACGAAGCCGAACAGCGAATCAACATTATCTCGGCTTTCCGCTTAGGTAAGAAACAAGAAGGTTCCCTAAAAGCCTCGTACTCACAGTAGAACAATTTACTCACCTGGAATAATATATTTACATGGATCCACTGTTCATCAACCGAAGACAGACAACTCTGGCGTGATTACCTTCACTGCCTCAAACATTCCGATTCTCCAGTCACCTGGAGCTTTTCTGATGTCATTTCACGGACAGCATTGCGCGCGTATAAGCGGCTTTTCCGATGATCTATCATGGTGTTTTCACTTGGCCATGGAGACAATTACTGTTACACTTGAAGGAATTACTAGTCTACTTTGCGGAGAATAGAACTTTTCCTGTTATGGACATATTCAGACACACGAAACAACTGCACTCACCGTCCCTATGACAAGTCCAGCATGGATAGTTGGACACGGGTTGCGAGCCGGACAATATAATAGAAAAAGCCGGCCTCTATTAACAATGTGTTTACTCACCTGCATCGTTATCATTCGACACTGCGACTCTTTCACATCATTGACCGGCTTCAACGCCTACTGCCGGATCATTACTAAGCCATTCGGCCAAGGAAGGAAGAATTTTGGCTTTTAACCGACTGCGAATAAGAGTGCAAAATCGGTCTATACGATGCATAGCCGGCTAGCACTACAGTTCAACGGAAGCTACGACAGTGTTCCGGGACGGGGTGGGTATTCGCCTGGCAAGCGCTCTCCCTATAAAAAGCCACAAATGTCCGCTTAACAACCCTGCAACGTGGATGATGTGACTCTTCATAAAATAAAGTCACTGCTAAGCATTTCACACTGACGCAGTCCTCAGCCTTCTACATTCAACCTGTGCAACGGAATTTCCTATAAAGGAGGCTTTAATGGAGTACAGATCATCCGGGCCTCGTAATGGTCATTGATTGCACCAAAACTTTGTTTGGGCTCCTGTGTTCATGGATCACTACATGGCAAATTTACCCCCACTTGTATCTTTACAACACAACTTTTGCGCGCCACAGCGCCATCATGATCCTTGATCTGAATATTACCTGACAATATGCTCGCTCATATGGACTACATCTTTTCGGTTATTCCTTTCATTAAAACGAAATGTTTTAATATTTCAAAGAAGCTATGCTTGTATGCATATTTGACCATGCCTTTAGAGGTGTGTCTCGTTTTACAGAGAATATACCATTTATTTATTTATTTTATTTATTTAAAGGTGGTGTTTCAAAACGAGGAAGAAGGTCGACGCATTCTCCTACGGACCTCACGGCTCAAGGGCAAGCCGTTTTATGTGTTGAGAGATCTCTCCTCGGAAGGTCGGATCAAAATGAAAAAAAGCTGTTGATGAGCTGGGGACCCGTCGGGCAAGTGGTGAAACGGACCTTCATGTCGTGGATTTTTGCGTAGTTCGGAAAACTCCGAGAACCCGTTGGAGGCCGACTTTTGTCACCCCAGGACAGTAACGCCAAAGAACGGACTGCGTATGCTGTTCGCTAATGTTCGTAGTCTGCGTAATAAACTTGATGACATCCAGACGCTTGCCGCTGATGTTTGTCCTGATTTAATGGCCCTCACGGAAACATGGTTATTCCCTGACATAATTGACTCTGAAGTATCTATCCCTGGATACCACCTTTCTCGAGCCGATCGTCATGGGAGGAAGTCGGGAGACGGCGTAATACTATACTGGAGGCCGGATCTGAAGTCCCATCTAGTTGAGGTATCATGTGACAATGACAGCGATTTCGATGCCCTTTGGTGCCGCATTCATGATGCGTGCAGATCTTTCTTGATTGTTGTCATCTACAGAGCGCCACTGGGCGCGGGAGCTCGCCTGTTGGAACTGATCATTAAGCACGGTGCTGGAACAGATTGTCTTATTCTGGGCGATTTCAGTGCTCTTAATATTGTCTGGAACCTCTTTCTTTGTCATCTTTCACCTGATTCCATTGATGCCGCCTTTCTTGATACCGTCCTTGACTGCAGCCTTTATCAACATGTGTCCATGCTGACTCGTATTCTCTCCAACCAATCGCCTCATATCCTGGATCTTGTGCTCTCCCCAGCGCAGGCAGACGTCATGGACCTAACAGTCTTTCAACGCATTGGTAAAAATGCTCATTGTACTATTTTATTCCAATGGACTCGTCGCTTTATCATTCACAACTCATGTGCCGTCCGCCAAAATTTCTGGCTTGCTGATGCCCTTCGTCTTAAAGCGGCTGCAAGTATTATGGATTGGTGTATTCCCTAACATCTCAATGTGAACGATGCCTGGAATCTTTTGTACACTAAGCTGACATCACTTATTGAACAAGTTTTCCCCATTTTCAAAAAGCCACCGCTCTCTAGTGGCCCTTCGTGGATCGATCGTGAACTGAAATCCCTAATGAACAGAAGACGTAAGTTGTGGGACCGCTTTAGGATCATACAATCAGCGCTTGACTACATCAGTTATAAAACGGTTAAGAATACCTGTTCCCTGCAAACACATGAGAAACGTCAACAATATGAACTCTCCCTAGCCACACTTTCTAGAAACACTCCTAAGACGCTTTTCTCCTACCTCAAACGGAGCACTAAAGCTCTTAGTGGTATCCCTGCCCTGTGTTCTTCCGAGCATGGGGATCCAGTTCATGTAGACACCGACAAAGCTAGCATCCTGGCTCGGTAATACTCTTCAGTGTATTCAACCTCAGCGTCGTTCTCTGACAGAATAGTAGGCACTCCCGCTTCGCTGTTAGAGCACGTAGACATGAACTCTGATGTCGTGTTGAAACTTCTCTGTGAGTTATATCCTTACTCATTGCCTGGTCCTGACGACTTGCACCCTTGTTCCTCAAGACTGTGGCTCAGTACATTGCTTCACCTATCACGCAGGTTTTCTGTCGATCGTTTCAGTCCGGACTTCTCTCGACCGCTTGGAAGATGGGCATCAGCAGGCCCGTATACAAAGGAGGGAACCGAGAAGACCCAGCTAGCTACCGGCCCATTTGCCTTACATAGATAGTGTGAAAATCACGGAACGGGTCCTGAAACGGGCGCTTCGGCTTCATCTCGAGTGGTTGGGCCTGATATCCAGTGCCCAACATGGTTTCCGCAAAGCTCGCTCCTGCTCAACCAACTTGCTTATGGCTAGAGAAAAATGGACAAATTCATTGGATGTTGACAAACGCCTGGATGTTGTGTTCGTGGACTTCAGTATAGCTTTTGATAAGGTCCCTCATGAACAGCTTCTCTACAAACTCCGAGGAATCGGTGTCACTGGAAACTTTCTCTCATGGATTTCCGATTTCCTACTCACTCGTTCCATGTTGATGAGGGTGAACGAAACGTATTCCGATCCTGTGCATATGACCAGCGGTGTTCCACTGGGCTCCATCCTCGGCACCGAACTCTTCAACATCTTCATCAACGATCTACCGTCTGAGCCACAATCGGATTGCTTGATTTATGCGGATGATCTAAAGATATGGAAAGTGGTAGCCTCTCTAGAGGATGCTGCTCAACTACAAGTGACGCTCGATATCCTGCAAACTTGGCCGATTCAGTGGCGCTTACCCATTAATCAAAACAAATGTTTCGTCCCGTCTATCGGCGCACCTGAACCATTCGGCGCCTACCACATAGGTGGTATCTTGCCCAAAAATGTCACTACAGAGAGAGATCTGGGCGTGCTTGTTTCCCCGGACTTAAGATCCACTCAGGACACCATGAAAAGGGTCGCCGCCGCCTACAGGATGTTTCATGCCATCCAAAAAGCTTTCTATCGCTTGACACCGGAACTTTTAAACTTCGGTTCACCTCGCATGTGCGCCCGATCCTGGAATACGGCCTCCCTGCTGCCTACCTGCTTTCCAACTTTGAGCGCGACATGATCGAAAAGGTCCAACGGCGGGAGCGAAGTTTGTCTCCGAGTTACATGACCTGCCGTATCCTCTTCGGCTTCGACATTTGAATGTGTTTTCTATGGATTACCGTCGCCTGCGTGGGGACTCAATTTTTACCCCTCGTATCTTCAGGGGAGAACTAGGGAGAGAGTTGCAGGAATTCTTCCACCTCAACATCAGGAGTGTGACTAGAGGCCACCAACGGAAAATATTCAAAACACGGAGGCTCAAAGTACGGCCATTCTTGCTCTATCCACTCGCGTTGTGAATAATTGGAACCGGTTACCGCCGTCCTTCGTTGATGCACAGACGGAGGATTGCTTCAAACGACTAATTTATTCACACCTGTTGAGTATGCCGGGATAGTGTTACTTCAGCTACGACTGCGATGGCCTCTCCGGAGTTCCCGTTGCGCATTGACGAGCATCCAAGCTAGGATCGGGAGGCGATGGGGCTGAAAAGGGATCTCCCCTCCGGCTCTCTACTACCCAATGAACCCAAAGAACCCTTGTCTGGTTCGCAAACCGTGTCCAGCTATCCACGCTGGACTTATCATGGGGATGGTTAGTGTAGTTGTTCATTGTGGCCGAATACGTCCATAACAGGCAAAAGTGCCATTCCATTGTCCAATGCGGGATGGTTACAGGTTTCTGATTCCGAAAATGGAATCGGCATTCCTTCAAACGTATGTACGTCTAATCGTCTCCAGGGTCAAGTGAAACATCCATGAAAGGCCATCGGGAAGGCTATTTATACGAGAGTAAAACTGTCCGTGGAATGACATCGAAAAAGCTCCAGGTGAATGGAGAATCAGAAAGTTCTTTCGGAAATGCATGGCACCGAAACCAGTCTTTTGAATGCCGGCGAGAATGATCAAATCTAAACAAGGCAATCACGCCTGCTTTGTTTGTCTTCCGTTGTGGGACAGAAGATCCATGTAGATATTCCAGGTGAGTGAAATGTAATGCTGTGAGTACTAGGCAAGCTTAACCCAGTTGCTTAGACTACGTAAAAGTGGCGTCTCCAGACAAGCGGAAAGAGCTCCATTTAAAACGATGAGTGGTTTATTTACCTCCCGAAGCATGGATCAAATGTTTAAGTCAGCTGGCTATTGAGAATGAGCCGGCCAGTCCCAGTAGATAACTCTGCTTGTTTTAGCCGATGTACCTGGAAAGCTAGGGTAAAAACGGGCAACGGACAAGAGGCATCCAAACAGACAGGCAGCAATGACTCAAGGAGCGTTACCGAAAGACTGGTGGCGCACAAGATTGCCTATGATACATTAAAACCTATGTAATTTTGCTTGGTATACATGCTTTGCAAGCGCGTTCTATGCATCACGTCGCTGGTGTGGCTCAGTCTACAACTACTACGTAGGAAGTAGGTTCTGCACGCGCAGGATCAAGAGACCGACATAACAAAGAGTGTTTACAGAATTGCGCGAATAATACGATTTTTTGGAGAAAAACAGATAAACCAAAGATGATGACAGCAGTCCGAATGCGTGAGGTGCCTTAGGTGAAACCAAGGCCAACTAGGTTGAGACCGAATGCGGGTGCAACAGTACGTAAGGCTACGTTTCAAGAAGTAAAGGAAATTCAACGACTCGGCAAGGAGTGGGTGAATGCGGACGGCAGTGAGTAGAGTAATTCGTGAGATTAAGTACGCTAAAGCGCTTATAATTCCACAGTCCAAAAGCCGTCAGAAGCTAGATAAAAGAGTCACAGAGGGACAAAACTGCCGTGCATTGGAAGTCGTTATCCCACGTACGGTCACACTAATAAGCAAATGCGAACAAAAGAAAAAGAGCAGTGACATATGCCGTGAGGTAAGGTGAGCATACTAATGGAAGTAATAGTCACGAAACACTTAGCAATGGTCCTAGTGCCGCAAGTAATCAGGAGCGATGTTGAAACGGAGGAGACCATACGCACGAGGGTAACTTGGTTCGGCGCAATGACTATAAGCCGTGGGAATAAAAATGGTGCGCAATAGCAGAGATGGCCATGGATAAAGGGAAAATAAAAGCAACTGGGTCTAGACGTAAGTGGAAGAGAGCGAAGTCACGGCCAGACCATGGTCGGAAATGGCACGGATATCTGGGAGTAGTAGGAGGGCAGAAGACCGTTCAGATAAGAATAGATTAGTCGGCGCACTGAGATTGGTGTCTCTATGAAACTGAGAATAAACTATTTATTTAGTTATTTATTTATTTACAATTGTGGTGAGAACAACTGTGAGGAGGGTCAGCTGAAATGGATGGGTCAAATAGCAAAGTGGCTATATTATACAGGGGTGATGAGGTCCGGCTAAACTCTCGAAGTGAGAGAGGTCGTATGTATGCATCTAGAAGTTGGTGAAAAGCGGATGGACCGAAGCGTCCAAATGTGCGCCGGAGAAGGCCCAAACTTCGAATACTCGCGTTCGATGCTCTCTTTGCCTGGGCTGAACAACCAAGGTCGGACTGAATCAAGACTCCTAAATCCTTTTCCTCAGCAGTTGTGTGAAGCACATGGTCGCCCAGTTTATAGGAGGATGCTGATTGGTGACG
>OX104064.1:101029986-101091125 GCA_944474145.2 Dicrocoelium dendriticum | reverse complement strand
CACTAATGTACGCACATTGCTACAAATCGGTCAACAGGCAGCACTTGCCCGAACACTAGAGACCCTCTCGATCGATAACCGCTGCTTATTGGAGACCCGCCTGCAAGGTTCGAGCTAATTGCTCACTTTGCGATCCCCTTCAGGTGACTTCAGCAGCACTTTCTCCTTGCGTCTTCGAGCACCGGCCAAGCCGGTGTTTGTATCGCTCTGAGTCCTCGGGCTGAAACTGCTCTGGTTGACCGGATTCCAATCAGTAGCCGGAGGTGTGCGGTCCGATTAGATGTCTCGTTCAAAGCTTGAAGTCGCGCAGGACTACCGGGGGTCTATTTGGCATCGCTGCTTATGCACCCACAAACTCTAGGGTTGATTTGGTAAAGGAGGACTTCTATCGCCAACTGAACTTGCTCCTTCGCCACAGAAGAAGCTCGGACACTGTTGTGCTTGCTGGGGATCTGAACGCTCAAGTTGGAAAGTATCCACAGATGAGCTGCATCTGGGCGGCAGACATGGTGTAGGCACCGTAATGATAACGGTGAGAGGTTGCTTCATTTATTTTTAAATGCTCGCATATTGCTTGCGAGCACTAATTTCTGACGTAGCACCCGTCGGAGGGTGACTGGGCGCCCACCAGCCTGGAATCGGCTATGGACGCAGATCGATCACCTTGCGATAACTTACCGATGGAGAGGTTGCGTCCAGAACTGTCGCTCGATTTGGAGCACCTGTGTAGACCAAGACTATGCACCTGTATGTGCAAACCTTCATATGCGTTTCGGCGGACGCCTATGACGATGTTGTGATCGCATTGACACCAGGCAACTGGCGAAGTCAGCTGTTCTGAATGCCTACCAAAATACGCTATCATGCAATTTGGGTAGGCGCTCACTGGATGCAGTTGAAGCTCATTGGTCTCACATTCACCAGTCCTTACTAGCGGCAGGCAAATCCTTATGTGTTAAGCCTAATAGCCAACATGGAGGTTGGGTCTCTTCGTAGTCTCTGGAACTTATCGATGCTCGCCGGCATATTCCGGCTGGTTGCGAAAACGATGAAACTCGCAAAGAGCTCCGGGCAAAACTCCCTGTTGGCCGGAAGAGAGACCGCGAATCCTGGTGGTCTCATCGTGCAACAGAGATGGATATGGCCGCTGCCCTTGATAACCATGGTAAGTTATTCTGGCTGATACGGGAAGCAGGCAACAGAAGGCCTGGTGTTAGTGAAACTATACGTAATGAGAATGGACAGCCTATCCATAACCTGTCAAGACGCTTGGAGCGCTTGGCGGAGCCAGTTGAAATGCAATTTAGGCGGTCGGCATTGTTAGTTTTCTCGCCGGGCACTGATCGCCCTGCTCCCTACGCTGTCCCTTTGGATCCACTCTCGCGCTTAGGGGTGGAACGCGAGATCGCACTGTTGAAGTTAAATGAAACAGCGGGACCGGATGATCTACCTCCAACCCTCTTCAAATTAGGGCTACCTGCTTTTGTGGATGATTTATGGGGGTTACTAGTAAAACGTTGGGAGCGGTAAACTGTCCCAACCGACTGGAGCCGCTCCGTCATAGTCCCAATTTTTAAAGGAGCTACACGATCGGAATGCATCAGCTATAGAGCAATCAGTCTGATATCCATCGCCTCCAACTTGCTTGCCTCTGTCATCCTTCACAGACTGGCTGTCACTTGTGAAGTCTATATTCATGAAGAGGAAGCTGGGTTTCGTCGAGGTCATGGCTGCATTGACATCTGCACTTTGCGTCAGTTGTTGGAGCACCGTCACACCTATTGGCGGCCACCGTAGTCGTGTTCCTCGATATCAAAGGTACATTCGATTCGGTGGATAGACGTGTACTTTGGGACTGTTTATTCAAGAAAGGTGTACGTGAGCGATATGTGAATAGTATCAGAGCACTATACGAGCGCAGCTCAGGCAGAGCGATGGCCTACGGCAAGCTGTCGTCGCCCTTCAATATTTCCAACGGTGTGAGACAAGGATGCCCGCTGTCACCATTCCTCTTCAACTTCGCTATTGCCGAAGGCATAGAAATTGCGTTCACAGGACGCGACTTAGAAGGTGTGGATCTGCTCCCAGGAAAACGACTTCTTGACTTGGTGTATGATGACTAACTTGCCCTAATCTGTGACAGTGCCCAGACGTGCCAAGCGCCACTGGACAGATTAGCACTAGCTGACAGCTGCTTCAGGCTTTAATTTGCACCACCAAAGTGCAAATGGTTCCTCCAAGATTGCCCTGGACCGCCTCCTGCGCTGAAACTTGGTGGGGATCAGCTAAAGTTGTTCAAACATTTAACTATCTGGCAAGTCTTATCAGCGCCCGTAGGATTGATGCTGAGCTCACCGAACGTACAGCAAAAGCTCGGGGCGCTTTTGCTAACTTTCGGCACTTATGGCGATGGCGTCATCACTCTCGCCCTGAAGGGTAGAGTGTACAATGCAGCAGTACGTTCGACCCTATCGTACGGTTGTGAAACCTGGCCCCTTAGATCAACGGAAGTAAAAAGGCTAGTTACATTCGACCACCGATGTTTTCTCAAGTTAGCTCACATCTGGTGGGAACACCGCGTGAGCAACCAGCGTGTGCAAAGCACTGTTTACGGTACGCGAAAATGAAATGAAACGCTCATCACCTTCATTTCACGTACCCGGATACGACGGCTCGGACACGTGTTACGCGCGTCAGCCCACCGGCTCACGCGACTTGCGTTGCTTGAGCTCCGGGAGTGTGGATGGAAGAAAAGTGGTGGTGGCCAAGCGATGACTTGGTCGAGAGTAGTCAAGGCACTCACTTCGAAGCTGGTCTGCGTTGGAGCTCCTCGGCTCACTGGTTGAGTCCGAAGGACGGTGAACACGGTTGGTTGGATTCACTAGTTTATATGGCTAGCAGCTGACCTCAGCGGCGTTCGTTTCGTGAGTCTCTTTGTCCCACCCAATCCCTCTTAGCCTCACCCTCCAACCACGATCACATTATTTAGCATTTTATAATTTTGCATAGGAAATTACTTTTTTGGTGCATACTAGCCGGCTGGTAGCTTACCGGAACTATGTCCATCCGTTACCGGTGGCTCAGCTGGCTTGCACTTGTTGCATTTTGTTCCCTTTTTGCTATTATGTATTGGGGCACAGTAGCTGCGGTGTTTCCCATTTCTAGCTAACGTGTATAGTGTTTGTAGTGTGTGTCAAGTTCGCTCTGCAGTGCCGTGTGAGTGCATACGGTCTTGATGTCTTGTCAACTTTGACAACCACTGCGAAACTACGCTCGACTGCAGTACACAAATCAAGTCATTGATAAATACTAGGAATAAACGTGATCACAGTGCAGATCTTTCCGGTATACGGACATGGACCTTGCTTGCGTCGGTAATAGTGTTGCACACTCTGACTTTCAGCTAACGGTACAGGTGCTAGGTGCTTATCCAACTGAGCAAAGTGTCACCGTTTCCATATCTTTAAAGGTTGTGTAGGATAACGCAGTGGTCCAGGCAATCGAATCCTTTAGAGAATTCCAAGTAGACGGCTTTGACTCCTACTGTCATCGACTGCTTTGGTTATCTTTGCTTGGAACAACCACAAGTCTCTAGTACAAGACTGCGTTCTGCGGAATCCGTAAGGTGTTGTCGCTATGTTGTTGTTTCTCTCAAAGTATGCTATTGGTGTCTGTGTGATCATATCCTCCATTAGTTCGGACAAGAGCGACAAAATCTGGTCGCACATAGCTCTAGGTGTTCACCCTTATTTCACGCTTGTAATAGAGTTGACATTGACTGCTTCCTCCTTGTAAGAACCTACCAATCATTAAGACACCGTTCAGAAAATTAAGCTAATGGCTCGCTAATGTTCATGGAGACTCGCTTCAATTAAGTTAGTCTGATGTAGTCTACGCCAGGGAAGCTGTGCATGCTCAATGACAATAATCTGTTCATCAACTAGGCTGCTGTGCAGAATGGGTAGTTAACTTTGGGGGCGGACGGAGCTAGCCAAAATTTGGATAAAATGATGCTTCAGTCTGAAAATAGCAAATGCAAGGTTAAAGAATTGCGTTGTCCACCTCTTGTGTAGTTTGCGGCTGGTCGACTGTTGCACATAAACCTCCATCCTGCGCTGCACCCATCAGAGCTGTTTAACACGTCTGTACGGCATCTTAGAATTAGGACGGAATTCATAATTCGTCGTCACAGATCACGTTGAGGTAGTTGTTTGGTTTAGTCGAGTAAACAAACAGAGCCAGAGGACTCGGATGAGGCTTGTACACGCGCTAGTTTGAACCCCTTAAATAATATGTTGTTGTGCAGCTATTTAGAAAGAACTTGGTTTTCTTAAATCAAAAGACAACGCTTTCGTAGGCATCTGCCAACTGACCGGTTGGAATCCAACGCCGTTTGCTTACCGAGCGCTTTGCTGGACACCAACCTGACTATTTGGATTTGCGAGTGTATGCAGTTATAGCAACAATCCAAACTAATCGACAACTTCCGGGGCATCAATCTAAGCTGCAATACTCTTACTTACGGCTCTGTATCCGCTTCATTTTACTTGAATCAGCAGAAGATATTCGAAGCTTGCGTTGTTTTCTCAAAACGACCTAGCACTGAAGGCGCGACGCACCAGCCCACACCGATAAACATTTTGTGCGCAATCAAAGCTCTTGTTTCACTGTCAAGCGCACTATTGCTTTCAAGCTTTCACGTGGATGCTCATAACCTTCCTTACACACCCCGATGGCCCGGCTACACTATAAGCGTAGGCCAGCCACTTCAAGCCAGGTGATCGATATGAACTTCAAACTTTGTTATTAAGGTAATGCAAAATTATGAAAGAAAATTTTGTAGTGAAGGATTCTTCGATCTTTTAGTTCTCCTGAGCTAAACCATCTACATTTTTACCAGGAATGCTAATCCTTAGGTTTATGGTAACCAGATAAATTCATGTAACATGCAAACAAAAGCGTACAACTTATGACTTTGGGTTACCCGGCCAACGCGCAGCTTGATAGCAGCACGATTAGAATGACTAGATGGAACATAACATGAATTGCAAATCCTTATTATCTTTTGTGCGCAATGACATTTTTGCAGTCGTACAAGCTCTGGATCTATGCATTACTGACACACAAACAAACTTTGCATTTAAACAAGCTTTGTTATCGCAGCAATACTGCATCCTTACGTACATCTTCGTGCATCGTCTGAGTATCTATCAGAAGTATTTACCGACCAAAATATGAACGTGATACATCTGTATGTAAAGAACTGAACGCATTCGTTGGTGGGTCATGTGAATACCCAAGTATACATCTTATCATTATTATTATCCTCTGATAAGCTTACCCAATTCCACAGCATGCGGCGTTCGGCTAAGTGGGACCAGTCGCTTTCTTAAGCGAGGTCGGGCAGTAAGTCGTGTCTGGGGGCGACCTAGGCTTCTTCGTCAGTTTCAATCGTGTCTACCGAGTACCGTACAAAACAATCAGCAGGAAGTAAGCGTTAAGGTTAAGTGGCGCATAGAGTTGTTTGAAGTGGACCACTACCTTCTCGTTTGTAAGCATAGTGGCCAAAACAGATGTGCATCATCAATTCTCAGTCGCTTGGGTGACGTGACAAGGTTTTCAGAAGTACACCGGCGATTACAACTTGCAAGGCTAACTTGAATGGCACTCAGAGAAAGCTGAAGCTTCCATTGTAGTAAGTTTTAAACCCCCTCCTAAAGGATATCAAAGAGTGGCCAAGCAAGAACCGCTACATGATTAGATGACAATGACTTGGTCCCAATGCCTAGAGACGGGGCAAATGCGAAGTTCAATTAGGTTGCGATGAAGAGTTCGCGTGTTTGGATAAACGTATCTGAGGGTCTCGAAGAGTTTGAAGCGCATTTGTTGATGCAAAGCGCAAATGAGTATATATGCCGACAATTGCAAATACTAGTGCCAGCCGTTGTGTTGTACAGAACTTAACCGCATGCAGTTGAGTCTCTCCGCGATTTTATCTAGAGTAGGAATAAGCAAAATTGTTCATTTGTGGACAACTTACAACACTTCAGAGTTACATTAAGTTCGAAAAACGCAACATAAGACCGGCAATATTCAACGCTTAAAAGACGAAAATCTGTAAAATCATGTAAAACTATTATCACCTTAGAAAAATTGTCTGAAAATTTCTTTCAAAAATTAGTACCCTAGGGAATATTTAGCAAAAGGTTAACACAAGATTGCCGCAGGCCCAATTTCCGGAAAACGTTTTTTGCATATTTTTATTGCGCACTAAAGTCAGTGGAAATAATAGCAGCATGAAGGAGTGCAAATAAAATGGCAAACTGATCAAACTGTATACATTTACATTCATGTCACTTTGTCCTCTTGCCCGGCCTGCTACCACGGCAAGGCCAGGGTCACAAGTGCCACTTCCTGCTCACACAGCGTTGGGCGGCGCGATTTGATTGCCTCGGCCTTAGCATATCATAAAATTAGGGTGTTCATTGATGCCTATACAACATGAAACACCCGCACGGGGTATACAAGGGGATTGTCAGCCAGCAGGTGGCGGGCTATTGATGAAGCTGGTTGTTTGTGTGGAACTTTCTTTCGCTTCCTTGACTGCGCATTAAGGTGGCGGACGTGGCCGTCTGCGAAACGCGTTTAACTACCCACGTCGGTAGGTGTCCCGCGATCCTTACCCTCAATTGTCGTTCTGTCATGCCCACGTATTCGGCCTTGCAAATACATGTACATGGGTAAATGATGTGTGAACGGCTGGACAGCGACAGCGGGGTTTTAACCGATGAAGTAAGGATGCGATTCGTTGCGTAGCTGTATACTTATTACAATGCAAGGTATGCAGGGGCCACTGCGGATTTCATTCAGCATTGATAAAGCTGGCATACTTCGGCGTCCTGGAATGACAATTGCAGCGCTACCTTCATCGTTTATGTGGTGGGCAAGCATGTTTTCTCTTTCTCAACACTTATGTGAGAGAGTAAAGACGGTGGGTACCTATTGTCTACGAGGTTGCTGGATAGCAGCCGCAACTTTGTTCCAGCTGGTCTGCAGGGCATATTTTTCTAGCTGTGTTGAACAAAGTCTCCACCAGACCTTGTTTGTACCTCTTGGGGACAAAACTGTAGAGGTTCATTTACTGTCCATTCCAGGTTGGCTAGCGGCAAACTGATCTGCGTACTAAACCATCACTCCTACGAGCTAGCAGGATGTCCAGGAACGACAGCGTACCGTGCGGTTTGTGCTCCGTTGCCACACTAATGGTTTGGTGTAAACCATACTACTTACTGACGTTTAAGGCTAAATAATACGCGCTGTCGCAGATTATCGAAATTTCGTCCACATATCGACGAAACGGCCCCGTTTCATCGAGCTCGATCCCTGACTTGATTAACTAACTGGGCGACAAAGTTGTCTGCTAATGTCGGTCCCAGTGGACTGCCCAAGCAACATCATCTATTTGGCGATAGCTTTGTGCTTAAAACTGGAACTTGGCATTCGATGTATATAACAGAAGAGGTGGTTCTAATTCCGGGACTGGTATGCTTATTACTAGTTGGTTCTTGACTACATGCTTACAGACACGCTGAATCTTCGCTGTTTGCCCTGAAGCTTTAAATGCACAATCTGTTGTTCGCACTTTTAGGTATGCCAAGAACTGTCCGGATATAATTCTTGCTACGCTCTTGTGTTTACTTTGCTGTTATATATTTAATGTTGTTGTCAGTGCTGTTTTGCTTAAACTGTTATGTTTTTGCTTCCACTGTTATAATCCTCATTGTGCCGCAACATTATCCTACCTAATTGCAGTATCAGGAAAGTCATCGTTAAGGTTTAAAATTTATTTAGGTTTTTTTGCTTTTACCTGTAAAGCATGTTAAAAAAGACGAGTAAGGTAACTGCTGAATGATGCTTATGTATATATACTCTGATATGCTTTGAGTCTGATATCTTTGAACTAGCGATTGGATGCCCTTTTTCAGGCATGACTGTTAGAGCCGAATAACTCCTATTGTTTTGATACACAATCTGTTTCAAACTTTTGTACGAGAAGCCGCAGTACTTATTACACCGGATACCCAATATGAGGATGGTGAAGCAAGAAAAATTACTTAAGCCGACTCCCACAGTCCGAAGTGTATGTTATTGCCATCTGTCCTTTTCCCAAACAACCGTTCATATCGCTTGAGCTTGGATCTTGCTAGCGTATCAATTTAAAACACCATGAAGTGTTTCTGGTTCTGTTAGTCCAACTTTACGGTACTGTGCATCGAATGGCGCTAAAGTCTGAATCCGGTAATTCTTGTCAGTCATTGCATCAAAACTTCTCTCAGTTCACTGCGGTTTTTGTTAATGATAGGTAAATACAAATAGTCGTCGTCCATCAGTTCCTGTGGGACTGTAGACAGAAATTAAAACTTTAAATTCCCGTCTCCCAAGGCTTAGAGTATACACATACAGCTGTTTAAGAAAAGTGGTAATGGCTTCTTTGCTTGAGACGAACTTGTTCAGTTGACCTAAAAGGCTTTTGTTTATGTTGTGGTTTTCGGAAACGGGTTAGCTAAAACATATATGACTCGCTGTTAAAAAGTTCCTTCACAATCAGTTCCAAAAAGAAAGGTAACAAGGGTGTCAAAGCATGCTACAAAACGGTGCGTTTTACTGCCTTAGGTGAGCTACCTGACATCAGGATGCAATAGCAGCAAATGTGCTACTCACACACCTTCTGCAAAAGATAATCATGAAAAATGTACTGGTTCATCGTTTTGACTACTGTTATTACAGTCAAAAATGACTCCTGTAAACGCCTAGCCAACCCTTGGGCACTCGGAGCTCTCGACATAGCAACAGCAAATTGTTTGAACTGAGGTGGAACAGTTTTCTATGAACAACGAATCCATACTATCCCAAAACTAGCGGCAGCACTATTTGGTACGCATGCAATTATGTTCGGTATCAGAGTAGAGTTTTTAGTCAGATAGCCGTTGATTACCTCGATTATAGACGGGTACCTTGTGAGAAATTTATATTTCATAGAAAACAGCCTTTTTCTTTTGAGTATGACTGAAGTATGGAACATACCCTGCGAGAACAGCGTCGTTTTAAATTAAGACAGATGCCATTATTTTTAACGAATATTTTGGACGGTAGTAAAGTAAATAATATAGTTTTTTTGCCTTGAGCCGTCAAAATTGTTTGCCCGACGGCAATTCTGTTGCAACAAGATACAGCTGTAAATGTTCTGGAGAGTACATGTGCGTCAGATCCAGCCTTACTGTTGCTATGGAAAACGATAAGACTTGCTCCAAAATTATGTGAATCGCAAATTAAAGCAATCAATGTTTGTAGTTGCAGGACGCCCTAAGTCTATTCTTCAGCTGTTTAGCCTGTCAGAAGTCATTTTACTTAAAGTTAGGCTCTTTCCAAAACCATCCAGCAGCTTCGGAAAATTCCACCTACATCCGCTTTAGTCTTCACAACTAATATATAAATGCATTTTAGCTTAATTGGTAGCATAATTTCATTTAAACTTGTTCGGGCAAAGCAGGTCGGTTGTAATAAGTTATTAAAGTAATGCCACAAATCCAACAGACAGGTATACCACGGAATATTCCAGACACATTGCCTGTGCCGATTACCTTATTTCTGAAAGCTGCATTATAGATATCTAATGCTAAGGTAATATATAATTACTAGTGTTCTTTTACAGTTATGGGTAATAAATTTCTACTGTCACTGCTACATTTGCCATAAAATGTCTGTAAAGTTGCACATACCAGGCCACGACTCCATGGGCGTGTCTATCATAGTCATGAAGAAAAAGTTTGTTTATTTCTTTATTTAAAAAGCATCAGTAGACAAGGCAAACCATGCCGTAGGCCCAAGTGATGGGTGGTACTGAATTTACCCTTGCTTGTCAGTGTGGTTATACCTTAAAATATACTGTAAGCGTACCTGTGAGAACGGTTAGTGACCACAAGATAAAAAGGCAATAATGAAGAGATCGGATGTAAATCACAGGTGGTTTCTGAGGACGATTTTGAATATACCGTTTGTAACCAAAATGATTGAAGCAAACTACCTGACGAAGGGCAGTGAAGAAATATTAGAAGTTGGAAAATATCGACACTAAGCGAAGCTATAGTTAGCAGTCAAAAAATAAAGTAAAGCACTGACAAGACACGGAACAAAACACTATATTTGTAAAGCAATTTATATAACGGTGTAAGCTGGCTAGCTGTGCAAAATTCCCGTGCTTCTACTCATTTCAAATATAGTCATTTCCGGCAACCAATTCGGCAGCAGTGTTCCAGGACTTGGTTGGATTTTCCTGGCAATTGTTCACGCGTTGAAAAACTAGGAATATTTGTTTATTAACACTGTGACTTGGCGGTTGCGACTCGTCACTAACAGGTGTCGATGTTACTTGGGTATTCGGATAAGCATATAAAGCCCAAGAAACGCAGAGGTTTATTTTCTCATTGCCAAAGTAACCAAACAGTCAAAATGCAGCTGCCCAGTTGAAAGCGCAAGCTGCTCACGTACAATTACATTACTACACGTCTGGCAGCATCCGGTTCCGGATTTGCCTGTCAATATAGCCTCTATAAGACAGCCACAGGATTCCTTCGCCTTCTGAGGGACCATGTTTGTCCTGCGCTGCACCACGCACAGCCGCATCCACACACTCCATATATGGTGTTTAACCGAAGGAATAAGGAACTAGTGTTAGGTAGTTGGGAGTTGCGTTTCCTCAACCGAGCCGGCCCACGTTCCTTCACAGGCAACTGCAAGCACGCCGCATTAGGGGAACAAAGCGCACAGGCTAGAACTTAGTTGGCTCCACATTGAATGGAACTACTATTTGAGTCCAGCAGGGCCACGAAGACGTGCATTTCATCCCAGCAAAAGCGACCAACTGTTTTCTGGAGCGGGTACGGACGAGGTGGTGGATAACAGACAAGTAGGCATCTTGTCAGAATGCACATCATACTAAACCACACAGTGGGTGTCAAACGACAGCCAAGCACCTAACTAACTAAATAAATATTTTATCCTCGAATTCATCCAGCCATACCACTTCAGGTATGATCAGACTTTACAAGCAATTATGTGGTGCAACAGATACATTACAACGCCTGTAATTGGCTGTGGCTAAAAGTTGTACAACTTGCAGAAACAGGCGATGCACTCCTGAGAAGCAAAGGCATCAGCGGAGTGCAACTAAAATGGAGTCAGGTGTGCGTAGAGTAAATAAAATAGAAAGGTAGATGAAGTGGAGACAGTAGATGAAGACTGAGAGTATATTTGTCGTACTTGACAGTAAAAAATGACTATTCGATATTCCAATGTGTAACAGTGGGCAGTGACTTTATTCAGTGGCGAGTCACGTCCGCCAAGTCACAGTGTAGACAAACGGATTTTTGTGACTTTTTATAGGGAGAACGCTTGCCAGACGGAACCCATCATGTCCTGGAACACTGTCGTTGATTGCTATGTACGGTCATATACAACTAGCAAAGCTTCTTATGAAGCATTTGTTCATGCAGTTATTCGCAGTCGAGTGACTCCTCTGTTTGCTAGACAAATGGCACCGTCAGTGACCAACATGGCTGTTGTGGGCAGTCGAGGAGGAAGCAAGATTTTTAGGGTAAGTGGAATTTCCAGTTATGGGGTCTCATCTTCTATGGTTATGTATATGTTCTCTAGTGTGAAGAATTCGTGTACAGCTACCCTCAATGGACATCGGTGGTCGAGGTATTGGGTGCAGCTGATTGGCTTTGAAGTGAAGCCATGGTCCAGGTAAGTCATTGTTGGTTATTTCGTCCCATCTCGGACGGAGGCAGTTTCTCAGTGCAGTACCGGATCTCAAAGATGTTCACGACCTCAAAGCAAAGGGAAAGAGAGGAATAGATCGAGTGAAGATGAAAACGGTCAGTCATGGTCTCAAGCATTAGGGAAAGCCTACTTTAAGACATTTATTTGAGACAGCTGGTGTACAATGTGTAACAGATATTATGCTGCAAATGTTTTTGGGGTATGCAGCACAAGGCTTTCATGAGAAAGCTGAGCAGGGTTCTGGGAAGTAATCCACGTGATATTAGCTTCCGGCGTTAAAAGTTAACTCTAGGCCAGAAGGTGTATATGTAATCACGATTGGTTGCAATCGGAAACCAGAAGATACAGTGACGATGTGGCGGTATTGAAATATACTCCACGGGATGAGGATTATCTAAGACCACATAGTAACTATTATGTACATAGGTATATGAGGATATCATGCTGAGCATAATGAAAGCCGGCTTTGTCTAAATGTATATGTACGGAGGACTAAGTTTTGAAGGTAAGACGATCTAGAAATGGCTCTAATGGCCTTGGTTTCAGTGTTCAAAATTGCTAGTTGTGTTAAGCATTCCAGTTAATAATGGCTAGCTTCAGTGTCAAAATATAGGTTAACGAACCAGCAAGAATATGTGATGCAAACAGTTTACAAGAAAGCAGTTAGAAGGATAAGGAGTGGCAACCAGTAGGCCCCGAATATGTGCAGAGGTGCGAAGAGAGTACGCCAAATCGCGGTAGCGAGAGTTGTAGGTGAGACCACCGAGATAAAAGCGTTGGTGAACCGATCATCAGTGGCTAACTTTAGCCACGCGATTAAGGAATTCAGCCACATTTGGGTACCTACTGTGTCACAGACTAAGTCACCGAACCAGCTGCGTTGTAACGCAAAGGATTAAACGTTGTAGTAAAGGAGTAACTCATAGCGAGCTCCGGATATCCGCAGAGTTGTATGTAGCCTATGGCGACTAGCTGCTGCTAAACGGAGATAGTGGTTCTAGGAAAGATAATATCAGTGGCTGGTAAAGCCATATCATTAAGCCGTTTGATCACTAGTGTATACCTACAATGTCCATGAATAAATCAAAGAGCGAAGGAAGATTAGGGAGACAGACATTCGAGGAAAACGAAGGTTGGAGATAAAAGAGTGGCTCCTTCCTAGCTACAGATTCGCACAAAGATGCATGGAGCCAACATCGACTAACTGCTGAGAAGCAGGGTTGACGAGAGTAGGGCGAACGGCAGATAAGGGCTCAGGAGAGGTCCGTGGCCAGCAATGGCATTCGGATTAAGCCTTAAGTTACTAGTGGAACCTACGGCGGCACAGAATAGGTCACCAAACCAACTGAGCTGCGATGCGAACATGCCGACAGAATAAACTTTTTAGAGGAGTGGTGAATACTGAACTCCAGATATCCGTAGAGTTGAATGGAGCTTATACATATAGCATAACACTCACTGAACTGCTGAAATAAACATACGCTTTATGGCCTTACGTAATAAATTTGCCATCAACCAACCTGCGCTAAGATCAAGAAGTTATAACATATATAGTTAAGGGGTGCTTAAAACGCAAAAATGATAAGGATTAGTAAAACGAATGCACTGTACCCACCATACCTTCACCGATTCTGTTTACATTTACAGCAGGACACTTCATTTTAGACGTTACAATAAGGAGATGCATAAGCATTAAGACAAAATGGCAAACCCACCGCCTTAAATGAAGAAACCCAGCACGCAAACACGCTGTTAGTAACTCGAATAAAGTGCACGTATCAGCGCTGCACCTGTACTGCTTATGTACTCAATAGTACCCGTCGTAGGTACGATGCTGCTCCCGGGTTGCCTAGCTCATTGAGCACTAGGCCTTGAGGCAATCATTCCGATTGCCTTGGACTTGATTTTGACGTTTTGAATAAATAACCTGACCTACAAAGTAGTGTTGAGCAGGTTCAACCCAGGAATGTAAGTGCAGTGACAAACTGGTATCTGCTTGAGAGCCGACACACAGCCTTCGAAGATCTGGAAAATTTATGTTTTTCAACCGTAGCAAGATAGGCACCTGCTCGTTGCTGAGAATCCATGAGGAAGAACGTATAAAATTGCCTTCCCTTGCTTCATTTTCTTTGCAGAAGCAAGAAAGGCCATTGGATGGTGAAGTTCCTTGGGCCCCTGGTTGCTTGCTAGTGCAGAAAGAATGACACCAGTCGGAAGCCGAGACCGTTCTGGGAACCTGACCGCACTTGACCTGACCTGATCACGGCCAGACGCAGGTGAGTGTTGGCCGGTTTGCTCCAATTTAACTAGGCTACGGCCTAGCTTGAGGCAGACAGTAGGAAATCATTACGCACCCAAAGTTGCCTTGCTACAATCAGAGAGAATGCGTAGCTTTCGTGAGCTATGACGCAAGCGCTGTACCCGTCTACCGTAGACCTGTTGTCTCTTATGACTAGGTTTAAGAGAAGTGGGTCATCGACCACTTCCTAACCCAAGATAACAAAGTTTGGACAAGGATACTGGCAGGTCGCACACACATGACAGGAGAATGGCTCAGGTCATCAGCCAAAACATACGATGAAACCTACACCCGTAAGGCAGCGGGCTCAGCACGTAGTGAGTTAGGTGACTCATGCGGATAGGTGTCCTGGCTATTGGCTAGAAGAAGGGCATTACCCAACCCCCACCCAGCGGTCACCACGAGGATGCTTCCAGGACATGAGCCCATGGCACATCCGTAGCAGCTTTGTGTAGACCATCTGTCGGGATTTAGCCACCGCAAGCCTCCGCGCACTATTGGCTATCCCAACAACATAGGTATATACACATATCACATTTTCACCGTTATGATACAGTGTACAATAATAAACATCTTTGTTATCTTACCAGGATCATGCCTGTAAAGGCGTGCGTCTTATTGGCAGAAATAAAAAATTCATTTGGCAATCTTTATCGGTGTTTGTTAAACATGGAGTTCCATGAGCCTTAACGGTGCATCTGCTTATTATGTGTATTACTATACCTACACTTATGTATATATGCTCCCACAGATACCAGATGTCCATAGTTATGAAATTAATTGACAATAGTTGGCTAATTTGAGGTCAGCAATAATGAACGTTAAGAAAGCTCCATAACGCGTCTTAGATTTTTCGACTTTTAGTCGGAGTGGAGGAAAGGCCCTTAAAGGTTGCGTAAAGTAGCCGCAGTGTAGCCACTGGAATGCGAAAAGTTGCAGGACAACGTGACGTGACCGATAGACTTACACGCGAGCTAAGACTGGAAAAGAAATACGCGCAACCTGGCCTTACTACACTGATGGGTTCGTTAAGGATTGATTTACCTGCGTTGCTGTTGCATTACCACCCTTGGATCATTGTGACTCAAAGGAGTGGATTACATTAGATTCACTTGTGGTATTCCCTTTTTACCTTCACCAGACAAATTCCCTTCACTTTACCTATCTAAGCCATATCAACGTCAACCTATGATAACCTGTCTGATTACTCTGTTCTTAGTACCGCTTCACTCTGACATTTAGAATCCATGCATGCCGCTGGATTTGCTTAGTGGCACCTGAGTACTCACACCTTTCTTCTCCCTTACCTATGTTAAGTGTTCGTTCATCACCTGAATGGACGCTTGATTCCCAATCAAACCCGGAGTCCCTGGCCCCACACAGGACAGAGAGAAGACCGGATCGGACAAGCAGAGCAACAGGGATCCTATTAGGGAAACACACCGTTCATTATAAAGGTAAAATGGAGACTTCGTGAATGGTATTTAAAGCAAACGTGGAAGTCTCTGGAAAGGACAGCTTCCAGCCAATAAATGAATGCCGCCTTCGCGTTACTTGGCCACTTCTCTCGGTTGGTCCTCTGTTTGCCCCAATCAGGGCGAATGATTTTGAATCGCCTGCCGCGGCGATGGGGGCCTGGTTTGTTCGCATCGTGTACTCCTTCCTAGCACTTCCCAAAGTTAGTTGTGTTGTACGATTTTAGCTTGTGTTTGACTTGCAAGGGTGACACGAATTTGCATCGCCACTTCGGCCTCAGTGCTGCTACGTTTCGGGGAGAGGGTTGTGGTTGCTGTGTTGGGGCATGTTGGGGAGTCTTCGCTTCACTCGCTTCGGCCATCATGTCCAGAGTTAAGTGCGCTGCCGGTACATTTTGTTGCAGTTGTTGGCCAGTCCCTTCCTCTAGTAGCTGATCGGCATGTCACCCAAATTTCCGTCCCAACCTGGATACCGTAGATAACGTTACCACGTTTGGATAGCATACGGCACATAGCCCATTTAGGATAGTGGATGCAATAGTCTCACGCCAGAACTTGTTGCCCAACGTTAAAGGTTCGCTTCCGAGCACCGTGTTGGATGTTGAATTGACGCTCTATCTGATAGTCGCGGGACAGTAACTGATCCCTCCTGGGTCTGAGAGCCTCATGCGGCACAAGGAGATTCCTTTGAAACAAAGTTTCAGCCGGAGATAGTGCATTCGGTGTCTGAGGGTTCGGAGTTGTGCGATACGTCAGAAGCAATGTGCCAAGCATCTCCTTCAAGGTACCTTTCCTCTTCATTTTTAGAAAAACTCTTTTGAGTGTGTCCACAAAGCGTTCCGCTTGCCTGTTTGATTGTAAGTGGAAAGGTGGAGACCTTACTTGAACTATGGCGTTACTGCGACAGAAGACAACAAATTCAGGTGAGACGATCTGTGTACCATTGTCCGAAACCAACGTGTGGAGAACACCGAAACGAGGAGACATCTGTCGGAGAACGGAGACAGTGGCTGTTGGCGTGGTTCTCACCATTGGAATCACCTCCGGCCATTTACCGTGAGCGTAGACAAGAATGAGAAAATGATAACCGGCAATTGGACCCGCAAAGTCGACGCGTACCCTTGACCATGGTTCCGTTGGTATTGACCAGGATTGCAATTCCGTCTTCCTTGGCTGTTTAGGTGTACTGGCACATCTGGGACAATACTTCATTAAATTTTTAATCGGGGAATCTATATAGGGCCGGTACACATAGCTTCGAACCAGCGATTTCATGCGATGCATTCCTGGGTGGCCAGTAGGAAATTGTCGGAGGACACTCTCTTGAAGGATGAGAGAAATGACGACGCGGCTTGAAAACAGCAGACAAGTGCTGACAACTGATAGTGCTACATTTCTTTGATGGAATGGTTGATGCTCCGGCGCTGTAACTCTCTTTGGCCAGCGACTGAGATGGAAATGGATCGCTGGTTGTAGGGTAAAATCATGATGGTTCGCTTCCTGCACCAAATAGAACACTACGGTAAGGCACCAAAAATGTCAGACACAACTTGAAGTACTTGGGGTTCTACGGAGATTTGAGCAACTACCAAGTCCTCTTGTTCTTGATGCTGTGTACCAATTAAACAAGGTAACGCATCCGCTTGACCAATGTTGTGTGTAGGTTGATAATTGACGAAATCTTATCCAAGTAGAACCGTTGACTAGCGTTAGAGAAGACTGGCCGTGCAGGCTGGAATGCCTTCTTTGATCCAAAAATTTCGACCAAGTGTTTGGGGTCAGTGAAAAGCTTGAATCTTTGTCCATAAAGTGTTTTATGAAAACGATTGACTGCAAACGCTATGGCCAAGGCTTCTTTCTCGATCAATCCATAGTTGCGTTCCGCTGGGATGAATGATCTGGCTGTACTTGCCACAGCTTTCTCCGAACCATTAGGGAAAATATGGGATAGGGCGGCTCCAATTCCGTTCTGACGTGTCAGCAGCAACTATATGCTGCAGCTCCGGACTGAAATGCGTTATCAATAGGTCAGGACACAATATAGACTTGACATTATCAAATACGGCCTGATATACAGGACAGCAAACAAATTTACGATCCTTCACCAGAAGTCATTGAGCGGCCTTCGTAGCCGATGAAATTCAAGCAGAAAAAAAGCTGTAATGACTGATCAACCCCAAGAACGATCTGAGCTTTGCGACATCGTCAGGGGAAGGCAGCTGTTTTATGGCACTTATGTTGGAAGGAACCGGACGACGGCCAGTCTTGTTGATGATGCAGCCAAGACAATTTACATACCCCATGCAGGTATTCCAAGTTTCCGCTTTCAAGTAAAAACCGTAATTGTTAACGCGGTGAAAACTGCTTCTAATTATTCCATCACCTCCTGAAAGGTAGATCCTTTCATTTTGATGCCGCCAAAGTAACCTGCGACTTCTGATAACCAAGCAAACATCGCAACCATAGTTTGTTGAAAAATCGCGGGAGCTGCTTTGACACCAAAAGGCAAACGTTTTGACTGGTAAAGACCTCAGTGCCCATTGATTGCCAGCAAATCCTTTGAAGCAACGTCAGCTTCAATTTGAAGATAAGCATCTGATAAATCTAGTTTTGCAAAATAAGCGTCACCACTGAGCTTAACAACTAAATCTGCTGGGATTCGCGAACGATACTGGTGCATTTTCAGAGCAACATTCAATCCCGTAGAATAGTCAGCACGGATACTACCGGTTCCATTGGTCTTCTTGACGACGAAAATAGGTGCTGCCCACGCTGAATAGTTCACAGGTTGGACGACTCCGGCCCGCTCCAAACGATCAAGGTCCGCAGCAACAATCGGAAGCGCAGCGTACGGTACCGGCTTTTTGGGTCGGAATACGGGTTTGGCACCATCTTTTATAGTAAGGTTTGCTTTGGTCTTTGTATATCTTCCCAAGTCGTTACCAAAGCAGACCGGAATTTCCTTCGTAGCTGCTCGATCAGGTTGTTGTTTGATTCGGCGCCTTCTGAGGATGGCCTTGTATATCCGAACCGGAGGGCATTACAGATTTGATTCGGTGGATTGTCGAACATATGGAGCTTCTAGATCCAAGCGAGTGCAAAAAGATTCAAATGTGACAGGCCCGTAATGTACATGACACCGTTTGCTCAAGCAGCGCCATAAAGCATTTCGCACTGCAACGCACCAATGAGATTAAGTTGACCTCCTGAAGCTTTAAGTGCAACATGTATCGTTCGGCTGGTTGACGGAGCATCAACATACTTCCAAGTCTTGCTGCAGATAATTGTGATGTCCTGGGTTGTATCTAGCTGAAGACGCACTTGTTACCCGTTCAGGGGAACTCTGCCGTACTTTCTGCGGGACACCTGTTCATCAGAATGAGCCGTTTGAACCGTAATACAGCTGCTGAATCTTTGGAAACATTTGAGTTCGGTCGCGTATGTCTAACGCGCTTGAACTGCAGTCCGGATCGGCGTTGCGTTTCCTTATGGCCACCTTTATGACACTTTTGGCAAACACGTTTCAGGAATGGACACACCCGAACAAAATGCCACATCTCCAACAGGTAGTCAGGGGTTTGGGATTCTCTCTGGGCTTTTCATGGCCAGTTTCATTTGGAAGTGGTTTCTTTGAGTTGTTTTTAATACACTAAGATTTGGGGTTGATTGTTGCTTCTCCAGTATAAGCGTGTCGTGCTTAAGATTCAGCAGTCGTTGGCATTCAGTAGTTATGGTCCGTAGAGTCATTTGCGGGTCTTGCTCAAGTTTACTCAGCAGCCTGGTGAAAATCTCTGCATCCCGTGAGGAAGGTGGGCCGCAGATAAAAATCCGGCATTTGAACTGACCTGCCGTGATGGATTTGCTGTGGAATTTTTCGCACTCGCGATTGACCATGCCAGCGTAAGTGACTTCGTCATCAGCGTCCACCTTGGTGGTTTTCAGGCATCGATATCGCGTGTTGAAGATGGATGACGGCTCTCCAAATATTTGGCCTAGGCTTTTGACAGTCTCCTCAAAAGTGCAGTCTCGAGCGTTCTTAGTCAAAATAAAGTTGACATACCTGGAGTGCTCTGCTGTTCCAGGTTTTCTTAACAGCAATCGGACTTGCCAATCGTCATTATGATCTCCAAGTTCAACGCGGAACACATCATCATAACGCGTGAACCAAGGTCAAAATGTGAGGCCAGCGTCATGGTCATACGAAAATCCGGTAATGCTGTTAGGGATGGCGTCTACCGATCCGGACGGCTTGACGGTTGTAGACAGTGAACCGGTCTGGATTGAGAACTGGGGCGTAAGAGTTTCGATCAGCCTAAGTTGGGATGCCTCAAATCGTACTTATTGCTGCAGCAGAATGGTCTCGCGCTTGTCAGCCGCTATGGACATATTGATTCGAGTTCAACCCATCACCAGCTGAAGTTTGCGTCCCTCGCCTGAATGGACGCTTTATTCCCAATCTAACCCGAAGTCGCTGGCCCCCCACAGGACAGTGAGAAGGCCGGATCAAAAGAGCAGAGCAACTGGGATCGTATTAGCAAATCACATCGTTCATGGGAAAGATGAAATGGAGACTACGCGAATGGTACTTAAAGTGAATGTAGAAGTCTCTGGAAATGTCAACTTATGGCCAATAAAGGAAAGCCGCCCTCGCATTAATTGGCCGCTTCTCCCGGTTGGCGATCAGTTCGCTCCAATCAGGGCGAATGAGTTTGAATCGCCTGCCGCGGCAGTGGTGTCCTGGCTTGTTCGCAACGCGTATGCCTTCCTAACACCTACATAGGTTTGTCTCCCATGGCAATAGAATATAGAATTTGTTTTTTATTTCGGAAGGAAAGCTGTCTGGCACAAAATCTGTCAGCTCTTGGTTGTGTCCTGTGAAATCTCATGTGGTGTCAGTGTGGCTTTGCGTGTTATCTGTAGCGTTGGGCTGCCTAGATTTCTGGAGATTCATTGCAGCTCGCGCATTAGGGGCATCGGTGACCTAAGTGGTCATCTGTTAGTTCATTGTAGCTAGGCAACAAAATTCCCGGATGAATCTATTGTTACGTACGCAGTCTGAGTCGCCGTAAGATGATTGTTTACCAGGGGTGAGCCCTGTGAAAGTCGCACACGTTTGCAAAACAATGCCAGCTCCGCAGCAGCATACCTGTTCGACTTATTAAGTAATAAATAAATAAATAAATTGTTATTCACGGCTAGGCCGGGCACGATATTAAAGGCATGATCAAGAAGCGTACAACAGTATAATAGAATTTTCATATATGTGGATCCATAAATGTAAGTAGTTAGGTGTGTTGCTTGTATTTGTAAAGCGGTTACTGTTCTGTTGAATGCGTTTGATCATCTCGCTGGTGTCTGAAGAAATGGTTCATGTCTGTGGATATACTAAGGTTGTCAGCGCAAGCTTAGTCAGTGACGTTATTTAGTGGCGAGTCACCTCCGTTACTCCACAGTGTTGTTAAGCAAATACTAATGGCATTTTATAGAGCAAATGCTTGTCAGGCATAAACCCACTATGTCCTGGAACGCTTCCATAGAAAAATTTGTTAGAACGGGTCAAACCTACACCACATAGTTGGCACCACGGGGTGGTGTTCTGCTAGAAAACCATCTTGGCACCTGGACACTTGTGCGCGCGTACTTCAATTTACTGACCAGTAGCAACATGAAAGGTGTAAAGAATTTTGTAACGTGCTCTCAAACTCACTTATCACAGGATCGATACCATGGCCCCTAAATTTCTTTGCATCTAAGGGGCACTGGAATGTCCCCATGGTATCCAGGGTAGGTATATGCTTTCCATTCAGTGCGACGGGTGTAGTTTATAGTGCTAACACTCGATCAACAATTTGTCCACATTTTGCTAACGAACGTTTATTTGCTGTCCTGATCTGAGAAGCTTGTTGATAAGGTCGCACCGCCAGTTAAAGTTTCATAGGTAACGTCAAGTTGTAGCTAGGGGAATATCTCGTTTGGATGCATCTACCATAGTATCAGCATATTCATTCTTTGGCACATTTACTGGTCTTTCGAACCACGAGTTTGGATTGCAATGGTACTCCCCACACTGGCACCACTCCATATGTAGTCACGTGATAGCGAACCTGTTAATGTCGAATTGATGGCAACGTTTTAGTGTGCGAGCACTACAACATGATACGCCGTTCATCCCAATCTTGCGTTTGCCCCCTACCTCCCGTAAAATCTGACGCTCGAGGGTGCCGTGGAGGAGGATCAATTTTACGACTTATGGTTACGAAATTTTGCGGATTTTATTTGCTTTTCTGACGTTTGCTCCAAATTGCATGAGTAAAATTGGATGGAGTGGTACAGAGCCGAATGGCTGCATTAAATACTGCCTGAAGTATTACCTGGAGTAACTAAGGTAAACCGCTGTTTGCAGTTTGGATGACGGAGGAGCAGCAGCTTACTAGCTGGCGTGGCTTAAACACCCATTAGCTGACACAGTGAGTCCCACTGTTACTTGTTGTTTAATAGCTTGTCATTCATAGAGGTTACTGCCAATTCAATCCTGTTGCAACATGTGACTTTCAGCGAAGTTTGCTAGGGTTTTGCCTTCAACTTTTTGGAAGACGTGTGCCAGTTTTCCTTGGCAGGAACATTAATTGTGTCTTGGGTCCCGTGGTAATAGTGACATCCCTAAATACACCAAGTTTGGCAGCGAAAGGGGTTGCGATTCTTGGTGCTTCCGTCAAGCGGGCAGCAGCAACGGACATGCATCTTCATGGACGTCTAACTGCACTCGGCGTTGTGCGTTGCTCTGATGCAGGAAGTGCCGCCACTACATCTTTGGTAGTATTTTCTAGTACCTAAACCTTTGCTCTTATATTCGGCCTGACTACCCCGTGCTGAATTGCAGTTTTATGATTAGCATCTGTTACAAGACACCGAGTCTACTGGTTCCGGCCTGATGCTCTCACGGCGGCTGCTTATTTTACAGTCGGAGCCGGTCAATACTACTTCTGCACCAACACAACTAAAAGGCACACGAGCAAAATCAGTACACTTACTGCAGAACCGGAATAAATCAGTCATAACATTATTTGGTTATTCCGCTGAGACTGGAGCACACGTTTAGAAGGTATTTTGTTTACTACAACTGGATCAGTTAAGTTTTATATCTAAAATTTTTAACACAGTTTCCAGTGCCCCGATTACAGTTCAATTCAAAAGTCTTCTTCCTGGCTTTCCGTGGGCTAGAAAGGAGTGCAATTGCAGTAGCCGGTTATGTGGATAATGATCGCCACGAAGCATATAGAGCGTGCTTTCCTCTCGCCTACGTGGAAGATTCTGCCCTATGCTGTGCGCCTGTATATTGCGTTTGACGATGTTCTAAAAAAGCAAGGTTGGCTTGGACTTTCTGCTGAGATAAACTTATACATAAAATTATGCTCGATGGACCGAGGCATACCAAGAAAGGTGTGATTAAATATTGGCACATTGCGATAGTACATCAATTTGGTCGAAAAATACTAATTTTCACTAGTAAATGAGTCATTTTAGGTCACAAAACAAAACAGTTGCAAAATAGGTCGACTCCCTGTCAAACCTATTTGATGGTACAACTTTGGTAAAGATAGATATTTATCTTAGCAAACAATCGATATAAATTTTCAGGATGAACAATGGTTGTCGACAGGGTATAGTAGATGTCCTCCTTTAACAAAATATGTAACTGTTCTTGTACTCAAAGGCGAAGTAGCATCGAACGTGTGATGGCCTCTGGGCTCAGGGAACTTATGATTAGGAGCTAGTTAATGGAGTGGTTTGTGAGGTAAGCCTTGGTTTGATAGCTCTAAAATAAGGTATATTCCTTGGTGGTGCAGCCGTGTAACCTATTGCGGTATATCCCGTAGGGTAGCGTTTCAAAGTATTTCTGTATATGTGCAATGGGTTACCCTGGTTGTTTGGGCCTTTTCTCCAAAACGGTGACGCATATAGGACAATGTATTTCATGGTTGCGGAAGTTCAGAAGTGGTAAGGGGAAAGATTCGTGGGACGCCAACTAATGAGCTCCTAACGAGCGCTATTTACTACTGTTATTGCAGGAAATAAATGGCCGAACTAAGTTAGGCTGGCCAAATGAAGATTAATCAGTATCCCTTCAAAGAGTTAAGTTATTACATCCGCTGGTAAGTGCCTACGGTGTTTGACTGAAGGATCCATGCAGTGTCAGCAAAGCAACTCCAGGAATTAATTTGTGAAAGTCTCAGGTAATTGGATCTTTCAAAGACATCGAGAATAAACTCTTCCTGGAACCGTATGTTATAGCACTAGCAGGATAATTTCTTAAACATATTCAGGGAACGGAACCAATTGCTGCAGCTGTTGCGAAGAATTCAAGCCTCGAGAATGGATTTCGTGCGCCTATCACTTGAAGGCTTATTAACATTACGTGAACATCTGAGAAACCTGGGCACCGAACAGAAGATAATCGAACGAACTTGGATCGGCTATGGGAAAACACGGTTTCCTTTAACATTGCTTTAATTACTGTGTAAAACGATAAATTATATCGCATAAAAGCACATGTTCTTAAAGTGGAGTTTAGACAGTAAACGAATTAACCAAGCAATGCACGGCCAGTTGATGAATGGAAAACGGTTACGAATAAAGTATTGAAAAGGGGAACAAAGCTCACGTTATGAAAATAGTCATTCGTAAAATAATGAATATTATAAATAGTGTATCCTTGAATGCACCTAGGCCCACCACGCCAGGCACGTTCAAAACTTTACTGGCGTGTATGTTTGGCTACAGACACGTTCCGCTGCATACAACGTGCTGATGGCCATAAGGTATAGAACTGACAAAATTAAAAAAGTATCGGAAAGGAACAAGATCTTTACTGATGTAATCATAGTCTGTGGTCCGTCGTATATAAGCTAGAGATCAACAATAAAATGTTAAAATTGAAGTACTAACTAAATAAGTAATTTAATCCCGTTACTGCGAGGCACACCATCAAAGGCATAATCATAGTACTGCAGACCGTGTGATCGGAGATTGCACAAATTATTACCAGATAAGCAGTAGCATAGGAGCATATATGTTTAGGTTGATATTACTAAGCATGTGTACGGATGCATGATGACAAGTAGAAGTATGTGTAGGTGTGTGTAAGTAGTCATGTTGGGTGAGATAGTAAACGTGACTGAATTTGGGGTTTGTCCATTAGATTCGCTATGAAATGAGGGATCAACCGAACCCTTCGTAAAGGTTGACGTTCGTGATATGGGAGTGGTTCTTCGGAGAGGGAAGAGTGGGTGCTGACTGCGCGGACAAGTAATAATCATTGTAGTAAACGTGACAATAAAGCATTAAAGGTGGCTTATTCAACTTGCCTGTAGGAAGTCATGGAATGTGACTTTATTTGGCGCCGTCACATCCGCCAGGTCGCAGAGTTGTTAAACGGACACTTGTGGCTTTTATGGGAAAACCCTTGCTGGGCGAAAACAAACCACCTTCTAGGACACTGCCACGAATCCGTTTGCCCGGTACGGTTTAGCCGGCAACGCATCTTACAGACCGATTATTTACTCGAACAACCGCAGTTGAAGTACTCCCCAAGATTTCTGTTGGCTGACAGCATAACTTTGTCAGGTCCGCCATTAGTCCTTAAAGCTAGTGGAAGAGGTGAATGTGTCCTAGAGCTTCGGGTGAAGAAGTACGCAGGTGTGTTATAGCTACAAAGTAACGGAGGGTTGGCTTTTAATTTTATGGTATACTGGTCCATAATTTGAAGTCTTCGTGACCCCGTGAGCAATGGTGGTGGTCAGTGCAGTTAAATCCTAGTGTGCGCGGTGCCAACATCATTTCCATAAGTACGTTTACTTGCACAAGCCACGGGCCACGTAGCTACTGCAAGTGATTAATTAATATGTACCTTGCTAAAAGAAGTGATGTAATGCAACCACATTACTTTACGCTTTGCTGGTCAAAGCTGGCACCTGTAGCCACCTCGTAGTTGGTCGTCAAGTATCTATGACAAGACTGACTGCTAATAACCGTAACACGCGTGTACATATAAGTATTGACTGTAGGATGGTAGTGCATCAGTAAGTAACACTCTAGCGCCTTTCCCAGAAGCTACTTTACCCGGCTAGCCAGCAAAATGCGTGAGCAGTGGCACAAAGGTTGCTACTGCGGTTTGCCTTATCTTGGTTTAATAAGCGTCCATCATAGAGGACAGGGTAGCTAACCGTTAGCTTCTTTGTAGTAGCGATTGGGATGCCGTCGCAATGGCACATAACTGTATTTAATAGGAATAGGTTATAGAGGTCTTGGAGTAAGCTCTAGAGGCTGGGTCACGGGCGCTAACAACGCTACAGTTATGGGATCTATTTCCGGCTAATGAGCACCAGACACCTAGGCGTATGGCTGACAACAGAGGCTTATTCCATTACACCAATGAAGTTTCTGCCGCTAAACCTATATAGGCTTACTAAACACAAGCATCCAGGGCTAGTAGGGTTAACAGCTGTGGTTTGTTGGGTGAGTAAAGTTAATGCATTGAGGCCGTAGTAGGTTGTAATAACTAAATAACTAAATATTTTTTTCTCGACAAAGCGAGGCACTACTTTTGGCATGATCCACATATTGCAATATTTTGCGTGGTAGCATGATTAGCAGCACCAAGAGCGGGAGTAGTACAGATGGGTCAGTAATGTGTGCCAATATAGCCCAAAGGTTGTACCAAGCCTATGTTCACCGAATGCGATATATAGAGATAAGAATCAAAGCACTAATATGGAGTAAGTTTATGAGGAACTAGTCCGATGAGGTTGTGTACACAGGGCGAGTCAGGTGATTGAAGCATGAGGAAGAAGCTACAAAAATATTTAAGAATAGTGGTATATAACTGATCAAATATGTAGGCGTGTTCGTACGAGAGGGGATATATGCACAGAATTTGTAAATGTAGTAGCGGTCAACTTGCCAACTTATGATTGGGGCGGTGACTTTATTGAGTGGTGAGTCACCTCCGCCATGTCGCAATGTTGTTAAACTGATATTTGTGGCTTATTGCAGGGAAAAGGCTTGCCAGACGAAAATCCACCACGTCCTGGACAATGCCGACTGGTGCTATGACCCTGACAAGATTGCACCTGACCGAATAACCTCGCGGATATTCGCAGTCAAGTTTCGCCTATTTGTTACCCATGCTTGTGTGTCTCCTCCGGAGTCAACCGCAAGTGGATGGAGCTGTTGAAGTCGGATGACTCAGGCGATTTGTATTGATTTGATTTGTTTTCTGGGTTCCTTTAGTGTGTCAGGCTTGCGAAATGCGAGTGATTTCTTTGTTCTGTGTTGACGCCGTGTTCAGGTGAGCATCGCATGATTAAAGAGTTTCTGAGTTCGTATTTGCTTGTCAATAAGGCTTGCATAGGACAGCCACGGTACGCCAGCATCTACAGAGTGACCACGGATTACTTGCACTGCACTGCCCACAGCTCGATCAACACACCGCATATTCAGCGTAAACCCGTAGGGAGAAGACCGGAAGGCATGGGGAGGGGTCCGCGTTTTAGCAACGGAGCCGGCTTATTCTCTTCCAACATGAAACGCATCAATATACCTGTTCAACAAGTTTGGGATTCATGCATAACTGCCGAACACAAGACGACATCCTGGCCTTGGTTGGTTCTACAATAGACACAACGAAGTATTATTTGTGCCTAGCAGTCAAAATAAACGTGCACTCCCTCTAGCTAAGTGGCCACTCTCTCTCTCCCAGAGCAAGAACAAACGAGGCTTAGTTTTTCTGCATGTAAGTACAACAACATATGTTCAACAACATAAGCATCCGGCGCAGCCTCACATGGATCATTAACCAGCAATCGGAGTACAAAATATAAACACACAAATTTGGCTGCAAATGGGTCGGCAAGAGACAAAACAGAACGTTTAAAGATGGGGATTGCGTGTGCGACCTAAGTATGGCTGGGATTGGCAGTTTTAAGTGTAATTAGAGGGACACCAATCAAAACGCAACGGAAAATGTACCTTACGCAAAATACTCAGGGAATGTGCAAAAAATTACCAGCAATAAGCATAGGTAGTAAAATTGATTCGGTCAGCATTTTTGTATTGTAAGCGTTTGTTGAAGCCTTTTACCAAAACTGGTAAAGGAGCGCACTTAATACAACATCAACAATAGCAATAGGCAATTAGAATAGTCACATTTAAAAATAACAATTGTTTCGGTTAGTGTAGAGGTGGTTCTTTCTTAAAGATGTAGCTTTTAGGCATGCTGTATATCAAATGTTAATATAAAGCAGCATTTACTTAGCGTATCCACAATGTCTTTATCGACGTACATTACTGTACTAAATTTTCTTTCTCATTGTATACATTTCAACTTATGTGTTTACATTTCAAGCCTATACGTATACCTAAAGTTTCGCAAGTGCAAATGTTATGGTTTTAGTCAACAAGCATCCTGTTTTGTATTTGCTGGCAACCTCCAAAATAATAGAAGTTAATAAGTATAACATATCACGCACGCCTTGTCATTAAACCAAAAGCCTGCTACATCTATCTACATATTTATACGTGATTTCACCTCGCTTGCCTATCACCTGTGTGTAATTTTGCTTGTGCTATATGCATGAGATAACTACATGTAACAGTTGCCTAGTGGTTTTAAATAATACTGAATATTTGTACATTCCTGCACACTTTGTAGCCAGTACCTTTTTCTTTGTTCTTGTCATCATACAACTGTTTACACACAGCACTAATTCATCTTTTCCAAATTATACAGGCAGTGCCATTGTTGGAATTTGCTCAATCGCCATCATGGACCCAGCTAGTGGAACGTCATGTACTACGGTTTTCAAACCCCGGACTTGAGCCGAGGAGTGCTGGCGGGAGAAGATAATTTTAGGATACAATTTAGATTCGTCGCATAATTTATTTAACCCATGGAGTCCAAATAGTTAAATGGGAATAAGGATTATGGGAACAAGAGAGAAAATTGGCAGCGCACGTTGTTCTCGTGGCAGTTGAACTGTTCGCTGAAATTGGCAAGATTGTTTCAAACGTTTCGTCACGATCGAGGTGAGATCATCAGTGCTTCGTTGGCCAAAGTGTGTCATGTAGCGCAGCATAGAGAAATTGTGGCTTCATACGCTCCGCTACCGGATGCACGATACCCAACAATGCACTGAGGATGTCGCCTCGATTGATGACGAAACGTTTGCAACAAAATTGCCAAGATCAGCAAACAGTTCTACTGCCAATAAAACTTATTATTGAACTAAGGTTAAGAATATGGTTACGCATATATATTAGACCTATTTCACAGGAGGACGCACCATACGCTCGAAGCTGGAAAGTATCTAACAGCTGGCTGAGAGTAACAGAGAAATAGGTCTGCTTCAGGCCAGAACGTTTACTTGTAACAAACTCCAGCAGAACGTAAGGTGATTAACAAAATTTTGCATTTGCGTTAAGTATATGTTTTAACACTGAAACAACTCTGAGGTCGAACAGTTAGCACAACCTTGTGTCACTTCTCACCACTCACACAGCTGCTCATTGCCAATGCCGAGCCCTAAGTTGCTCGCATTTGATCATCACAGATTTGGTTGTATATATTTGAGCACGTTGGCGTGTCTCCTTCCCCATCTTGTATATAAAATGTATTGGTTTATCTAGTTTATCATTTGGGTTAGGCATTAACGCACGCAGCGCATGAACCTAAGCCGCAGGAGAGATGCTGTAGACACCACTTTGCTTCCAGGCGCCCTAATTAAAACTAAAGTAGGGTGTTAGTGGACTATCCATATGACATGTGTTCTACGCAAATACGCGCACTGTAATATACATTCATGCTTGCTTCTAAAACTTTTGGCAGCGTACACATGAATACATTTGTCGCCAGTTCATCTGTTTGATGCAGAGCAAGGTGCACTTGAAACAAAGATCGTTTTATTGGTTCCTTTTCTTATTTTTTTCAAGCCTTGTAATGGACGAATAACGGTTCACGCTTGTGAGTTGCATCTCTCAGTCGACTGTACAACCTAGAATATCGAGGAACAACGAAGGTTTTATGAAGCAGCTTTCGTCGCTTGCTTTTAAAAGTAATCGACTTATTCTTCTCAGTACGAGTTTAGCGTCCTGCGCTGACGCAGATGCATCGGCACTGTTCATGCCGCATGAATTGAGTGTTCAAGACCTACCAGCTAGCACTAGCATCAGTTTAACAATATCACAAGAAGCGACTAATACTCTTGCAACTTTTGAATCGACCAGCGCAAGCATTGAGGAAATTTTTGAAGGTCGCGAGATCGCAAAGACAAGCGATAAGTGCTTTTAGCTAGTGATGTTACCACTGTCGCCCAATTTCCTTATTGTGGCTTCAGTTAAAAAGTTGCGTCAGTGCACCTTTTACAGTGTGGACGTTGAGTAATCACCCCCCAAAACCATAAGTAAGCTGCAGGAATATTTACTGGTCATTGACCAAGAAAACTTGGCTCTACTTGGTAGTACGCTGGTTATGTCGAGGTGAGCGGTAGTAAATGGAACACGTTACCAACTTCCAGCACTCTATTCCAGCCCTTAGTGAGAGCGAAGCGGATGGATGATGCGGATTACCATCACAAAGGTGCCTGCAGTGAGTTGTGCTAATTAACCCGCATTGTGTCACAACGGCTAAGCTTGTGCACCTTAGGCCTGAATATGTGCAGGCTTGCGAACGGGTGCATTAAATGGAGTTGAAAATGAGCTCCATATGTAAACGTATGGCCAGTGCCAGGTCTCGAAGTTCTAGCACAGTCCCAATACCGATGAACTCCGCGGAATAGCTCGTCACTCTTACCGCGCGGCTCTCGGATCGCGGAGTAAGCAGCTTGTCATACACATATTCACAGTTCACCTGTTTTAGCTAGCGTAGTTCGCGAATCCCAGTGGCAGGTCCTTGGCAGACGCGTAAAAATACTCATAGGGTACTTAACGAAAATGCGCTGGTACACCAAATAAACCTGTGGGGCGTACATGCAAAGTGGCGTATAAGCCGTTCTCCTTTGGCCCGTGCTTTTATTGTAAGCTGGGTTGATTGCACTGAACATCATTTATCAAAGATGGAACCATGCGCCAAGGTTTCGCCGGATGAACGGAATCTCGGGTGATCGATGAGCTTCGGCGAGTAGTTTACTGCATCAGAGAACGTGTGCGTTTCAGCTAAACACGTAAAATCACGTGTGACAAAATTATTGTCCATATTTTCCGTAAACTGACCTAAGCTTATTTGAGTTGTTCTTACATTTTGCTTATATGCGATGGCAAAATAACGTGTCATGGTTGGTTGCGACTAAGTGGAAAGTTTTGGGCTGTAAACATTTCGTAGAAGCAGTAAAAGAACAACATTACTGCGTCGGATTTGATGTTTAAGCGCCCAAATTTTCTCGTAAGAGGAACCAATTTCAGGTGCTCAGTTGAAACGGGCAAATCCCAATATGAGAAAACTTCTGGTTCGCAAAATGCTGGTTCCTGCAGACGGCGGCTTTGGTCGTTGAGATGCAGTGGAACTAACAGTACATTTTAACGGTGGCTATAGAAGTGCAATGGTTAATTGCAGCTTTGCAGCCGAAAAGCGTCCGCAAAAGGAACTAATTTCGGACGCTTGAAACTGGCGGCTATACAAGTGTACAAAGGGACAATGTAGAGCATCAAACAGTGCGTAGGTGCCAAACAGTGAAGCAAGTGTGTTCTCACTATTGAAATAGCTTATCAGCGATGGAGAAAATCCGGAAGCGGAACGCATCAAGCGCCGGGATTTCATCCATTATTGGACTAGTTTCGAGCAATTAAGACCGCTGGCAATTTGTCACCGAACAGCATGTCGGGTGCTTATCGGGCGTTGATTTTGCCGCGGCCCAAAGCAACATACTGCGTTAAGGCGTTTCATGAAAATTAACTAAATTTAAGCACCGGCGGTTTTTTATTTCGTTGATTAGAAACCAAACGTTTTTATATCCCAGTACGCGAGAAGCCCGTGCTCTGTCTACATTGAGGGAGTGCGGCGCAGGCCGGAACCACAAAAAGGAAATTGTGAAGACATATTTTGGTGGCAGGCTGTGAGTAAGCGATTAGCTTTTTACTGTTATTTGTAGCAATTCTCATGTCAAGTTCATTACAGATCTACGTGACCGAGTAAGTACATTTACAGCATGTCACTATATCCACCGTCTATCTCTCGAAAGCGCATTAGAACGGGGAGGTTTCACTATTGGATAAAATGAAAATATTACAACAAGTGGCACAGTCGCAAACGATCCTGAAGCTGCAGCTTGTTGATGGTACAGCGCCAAAGTTCATTTTATCCATCTGGACTGGTACAGTAAATTATAAAACGCCCCTTCATAGTTTCTCAATAGACGTAAATTCACAAAGATCCCTTTCAAAACGTCACGAAGGACAGTCGTAGTTATCCTTAACTAATCCAACACAAGAAACCGTCACAAGTCTTAGTAAAATGTGATAGGTCTGCACCAACTGAGGTAGGAGTGGTGTTTCAGTGAAACGGCAACGACAGATTTATAGGCTCTACTAAAACGCTTACATATTTGTTTAACTAATTCAGCATTTAAGCAGATATATGTAGGTGTGTATAGCTTACCACTGGCACAAAGCCGATGGTGTACAAATCCATGGTACTGTCCGTTCTTCCTACGGCAGTGAAACGTGGACGGTGTACCGTCGGGATGTGCGATAACTCAAGCGGTTTCATCAGCAGTGTCTGCGAAGAATTTTACGGATCGGTTGAGGCGCCAGAGTCGAAGACACGGAAGTGTTGCGCCGAAGTGGGATGTATGCAGTGGACGGCATACTTTTACTGCGACACCTGAGATGGCTCGGTCATGTGAGCCGTATGGATTCGGCGCGGATACCGAAACAACTATTATATGGTCAGCTGAGTATTGGGAAGCGGCATGCAGGGAAACCGAAGTTACCTTACCAGCACGTGATTGAAGTGAGCCTCACACGTTCTAATCTTGATTGCGGATCCCGGGAATCGAAGGCGGTTGATCGTGGTGCATGGCGCGATCTGATCACAAAGACAGTTGCTGAAGTGTGGGAGAAAGCCCTCATGCATGCAGAGAAGAAGCGGCAAGTGCGGAAGCGGCAAGCACCAATGAATTGTACTCCATCGACATCGAGCGCATGGTGCTGTAGAACATGCGGTCGCGAGTGCCTTAGTCAGGCAGGCCTGGTGAGCCATGAAAGAGGTCACTCGGGACCACTGCCGAAGCGACGACGGGTCCCGCAGTGAACGTAGGCAGCACCGGCGCAGCGTCTGTAGGCACGCTGAATTCGATTTACTAACCGCGTGCTTGCATGCTAAGTCTCTTTATTTCAGGTGGTGGGTTTACAGTTTTTACCTTAATGCTTTTCTTTCTCATATAAATATCTCCCTGTACTCTATTCCATTAACTTGCACACATCGCCTAAGCCAATTGTATTCCATTTCCATAACATTTTTGTGTTCGTGGCATTCCGTGAACTATACTTTCTGACCTCGTACACTTAGCTAGGATTTGTTTATAAACAACTTATTACATATGCTATTTAATTAAGGTTTATATCACCGTTTCCTTATGCATTAATCGAGTTTTTCTCCTTTTTTCTCTCTCACTCTCTCTCAAGTGTTTGGCTGTTGTTTGCTATCCCCGGTGTGGATGCGCTTGATGTGCATGTTGACAAGGTGCCTACCTGTCTATTGCCCACTACCTCGTCCATACTGACTCCAGGAGACAGTTGGTCGTTGCTGGAGGGGACAGGGTGCACGGTCCTTGTGGCCGTGTTAGGCTCGAAGAGTGGTTCCATGTACTCAGTGTAGAGCGGACTACGGTCCAGCCACCGCGTTGTGTGCGCTTGATTCCCAAATACAGTGTGCTTGTGTTTGCTTGTGAAGGTGTTAATGGGACGGAACCAGCCAATGAGAGCGTTTTACGCTGAGGGCTATTGATTTGGCCATAAATTGAATGTACCGTTAGTTTGGACGTTAAGCAAATATACGTGCCAGCCGTACGCCGGTCTCCTGCTTTGGGAAGTCGGGCTGATCAGAGTGCACGCTAGCAGCAGGTCATCGGTAGGTCAGCCGAAACCATAACAGTAGGAGTGTGGGCCGGCTCCGTTGATGAAACGTGGTTCCCATCCGCATGCTTCCCGGTCTTATTCCTTCGGGTTTACACTGGATATGGGGTATGTGGTTGGAGCTGTGGGTGGTGCAGCGCAAGCCACCAATGGTCCCTCTGTAGGCGCAGGCGTGCTGTGGCTGGCCACAGTGACAGGCAAATCCGAAACCGGATGCCGCCAACCATATATAAATGAAAATAACCGATCTACATGTGTAGGTTCAAATGTAGGTCAGTTATGGGTAATTGAATGTTTGTTGCCCTACCTCCCAACTCACACAGTCCTCCACACAATTGGATAGACGCTAGACTCTAAGTTCAACTCGTAATGCAATTTTTGATAGCAGTAAGAGTGATGGCTTGATAAGATAGCGTTGAAGCAACCCAATGCATTATAACGTGGCACCGTGTAGCCCACCTTAAAACAAACTCCTTAAGTATTTTGCAACATTAGAGGTTACCGCTGCATTAACCTTCCAAACGTCCGCTTGTTTTATGGGCGGCACTAGCTTTCAAAACGTTTGCTTGCGTACCGCGCTACACCGCTTCGCTCTTGTTGAATTGCTTCCTAATTTTCTATCCTGCACCATACACATTGGGTACTGCAGCCACCAATTTTTATACTGTACCTTTTTCGTCACGCCTCTAACTTGTAGTAATATGCTTCCGGTCGAGCGTTCCGAGGGCTCCTGTGTTAGGGTCGATGTGGGACGTTTTAGACCGAGAGGCCGAAGGGTAAAAGAAATACTTCGCAGGCGGCAAAATATCACGTTGCAAGAGTGGGAGCTGGATGGATGTTGTGCTTGTGTCACGGCACATAGCTAGCTGGGCGGTAATGTTATAGCTGCCGTTGGAAGGCCAAGCGCGAAGCGGCTAGCTGGTGGGCGTGAAAGCGCACGATAAATAACTACACCAGCAACCTAAGAAGACGAAATGGGAAGAGGAAACAATGGAACAATGGATTTGTGCGGGTATAAAAGCTAAAGCTTGACAAATCCCGTAGGGTGATCAGTGCGAAAATCATAGAAGTGTGAAAAATTCAATGGAAACCAAATCAGCAAAATCGTTTAACAACGAGTCACTACAAGCTTGTGGACTCACCGAGTTTGAAGTGTCAAAATAATAATCCACTATAACTCCGAAGGGGATCATGAGTTATGGAGTATTTGGTTAAAAGAGTCACCGCCCCTTGAAATTCGCATGGGGCAAAGTGTTCGAGTTTGAAGCGTCAAAATATAAATCCACTGTTGAAATTTGCGTAGGGGGAAAATTATTTTTAAAGTATGGATTTTGGATCTCTCAAAATTAGACTGTACTATGGGAGATGGTGCAATGACGTGAGTGGACTATCAACTCGATTTTTGAACTCGATCAGGTTGGGTGCACTGACTACATATTCAGGGAGAGCATTCCAGGCTTGGCAAATGCGCACGGAAAAGAAATTCCGTCGACATTCTAAACGGCTGTACTGCACTGCCAGCTTCAGATGATGGCCTCTCAGATTGTTGTTGTTACTGAGCTCCAGCAGATGGCGGCAGGTATGATTGGGGCCTCTCAGAATCTGATAAGCCAAAATCAAATCTCCCCGTAGTCGTCGATGTTGACCACTCTCAGTCTGTCTTCGTAGCGTAACTGGCCTAAACCTTTCACGTTCTTCGTTGCGCGTCGTTGAGGTTTGTCTAAATCAGAGAGGTCTTTCCTCATCCACGGCTGCCAGACTTGTATTGCATACTCCACGTGTGGTCGTATGTATGCACCTAGAAGTTGGTGAAAAACCGATGGATCGAAGCGTCCAAATGTGCGCCGGAGAAGGCCCAAATTTTGAATGCTCGCGTTCGATGCTCTCTTTGCCTGGGCTGAACAACCAAGGTCGGACTGAATCAAGACTCCTAAATCCTTTTCCTCAGCATTTGTGTGAAGCACATGGTCACCCAGTTTATAGAAAAATGCTGATTGGTGACGTAAGTGTAATACTCTGCACTTTTCTGTGTTGAGTGGGAGTTGGTTCTGTACTGACCACGCATACCCCTTATCCAGATCCTCTTGAAGTATTGCGGAGTCGTCTGGTGTATTGATCGCTCTCCAAACCTTGATGTCGTCGGCATAGAGTAGGCAGTTGGAAAGAATGAGGGCCGCTATGTCGTCAATATACATCAAAAGCAATCGTGGCCCCAGTACCGATCCTTGTGGTACACCACATTCGACTTGGATTGGGTGGGACAGGGACCCACGCACTTTTACCTCTAAGCTCCGGTGGAGAAGAAAGCTTGTGACCCAACCTGGGAGCGGATCACAAATGCCAAAGCTCTGAAGTTTGCAGATCAGGATTCCATGGTCTAGTCGATCGAAGGCCTTTGAGAAATCTAGGTAGACCACGTCCACTCCTGCACCGCTGTCAATTAATTTGGTCCAACTCGATCTTGCTAGCAGCAGATTTGTGGTGCACGATCGATTCCGTCGAAAACTATGCTGTTCGTGTGCAAGGAAGGCAGACTCTTCTAGATAGGCTGTTAATACGTCAGCAACAATAGCTTCCATAACCTTTGACAGGACCGGGAGAAGGGTTACAGGACGGTAGTTGGCTGGATCAGAACGGCTACCGCCCTTGTGAATTGGGGTTATGATCCCACAATTCCACATCTCGGGTACATACATCTGATCGAAGCAGCGTTGGAAGAAACGTGCCAGAGGCTCTGCTAAACTTTCTCCCATTACCGCAAGGGACTTAGGGTGAATGTTGTCTATTCCAGGAGAGCTGTGCTTACGCATACACAAAAACTTCTTTAATGCCAACCCCGCCGTGAAAGTTATGTGCGTAAGTTTTGGTTGTAAAACAGCTGCTGACAAAGGAACAGATGACCAAGGAATGCATTGAAAGTTCGAAGCATATTGCAGTCGCACAGCGTTCGCCGCATCCTCCGTAGTCAGCGTCATGCCATCTGGCGTTTGAAGAGGAGGGATTCCCCGTTTCACCTTGCGCAGGTTGTTTACATGTTGGTAGAGCAGCTTATGATTCCAAACCATGCGCTCCGTCAAATGCTGCTGGTATGTCAGTTTATACTCACGAACGAGTTGAGTGCAGTGGTTACGTTGAATTGCATAGGTCGTCCAGCTCTCCGTGCTCGGGTGTTCCTTATAGATACGCCAGGCCGAGTTCCTCACTGCCATACATTTCCGTGTCCTAATTCGCACAAATGCAACAGTCTTCTTTGAGTGCACAACCTTAGTTTCGGATGCATCTTCGACGAGAGTGCTAAATTGGTTGACGAAATGTGGCCATGCGATTGTCGGTACTTCGTCTGTCAGAAAGTTCCAGTTGGCTGTCTCTGCAGGTCGAGCCAGCTCATCGTACCGTATGATAACTCGGCTTTCCCGTGTAGTATCCGCAGGCTATTCTGCGTAGCATATATAATCGAAGAGTAAAACTGCATGACCGCTGCAACCCAAAGCAGCGTCGATGATTACTTTCTCGACCATGAGTTCTTCGTTGGTAAATATCCGGTCCAGGATGGACGGCCTTTCTGCTGCTCTGAATCTGGTGGGATTGTCGATATGGCCATAACGCGGAAAACTGGAGACAAGGTCTTGTAGACCCGCTTTGAACTGTTCCGTAGTGGTTGCTTGGCTACCAGAGTGTGGACATTGACGTCACCAGCGATAAGAATATGGCTGTATCTCCTGCTGATCACAAGCCTCAGCGCAGACGCGAGATTGAAGTCCATCTCGGGTGTAGAGGATGGAGGTCAATAAACGACCGCCACCGGACAGACGTTGTTGCCTGTTAAACGCAGCCGACATCAAAGCGTATCCTGCACGTTACTGTACACGTCTCCTATGGGCTCACATTGGAGGTCACTGCGGTAGTACAGAGCCACCCCGCCCCTTTTGCTGGATCGATCGTGCCGAACGACGGACATGCCTGGTAGCTCGACTTCTGTGTCTGTGATATCCGGGCGCAACCACCTCACCGTTATAGCGACGAGGTCACAAGCTTTGGACCTTTGACGTAGTCGCAGTTCGGGTAGTTTGTTAAGTAGACTTTGAGCGTTAGCGTACGTACAGGACAGCTGCTTATACACCAAAAGAGCTTGTGGAGGATTACACGAAGTTGGGTTTAAGCCGGCCGATGGAAGGCCGGCACCTGATTGTATGTTGAGCAGTTTATCGATGAACATTTTGCACGGGCCTGCAGCCCGCCTAACGTCATTCCTGCACACGCAGAACGCTCTTCAATAGCGTTGTTTTCAGTGGTTGAAAATCTTGCTGCAGTGTCTTCGGCTCCGTTTATTTTATCACATTGAGCCACAGCTGGTGTCACATCCTCCGGTGGCTTCGATTCAATAAATGGTACCTTAAATCGTAGTTCCGATGGCAGTAGATTGTGCATTTTATGCCAGTTACGCATTAAGTTCGCCGCCACCTGCTGGGACTGAACCACAAGTTTCAGTATCCTTGGACCATTAGCTTTGTAATGAGGTGAAACGGGCAGTCTAGAAATCGACTGACGAATGACGTCGCCTGCAGATAGAGTTCCACGGATGTACCGCCGTTCTTCCAGATCGTGAGCATGAGCCCCATCGTCCCTAGCTGCTGGTAGCTCGAACACACCATGAACTAAAAGGGTTTTTCGCCAGCTGGCCGTGTTGCGATCGTCTAAATTGTTTTTATCTCGCTGACGTTCGCTCCGTGGAACATCCGGAAAGATGCGGATCTTACTGTCCTCACCTCGGAGGTGATATGCCGATAAGAGCACCGCCTCTACATCGTCAGTGGATGCCATTGTTATCCGCAGAATTCTGGGCTCACCATAGTGAACGGAGTTTGGATGTCTCATCACACGCGTGATGTTAGTCGGCTTGACCCTAGCACCTATGCGTTCGCAAATGAGATTCCATTAGCTCAGATCGTCCTGTTACTTACCTCTCACAGAATTTGCTTTGGATTCAGGAACGTTGGGGCATATGAGTGTTAGAGCACCGTAGTTCCTCCTGGTGTTCGGTAATGTGGGAGACGTCGCGATGGATGGACTAAAACAAGTCTCTGAATTTCGTGCTTGGTCTTTTACACATGCCGCAGATATTGTGCTTAAAGTCTTGTTTACAGTGTCTCTAGCAATAGTCGCTGCGTAAGTTAATTGGCCTTTAGAGATACTCAGACATTTTTGGTCAGTCGGAAGTCTGGTTCTTATCGAGGCTTTGGATGAGGGCGGAATGGCTGAGGAACTGGGGATGTTTTGTTCGTACGTGATGCATGGTTGGTTCGGGGTTCCCAAGATATTCGACGCTGTGATTTTGCGAGAATGTCTGGCTCTTTTCTTTGGCTTAGTGGCGGTGAGTACGGGAGGTGGTGGAGATACAAACCTTGCTAAAGTAGCCTCTAAAGGAAATAATTCTCATTTAGGCGTAATTCTGCTTCTGCAATCCGACGGTCGTAAACTTTCGACAAAGCAATTACGCATTTTACTGTGGGAACCGTTCTGCAATTAAGACAGATTGTTGTACCTGTTAGCCTCAGTAATCGGACTATGATTAACGGAACACAACGCACAATGCTGGCACTATTCCACTGTCTGGGCAAGTGACTCAGCGCCACTTGTAACTTCTCCCCTTTTTACATTGGTCATGGTCGGCTGCAGCGCAGTGGCACGGCCTGGTTCACGGGCTAGTTTGGTGTCGTGCGTGGTAGGTGTGCTTCGCCGTCTTGTCCGCTTGTGGTCAGAGGATACGTTGATCGACTTACGCGTGATGGGCCTGTGCGTCATGCGGTCACGTGTAGGACGAGCTTGGGTCATCTGAGTGATTGAATTGATCTGGCCGAGATGCAATGGCGATCGTAAAGTTTGCTGGGCGCTTGAGTGCGCAAGTTAAAAATGAATTTCTTCTGTAACTGTTATGCACAGTGGTGCTGTGAAGCGACTGAAGGCTTGTTAGCAGGCGGAAAGATTTCTCTATCGAATGATGTAAAAATCCGAAGGGTTGTAAAAATAATCCACTAAAAGCTGCAGACTGGAGAGGTTTTGCGCGTGAAGTGCCCGGCAAACTCCGCGACAAACACAAACTCAAGCTAGAGGTTAAAGCAATGGGAATAATCCGGGTGGAATGGATCCACCGTGTAGAGAAGATGATTCCGCGTAGAATGAATGCACGCTAGGCGCTATGCAGTGAAATGGTGATGAATGGTCCACAAAAAGGCGAGAGCCGCGAGGATACGTGTGATGTCAATCGGATACGTGATGCGGAGGAGGCACTGAAGGCTGTGGCCAACAACCTAGCAGAACCACTCTTACAGTTCTTTCAAAGGTGCTTTGATGAACAAGTCCCTACTGTGTGGAAGTGTGGCATTATCACCCCAATTTCTAAAGGCGGTAGCTGTTCAGCGCCTGCAAACTATCGTCCAGTGACTTACTTCCCTGTACTCGCGAAGGCTTCGATCGACGGCCATTCTCCTGGTAATTCTCTATCGCGCCACGGACGCGCCTTAGGTGTTATGGGTTTCACTCAACGGTTGGTGACCACGGTCCGTAATACACTGCCCGCCATTTTAAAAATTATTCTGGTGAGGTCGTTCAACTGACTGATTATGCACTTACAATTGCTTTGTTTCTCACCTGCCGTATAACCTATTCAATCTTAACAGTGGGTAGTCCATAGGAAAACAATCCAAGTAGGTGGTTAGTGCCCAACAGTTAGCCCCTACCTTTTGGGAGGATTACCCGTTATTTTGGTTTACACATTTGGAATCGACGTTTCGCAATCATGGAATTTATTCTGATTATGCTTAATATCATCAATTTATGTCTCGGCTTCCGCAACTGGTATCATCGCCGAACGATAGACATCACAGCTTGCCAGCCTTCCGAGGCCAACTGTGAGATGTTAACGTAGATGATCATCCAGAGACTCACGCCCACTGACACTGTCCGACTACAGCATCTGTTAAAGGGATTTGAAATTAGAGGCGAGAATAACTTCAGTCTTGTTGCGACGGATTCAGCAGCTCCTACGCACATTCAGCTTATTCGCAGTGACGCTGCAGGATATGTGGACACATAGTCTCTCGGCAAACACATGGGCCATGCTGGCCTTGGCATGCTCGCTGTTTCTAGCAGCAGTAGTTAAAATAGCAGACCGTATCATCGCCCGACACCAGTAAACGAACGAATCGATGACACATACTTAACTTAGTACGGCTGCAGCCCATGCGACATCCGTCACTGGTTAGCCGTCAACAATGGACACCACATCAGCATAGATGGCGACACTACAGCGCCAGGTCGAGAAATTCGCCCAAGACCGTAAGCAGCGCAGCCGCCCTAGCTAATCACCCCATTGCTTGTAGCGTAAGAATTCAGGCTTTCGCTTTTAACACACGTTTTAGTAACAAAACCCGTAAGTGCAACCAACCATGGAGTTTCTTTGCCGGAAACAGGAAAACTTTCAGTCAGGCTTGCAATGGCGTCCAATGGGGTCAACCAACCCCAAAGTCGTCTCAGCTACATTAGAGTTATTATTCCGAAACCCAATCCTTACTTGACAACGAAGCGGACGTCAGCTTCAACCCCTATTCCAGAGGAGTCAGGAGCTTCATTTTTGCCAAGCTTAAGTGCCGCTAATTACATGACAATAGCTACCGACAGTCATCGATTGCTTACCCTGGACGTAGGTCTTGAAAGCGCGCTCCGCTGGGTGTCCACTGTTACTGCAGTCCCCGTCACTATCAACGGCACTGACATTCACAGGCATTTTCAATTAGTAGTTGATGCGTGAAGCCAGCTCGTGGTAGATACTACAACGAACCTCAGCGTACGTGACAACACCGCCGATATGGCCTTTCTCACCCATGACTACGCCTTCCCCAGACACCGCCAGAGTTCTCTAACCTTTCCACACAGCAATCCAAGGTCGTAAAGCCAATGAACTCAGTTCTGCTCTTGGCATCCGAAGCCACACTCCACCGACGGACGAATGGCCCACCAGTCTCCCGCCCTCCACGCCGACTATCACCCGAGAAACTTAAGGTAGCAAGGGCAATGTTTGAGCAATGCTCGAGCTTGGAATAATCTGACTTTCCGACAGCCATTGGTACTCCCCTGCAAGTGATCCCAAAGAAATCAGGAGAAACACGACCTTGCGATGCCCATCGGGCCGTAAACAAACTTACGGTACCGGAGAGATACCCTACCCCACATATGCAAGACCTCATTGCATGCCGCACAAGTAACACTGTCTTCAGAAAGATCGACTTTATTCGAGCCTATCACCAACTGCCATTAGAAGAAAAATGTTTACTTAAAACAGCCGTCAGTATCACTATCGGTTTGTCCAATCATTTGAGAAGACGTTTCAGGTTATGCAACGCCGCATCAAAATTTCAGCGCTTCATCCACAATGTCATATGTGGCCTAAACATCGACTATCCCTGCCTCGAGGAAATTCTACTAGTCAGACAATCCGACAAACAACGTCAAGCTTGTATGCAGTCTCTCTTTCAGCGTTTGACACAGCACTGCGTCACTGGCAGTCCGACTCCGTGCCAACTTCTCCAGTCTTCGTTAGGAACCCTGGGCCACTTTGCCTCAACACCTGGCATCGAGGTCCTTGCAGACAAGGTCTGATCCAGCAGGGAGTACCCAGCCCCGACTTCAGTAAAATCTCGTCAATATTGTGGCCTGGTCAACTAACATCGAGACTTTAGGCCATGCTGCGCTGGGCTCCTGCAGCCCCTGGTCGACCTAATCAGAGGGATGAGCGAGGGTTCGCCTTCCGGACACCGCAGAGACAGCGTTCACGGCGCTTAAAAATGCTATTTTTAACGTAATGCTCCTCCCTCCTTCCGAATAGACTGCACCCCTTTGTATCAAGGATGATGCAACAGACGTTGCAGATAGGAGCCGAACTCCGGCAACACGTTGATAGACAATAACAAGCGCTTGGGTCCTTCTCCAAATGGCTGCAGCCAGCGGCATCAAGCTATAGCAAGCTCAGCAGAGAACCTTTTGACATTTACCTAGTGATTCGTCTGCCGCACACCCTCGAGCGCTGCGCTACACTGACCATAAGCCCTCCACTTCGCCTTAAATTGCATCCGGCAAAGAATTACACCTGGAAACAAGACAAAGGTATATTGTTACACTTTTCATTGCTTCCATACATTACTTCTCAGGTTTCCACCACCTCGCCGCCGACGCTCTCTCACGTGTCAGCCTCATCCTGCCGTCTATACCTCAAGTCGACTTTGCCGCCATGGTATCGGCTTAGGTTAAACGTGAAGCTGTAAAAAGCAAACTGCAGTGCTGTGGAGGTGCAAAACTGTTCCTTTCCAAACCACGGAAGGAACCACCCTCTGTGACACTTCCAACGGTCCTAGTATACCCCTCGCGCCCGTCTCCAGCAGGCGCACAAACTTCGTCGCAATCCACTCGCAAGCACATTCCGGTGTACGTGCAACTTTGAAACTGGTCACCGAACGATTCCGTTTGCCACACATAACCAAAGATACTTGTACCTGACTATTGCTTGCCTTCAACGCCATCGCTCAAAAATACATAGTCACACCCGCCGTCCACTTACCCAAATTCTGGCCCCGGAATCTCGGTTCTCGCAAAGTACACTAACGCCTAGTTGGTCACTTGCCTCCTTCAGGCGGGTACGTATACATTCTTACATGTATTGACCGCTACCGTACTGAGGCTGATTAAGCCACCTCGCCAGTGTGGTCTGCCCATGGCCTTCAGCCTTTTATATAGAATCGGCCGTCAGGTTCACCAAATATTGCTATGACTATTTCGGAGACTACCGCAAGCCTCCTGATCGGTGCTTTCTACTAGCCTACAAAATTGGAAGCAAAACCCCTTTACGTCTGCAATACCTCACAAGAAACTTTATCTCCACGAAAGTGCTCTACTTACCTGCAATGGTTCTTCCTCCTGGACCTGTCTGCGAATCCTACCCGGCCCGTGAATTATCTGCTTGGACGATTATACTACGTATGATATATCCGACCCTTACTAGTTTGAGCCCTATTTCGTCTAGTACCGCCGCTTCTAACCGTTACTGTTGTATTCTGAGTAAGTCTTGCTCAGCTGATGGAAACGAGTGCATCATGCCCGCGATTAGTTGTGCGGAAAACCGATCGTAATGTGGCATTGTCAATGGCGCATTGCTATTCCGCTTCTGGTCAACAGCAGTGTGTCAGGACGCGGTGGACTTTTGCCCGGCAAGCGGTCTCCCTATAAGAAGCCGCACCTGTCTGATTAACAACCCTGCGATGTGGCAGATTTGACTCGCCACCAAACTAAAGTCACTGCCCACTGCTAAACACTAAGAAGATGCCGATAACTGAAAGCTGTTAACACAATGGTATATGAACCAAACTTCACTCAATCGTCAAACTGTGTTTATTTTCCACGATAGCCAGCTGTTTGTGACAGATTGTTGTCTACACAAGGCGTGGGCGTCTTGACCCTGAATGTTTGCTTAGTGCATTAAGGTATTCAGGTAAGTCCACCTTCTCTCCCTCTTAGTATTCTTTATTTCTTAAATCACCATGGTTGTATGGCAGCGAAGCATCATTTCAAATGGCTGATGTACTACTGTAGTTGTTGTATCTGTTGTTATCAGTCATTCTAGCAAGTTTATACGCACGTGAAATACTTGAGATCAATCTCCTGAACTAATGGAAATCCAAATCAGCATCTCGGTAACCGACACATTATACATGTTACATTGTTTCTTTGCCACACAACTACCAGACTCCAATGGGCATGCCCATCATCCCTGCGAAGCTCTTTTATGAAAACTGCTTACCACATATTCAACCGTTTAGTTTGTGAACATTTATCTATCTCGTATGGTGTATATACGCTCAGTAGGTATCTGTGGCTCTGACAATCACTTGATCATGCCTGTATTGGGGTGTCGCGTTTCATCGCGCCTAAAACTATTTATTTACCTTTTTGTTTATAGCCAGAATGCATTCCCGTAATCGACTGCAAGTAGCGAATGCCATCCGGACTTCTAAGACTGGTGTGTACCACAGTATGGCTGCCCTCCACCATCACAACTAACCAGCAAACGCCATTCGAATCTACACAATTCGACAATTTCTTCATCATTTTACGCTGTCACCTTATTCACCCCACGGCGTATCGCTCAGCAGCCGATGGTTTGGTTAAACACTTCCATAGACAGCTACAAACATTGCCCGGTGCCTTCTCCGACCCTGGCGGAAGTGAAAACATTTCACTAATAAAATGGCATCCGAAGCAATATCAAAGCTGACTAGCAATGTGCACCAGTAGAGCTGGTTTACAGCAAAACGCTAAGGCCACTGGGAGAATTCCTTTCAATGCCATAACCGTTGAGTATGAATCCGTTTAACTTGCCTAACGTATGCGTGCACGGCGCCTGACTCGGCCCTGCGAGCAGAACAACGTTGTGCAATTGCACAGCGCACCGTCTACTTGCCCTCACGGCCTTCCTTGATCTATCGTCGCGCGGCGACCGTTTCAGCCTCCCTGCACTGGTTTTTCAGTCCTGCAACGAACACCGAAACGTTACACTTTAGTTCCGAATGGTGGCCGAACAACTGTGTCCGGCGACCGAGTCACTTTGGCTATCTGAGGAGCCACATAGAACCTATCCCGATGCTACTATACAAGCACCCACAACTGCAGTGGGTCCCCAAGCGCTGGATACCCTGAATCTCACCGTTTCCCTGACTGTCAGGTATTTCGTCTCAACCCCTGGCAACCGCCCGATGCGATATACGGAGCAATCGTCCGGTCCATTTCACAGCTTTTGTAAATGTTCGCTATCACAATTAATACGCGTTTGCGAGTTTGTGGTAATCCTGCGGCACCTCCATGAATGTTTTATAAAATTGACATGAAACAAAGCATTTTGAACACCTAAAAGCGTATTTGCTTCCCACTACCCTTGCCCACCTTCACTAAGTTCGACCCTCCAGAAACGCAGCCGCCAGAACTGCCAAGGCAACACACGTGTGACTCACCAACTGGCTGTACGCAGCCTTCGTGTGTTGCTCAAGCTCCTTTCCTAACCTAAGGAAAAGCCTCTTGCCTTCGACCACGGACGGAAACGGTGTTGGTGTGCAAACTCCCAGCTACGCGTCACAGAAGAACACGAAATACTAGAACTGTGGACTGGAGCGCGATAAAAGATTGACACCTCCCAAGCGCACAGTCTGGTCTGCAGCGGATGAAATGTCCTGTCAACCTTTTATCTGGATCAGCCAGGTATTTTGTAATATAAAGGGCCCGCCCCGGCGACCCACCGACGATGCACTCTGGTCCCCAAGACCATCCTACATATTAAAAACACGCATGGATTCTGCGAACGCCGCTACACACCCCATCTTGAAATCCGTGTTCCATCCTATTCTACTGTGCGCACCCATTTTCACCACCCGTTACCCACACTGACAGCTCCAACAAAGGTTACCACTCTACAGCCTTCTAGTGGGAGGCCCTTGCAGGGCACCCGAAAACACACTTTCAATATTTTGAACGAGGAAATGAGAAGACGAATATTGGCAGATGCTAGCAGTACGTATTATCTCATCAGTACCAATACAATAACAGAGAAAGTCTTTCATATGTCTTGCAGGGCACAGTCAAGCCAATCGAATTTATGGTTGTGGTCATTGTTTTTGGGATTGGGTCCACAGCAACCGCAGATTAACAACTAATTGCTTTTGGACACACAAAACTGGTCTAATTCGGCTTATCGTGACGGCCTCGGCAAATCGTAAAAGAGGAGAATTTTCGTCTACCAATACCGGCCGACCTCCTGAGACAGTCCCTGTTGCTTTGCACGGAGAATGTCGCTTTCCGATTTCAGCACACTACATATCTCAGAATTGATGAATTAGCTATGGGTAGTCCGTTGGGACCGGTACTGGCTGATTTTTCATTCTGATGCTTGAGAGGAAACTAAGTGGACCGATTTCTCAGCTGCCGTATTTCAAACGATATGTAGATGCTATCCTTGTTTTTGGTTCCACGAAGATGCAAATCAAACAACTAATAGACCAACTTAATACTGTTCACGCCATCCTGAATGTGACCTTTGAATTCGAACCGAATGGACGTCTCTCATATCTAAACATCCTCATGAGTCGCAGGGATAATGGGCTGATTAAGCGATCTGTATACCGGAAACCAACGTGGTCCGGTCAATACCTACACTTCACTAGCTTCTCACCGATGGCACACAAGAGCGCGCTAGTAAAAGCATTATTCACTCGGGCCATACGTATCTGCTTCAACGACTGCCTGCCTGAGAAGTTTGAACTGATCACTAAAACACTTATGGAGAATGGCTACCCAAAGCGATTCATAGAAAAACATAGCCAAGTTAGACCGCCCAAGGAGATGCTGTTGACAGCCCCAAAGCAGAAGGTGTACATTGAGCTACCATTCAAGGGTGAGAAGGCAGCAAGAAGGATAACCAAACGCATTGCCTCGGCCATTCAGCGTACATACTGTGCTGCGGAGGCGGTAATTATCAACAGAACCCGAAAGCTGCCGTTACCTTCAGTAAAGGGAGATGAACCCGTCGGCGCCAAATCACATTGTGTCTACCAATTCGTATGTGACTGCGGTATCAGTTACATCGGCAGGACCGAACGGGTTTCAGATTCCAGAGTGAAGAAACACTTATCAAACTGGGTTCATCGCGAAGTTACTCAATCCACCTCCGATGATACGTGCTCGCGTAAGCCGCCAGAGTCCTCCATAGGCAAGCACATCTTGGCGACATATCACCGGGTTAATCCCTTATCAGCGTTCCGGACCTTGTTACCTCATATTAAGTTACGCCTTTTACGATTTGCCAAGGCCGTCTCGATAAGCCGAATTAGACCAGCTTTGTGAGTCCAAAAGCAATTAGTTGTCAACCTGCGGTTGCCGTGGACCTAATCCCAAAAACAATGAGCGCAACCATAAATTTGATTGGCTTGACTGTGCTCTGTAAGACATATAAAAAGATTTCTCTGTTATTGTATTGGTATTGATGAGATAATACGCAATGCTAGCATCTGCTAATATTCGTCTTTTCATTCCCTTGTTCAGAATACTGAAGGGGACTAATTGTTTTAAATTTCAGTATTTTGTCAGATTTGATTTTACAATTGTTATTTCACCTTCGAAGCGAGTGTTTGTTTTACTGACACCAATCCTTTTACAAATTTTTGTGAGTACCGGGCTACACCGCTTCTTGCTTTCGTTTACCCGCTTCCTACTTTTGTTACTTGCACGATACACATTGGGCTCATTTCCATTCAGCTTCTATACTGTCCCCTACTTGACACTCACTTGCATGTCATCGATTACCGAGTAGCATGTCAGGTACCACCCAACAACCTGATTATCAACGACGGACGGACGCTAGGATGAGCACTCGCAATACCTGAGTAATCACGTGCGTCGCGTCACCAAAAGCGCGACACGAAGGGAACGGGCAGACCACGGACACACAATTCTTCGGTAAGCGGCAATACCGTTAAATTCCGCAGAAAACTTTCTACAAACGACGAGTGCATAGTAAGGGCAAGATGAACCGATAATTGAAAAGATTATGCGTAGCAACGAATATTGGCTTCATAAAGGCTAATTAAGGTAAAAAAATAACTATTCGACAATAAATGCGGCGGTCCAATAAAACAATCCAGAGCGGTATCAATTCCCCTAGCACAATCGTAGCACTAAATGTAGCGAACACGATAGAAACGGGACGGCATTCCAGTACTTTACCGAAGAATAAGTTGCAGTTAAATGACTTTATGTTGACATTTATTAATAAATGAATGTTTGGTACAATTTTTAAGTGATATTCTTTGACCATAATACGTGTGGTTTAAATGCATCAGTAGATCATTTTATTTGCACAGCCTAGGTTGTGTAGCCGTAGGCTCTTTGCTCGCGTTGTTTTGCTCTAATGTTTAGTCCCATTGATACTGCGTTTCTTCAGTCACACGTACCAGGTTTTCCAGTTAAAGCTTGTTTGATACATACGTATTATTTTTAACACGGCGCGTCGAAAAAGCTATCAATGCAATCTTTCCGATTCCTAACATAATTTAACGTGCAGCAAAGAGAATGACCTCAGGATGCAGTTACGAAGAAGCGCTTCTGTTGTCCGCTGCTAAGCGACAAGTGGGTAAAAGGATTGGTAACATATATTGCTTATGGCTGCTCACGAAGCGCAGTTAGCTGAGAGCGGATATTTCGTTCGAACTCCTGATAGTGACCTTCTGCGCTTTCGGTTCTCCTGAGAAAGGTACCTAACTACGTTTATTTGAAGATATTTGGGTCATTCTTTTGACCATGCCAATCACTTCGGTCTCGTCCAATACGCCCATGCTAATATTGAACACCTGCTAGCTTTGCACTCAGCATGTAGGGCCTCCTTCCAAAGCCATCACATGCTGATCCGTTTTCACCGTGTTCTCGCTCACAGTGACAATTCGCTCCATGCAACTGACAGCGAATTCTGTCGCTTGCATCCACGGACGGTTTTACGATAGGTTTGCCCGGTTTGCGTTCCCAGCATTGCGAATTACGGGATGGATATTCTTAGCGACCTCACCTCCACTACTTGCCTTATGTCTGTTAATGTATTCCCGTCTCCTACATACCCGCCCTCCACACAGCGTGACAAGCAATCGCAGACGCAGTCGCCCCGGGCACCACGATTCGTCGAGCCGCCTAGCGGCAATACCCGCTCGGAAGTACGCTTGCTTAATCTGGAAGAACAGATACAGAGCCTGCTGCGAAAAGTCAATGGCCTAGACAAACGACGACAGCAACCTCCCAACCTTCATGAATCACGTAGCTTCTCACTGTTACCAATTGCTGAGCTATCCAACACTCTCAGACGCACCACGCTTTCGTCGGAGGCCCTCCCACCAATCTTGTTACCGCCCAACATCCGCGTTCGTCTAAGCGAATAACGAATCGCCCTACTCCTAAGCCTGTCATATGTACAAAGTGCCCGAGCACAATGACCCGCAACTTCAGAATCGATAGTTTCATTATTCCACTATGTGCAGCTCAAACTGTATCGCCTTAAACCTCCCTGAAACAAAGCTCCTTAGGCTTACCAGATCGACTACCCACCCTTCAGCTCCGAGCGCCGATAACCCAAGACTTCAGCGTGTTGACTTGCAGCCAGCCCATCTATGGAGGATGTCCTGTTGTCAGCACACCTACACCGAAACAACGCGTCTCTCGGCATTTACCTTATTCGTATCTTCCCCGACATCCCTTTGACTAAGCGCACTGCGCGTGGGCAGCCATTAACGCTACCCACTTAACCATGCTCTATCATGGTGCATGGCCTTCCAGAACTGCATGCCCTTCAAGCAACCTTACAACAACGTCGACGGCGTGACTGTACTCAAAGGCGGGTCCTTCAGCGGACACTAAATATTGTCAACGTAATCACAACGGACGTTAACCACCTACATAATCCAGCAAGTTATACGGGAACAGCCACCCAACTCATGAAAGTGACATTCCTCATCGCATGCAGGGCAACCGACGTTTGCAACGTCGGGTAGGCTGATAAAATAAGAGCACCACCAGATATCCGTCTGCGTCCGGGTGAGTGCCCGGTGCCGTGGCGCAAATCTTTCCACAGACCCCTAGCAGCAGCAGCAGCAGCCAACTCGGTACCGACACAATCTGACCAAACCGTCCTCAAGCGGTCCATCACCGAACCCTCTGCCACACTGCCAGGAATAATTTAAATAACTACATATTCCAACCTACAGTATTTCAACGACCAAGGCGCCAGCAATCATTTGTGCTCTGACGACCACCACCTTGCTTCCCCAACTACCAACCTTAGCGTCTTTATCCTCCTAAACCAAAAAGCGGTGTATTGCCGGGAATCTGTTGACCGGCAACACCCTAGTTATTTCGCGCTCAGCACTCAAACGGGCTTTGCCTGTATCTACACCAGCGCACAGGGCCTCATTTCTAAACTTCCTACACTTCAATCCCAACTTCTGTCAACGCCAGCGGACCTACTAGTCATAACCGTAACGTGGCTCTCCATCGACATAACCGACGGTGAACTCTACCTTCCTCAAATGTCAATTCTCTGCTCTAACCGCCCTGCCCCAGGTACGGTGTCGCACTGTACTATAACATCTCGCTCACTTGCAGCATGTTAACAAACACTGCCCTCCATGCTCCAGGCACCATGTGCTGCGAGGTCGTATGAACCGCCAAACACTTCAACTGCCTTTGGTATCATTTAGCGCTACCCTAACAACCCACGAGCAGGACTCAACATTACTGTACGACGCCCACCTTATGTTATCCCACAAGCGTACACATATCCTTATCCTGGGATATCCCAACCTGCCCTGCCTGTTTCACTCTATCCTGTCTACTGCCTCCTTTGTGTCGGGTCTCATTGATCTGCTTCACACGGCCCCGTTGTACAGTTATACCTATCAGCCGACCAGATTCCGATCCAACAACTAACCCTACCTGCTAGATCTCATCCGCACTAACGAAGCACTGGGGGTTGAGCACGTTGAGTTTGAGACTCCTTTGAAGCTTAGTAACCACTACATCCTACCTTTCTCATTTATAGGCCTTGCTGAAAAAACCTTCAGCACACCTACGTATACCAAACGCTGGGCTGATTACGGAAAGTTGTACCTCATTTCCGCTAACAGCTGGTCACTAGAGCCTCCATCGGGTGCCGACAGCGTGTGGTCCACTTTTGGTCTTACTGTACGTGAACACTGCTCCACCACGGTGACCTGAAAGCAAGTTTCCCTAAGGAAGAGACACCCAGCACTAATCCAAAGTCGTACAGGAAGTGGATTGCCTCCAGGGACACGGCGAGGAGAAACTATCACTCCCATCAAACGGCTACTCAGTGGGAATATTACCGATCCATCCGTGACCAATGCGTGCGGCTTGTACGAGAAGGGAAGAGTGAGCATCAGCGTCAGCTGGTATATAGCCACGTCACCAGTCTGCGACAAATCAAACACGGTGGCACAGGGCTCATAAAGTCAGTGAGGGAGGTAGAAAAATTCCTGTGCCAGCAGTACCTATCCACATTCTCCATTCCAGCAACACATACAACGATAGCACTTCTTCGGTTCCACTCCCATCTTCTCTGACGACTGTTCAGTTCACTGGGTAGAAGGTTCTGGCAAAACTCAAACCCCTTCGGCTAACAGCCTCTCCTGGCGCTGATGGTTTCCAACCAAGGTCCTTGTGAGTATGTGCTGCAGCTTTAGCTTTACCTCTAGCGGAGCTGTTCTCCAACTTCTTCTCGCAAGGCAAAGTTCCCGATGATTGGAAATGTGGGACTATTACACCAATCTACAAAGGCGGAACGCGCAAAGACCCGGCCAATTACCGACAGACAAGCCTTTCTACGAGCTCCAACATGATGGAGGAAACCGTCGCAGACGCTTTAATGGATCTCTTGGAGGCCCAGATACTGCTGTCCGACTGCCAGCACGGATTCCGGCGGAGACGGTCGTGCCTGAGTAGCCTGCTACTTGTCAGGGATAGTTAGGCGACTGCTGTCGACTCTGGCCTAGAGACGCATGTTCTATTCTTGGATTACACCTAAGCCTTCAACAAGGTCGACCACAAGAGTCTACTACAGAAACTATTGTCTTACGGCGTCCTAGGGGTCTTGATGGACTGGATACAGAACAACACTCAACACCGTACGGTCCAAGTGGGTTTCGATGGATCTTTTTCACCCCATCCTTGCCACAAGCGGAGTTCCACAGGAGTTTATTATCATAGCGGACCCCTTCCTAGCATGCACTGATAACGTCACATAGCAAGTGGAGTCTTCGCTGCTGTTATATGCGTTTGACGCGTAGCTGTGGCGCACAAGTAATCCTCCGGTCGATGCCCACGCACTTCAGACTGACCTCGACCGTCTACATAAGTAGCCCATAGAAAACAACCTTGCATTAAACACTTCGAAATGTCGCGTCCTTTTAACCTGTCTTCTGCTTTTTCTCCTATATATTGTGAGAGTCTGTCCTGCAAATCCCTTCAGCCGAAAGGGAGTTGGGTGTGATTACCCAGACGAATCTTTCCTTATCCGTTTCCTGCCGGAAAGTAGCAGAAGCTGCTGCTAACCGCATGGTGGAATTGATGAATCGAGCCTTCGGTCAAATTGACGATAGCCGTTTCCGCCTCCTCCTCAAAGCCGTTCTTCGACCACACTTAGAGTGTGCTGTTTAGACTTTTAGCTCTGGGGTTAGAGTACCAACTTATACTCGAAGCCCCACAACGTTGAGCAACAAAACTGCTCCGAGGTCTCAAGCACCTACATTATCCACAACGACTTCACTGCCTGGGCCTCTACTCGTTTAAGTACCGAAGTCTACGTGACGACCTGATCCTTTTATTTACAATCTTATCCAACCCTGGATATCCCTATAGTCGCCTACTCACACTGCACCAATCTTGCTCCCACCCACGTGGCTACCCACCGAGGCTCACACATCAGCAGAGCCGGCTGAACTGCATACGACCCTACTTCACTTTGCGAATCATCCGACCGTGGAATGCTCTGTTCGTCGATTTCGCCTTGCCAACCACTGTGACGGATTTTAAGACCAGTCTGGACTGTCATCTGATCGAGCTACTCCGCCATATTCCCTGATGTAACTAACTTCTACTTGATGGAATTTCCTTTTGCTCTTCTACCTAATTCCTTTCCAAAGCCATTTCGGATGGCGTGGTGGGATGCCACGCTTTGAGCCGGCTAGCATTCTTTTTAAGTGCCGCATAAGCCCGAGGAAGATACGGCTAACTTGCGAGTCCAACCCGCTATAAGCTTGCTTGGCAGTTCATCAGACCCGACCCGAACTCTTTTTACCCTATGGGTCATGTAAAGCTCGTGCTTTTATTCCCATTAAATACAATGTTACAATGACATGGACCCAGCTCAAGTGATCCATAACTTGAGTAAGGTTACTGCAACTTCTCAAGTACCTGCGTAGTTTGTTCGTCTTCTCTTAATGTTTGTGTCATTGTGGATAACATTCTTGCCAAAGGAGTACCGGTTGCTGATGCGAACTCCACCGAACTCCCGCCTACAAAAGGTTGCACCGGGCAATTACCCTCACCTAAGTCTACTGCGAGACGTACAGCTTTCAGGGTCATCCACAAGCAACCGCAACTGTCGCGTTCATACTGCCGCTATTAAGCAGTAAGCTGTACAGCCGTTAGTGCTACCGTTGCAACGTCTGAGTTCGAGGGACAGAAGGAGCTGTGAGCTGTGAGGTAAGACGTCACAGGCGCATCGCGTTGCACGCAGCTTTATTTTTAGATGGACTATGCGCGATACGGTCAGATAAAGCGGCCATCACCATATCACCGAGGCCATGTTGTAGATGCTGCAAAGGCAGTCCCAAGGTCTTTCACCGGGGTTTTTCTCCGCCATTAATCACTCTCAGTGAACCTAAGCGAAATACCGCACGGCTGAAGGACCCAGATTACAACAACAGTGTCCTAAGTTCATCTTATCATTCAAAGCGTCTCAGGTCAACCATTTGTCTGCTGTGCATGGCGATAACCTGCAACGCTTCGCCCGCGGTAACGGAGCGGTTAATGATAAGAACAATCGCCGCAGAGATCCATTAATCATGCGCGGACAACTATGAACGGCATTGTATACAGTATGTTGACCTACCCTAATCCACAATAACTAAAGAGGCAACATTCGGCAACGCACGGGCGACACATCCTCGGAAGCTGAAAATACACGCCACATCAAAGCGTGGTTGCATTCTGCAAGGCACAAGATACCGTCTGCTGAGCAAAGTAAAGAATGTAGGGTCACCGAATAAGCCTACTGCTTCATTATTAACATATTTAGCCTTCTACGTTTTCAATCGCCAAAGCGGATTAAACACCCTGACAATGCTGTTTTTGGCTATAAACCCGTTTTTTACTATACACCTTTATGTACATAAACCATGCTTATAGCCCGGGTGTCATGTTTTTCTGCCTAGTGAGGTTCTCAAGTGCACCGCAAGTGCCACCTAGGTTTCTGCCCAGCAGCAGGAAGCGCCGCCTGGGTGTGTTCTTACATCCAGCAAATACGGCAACACCCACTGCGTGAACCTTAGACCGGAACCGTCATAAGATTTGTTAGGCACTAAATGTGAAGTAGTGCAATGTCCGTATTCGGATATCGATTGTAGGCACTCAAGGTTTCTGGAGCTGCCGGACTGCCAGCCATGGCTGTGAATTTCCATTGGTCAACTGTGAGATTACTTTTTTGGTCCAACGTAAACTGGAAAACTCGTTTATAGCCGTCTAAAGATACACGGTCCTGTCCAGTTTAGCCTACTGCACTCATAGGAATGTTCAGGAGGCTAAGCTGGACAGGAGCTGGACTTGTGCTACCACGTTTGTGGCACGAGCTGCTGTTTTAAAGGTAACGCCACAAAGATTGTTCACGTATTTAAGTAAGTACTTTCCATTTAAATGAGTATCACTATAGTTTTATACAGTTTTTCCGTCATCAAAGGAAATAAGAGCTATATATGCAGGTTACATTGAGCTAATTCAAAGGTGCTTTCAATAATGTAACTGTGCTCTAGTTGTGCATTGAGTAGGGGGTTTCCAGGCACTTATTTCGGTGTTCATGGCAGCAACCAACACGGATAATTTTCCACATGACGGAAAAGGCGATATACTGTACTTTTATATAAAAATTAAATAAATGGGTATATTTCTAAAATGCTTAAGTGTTGCGCCCGTAAGGGATCATATCAATGTTTACGTTAAACCTATGCCGCTTCATGGAAGTAAGGAAAGTGTTAGAATATGTTCATTTTTAGCAAGTACGACTGCAGTGCCTTTGTTAGGTGTACAGCTGCTGGGGTTGTACGTGCCTATTTTGAAATGCTTCTAGCTTCTTCAGGCGATATTGAGCTCCTGGACTTTGTTTGTTGTGAAAGTTGCGCAGAGCCGTACTTGCGCAGATTGTCTTTGGAAACAGGATCTAATCCATCACAACTTCACTTTAAAGTTATGGACAATCTCGGCCTGCTCAATCGTCACATTTATTGGCGCGCACATGGAAAAATATAGCGGCGGAATTACAAAGAACACGTACAGCAAAAAAATAATTTCTAGCAAGGCAAATAATGAACTACGCTTTTGTTAGGAGACATAATAAGGCAGTGTACTTCATTATAAAAATATGCATTACCAAAAATTAACCATAATTTCTTGCTCTAAATTCGAACACTAGCGCCAACTTACAACCTGCCTAAATCGCGGCACAAAAGAGAACCGTTTTATGGCTGGAGTATTGCAATTAGTAGTACAAAAATAAGCTTCTTAGTACAAGTTTAATCCGCTCATTACTTTAAAAGTAAAAGCAATGCAATGCGTGCAGTAGTTCACGAGTTATTTGCAATTGAATGGCAGCATCTGAATAGTACCACTATTTTTTCGCTGAATATGGCTATCTGCTTCGCAAGCGGATAACAGAAAAACGAAGAGAAAATGTGAAATAATTGGCAAAGCGGTATATGCTCTAAATAGGCATAGCTATTTCCAAATGCTCTATATAGTGCGTAATGCCCTGCAACGACTAGGTGCGATGTAGGTAGCCTTAAAGCAAACGTTTAAGGCATACTTAGCAAATATAGGCAAACAAGCGACAGCTTTTCGCGAAAACACTAGGAATCCCGTAAGGAGCGCTATATACTCAAGAGTCTGTAGGACTACTTATATTTAACCCACGGTCCTAAGGCATATTTGTACCATTTTCAGTGGATACGGGGCCAAATAAACCACGATAAATATAGCGTTTAGTAAGTGTTCAGCCACAGAGCGGATAAAAAGTTTATGTCAAGACTACATGAGCTAGGTCTGCTTGAATAATACAGGAAACCTTTAGGCTGATTTGACACATTTTTAGCAAGTAGCCTTTAATGGGAGCCAGGAGAGCGCTTCAAAAAGCAGCTCATGTAGCAATGAAACTTGTATTGGTTCAGCAAAAGATTCCTATAAAAAACGACACCGTTGACCCTCTAGCTAGGGGAACGGTGGATGCACAGCACACAGGGCAGTTGTGCGTTGCAACAGAAACGAGCTCTAATCAAAAACAGCGATAAGCACGTCAAGCATTCGAACTGAGCAACCAGTTCAACAAAGAACACCGGTTGCCGAGGTGCACAATAAAATAATTTTAGTTAGAATTTTACACAATCAAACTGGTGAAGCTCTAGACTGCTAAATAGCCCTCCCCCAGAAAGGACTGTGCGACCTACGTGAGGACTTATAGGACTAGTTAATACTAGTCCGAGATGATGCGCGGAATTAAGCGCGGATATCAGAAGGCAATTGGAGTCGGACACAGCGGACTGTATTCGATGGGCTACAACAAGAAGCGGACGGATGAAGCGAGGCAAGAGCGTACACGTGAGCGCGGGAACTTACAAGGCAGTTGTGTCTCGAGCCGGTTGTTAGATTAAAACAAGAGGGAGTAATGTACAATCGGTTAACAAGTAAATTGTACCTGAAAGATAAGAGTTATTTTTTGGGCGCTACAGAGCTCGCCCCTAGAAGGCTGAACATAGAACGCTTTCAAAATCGAAAAGTAATGTTGAAACGAGGTTCGTAAGGCGAAATCGTGCCGAGTAAAAATGGGCGTGCGTTCGTGTAAATGGGGGTTCATCGGAAGTCGGAGTCCGCTGTGCCGTTCATGCTTTGTTATTTATTGAATGCAGGGCAGGGTGCATTTCGGCGAGCCGTTGGAGCGGGCTTGTCGGACTACAAAAATCTGGCTAGCCCAGAAAAGGCCGACAGGACCTCAACCCCCGCTGCTGCCAAACGGTGCGCTTGGGAGTGGTCTCTCCCCCTGCCGCACCCCGCCCCGCTCCCAAATGAACCTCGTCCCACGAAGAAAACGACCATGGTCCCACGGAGAAGCGACCCTCGTCCCGCGAAGAAGCGATCCTCGTCCCGCGGAGAAGCAATCCTCGTCCTGCGAAGAAGCGATCCTCTTCCCTCCACAAAAGCTTTCGCTACCGTATCCGAGGAGCAATTTGGGATAGGGACGGCCTCAGGCCATCTAGTAAATCGATCGATGCTGGTCAGTAGATATACAGAGCCTTTGGAAGGCGGCAGAGGACCTACGAGGTCGACCTGCACGTGATGAAAACGTGCGTCTGGCGTCGGAAACGTGCCTAATGGGCTTCTCGTGTGCTTGTGCACCTTCACGCGTTGACACGGAAGGCAAGCAGCTGCCCAGGCACGGACGTCGCGATTAAGATTGCGCCAAACGACTCGTGCGGTTACGAGTTTAACCGATGCACGAAAGCCTGGATGAGACAAGGCGTGCAACGCGTCGAACACGGTCTGCCGAAACTCACGTGGGACGACTGGGCGCGGCGTGCCCAGAGATAGATCGCAGAGTAGAGTGTCGTCCGATGATGTCAGCGGAACGGGTCGTATGTCCAATGAGGGAGACCTGCGTAGTAGATCAACCTCAGGATCGTTGAGCTGTGCTGTGACCATAGCTGCCAAGTCGTTAGCAGTGCCGGCGTCAGCGGAGATAGCTTGGATGCGGGAAAGTGCATAGTCGACGGGGTTGTGCACACCAGAGACATGCGGTATATCGGTCGTAAACTGAGCGACTCTCTAGGAGAGTCTCACAACTGGCTGGAAATATTAAAGAATGGCGACAGCTTGCCGTAAGCCCTCACTCTGCATGTGCTACGCAAATATAATGCTTGGATAATATTTACATATTTCTCGGACACACCTTTCCTGAGTAAACAATTCCAAAGGGCACATCGATCAACCGAATCCAAGGCATCTTTGATGTCGAGGAACACGACAACGGTGGGCCGCCAATATGTGTGGCGGTGCTCCAAAAACTGACGCAAGGTGAAGATGTGGTCCATGCAGCCACGACCACGACGAAACCCCGCTTGCTCCTCACGAATCTGGCTTTCACGAGCGCCAGTCAGTCTGTGAAGAATTATGGAGGCGAGTAATTTGGAGGCGATGGAGATCAGACTGATTCCTCTATGGTTGCCGCATTCCGAGCGCGAGCCGCCTTTGAAGATGGGAACAATAACGGAGCGGTTCCAGTCGGTTGGGACAGTTTCCTGCTCCCACAGTTTGACTAGTAACTCGTGTAAAGCATCAACAAGAGCAGACCCTCCGAATTCGAAGGGGGCTGGAGGAAGATCATCTGGTTCCGCGGCTTTGTTCAACTTCAACAGTCCGATCTGACGTTCGACTTCTGAGCAAAAGGGTGGATCCAAAGGGACAGTCCACGGAGCAGGGCGATCACTCGTCGGCGAAGAATCGAACAATTCTAGCCGAATAAATTGCTCTTCAAAATGCTCAGCCCAACGCTCCAAACGTTTTGACAAATTGTGTATAGGCTGTCCACTCTCATCAGAAATTGTTTCACTAACACCAGGCCTCCTGCTGCCCGTTTCCTGTATCAGACGGAATAACTTCCGATGGTTGCCAAGGGCAGCGGCCACTTCCATCTCTGATGCACGATGAGACCACCAAGATTCGCGGTCTCTCTTCAGGCTAGCACGGAGTTTTGCCCGGAGATCTTTGCGAGTTTCATTGTGCTCGCTTCCATCCGGGATATGCCGGCGAGCGTCGATAACTTCCAGAGACCGAGAAGAGACCCAATGTCCATGTTGGCTTTTAGACATACCACATGAGGATTTGCCCGCTGCTAGTAAGGTCTGGCGAACATGTGACCAGTGACCATCAATTGTCTCCAGTGAAAGACTGCTCAACTCGCATGTCAGCGTACTTTGATACGCCTTCAGAACAGCTGGCTTTGTCAGTTGGCTGGTGTCAATGAGCTCACAGCGTCGTCGTGGGCGTCCGCCAAAACGCATTCGCATGTCAGCACATACAAGTGCATGATCGGTGTCCACACATGTGCTCCCACTCGAGCGACAATTCTGGTTGCAGACTCTCCAGCGGTAACTAATAGCAATGTGGTCGATCTGCGTCCAAGGCTGGTTTGAGGTTGGTGGGCACCAAGTCACCCTCCGGCGGGTGCTGTGTCGGAAATTAGTGCTCGCAAGAAATAAGCGAGCATCTACACACAAATGAAGTAACCGCTCACCATTATCATTGCGGGAGCCCACACCGTGCTGACCACCCAGATGCATTTCATCAGTTGAAAGCTTTCCAACTTGTGCGTTCATAACCCCCGCCAGCACAACAGTGTCCGTGCTTCTTCTGTGGCGAAGGAGCTGAGTCAGTTGGCGGTAGAAGTCATTCTTTACCGAATCATCGCTACAATTTGTGGGCGCGTAGGCAGCGATGATGAATAGACACCTATTAGTCCCGCGCGACTTCGAAGCTTTGAACGAGCCAGCCAATCGGACCGCACACATCCGGCTACCGATTGGGATTCAGTCAACCAGAGCAGCTTCAGCCCGCGGACTCAGGGCAATGCCAATACCAGCTTGGCCGGTGCTCGAAGCTGCATCGTCACCGAATAGGAGCACTGAGAAAATACTGTTTGCGTCACCTGAAGGGGATCGCAGAGTGAGCACAGAGCTCGAGTCTTGCAGGCGGGTCTCTGATATGCAGCAGATATCGATCGAGAGGGTCTCCAATGTTCGGGCAAGTGCTGCCTGTTGGCCGATCTGTAGTAGTGTGCGTACATTAAGGCATGCCAATCTGAAGGAGGATCAAGGGCTCCAAATAGAAGTTGATGAACTGGAATGGACGGCTTGGTTGGACATGGGCTTGTCGACAGGAGAGGAGTGACGCTCCGCGTTCAGATGTGAGTTGAAATTAGAAGATAAAGGCCTAGCAAAGCATGTTGGGGTGGGCCAAGAATCGGGGGTTGAAAACTGGGGGACATAAGTGAAGTTGGAAGGGGACGGTAAGAGTGAAAATGCGTAAGAGGGGGAATAAGAAGACAGGAAGGCTTGATCAGTAGCATCCAAACCCCTATCCACCCTGCTCGATGCAGCAGATAGGGCACCGATAATTATCCTCTGCGGTGGCCAGAGCATCAGCAAGTTGTTTGAGATAATATTCATGGTATTGCGTGGGCAGGATACTGTCAGGTTGCCCAGGCCTAGACAGGAGAACGATTAGGGTTCTCAACCAAAGCCTTTGGTTCAAAAACCTGACCGCAAGGCAGCGGGTTTGGCGTTTGGCTACAAGGAGTCCGTTTTAAGGAATAAGGTGCCACCCTCATTCTAACCCCCAACCTGGAGGACCAGGAGGCTGAGCTTGTCTGGCCTCTAACCATTGACCAATCTGGTATGAGTGACTCTGAAGGTGAAAAAAGGACCACCCAGCATAGCTCA
>OX104064.1:100978859-101029488 GCA_944474145.2 Dicrocoelium dendriticum | reverse complement strand
TTTCCGTAAAATATACTTCCTGACACCCTGAACTTATCTCGGATCCTTTGTAACAACTTATTTCATATGCTCATTAATTTAAGATTTTTGTCACGTTACCTTATGCATTACTCGATTTCTTTGCTTTGTCAGCTTTCTCTCAAGTGATTGACTGTTGCTTGATATCCCAGGTGTGGTTGCGCTTGGTGTGCATGTTGACAAGGCGCCTACCTGTCTATTACCCACTACCTCGTCCATCTGGCTCTAGGAGACAGCTGGTCGTTGCTGGAGGGGACGGGGTGCACGGTTCTTGTGACCGTGTTAGGATCAAAGAGTGATTCCATGCACTCAGTGTGGAGCGGACCACGGTCCAGCCACCGCCTTATGTGCGCTTGATTCCCCAAATACAGCGTGCTTGTGTTTGTGTGTGAAGGAGTGTGGGCCGGCACCATTGATGAAACGTGGCTCCCTTCCACATGCCTCCGGTCTTAATCCTTCGGGTTTACACTGGATATGGGATGTGTGGATGGAGCTGTGGGTGGTGCAGCGCAAGCCATCCATGGTCCCTCTGTAGGCGCAGGCGTCCTGTGAATGGCCACAGTGACAGGCAAATCCGAAACCGGATGCCGCCAACCATATATATATATATATATATATATATATATATATATATATATATATATATATATATATATATCACAATCTGTGGCAGATATTGTGTCGGTGACTGTAGGCGGCTATTTGTGGCACTTGGGCCTGTCGACAAAGAAGCAAACAGCTTACCCATAATAGGGAGATGACACTGACTACAGGCCCAATATCAACTAAGGACTGGGTTTCAGAATCATAATCCCTAACGTAATTGAGACTGCTTTGAATTTTGCTTGTATCGCCATTACGGGTTGGCGTGGAGGATCACCTGTAGCGGAGAAGCTATATAGATGTACACAATAACGGGATTTATTACCGAAAGGTATGTGATAAAAGCAGTAACCTGAGGCGTCAGGTTTTGTGCGGCGGGGCGATGATCTAGAGCATCATCATCATTATACATGTCAGCTAGAGATGGTAAAACACCTCCGCTATTGTACCGCAATACATAAAGGAAATACATACATACATACAATACATAAAGGAAAAATAAATACGATGATCTAGAGCGGCTGCGGTGCTTACGATTCAAAGTGAGCTGATCGATCTGGCGCCGAAGTGACGCTATCCTGTATAATAAGGCGTTTATCGCCGACGGTTCACTTGTCGCGCGTGTCGCTGAGGTTACGCTAGCGCAAAGCTGTGTAAGTGCTCTGGGTCCGGTCACTGACTGGTGCCGTTCGATGACGCGTCTGCTTGATCTGAAACTGCTGTGTGTGGCAGGTTACTTGCTTCTGCAGGGATGGCTTAAGTGCTTTCGTGGAGGCATTTCATCCACATTTCGCGAATAATCGCTGCGTCCATATTGGACATACCAAGAAGATGTATTCCTCGCAACAAGGCTGAGGACGTCCTATCTCCCAGTTGCAGGTCAGCACATAGTTGATGCAGACGGACCTTGTCAGAAGGCGTGATCCGAGGAAGAATATCCTGTTTGAGGGCCTCGCATTTCATTATAAGAGGGGGGCAAAATATGATGTCTCCCACATGCAGGTATATACATTGAGGAAGCAGAAGTATTAAATGTATATGCATACCGAACTCAGAGAAAATTTACGAATATAAAAAGCTGATACTAAGTGCAAGAACCATAATGAAGGATCATCACCCCAATAAAGTGGAGATGCAAACCACACGGTGCTGAGATTATGACTGGCCCTACGGAGGTAACCACAAGTATATAGAGATGGAATATCCTCTACATAATTTATTGCAAAAAGCGAATAAAAAGTGCGGTAGTTGGGTAAATAAAATGCCCACAAGTAATGAATCACAAATCACCAGGATGGAAATGCAAAATGGCGGGTGGTGGTCACAAATTGCTGGGTGGCGCCTTGGACATTAGTCGGTAACCACGACATGTAATACATGTCAAATAGAGCACAGTAGAGAAGTTGGAGGCAGCTGGACCCAACGTTTGTTGTACAAGCTACAAGAATATGAAGCGAATCAGCAAGGGCAAAAAGTGGTATAACACAAGACTCACGAAAGCAGTTTTTGAAAACGGATGTGCAGACAATAAAAAATAACGTTTCTAAGGTACAAACAGCAATGCAATCCAATGTTGTAAAATACAGGAGTATGTTTTCAGATGCACTATACACATTGAACGGATTAGTGCAAATGGTATGAATTCTACCATACAATTCCCCTACTTCGATCAAAATGACTGCGGTTATTCTTGCCGACACAGTGACCCGTTTAGAAGTGGATGCTAGACGAATCGCACTCAAGCAGGTCTCGAGGTAAATTGAAGTAAAAACAACGCATATTCCGACAGCACCAGGTATGCAGGTGGGCCGATGTTCCGCAGGCAATGAGAGTGGGAGACGTCGTATGTTAGGTCCGTTTACCACTTTTTCAAAACATACATGTCTGTGGAATTGTACTTCATGGAAACTAACCCCAAAGCGTAACACAGCAAGTGATATACACACCGACGTCAAAAGAGCATTTTGCCCTATATCCATGAACATGCCGGCGCGTCGAAGCACGTGACAATCGTGGGCGATTGAGAGAAGGCACTTTATGTCACGCCTACTCAAAGCGCATATATTTGATACATCGGCGATACACATCACAACTGGAACAACCAGACAACGGACGTGTACGCTTCCGTACACGTGTTCAAGGTCCCGCATAGCCATTGTCGTGACCGTGCCGCAATCGGAATCAGCCATCATACAAGGAGGTAAGTATCTCACTTGTATATATCATTATTGCCTGTACAATATTATCTTTTATATTAGTGTGCAGCCTTGAGATTTTGAAAGTAATCTCTATTTAAGTGGCACTAATTATTGGTGACCTCGAGTTAAGGTCAGTGGTACTATCCTGAGTTGCAACTGTCTTTCTATTTTTCGCCAAACACTATGGCAGTTTCATCACACCAGGCTGATATCGCACACTCTTCATTATCAAACATTAATCTAGTTGATTTGAATCTTCCGCCATTTGGCTCCATGACCAACATATACGGTTGACTCAGGGCCATGCACAGCTTGCTCTTCGCAGTATCACGTAAGAATAAGCCATGATTTATCATGTGTTAGCCGTATTGCCACCAGATTGTTTCCAACGCACGAGATATTTTGCCATCAACGGATGATTTTAAGCCTTACCCGCAGTTTAAACATGCAGTCACCCAACGAACTGCCGTTTCTGAACAAAAATGCCTTGGGCAATTGAGTAGCGGCGAATCACTTGATGAACGCACTCTTTCCCACTTCCTAAGATGCCCTCACAGTGTGTTAAGCGATCGCAAACTGGATGTCGCGTTATTCAAGCAACTATTTCTGAAGCGTTTACTTACGCAGGTACAGGCTATCCTAGCCAGTAACGCTGACAGTGTTCCCTTGACGCAACTCGTAAGTATTGCTGACAAGATTTTAGAAATCCAGCCTAGCACAAATGACATCCACGCCGTTAAATTGCACAGTCAAACAAATTTAATTAATTCTGTTAAGGCTTTCAATCCAATAGTTCACAAGCTACATAGCAGAGGCTAGTCCGGAAAAGCACCAGACGCGTTTCGCCATATTAGGGCTCGTCAGTGGTGCGCATTCTCTCGGTCCTCTAAGGAGGATCGAACCCATGACCGCTAGAGGCAGATGCCAACTAGCCAGCAGCTTAAGCCACTGAGCAATGCGGGACGTTGGTTGGGCTACATAATTGGCAACCTAACTGGGATATAGCTACCTATCTTCCACTGTCACTGATAGTGGTTAGCCTGCGGAGGGAAGACTTCCTCTCGTTAGACGCTATATCCATAGCATTTAAAACTAGGAGGCTAACTTTAATTTATACGACTCGCGAGTAGCAGGATTTTAGTTGTAATTCTGATAAGACTTCCATCCCAATAGTGCACAAGCTACATAGCATAGTTAGTTTGCAAATTAGGTAACCTAGACAACGTCCCCCATGGCCCAGTGGATTAAGCTGCTGGCCAGTTGGCATTTGTCTCTAGAGGTCATGGGTTCGATCCTCCTTAGAGGACCGAGAGAATGCGCACCACTGACGAGCCCTAATATGGCGAAACTCGTCTGGTGCTTTTCTGGACTAGCCTCTGCTATGAAGCTTGTGAACTATTGGGATGAAAGCCTTATCAGAATTACAACTAAAATCCTGCTACTCACGGGTGAAATTTACTTAACTATCGTCTGGACGATTTGGCTAAACAGAGAGCTGAACTTTGGCTAAATCGACTAGCAGGAAACCGTTCTGCTAGTACTCAATCATGTCCCGTAAAATAGGCCCTTATTCATCGCGTACTTCAACTACTTGTGGATATCACAGTCATTTCGGGTATGTAAATGCACTCAAGCATGCTCCTTTCGTCAAAAGCAACCGCCAGGGTTTCTGCTGTCGGGAATCGAACAGGCCAGACGACAGAGGAGAGCACCGTCCTTGGCCAACAGCAGTCCGAATCTCGTCGACTCATTGTCCTAGATAAGACCACCGGTTGCCGTTTTCTTGTCGACACTGGTGCTGACATCGGCGTAATACCTCCAACCGGCTCTTTTGTTAACCGCACTACATACTCGATGTGCTCAACAGCCACTAATTAGACCAGTATTAAAACTTTCAGTCAACGAACCTTACTACTCAGTTGCATGTTCATCATCGCAGACGTATATCAATCCGTATTAGGAGAGGATTTCCTGACACATTTCAAGTTGTTAGTGGTTCTACGAAGCCAGCGTTTGCTAGACGTCAACACCCAGTTTTCCGTTCCTGGCAACACAATGTGTGCACCATCCAACTACCCCATAACTCTTCTGCCACAAAATACTTCCTCGTACTACAAACTCTTTCATAGATCTTCTGATCTACTAAAACCAAATTTTCATCAGCCGAATAACTCACATCCTGTATGTTACCACATCACCACTAGCGGTACTCCAGTTTTCTCCAGTGCGAGACGTCTACATCCGGAAAGAGTGAAAATAGCTAAGTATGCGTTTTAACACATGCTCCAGCTAGGAATAATTCAACCGGCTCAGAGCATGTGGGCATCACCGTTGCATACAGTAGCAAAAAAACAGCATACGATTGCAAAGCCTTTGGCGAGTACAAAGCAATTAACCGCATCACTACTCCTGATAGAGACTCCATTCCACACATTCATGACTTTTCTTCTGTTTCTTGGATGTACTACTCTTTTACATAATGATGTAGTGCAAACTTAGCACCATATCCCTATTAATCCTGATAACATTCTGAAGACAGCTATCAGAAATCCATTTGGTTTGTGCGAATTGTCACGCATGCCATTTGGTTTACACAAGGCTGGACAAACATTTCAACATATTATTGATCAGGCACTTACAGGCCTTCCAGTTGTCTTTTCTTACCTTGATAATATTTTGTTTGCAAGTGCTAACGATAGCGAACACTTGGAACAGTTATAAATCTTAGTCACACATCTCACGAGGCACAGAGTGGTTACAATAGCAACAAGTGTATCTTTGGTTTATGTACTTTTAACTTTCTTGATCATACCACAGAGTAACCTGATATCAAAAGAAAATTTCCCACACCCACTTCTGTGAAACAGTTAAAACGCTTCTTAGGTATGTTTAAGTTGTACCGCCGTTTCATTCCAAACGCCGCATCTGCGTTATCTCCACCCACCAACTAGTTGGTTAGCGATCCGACGTAGTTCTATTTTACTGACGCCAACGCACGAGCTTTCGAAGTCAAATTTCCTTTGGCTAATAGTATGATGCGCTTCTACCTGCAACGCGGTATTCCGCTGTCGTTAAACGTTGATGCATCAAATACTACTATCGGAGCTGTTTTGCAGCAAACCGTCGGTGAAGTCCAAAACCAGTTGGATTCTTCTCCTACAAGCTCATACCATCTGAAATTCGATACAGTACGTTTGGTCGAGTTACTCGCCACATACTCAAGTATCCGCTAATTTCGACATCTTCCGGAGGGAAGACAGTTTGTGGTACTTAAAGATCACAAGTCTTTAAGATTCGCTCTAAAAGGCTAAGCCAGATAAGTATTCACCCCGTGAAGTACGTCATTTAGACTTCATTTCACAATGCACCAGTGATATCCGCCTTATTCCTGGACGAGATAACATTGTCGCTAATACGCTGTCACGTTCGCAAGTTGATTTGGTTAACATCTCTATCATCGATCTGGAACACACTGCTCAAATGCAAACAGTCGCAGGTAAATTACAAACAGCTTTCGCTGGACATCTAGTCAGTACCTCTGCACACTACACCAGGTAAGATGATGTTTCTACGGCAATTCCAAGACGTTGGATCTTGTATTCATGCTAAGAACCATTTTCGAGGCTCTTCATAACGTTTCGCATGCCGATATACGTGCAACTGTCAGATTGATCTCCGAACGCTTTGTATACCCGAAAGTGAATAAAGACATCCGCATATGGGTAAAAAGTTGCCTACCATTTCAACGTTCGTAAGTCTTACGGCATACTCAATCGCACGTCGGAACATTCGCATAACCAGACAGCAGATTCGACCATATCCACATCGATATCGTCGGAACCCTACTAGATTCCAGTGGCAATCCATACATAATGACGTGCATCGATCGTTTCACTTGATGGCCCGAAGCCATTCCCATTGTAGACACACATGCGGAAACCATCGTCCGTGCACTCGTCACCAGATGAATACCCATTTCTGGCGTTCATTCCTGTATCACCACTGACCAAGGTTCACAATTCAAATTTCAGCTTTTAGAACAATTGACGGAACTATTGGGCTGCAAAGGATTCGCACCCCAAGCGAACACTTTAGTCAAACGTTTTCATCGACACTTAAAAACTGCGGCCTTAGCACAATCTGATCCGACCCATTTGCGTGCAATACGTCGACCAATCCTTCAATGTTTGGCCGCAGAACTCGCTTTCGGATCTACATCACATATCCCTGGCCAATTTTAATCTAAGTAGACAACAGTAACACTTACTTCACTTACGTTATCAAACTGAGGAATCACATGAGCCAAGTACATGATTGTGCACTCAAGAGTTCAGTGAAATCATTATACGTTCATCTTGATCTCTCTGCGTGCGCTCATGTTTTCATTCGCAATGACTGTGTTAACTGACTGTGTTAACACCTCCGTATGAGGGTCTATTTTTGTTCTTACACTTCACGACAAGCACATTACTGTCCAGCTACAAAATAGAACGGACACAGTTCGCATTGATCGCTAGAAACCTGCTTACATTGACCTTTTGGAAGCTACGTGTGGCTCAGATAATGTGCATCTAGCCATTGTAAAGCCAAGTGCCCATATTCTCCAGCTTCCATTTCTTGAACTTTACAATATCTCTTAGTGAAGGAAGGATACCACAGGATTGGAAGGAGGCAGTTATAGTGGCCATTCATAAAGAGGGAGCTAATTCATCGTCGAATAATTACATGCCTGCTAGTTTAAGTAGCGTACTTTTGGAGTGTCTGGGAAAGCTCATCAGAGATCGAATCTGTGAACATCTCACTGCCCATAACTTGATCAGAGCGGAACAGCATGGATTAGTCAGGAATTCATGTCACACAGACCTGTGTTTCCTTGACGAAATAACCCGGTGCCTTGATGACGGGATTCCGGCAGAAATGTTATCTTGACTTCAGTAAAGCTTTTGACTCGGTAAACCACCGCTTTCTGCTGGAAAAGATGATCTGCTTTGGACTACACAGCTACTTTCTTGGCTGTCTGCATTCCTCTGAGGGAGAACATTCCGTTCTAGGGTTGGAAATGGTATTTCGAGCCCAGGTACTGCCCATAGTAGAGTCCCCCAGGGTTCAGTACTGGGTCCGCTTCCGTTTCTTATGTTTATAAATGACTTGACCCCTTTACCTGAGCTCTCCTATATTATTACTGATAACTTCAAGTTTGTTAGCAAGGGTGACAGGGCTACTCTAGCTCTACTGTTGCTAAATGCTCACACTCACTCATTATCAATCGTCATTTCAGAGCGTTACGGACACGCTTAAACTCAGTACCCATTGGGAACTGCTCGGTGTTACGATCAAACTGATCGACGCATCAGAGATCCACTCGAAGTTTGGACGTCTCTTGTCAGGCGCATAGCAAGTGTCAACAGCATTCTTCATTGTGCACATGAGACGATCTCAGACAGCGTCAGGCTCACCAGCTTCATTCATCACTGACAACTGGTGGGCAGCTCGTCATGAAATTGTTGAACTGCAGACTGCAAGTTCAAATTACAAGTAAGAAGCTTATGATTTAGACGCTTCTTTGAAGCGGGAAGTGTGGGCGCTAGGCGTGCGCGCACTAAAGTATGGTCAGAATGAAGGCACAAGCTCTAAACTAACCGAGAGTCTTGGGCAGATGTGCGCCATTTGTAGCTGATGGAAATGTGGCCGATTTGGGGCCTAGATCATCGAGGAATTCGGTGGGCGCCAGGTGACGCGTTATGAACGTTCGTGCTGGAAAGCAGTTTTGGTAAGGTAAAAGTTGTCGTCAGCGCACAGTTGCAGGAATCTATCACTACTGATGTCGTATGGAATCAAAGAAGGCCTGCTTTCATGGTTCAAACAGTATGTTACCAATCGAACGCAGGTGGTACAGATTCAGGAACACAAACCCGAACCAACCGCAGTCAGAAATGTAGTACAGGGTTGGGTCCTTGATGCTATATTGTTTTTGATGTATGTTAACGATATATTTGATGATGTGAAATTCGGGACCCCATGCGTGTTTGACGACTATATCAAAATTGTCTACACTTTTCACCCTGCTAACATAAACGAAACTACCATTGTGATGCAGCTCGACCTGCACGCGCTCGGAACCCGGTGCTTAAAGTGGGGAATGCTACTTAGGACAGCTAAGTAAAACGCGATGTCTTACAAATGCGACATAACATCTAGCAGTTTAACTGTTTGTGATAAGCAAATTAATATATGCCATACCGTTCGTCACCTGGTACTGAGCTACTCATGCTAGATCAAGTTCTCCGAACAAGTAGTCTACGTCACTGCAAAGACCAGATAAAGCGTTGGAATGTTGTTTAGAAGTTTCAAAGTAAAAGAATCCGTACTCTGCGCTTATTCATCACTTTCAAGTCCTATTTTGGAATACTGCTCGATGGTGTATCGTAGCGCAAACCAATGAGACCGCATTGTGCTATAAAATGTAAAACGAAAATTTACAAAGCTTTTTTAGGAACCTCATTGAAATTAGAATACTTCGAACAATGTGAGAAACACAAACTTGATCCACTCTGGTTGAGGCGAATGAAGCACAGCCTAATCATATCCTATAACATCCTGCCCAAGAAAATACATGTTTCCAACCTTAACATGGCACTAATACAATCATCATCATACAACACACGAAATAAGGAACATTCGATAGTGGAATGCAGGTCGGAGACCACCAGATCCCCTAACTTCTTCGTTAACAGATTTGCACGAATCAGGAACAAATTGCCGACCGATATCCGTGCCAGTAATTCAGAGCAAAAGTTTCAAAAAAAGGACCAACATATACTTGAACGTGCAAAATGGGATTCATTTATTGGGATGTCACATACCGAACAGCAAAGCATACAAACAAGGTCCAGGATTTATATGACCCAGAAAAGTCTATAACAGAGAGCGAATAGTGTAATAGTAAGGACCCTACACTCACCGTCTTCATCTTCTTTCTTCCTTCTACTCGGCCATGCCAACGAGAAAGTTGTCACCAACAAGTGTGTTATGAGGGAGGAAGTAAAGCAAACCCACCTCCACTTGCTCCGTCTTTATTGTTGATGCTCCTATTACTTTTATTGAAGTTTACTCTTACGTCTATCTATTATAGTTACTCCTCTTGCTCCAGTTTCATGTGAGAGTGCCATTATCCGTATTCGATACTATTAAATAGCCAAGAACAAAACAGTCATCAAAATGTGCTAAAAGAAAATTGACACCGACTTCATACACTTCCGTATTAATATTCACAAGAAACCTTCCAAACCCGACATAGACATCCTGTGCGACATCAGGTAACACATTGAAGCAACAGACAACTCTGATACTCTATCAAAATTGAAAATCCATTTTCATTAATGTTGTACATTTTTCGAACATTCATTATCGTTGAACTAGAAAATGCTTTATTTACCTGAACATGCCGTCACAGGCGTGTCTCGCCAAAAACGAGAATATACAATTTATTCATTGTCTGTTTGGCATGCATCAACTCCGAGGCAGCGTCCCAGTTGTGGTTAGGAGATTGAAAGATCAACCATTTGGGCATTCAAGTTACCAGCCGAAATCACGATGTCAGTATTCTTCGTCATGTGTAGAAGAGATGAAAGATGGTGATAGAAAAAGTCCCTGATACCCTCTGAACTGCAATCAGTAGGAGTATAAACGGAGGCGATGAAAAGGCACCTTATCTTCAGACGCTAATTATTAAGCCCCAATAGAGGTTCGAAGTCGAACAAATATGCATTTGCTTACCGGCACCCAGTATAGAGTAGTTTCATGTTTGAGGGCGATACCAACATCGTAAATAACCTGACTAATTGACTCCGTATCGCCAGAGATGCGAAGAGTGTAGTCACTGCCGTCAGATTCAGAATCAGGGAGTCGAATAATTGTCACAACGCCGTTCCCTTGTAAACTTATCGCAGAGACAAATAACATATCAATAATAAAGAAGTAAAAAGTGAGAGATAGTGCTGTCTGCTGGAAAATCTGACCCATAGTGCAGACGTTATAAGAACCAGTGTGAGATGAGACTCTCGTTTTGCTGGACGAGTTACATGTATTGATGGAAGTAGCTGGAAGGTCACCGGCAGTCTCTTGCTAAATAGGCGCAGTAGATGAAAGGAGAGAAAAACAAGTGGAAGTGAGTAGAGTATTGGTAACAGGATCGAGAGTGCAGATGATACTCTCCGGCAACCCGTTCCGAGAGGGATTTTGTTTGAGATGCTTTCGACTCAACAGTCTGAACCATAAGGCAATAGGGTATATGGAACACCACTTGAGGGACCTCACCCGGAGACTTTGGCGAAATAGTCTGACCCACAACGCAGTTGGGAGCAATTCCAGATCAGGGATTAGAGTGGAGGTAGCTCCCTGCTCCATAAAACGGAATCGATGTAGCCCAATTCCAAAACACCGTTGCCTTTTGGTCAGGCGTTTTTAACCAAAGGCTTTGGCTGAGGACCCTAGGCATTCCCTTGCGAAGGCCTGGGCAAGCTGACTGTTGCCTGCTCACGAAATAAAATGAAATACACGAAAAACAATTTCTTGATGTTCCAGCCTTCGTCATCATTAAAGGAGAACGAGCGGGGTGGATAGGGGTACGGATGCTACTGCTCAAACCTTCGCGTTTTCTCATTCTCCCTCTTGTGTGTTTCACCCTTATTATCCCGCTCCAAGTTCATTTTTATCCCCCTTGTTTTCCATCTCCCAATTCGCGACTCTCCCCCATCTTGTTTCGATAGTAGCCTATATTTTAGTTTCAACCCAAACGAAATCACAGGGCGTCACTCTGGTCCAGTCAGCAAGTCCAACCAAGAGGACAGTCAGTTCATCTATTTCTATTTGGAGCCATCGATCCTTGCTAAGAATGGCATGCTTCAAAGTGAGCATTCTGTTACAGATTAGCTAACAGTCAGCTCTAGCCTGAACACTTAGGACCTTATCCATCCATATCTGTAGTTGGTCAGAAAGCCGCCTACAAGATCCGAGCTACGTGCTTACTCACCGACCCCCACATGTGATACTTTCTCATTGCACTTGTTAGCTGACGCAACTTTAATTGCCGGTCACACCGGTGTGGGCTGAAGTTGCCCTGGTCAACTGGATGTCAATCAACCGCTGAATGTGCGCTATCAGATTGGCTGGCTCGTTCAAGACTTTGAACTCAAGCGGTGAAAAACGGTGCCTGATGGTCATGCAGCCTAAGCCACCACACATGGTAGCACCGACTCCATGAAAGACCACTTGCACCACCAACTGAACGAGCTCCTTCGTTACAAAACGTACGGATATTGTGCCGCTTACTGGTGATCTGAATGCACAACTTGGAAAACTGTCCACTGATGAGCGGTCAACACGGTGTAGGCTCCCGTAATGATAACGGTGAGTGGTTGCTACACCTATGTGAAGATGCTCGTCCGTTTCTCGTGAGCACTAACTTCAGGCACAGCACCCGCCGGAGGGTGACATAGGGCCCACTATCCTTGGACCATCCATGGACGCAAATCAATCACATTGCGATCAATTACCGCTGAAGAGGCTGCGTCCCAAACTGTCGCTCGATTTGGAGCACGAGCATGGACCCCGATTAGGCACTTAGATGTGCCGAACTGGAGGTGTATTTCAGCGATAGCCCGCAACGAAGCTGTGCACGCATAGATACTTGCCAACTAGCGAAATCAGATGTTCTGAATGAGTACCAGAGTACGCTGGCATCCAGGTTGAGTAAACGCTCACTGAACACAGCTGAAAACCACTGTTCTCACAATCGCCAGACGTTACTATCAGCAGGCGTCTTCATGTGACAAATGGGATTGCGAACCTAGACACTGGGTCTTTACACAGTCTCTAGAACTTCCGGATACTCACCAATATGTTTCGCAGGGAGGCAAACACAGTGAGACACGTAAAGATCTCAGGACAAAATTGCATGCTAGCCTGCAGAGAGAACGATAACTTTTGTGGTCTCATCGTGTATCGGAGATAGAAACAACCGCTGCCATTGGTATCAATCCCATTCCATTTGATACTGAAAACTGGCAGCAGAAGACTTGGTGTTACCGAGACGATACGCGAAGAGCACGGATGACCAACTCACAAGTTGTCACAACACTTGGAGCTTTGGGCCGAACACAGGGAAAAACAATTTAATTAAGCTGAGCTATCATCTTCCTTTTCGGGCATGGATTGCCCTTCACTAAGGGCTATTCCCTTTGACGCACAGAAGTCGAGGTGAAATCAAACTGCTGAAATTGAGTTAGGCCGCAGGAGCAGATAGACTTTCTCTAGCCTTTTTCAAATTCGGGAGACTGGCCGGTATGGATGATTTGCACAACTTAATACTAATACTGTGGAAGCAGGAGATTGTCCCAGCAGACTGGGGCCGCTTCGCAAGAGAGGCTCAAGTTCTAAAGGAGCCATCATAGAGGAAGTGGTCTGATCCCAATTGCCACTAAATTACTAACATCTGTCGTTCTTCACAGAATGGCTAGCACCCGTGAAAGCCAGATGGGTGAAGAACAAGCTCGGTTTCGTCGAAATCGGCTGCACTGCCGCAACTTTACATTACGTCACTTGTTGAAATACCACATTTATTTGCGAAGCACTGTAGTCGCGATTCTCGACTGTAAAGTGCATTCGATTCGATTTGTACTTTGAAACTGTCTGCTTAGTAAGGTGTGCCTCGCAAACATGTTAACATTATCAGAGCACCGTGCGCGCATAATTCGAACAGAGTGATGGTTTATGGAAAACTGTGACCGCTACTTAATATCACCAGCGGTGTGATACAAGGTTGCCCACTGTAACCTTTCCTCTGCAAACTTCGACATTGATGAAAGCATAGGAACGTCATACGCTGGACATTACCTAAACGGTGTGGAGCAGCCTCCTGGTGAGTGACTTTTGACGTGGAGTATGCCGACGACATTGCCTTTATCTGCGATAACTTCCAAACGAGCCACGCAGCACTGGACAGTTTAGTACTGGCTATCTGTCGCTTCAGACATGCTTTGCACAGTCGAGATGCAAAGTCTTCCTCCAGGGACTCATCCCGGCGCCCAGCCTTGGTGGTGGTCGGCTAGAAGTCATCGAGAAATTTAGGTGTCCTGGGAGCTACATCAGCACCAGTAGAAAGGAAGATGAGATCACAAACCGCATTGTAAAAGTTCGGGGCGCTTGTGCCAATCTCCGCCACTAATGGCGCCGCGGCGCGACATTAATATAGCCCTGAAGGATAGAATTTACTATGCAGCAGTACGTTCGACCTTCCTGTACAGTTGCGAAACCTGGCCCACCAGGTTTATTACGTTCGAGAATTGCTACCTTCACAGCTTAGCTCATGTCTGGTGGAACAATGAACGTGATCGCCATCTCGTATTTGATGCAGGAAGAGCGAGTGAACCGCTCAGCGCCATTATGCCATTCACCAGGTCACGTGTTGCGCTTGCTAGCACACCGACTCCAGCGACGTGCATGGTTTGCGTGATCGGAGTGTAGATGGAACAGGAGGGGAAGCCGTGATGAATGGAAACCCACACTTCGAAGTTGGCATCGGTTGGTGTCTCCCGACTGTCGCGCTAAGGGGTTAGTAGGACGATAAACACGTCTGATTGGATACACTTGTTAACATGGCGAAGAGCCGACCTCAATTGACATTTGTGTAGTTAGTTTCTTTATCCCGCCCCCTCCAACCAAGATCTCATGTCCAATGCGTAGCATGCATTATCTTTCGTCATTTTATTGATTTTAGTATGCTATAATATTTGGTATCTTATCTTTATGTATTGCAGCACATTAGCTGAGGTGTGTACCACACCCCCAGCTACCGTTTATTTATGATGATGATGATCATGGTGCTCTCTCAACGTCAGAGACAAAGCGTGGTGTTCGTGCTCTACGCTAATGGAGCTGTGAGCTTATAACCCATAGACCTGTTGTCTCCCATGGCTAGTTTTTAAAGGAAGAAAAGCATCCATCTCTCACTAACCTCCGAAGAGGAGTGAAATGAGACGGAGTTAGTCCAACCCCAAACCACTGATGTGTCTGGTACGAGTGGCTCCGAAAGCATTTGGAAAATGCCATCCGGCGTAGCTCATTGGGTTAGGGAGGTACGCAAACCATCGCACCACGTTAAGGTCTAGTGTCGTCGCGATGGGTTCATAAATTAGGAATTTTCACAAGCAACAATGTTCACAATAAGGCATGCCATGATGTCGGGCAGATGCAGACGATACAGTCAGGTGGCAGTAGGAAGGGGTGAATGACTGATGTAGCTATAGACTACTTTAGGGATAAACTGAACAACATTGATGAAATGACTTGAAAACTGGTTAGGGAAGAATACAGATTAGCAAAAGCGGATATTGATTTAACTGGAACGTGAAGTCTGTAACGATCACAGCATAAGTTCCATGCGATGTGTTTTGGAAGTAACCTTCCGTTTGTGAGGTCACTACGAAAAGAGTTGATGAAGCGAGTGAGTGAATTGAAAATGCAGGACATTCACCCTAGCTTACGTGTTTGCCGACAGATCGAAGTTGACTGCAATCGAGCAGGATGGACGAAGCAAGAGTGCTTCGTTCAGGAGCGAACGATGTATGACACCCCTGCAATTGAGGATGAAGCTGCTAAGCGAAAATATCAACGGTGAGAGGGCAAATAAGGTCAAACGAAAGCGAACCGAGGACCGACTACAGAAGCCTGAAAAGAAAATGAGAAAATATTGCCGGTTCCTACATAGTTGTGCAACGTGTAAATACACAGGAATTGTGATTGCAGAGGAGTACTAGGGGGAGTGGAATGGTATACGCTTACCACGTCTTATGATCTAATGATGATATCATGGAGGCTTCAAAGTAGCTAAATTGTGTTTGGCTGTCCGTAAAGCCAGACTACTCAAGCCTGGTTAGATAAATTTGGAGAAAAAAAGAAAAACCAGCAAATATGTCAAATACCCGACTGATTTATTCAGGATGCGGTTCATCATACGTGTGTGGTATACAATCAGAAGTGAAGCCTTATTGCGAAGCTCGTATTGTGCGAGATTATGAAATTAAATAACGAGAGAAGCACAATAGGCAGAGAGGGTCGATCACCTCGGTTAGTGAAGATACCTGGTACAGCGCGACTCATCGGGATTCAAGAAAGCAAAAGGTTCATATATATCCAGGTTTCAAGAATCGGTGAAATCTCATGCAAAATTGGCGAAAACTGTGCTTGTTTAAACGAGCGTAAAAACAACACCGGGATAAGATAACTACAAATAAAACAGTACATTGAAAAAGTTGAGCAGTGTGAAAACGGAAAAGAGTCCAGATTAATGGCACCGTTCAAATCATATGAACAACCAGTAATATCATTTGAGGAAAAATTAGGCGGGTATTAGGGGTTGCGTCATGACAAGTTACGTGAAAGCTGGAAAGAAAAGCATGGGTATTAGAAAAAATGTTGCACTGTTAACGAGTACTGGAAGCGGAACAAGTAGGTGGGGTGTGTAGACGCAAAAGTGGGTATGATGCGATTGCGCAAACAGAATGATTTATGCACAGGAATAGGCCAAGTAAATTGATGAGAAGACTTGTAAGCTACCAGTCACCGACGAAATAAATGTGTAGATTAGAAAGTGTGTGTGGATGAGAAAGAGCGAAGGCATAGAGCTGACTGAAAGGTGAGAACGGAGAAGCGATGCACATATGGTAACGGAATGGGTCAAGAGTAGTCAGTTCGGCGAACATCAAAAATTATGCGGTCAAATCGGCGTCCAAATATCGCTTAGCTACGACAGCCAAAGCACTTGTGCCGATTGGGTCAATCTCTCGGTATTCTATTTTATAATCATCAACGGCAGGGACTCGGTTAGGACATGTATCCGAACCATTACAGGGTACTCTAGTGTCGACAGGTTGTTTGTAGAGTGGAATATCGGTAGTTAATCTACCGGTGGAAACGGAAGAACGTGAATGAGCATTGGAAGGAAGTGCACCCAAATCCAAGTTGCATGGCTCGATGTAATTCAAAGATGGCGCGGCTTGGCTTGATCCAGTGAGAATTGGCTCACAGGTAATCTGAGATGGGGGATGAAAATGATGTAAAAGAGGATATTCTCAAAGGGAATGTCTGGTCTCATAATGTGGAAGGTAGTCCCTGACAAGATACTACTATGACATCAATAATATGCTCGTAGATTCTGACATTAAACAGACATCATGGGGATAGCTTAACAGAGCAGAAAGCACTATGAAATATGTAGTCTGGTTCCGATGAGGTTGAACTATGCAGTATGGAGCCTGCCAGTTAGATAGTTGTCATACACCAGGCGCAGTTTAATGGTAGACAGTGTCTAGATAGCGGAGTGTGCAAATGGGACGAGGAATAATGATCATGTTGGCGAGATAATGATCCGAAAGACCCAACTGCGCATTGACAAAGTAAAGGGGTAAGGCCAAAATGTATCAAAAAGAAGTTGTGACGGAACTAGAATAGTGCAACTATTCACCGATAACAAGTGGATGGAAGAGCGTTAGTGGACATCATTAAACAACAATTGGAGTATAATTTACTTCAAGTAAGTGGCCCAGAAGCATGCTTTTGACACACAAACGGAGCGGTTTTGACACTCAAACACAATACGGTAGCCACTGTGCAACGGATGCTCAACAATGAAATGGACGACATTCGATTCACTAGGTGAGTAAAAGATAGGTAACTAATATCTTTGAATGGTGGGTTGCAAATCCCAACTCACAGGAGTGAGAGAGAGATACAAACCAAATCTTGAACTTCGAAAGTATGTGCCACGAAACGAACATCGTATGGACACTATTTCGCAGAGCAAAATTATACTGCACTTCTTTGGAGCGAAGAGGTAGGGCTCATCTTCAGACAGTTCCACACTAAGGCGGCTAGACCATCAACACCGAGCCCATGCCAACGGGAAGAAACGAGTCCCTCCACCGCATATGAAAAGCATGGGCAAGATCCAATATACATCTAGTAACCAAAGTGCTTAAACCACGCCGTTCCACAATAATTCATAAATCAAAGCCATAGTGAAAACCAGGAGCACGCACACGGCGAAAGGTGGCATATGTATGAGGCACATTGCAGCTGGACAGACCAGTCGTAGCTTCACAAGGTTATATATCAAGGGGACCACCCTTAGTTCAGTGGTACCTATAACATATGTCCTATTTCGTCACGTTTCAATTTGATAGTGGATTTCATTTCCATTCACTGTCATCAATCTTGGTTCATCGAAAGCTGCAACACTATGACCTCTGGAATTATTGGCGTGTGACAACAAAGGCGAATAGCGGGAACTGAGGAAGGCTTGCTGACCTCATCCTTGACGGCCGGAGAAATCAGTGCACAGGTCAACATTTTGCAAGCCGTTACATTCGTGGCCGAAAGTTGGCGAAAAATGAGCAGTGCGACAATTCGGAACTGTTTTTCTCACTGTGGCTTTAAGCATATTGTCACGGAGATGGATGTGAATATGGTGATTGTAAATGAAAATGACAGCGAGAATGTGGAGCTGAAATAAGTTGAAAATTACGAAAAATTTTTGTCAATCGACAACGAACTTCAACTCTATGATGGAAATGAAGAATGCGATGCTGCCATTGTTGCTCGAATAGCAGCGAAACACACGACAGCAACAGAAGACCATGGAAGTGATGAAGAGAACCCTAACGTGTTGATGCCAGTCACAAAACAGGATGCAAGGAAATGCATTGAAACATTGCACCGCTATTTCATGCAGGAAGGAAATGAAGGTAGTCCTATTACTGCGTTACATGTTTGTGGTGATTTTGTGCGAATGCAGTCTGTTAAAAGAATGCGTCAAACCACACTGGATACAGTCTACAAACGCTGAATGGAATTCGGTAATCCCTTGGTATAAAACTGTACTTCGCATGCTGAATATCTTGTAGGTCGTTACGAAGAATTTGTTTGTAAATTTCTTTTTCAGTGAACAAAGTTCGTTATCAAAGCAGTTCTTTTTTGTATGTTTGCTATAAATATATGCCGCCAATACAGGTCATAATAGTAGTTTCCTATGTTATGTATAGCACGTCCCATCTTGTTACATCGGGTAACTTCGGTTAATCGGACCAGCCGCTTAATAGGACCAAAATGGTCTGGTCCCGAGGTGGTCCGATTAACCGGAATCGACTGTATATATATATTTACCTAGCTTATCAGACCAATCCGTGAATACGCGCCCAAGCTTACTATCCGATAACCCGATGGGAAACGGAAAAGTTGGAGAAAATGCAGCACATCGTAACTAGAATGATTCAAGGTCTACGAAAGATTTCGTAAGAAAAACGTTTTGTAAGGTTCGGACACTACATACTGTCCTAGCACCGAGTAGAAGTCGACCTTATCATGATCCGTCGAATATTTCACCTGAATCACATCCTTATAAAGCGGCTAATATTCCACCTGCTGGAACGCTGTAACACTCGAGGACACCGCAATAAACTCAGGGTCCTATGTATGAACAGAGGATCACATCAAGTTTGTATAGAACGAAGAATCGTAAACTTATGGAATACACTACCGGTAGGACTAATAGAGGACGATTCTGTAGTGTTTCAAAACACGTATGGACGATTACTTCGGAAACTTGTGCATTTGTGGAACAGTGTACATACAATGTAAAAAAAATACATTCTATACCCGGAAATAATGAAACTAATATGAACTCCTAACCGAACAAGGATAAACGCTTAAGTGACCAAAAACTAATGCTGACAATCCGCAATTAAATGTTTTTGATTTATAATAATTGGATAGAGTTGTACAGAAACATTTCTACTTACTCTTAAATACAGTCTCAGTCTAATCTGTCCGCCTAAAGCGGTAAGCATTCGAATTATAGTCATGTGGATGAATCAAAGCCCTACTTAGAAGCGGTAGATAGGTGATTAAGGTCTTTGTGGTATTAGCAATCTCGGCACTGACATGCAAGCGGTGATAAGTAAAAAAAAGCAAATAACCAGCTGTACGCCGTAACGGCGCTTCGCTGCCACGCGAGCACCACCAGTCGCGCGTGGGCAGAGTATACCGTGAGGACGCCCGCCCCTACGCGGATTCAAACCGGTGACCTTATGGTTGCAAACCAGACGCGCATACCACTCGGCCACCGGCCGACGGTGACAAGGCAAAGGCACCGTAACCCAAGAAAGATGCCCACAATTCACTGAGGACATACAAGGATGACTATGATGGGAGGTGCAGGCAAAGGGGTGCTAACATTCATTGCGACCACAGGCTAGGCAATGCTGGTGCCCGTTATTCAGCGTCCACTAATACATCGACAGATTTGTCTAAGTCGTTGCATCGGTTCGAATTGAATACGCTAGGCTGTGCATGCTCTAGGCAGGCAACTGATTGCTACCGTGTATGGTCTGCTTGACGAGAACGCGTTTGCTAAGAAGAGGCGTCCGGGGAGACAAACGAGGAAGAAGGTAAAAAAAAGTCGATCCGAAACATAAGTCGCGATGGTGGACGAATAACATTGCTGTAGTGAGGTATAATCCGAAATTGCGAAATCCATGAGTCGACAGCTCTCCTTCACCATCCAGCCGCTCATTCCAAAGCGTTGGTGCTGCAGGTCGGTGATTCCGTCGTTTGCTTGCTTTCAATCTTAGTTCGTTCAAGCATTTCCATGCCAATGCAATAAGCTGTTGCAGATTGTCAGCCATACTACACAGTAGTAGCTACAGTTGGTAAACTAGACTATTAGCGTTCGATGAGTGCAGGTTGCCTTTGAGTATGAGGCAAATGTAAAAGACGGCAGGGTTGCGTAGCGCCTCTGATGCAACTGTGGATCTCAAACCGTCAAGTCCATACAATTGTATCCGTGACCAGGTAGCCTGTGGCCTCTTCTTTGTCGTATGTAAGTTGCGTTTGTTTTAATACCACCTATTACAAGCGATCGGTTGGACGCCAAACCTTACGAGTCTATGAAATTTATATAATTGATAAGAGAGGAAATAATCAGATGATCGCAAACAAAGATAGGGCATGCGTGGGTACGAAACACCTACCTGGCTGCACTGTGACGACGAACCCGGTCACATCAACCAAATATCGAACCCAATCGGACATATTTTGCGCACTCGGAGCGGAGAAGTAATAAACTCGTTTTTGTCCATTGTGAACCGTTTGCACGGAAAATACATTGGGCCATTTTTCGTCTGAATTGTCATCATCGATGATGCAATCGCAGTTCTTCAAGTCGACCTGACCTGTTCAAATAACGAACACAGACTCTCACTGAAAACCAAAGGCATCATCATCACCACTACACGTCAGCGGAAGGTGAGTAAAACACAGCAACTATCGTGACGCAATAAAAGACATTAAAGATACGAAAAAGCGAGATAGTAAACAGGATAGATTACAGAGAAAACAGGTAAAAGCAGCTTAGTAACACATAATGCTTCAAGACTGAGATCGTGGTCATAGGGTGAAGCCGGATGGGAAGACACAAAGAAACTTAAAACACAAACTCCAATGAGCTCGGCCCCTTACTATGTTAACTAGTGTATCTAACCAACGAGTTCATCGTCCATCGGTCCCCAGCCCAACAGTCGGGAGACAGCAACCGACGCCAATTTCGAGGTGACGGACTTGATTATTCTTGATCAAATCATCGCTTGCCCCCCGCTTTTCTTCCAGCCACACCTATGGCAGACAAACAACGCACGTCGCGGAAGTTGGTGTACTGGCAAATGCAAAAGGTGGCCAAGCCATCAGAGCCTGGTGCATGAAATAACGGGACTGAGCGGTTCACTCGCTCTTCCTGTACCAAGTACAAGACGCCGAACACGCTCATTGCTCACGCGGTGCTCCCATCAGTCATGAGCTAAACTGCGAAGGCAGCGATGATCGAACGTGAGTAGCCTCTTTAGGTCTGTTGACGTGATGGGCCGGGTTTCGCAACCATATAGGAGGGTTGATTGGACAGCCGCATTGTAAACTCTGCCCTTCAGGGTGAGAGTAATGTCGTGCCGGCGCCACAGGTGGTGGAGATTGACAAAAGCGACTCTAACATCTGCTATCCGGTTTGTGATCTCATATTCCATGGCACTGGCGCTGATATGGCTGCCTAGATGCTTGAATTTTCCGACGACTTCTAGCTGATCACCACCAAGGGTCAGTGCGGTGCAAGGTTCTTGCCAATCTTGGAGAACTTTGCATTTTGAAAGTGCAAGACATAGCTCGAAACGACTGAGAGCCAGTGCTTACTTTTCCAGTGTTACTTGGTACGTTTGGAGCTGCCATAGCTTCACAGCTTGCAGGTCGCGTCCAGTGAATGCAGTCTCCATGACTTCGTCGATGGAAAGATAAAATGGAAAGGTGACAGCTGGTGTTCTTTTTTCACACCGCTGGAGGTACTGAAGGGCGGCGAAAGTTTGCCGTTAACCAATAACCCTGCTCGAAGTATGCGCGTACCCCGCTCTGATAATTACGTTGTTGTTCGAGCACACTATTCTTGAGTAAATAGTCCCAAAGCGCACATGGACCAACCTAATAGAATGCACCTTTGATGTCGAGGAACGCGACTACGGTGGCTCGCCGAGAAATATGACACTGCTTCAACAATTGACGCAATGTGAAGATGTGAACAATACAGCCACGACTGCAACGAAACCTGACTTGCTCCTCGCAAATTCGGCTTTCACGAGTGCCAATGTAGAACGACAGAGGCGAGTATCTTAGAGTTAACTAAGAGCAGACTGATCCCTATATGATGGTCGCATTTGGAACGTGAGCCCCCTTTGAAAATCGGGACTATAACGGAGCTGCTCTAGTCAACCGGGACAGTCTCCTGCTCCCACAGCTTCACTAGTAACTTGTGCAGATCACCTACAATAGCAGGGCCCTCGAATTTGAAAAGAGCTGGAGGAATTATGCTCGCTCCTGCGGCCTTATTCACTTTCAACAGTCTGATCTCACGTTCCACTTCACGTGGAAGCGTGTCCTAAAGAGCAGACAAGGGAGCATGGCGATCATTGGCCGATGGCGAAGCTTGCAATACTAATTGATTAAGCTGCTTTTCAGTCTAAGACTCTACAATTTAAGAGTTTTCAGCAACTGTGGATTGGCCGTCCATCCTCCTCACGCATGGTTTAGCTAACACCCGGTATCCTTCCGCCCGTTTCGCGTATCAGACGAAATACCTTCGATGGTTACCAAAGGCAGCGGCTGTTTCTATCTCCGATGCACGATGAGACCACCAGGCTTCGCGGTCTCTCTTCAGGCTAGCACACGGTCTTTGTTAGTCTTATTGTGTTCGCTCGCGGCCGGAATGTGTAAGTGAGCATCCGAAAATTCTAGAGAATGCATGGAAATAAAATATCTAGGTTGGCAATTTGATTTGCCACAGGAAGATACGCCCGATGTTAATAACGACTGGTGGATATGCGACCTGTGGCCCTCGACTGTGGTCAGTCAGCGCCTACACAGCTCGGGCGCAAGCGTACTTTGATACGCATTCAGAACATCTGACTTTGCCACTTGGCAAGTATCCATGCTTCACAGTGCCGTTGGAACGCACCCGCAGGTCTGCGCAGACAAGCGAGTGGTCAGAACCCACGCTCGGACGCTAAATCGAGCGATAGTTTGGAATGCATCCCCTCTATCGGTAACTGATCGTGATGTGATCGATTTGCGTCCATGGCTGGTGCGAGGCTGGTGGGCTCCATGTTACCTTCCGGCAAGTGCTGTGTCAAAAGTTAATGCTCGCGAGAAAGGGACGGGCATCTTCCCATAGGTGTGGCAACCGCTCGCCATTATCATTCAGGGAGCGTACACCGTGTTGGCCGCCCAAATGCAGCTCATCAGTGGACAATTTCCCAACCTGTGCCATCAGATCACCAGCAAGCACCACAGTATCCGTACTTTTTGTGTAACGAAGGACCGCGTTCAATTGGTGGTAGAAGTCGTCTTTCACCGAGTTAGTGCTACAATTTGTGGGCGCATAGGCCGCGGTGACAAACAAGCACCGTTCGTCCCCACGAAATTTCGATTATCCGAACGAACCAGCCAAGCTGATAGCGCACATTCGGCCGTTCATTGGCATCCAATCAATCAGGCTAGCTTCAGCCCGGAGACTCGGAGCAATGCACACACCGGCTTGACCAGAATTTGAAGCCGATTCATCTCCGGACAAGCGTAATGAGAAAATGCCGGAAGTGCCGCATGTAGCAGGACGCAAGTTAATGATCATAGAACTCGGAACTTGCATGCAAGTTTCTGATAAGCAGCAGATATCGATTGATAGTGTTCCCAGTGTTCGGGTAAGTGCTGCGAGCCTCCACTACTTCTGTTATACTTACTTCGACCAGGTCAATTCCTAGTTCGCTTCATCGTTCCAATGCACTTTGTCGACAGAGTTGGCAAATGATTTCATCGATTAGCACTCGAGAAGTTCTCCCTTCGGTTTGACAAGTTTGTGATGATGCCCCGCGCACTGGGCTTTCGTTTGATTGATCCGGTGTCGTCGGGTTCGATAGGACAGTATCCGCGCACTTAATCACAACGTGGGAACGACTGTGTACAACGTTCAGCCGTCCCTACTTCAGGGACCGGGAGAATCACTCTAGCCGTCACCGAGCTCATTTGAATCAGACGGGTTAGTAAACGCAGGCTGTTGTACTGTCGCATAAGTTCACTTTCCTGTTTCTCACATTTATCCCCTACTTTTCTTGCACACCTGATTAACTTTCTCTATACCCTGTGCCATTTTGAACAGCGTTGTTTTTTGCGCTGTTTTAATGGGCTTCATAATTAAACCAACGAGTTTGAGCGGCCTATCTAAGTGTGTGATTGCGATGGACAGAGCAATCTTGCAGGTATGCAAGAGACGCGAATTCTCGCAGATTCAGCATCTTCATAGCAGGCGGCGGATCAAATTACGACTTCTCATATTTTACTCACTGTTCGTACCCAGCTTCACATCACTTGTTCCTCCCTACGCAGATTGATGAACGAGCCGACGTCGCCTGCGTTCACTTCCTGCGCAAAACATACAGGGCTACAACTAAATGCTTGCACTGACAACCCTTAAGCGACAATGTGAGCGCGAGCGTTTGACCCCGGCAGGTCGGTTGATCTTTACGACCTTCACGTGACCGGAAACATACATGTGAAGTGTCGGGACGTCTGAAGTGGCTCAGAACATACTAAATTAACTGAGATAGATTGAAGATGTGGACAGTGCAGCGTTGACGTGGATGAAACTAAGCTTGGTATCTATGAAGTTGGCTTTTACGAGCGCCTATCAATCTACGAGGGATGAGACAAGCAATTAGATAAAAGGAAACTGTGTTCAAACTGGTTCCTTTATAGAGAAGTAGTAGGGGGGAGTTGTATTGTATAGGCAGAAATTCGTCACATCTAGACTCACTCAGACAGCCATCACACGCCCGGAAAGGCACTGTACGGCCGTTTCACCCTTTCGGGAATCATCAGCAATGCGCATTCCAGCTGACCCTGGCAATGACAACACATCCACTGACACCGTTTTGGCGATCAGGGAGCTGTTGACCAAGAAATAAATTTCAACCTTGCCAGAGATTGCATATAACCCAGACCTGTCTCCATGCGAGTTTTCTCTGGTCCGCGGCAAGAGACTGTCATGAAAGAAGGTCATTTTCAGGTTGTCGCGGCCACAGCCGACGCCACAACGAGGTATCTTCGAAACATCCCAGAGAAGGAGCTCCAAGTGACGCACGAACAATAAGAAGAACGTTGGCAGCGTTGTGTGACCTCACAAGGGTCCAAATTTGAAGATTTTTCTATGTAAGTCATGTTATCTGTAATAAATTGACTTTGCTAGTATCAATCCAATTACTTTCAGGTCAAACCACGCATAACGAAGCATCTCCAGTTGGTAAGGACAATTTGTTGCTTCCAGTTCACTAATAAATCGTGGAAATTACTTATGAGAGCAGATTCGCACACCGTTTTTTTCATGTAATCAGTCCGATTTAATGTTTCACATATGCAGGAGGAAAGATACATAGGGCGATCAGTGGTCGGAGAGGAAGCAGACAACGCTAAACGATTAAATTGCTTGTCCGGCGAGTAACACATAATATCCAGCTGAGACATCAGTTACGGTCCTGGTTCTCGATTAGATCAAGGTTCCGTTCAAAGAGAACCGCGGTCCACATTGAGATCAGGTGTCGCAAAACATCTACACGAGTGCCTTAAAATTAGCTCTCCGACCAGACAATAAACATGGTAAAAAGTGCCACCCGCCGAGACACGGTGGCTTGGAGTTAGAGGTTTCGGCTGATATCCCGGAGTCGAGGATAGTCGTGTCATCTCCGGCTGACGAGAGCAACCAAGCACGAAACCCGCAGTGGAACGCAGTGTTCTCGGACGGTAGTGGAAATGTTTAGCTCAACACTTTTAGCATTTTGACAGGCTGTGAATAGGTTCGCGCCTCCCGTTGCATAAAGTTTTACAAACACCATGGCTTATGCCGCGCGTTTCCCGTAGCACTCGGAAAGACCTCCGATGAGTATCAGAAACAGTGGTGGATTTTATCGCAGATTCACGACGAGACCATCAAGCATCGAGGTCCCTTCAGAATAGTATGCGATTTCGGCTTGATACAATCGAAAATCTCGTTGTGTTCGCTAGCAGCCGGAACATGTCGGCGAGCATTCAGAAGTTCATTAGACTGTGTAGAGACCCGTTGCCAAGGTTGGCAGTTGGGTGTGCCATGAGAAAATATAGCTGCTGTTATTATCGTCTGGTGAACACACAACCAGTGACCGTCAATTGTTTTCAGTGAGCCTTTACTCAACCCGAAAGCTATCGCATTTTGATACGCACTAAGGACATCTGGCATCATCACCTAGAGGGTGTTGATGTGCACAGGGTCATCATGTGTGTCCGTCGAAACGCACTCGGAGATCAGCAGACGCTATACCTATTCTCATTTCATTGCATCTATAGGGATTTCAAATTCCTCTTTAAGGAAATCATGTTCTCCCATACATCTCTCGACATCGCATATAACGCCATAAAATTGCATCCGACGGGCGCAAACACTCTTAGAAAATGCGGACTGTTCGTTGAGTGAGCAATCCCAAATCAACCGATATTATAGCACATGAGTACAGAGTGGGATGCGATTGGCTGACCTGAGATTGGTCACTGAATGGACAGTAGCATCTGATGGCCATCGCTCCTGTTGGATGCAATTTGATAGCGTAAAGTGAAAACAATGAAGGAACATGATTTCCTTAAGGAAAAATTTGAAAGCGCTATGGGTGCAATTGGCTGAGAAAAGGGGAAATGAAGATCGGCCAAATCGGTATAGAACAACTAACCTTGGCGGTTGACCTTCCTATTACTGAAGTCAAAGGTCAATAAGACATAAACACAGCCAAGGTCCGCTGCAGCTGTAGTGTTTTACTGACAGCGGTTAACACGTTATTTTGTCAAGGGCATTGGCGCTCTGAATTTTCCTTCGGTTGGGCTAGAAATTTTGTGGAGCAATGAAGTGCCGATTTTAGAATCGCGTCAATTGGGAAGATTATAACAAATGGCGACGAAGAAGATTGGAAATGTGATGAATTTTTCTGCTGAACAACTTCAAAAGCTGCTTTTCTAACAGCAATCTCAAATGAAAGCACAAAGGAAAAAGATAGAAGAGTTGACGCAATGCCTGAGTATGCAGCCCACATGAGCAGCGACGCGGGACACGCAGGTGAATTCCGTTGATCTTCTTACGAATGCATTCTCTGAATTCAAGTATGACGCTGATTTTGGATGCACATTTGAAGCGTTGTTCAAGCGCTAGGAAAACATGTTCCGGACGGACTTCATTCATCAGGATGACTCCTAGAAGGTGCGATTGCTACTCCGCAAGCTCGACACAAGTGAACATTCAAGGTTCATGGAACATATTCTGCCGAAACAGCCAAAGGATCTGATTTTTGAGAAAGCAGTGTCAGCTCAATGAAATTTTTGGTGAGTCAGTATCCCTGTTTAGTATTCGCTACTAATGTCTGAAAATTGTCAAACGGAAATGGGACGACTTTGGGGCCCCAGCAGACAGGATTATCCTGAATGTGAGCGTTTCAAGCTATGCTCTTTAACGGACGATCAGTTTAAGTGTCTCATTTTCCTCAGCACTCTACCATCACCACTAGCGATGATAAGATCCGCACGCGGCTTTAAGTTAAGTAGCATCAGGATCCCAGTCCGACACTGAAAGCTCTCGAAAGCAAATGCAAACGGCTGCTCACTTTGAAACACGACACTGCCTTGACCGAACAGAATCGTCTCGCGCAACCCGATACCGTGCACTCCGTGAAAAAGACCAGGACTGTCAGCCCAAGCAAACCGTTCAAGAGATCTACGAACAAACCGCCCACAGCACACTGGTCATGCGGCGAATGGCATTTCGCATGTTTTTGTCCCTTAAAACGTCATATTTGTGAAACGTGCCATAAGTGAGGCCATAAGGAGGAATCCTGCGGTCAGGACCGGCCAAAGAACTTGAAGATGTCTTATCAAAAGAGAAATTCTAGAAACGATGGCGCAGAGTCTCTGTCCATAGTTGCCGCATTCCAAAGTGAGTGTAAGCCGAGAGGATGATTCATCAGGGTCTTGATTAAGTGGATCCCAATGCAACTGCAATTCGACACGGCTTCGGACATTACGATAATTTTCAGAAACACATGGAATCACGTAAGGAGGAAAAAGATGGTCAAATCTCACAAAGTTGCTCAGAATGCATCCAGTGGCGTGCTAAAATTGGTGGGAGAACTTACTTGCAAGATTGCGTTCAAAGGTGTGGAAGAGTCGGGAACATGCTATATATATCTCAGACCGACCGAATTTGAATCTTCGTTGTCTGCACTGGATTTGAAAGTTGTAACTCCGTGATGCTCCTTTGAATCAAATCCGTAACCGAGTATGAGCAAGTCCAGACCAACCATCAAAGTCCGTCAAAGACATGACACGTTCGCTGAAGCGAAAAGTTGACTCTATCATTCAGCAGGGCATAGGTCATTGTACAAAATTCAAGGCAACACTGAGCCTGCGAGCAAGAGCCAAAGGCTAAAAGACCGGTACCTTAAGCAGCCGTCGTCCGGTGATCAAGCATTGTATCGATTGGAATGAACCGGCGTCATCACAGTCGTCAAATACTCATCATGGGCGCACTCATTGTCGCAATGAAGAACGCAAATGACAAGGTACACGTCTGCGCTGATTTTTCAACTGGACTTTACGCCGAGATGAACGACAACCAGTACCTACTGCCTGTACCGGAAGATATATTTGCAAAACTATATGGTGGTAAGTGCTTTGCTAAGCTTGATCTGTCCGATGCTTACTTTCAAGTGGATGTTACCGAAGACTCGAGGTTGACGATCAACACTCATCGTGGGCTATTGCAATAAAACCGCTTGCACTTTCGTGTGAAAACGGCGCCAGCCGCTGCGTATTTGGGTGATATCAGAGTGATGGATCGAACACCGGAAGAGCTATTTAATCGGCTGGATGAAGTGCTTGGTTGTATACAGTCGTACGGTTTCCGGATCCGTGATGACAAAATGCACTTTTTTCAAGCCGATCATCAAACACCTTGCGTTATCCTTGAAAAAGATGGATGTCGATCAGATCCGGTAAACGTAGAAGCCATAAGGAAAATGCCTCCGCCAACAATCCCTGCGTTCCTTTTGTGGGCTCATCAGTAACTACAGCGCATCTTGCCTGTGATGTACCGCTTGCCTACTCCGCTAAACAAGCTACTAACCAAAGGCCAAAGTTGGAACTGCACCTCGGAATGCCAGAATGCCCTCGAACAGGTAAATACATTGCTGTCCTTAAACTTGCTTCTGACTCATTTTGATCCCTCAAAAGATATTGTCCTATCCACAGACGCATCAAGCCATGGGATCGGTGCAGTAATTTCGCACACGTACTCCGATGGATCTCAGAAACCAATTGTCCATGCCACCAGGACAATTACGAAGGCCGAAAGAAATGACAGACAGATTGAGAAAGAAGCACTGGCCATAGTGTTCGCGGTAACGAAATCCCACAAGATGCTGCACGGCCGCCACTTCAACCTTCTGACAGATCACAAGCCCTTGCTGGCTATCGTTGGTCCGAAAAAGGGCATCCCGGCCAACAATGTCAACCGGTTACAAGGAGGGGCTCTTACCTTAATGGGGTATGCTTATGAGATCCACTACAAGTAGCCTATTTCTATTGGATAAGTGGACGCACTGTCCCGCCTAATTGATGACCATCAGCAAACACATGAGGGCACAGTCATTCTCTCCGTCGAGATCGAACCTGACGTCAAGTTCATGGTGAGGGACGCATTATACGACCTACCAGTTACCGCAGATGTACAAACCGAAACGCTTCGTGACACAGTACTCAAATAAGTTGGCCACGTTCATGTACATCTGCCGGGTCGCAACAGTACTACCAGAGGTGACATTCGATCTCTATTGTGAACGACTGTATACTATCTTCGGAAAGTGTGGTCATCTCCAAGGACCTTCAGGAGCGCGTTACTCGACAGTTCCATGCCAAGCATCATGGGATTAACCGAATGAAGGCGCTTTCCCACAGTTATGTAGATTGGCACTTCATGAAAAAACAGCTAGAAAAACTGTCTAGACGCTGTCAACAGTATGCACATGTCCTAAAAGCGCCACAAAAAGCGGAGCTCCATTCATGGCCGAAAGCTACTAAACTGTGGTGCCGTATGTATGTCGATTTTGCAGGACCGATCAACGGCCAAACTTTCCTCATCATAGTCGACTCACACAGCAAGTGGCGTGAAGTATTTCACATGGATAGCACAACCACCAATGTTACAGTTTGAAGACTGCGTCAAAATTCAGCAGACTCGGCTGCCCAGAGACAATGGTAACTGATAATGGTACGCAGTCCACCTCGGCAATTTTACAGAGTTCTGCAAGAAACGTGCCGTCTAGCATATTCGCTCACCGCCGTTACACCCACAGTCGAATGGCAAGGCGGAAAGGTTTGTTGATACGTTCAAGCGAGCCCTCCACAAATCAAAATGGGAAGCACGTATAGAGGAGGTGGTTGACCAGTTCCTTTTCCTCTACCGATCAACATTTACTCCACAAGTACCGGACGGAGTCTCGCCAGCACAGTCTATGATGAACAGAGAGCTCCGTATGCCTTTGACGCCATCCCACCGCGCTGAACCCTCTGCTGGTGAAAGAAACCGCAGAATTGAGCAAGATTTTAACGCACAGCATGGAGCAAGGAAACGATCGTTCATAGTTGGACAGTGCTACTACGTGACAACCGGGAAGGCCACAAAACGTGAACGCTAGGAACGGTCAAAAACAAGCGTGGAAATGTCATGTATGACGTGTTAGTGGGAACACAAATCTGGGCACGGCATGCAAATCAGCAACGACCAACGCTATGCCAATCAAAAGAAGCAAAACCTGCCGATTTCCCGTTCAACTTATTGGTGGCAAGCTTCAAGTTGCCAAAAAAGCCCGTGGACGACTGCTCTCAGACGAGCAAGGAAAAAAGACCACAAACGCCGGAACCCGCTTCTAGAGCAGTTCAGCCAAAGAGCGACAGACAGAGAACACTGTCTAGAAGACTGCAAGTTAATCCCAGTTCGTCATCACATACAGCAGAGCCATCTCAGGAGCGCAGCTGTCCAGGAGAATATAGGAACTCTTAGGGAAATCCATGATTTCAGCGAGTAACCGATTGGTAACGATTATCACATCGTGTTCAAACGTTCTGGAATGTTCTGAAGTCTACACGTAACTACAAACTTCCTGGAGATCGGCCAAATCGGCATGGAACAACTAACCTTGGCAGTTGACCTTCCTATTACATAAGTCAATGGTCAATAAGACATAAACACAGCCAAGGTCTGCTGCAGATGTACAGTGTGTTACTGACGGCGGTTAACACGTTATTTTGTCAAGGGCATTGGGGTTCTGATTTTTCTTTTGGATGGGTTAAAAGTTTGTGAAGTAGAAAAGTGTCTATTTCGGAGTCGCGTCAATTGAGAAGATTGTAACACAGATGGACTAACATCACCCAGGTTGGTCATTAGTAACTTCGTTTCACACTACCAAGTCAACTTTTGCCAACCTCGGGCCTTGCGCCACCCTACATCTGGCAAACAAACCAAGGCTCTCATGAGTAAGCGTCGACCGGGCATACGTAGTACGTGCCCACGCCAACACAATGTATTCATTACTTACTGTTGTTCTAAGGAACTAGTCACATTACCACCGGATAGAACTCGCCTAGGCACATTGTCGCTCCGGATGCGCTGGTGCCACCCGACACTAGCAATGCCTCGCAGACAATGATGATCGAAGACTTGAAGGCGCCTTAGACCGAAGAGACCAAATCTCACTCCCGCATAGCAGGACGGTCCTCACTGGGGCCTTGTAGACAAGGCCTTTCAGACGGAGGGAAACCCTTTTGATGTCACAAAAGTCGCAGATCTAAGGAGGCAGTACTAGCTTTTACAATACTCTAACTCGCTTCAGTGGTTATGCGCCCATCGTTGCTGATGCGGCTGCCAAAGTAAGTGAATTGACCAACTATCTCGAGTTCCCTGCAATCAACGGTCAATGAGTCATCAAGTAGCTGGTGCTCCTGCAACTACACTTTGCACCTTGAAAATTACAATAATGGGACTATTCTAGACAAGTTATTCAGGGTACACTGGGCAGTCACACCATCGGTAAGAAGCAAGACAATACCGACCGCAAAACCAAGAGCAGCTAGCTTTTCACCAGGCAGCACCCAAATGACTGCATCGTCAGACCCCCCAAGGGAACACTCCATGATGGGGTCCGGGACGAAGTTGAACAATAGTGGGAAATCAGACAAACCCGACAAACGCCACCTATGTTTGTAAAAACATCAGATGAGAGAACACAGACCCTGACGCTGCACGTGGTGTTCGAGCACAATGCATGCAAAATGCTCGCATATTTCAAGCATTTCGAAGAGTATGGATCGATCGACTGAGTCGTACGCAGTCTTGAAGTCGAGGGACACATTTATCGTCGGTCGGCGGTATCTGTGGCGCTGCTCTAGAATGCGCATCGGAGTAAATATACACTATACATAGCACAATCCTGAGCGGAAACGCGTCTGCTCTTCCCTAATCCAGGATTCCCGTTCCGCAGTGAGGCGACGAACGAGAATTGAGGTCAGTAATTTTGTTACCACCGGTGTTAGGCTAATACCCCTGTGGTTCGCAGCCGGTGCCACTATAATCGATTTCCACCAGTTAGTCTGGACGGTTTGCTCCTTCCATACATGTCTGAACAGGGAGGTCAGTGTTTTGCAGAAGACCTCACCTCCATCCTTACTTAGTGCAGATGGGATGGAATCCGGGCCAGACGCACGAAAACGATTAAGGGCTGTGATCGCCTTTCGAACCACAGCCTCCGTTGGAATCTCTTGCATAACTGGCCACGATTCGGGTAGCACCATCTAAACAGGAAAAGGTCCAGGAGCCGAGGGGCCAACTGAACTGATCTCGAAAATGCACTGCCCAACTAGCCATAGGGCGATCCACATCATGGATCATGGAACCTACACTGTCTCTGATTGTCTCACTGACGCCTGGTTTCCAGGGACCAGTGGTGTGGATCAGCTGGAAGAGCTTGCGATAATTACCTAGTGCTCCAGGCTCCTCCATTTACCGAGCCTGACTGGTCCACTAGGCTTCCTTGTCAGCACGCAGGCTTCGTTTTAGTTCACGCCTAATAGTCCGTCTAGTCACATTGTGATCAGAACGAGCCGGGTTTTCATCTGGATTCCAACTGGTTCAACGACTTCCCGGATATCCAATCACTGGTGCGGTGACGACTGATAGTGCCGCAAGCAGAGGCTTAAGCACCGTGCATTTTGGCCGAGATTCTACCCCATTGAAGCACAGTGCCCTAGGGCGACAGAGAAAAGTTCGATATGATGAGTATCCTGGATGGTTTGCCTTAATTAGGGCTGAGATAACCTCAAGCATGTTAATCCAGAGAGGCAATTAGTACGCCTCTCGGTAAAGTACATGGGAAAACGACAGCAGACCAAGGCATGATAAGAGTCCACACAAGTATTCTAGAACGAACGACAATCCAGTATGGAACCACGCCACCTGTAACTTATGGCAACGTGATCAACCAGAGTCCATGGCTGGCCAGCCTTAAGTGGACATAAAGTGGTGCTTTGGCGCCTACTGTGCGATTCCAGTACAAAAAAGCAGGTGTCCAGAGCAAAGTTGCCACGGATGTTCACCAATGTCCGTCTGGTCGGAGTTAAATCGATACTTTCTACCAAGCCGGTGGCTAGTGACCGAGTGGTCTGCGAACCTGGTTTGCAACCATAAGGTCCCCAGTTCGAATCCGCGTAGGGGTGGGCGTCCTCGCGGTATACTCAGCTCGCGCGCGACTGGTAGTGGTCGCGCGGCAGCAAAGCGCTGTTACGGCGTAGAGCTGAAACATTATTATATGAGTTTATTTTACTACCAAGCTGAACTTGTGAAAAGCCAGCAACAATTATAGCTTAACAGGTAACAGTGGGAAGCAGCGTGCTCAATTCTTGGCAGAAGGAACAGTAGTAGCATCAGAAGTACAGACAGTGTGGGTAATCGGTGCGGATCCTCGAGCGCAGAACAACAAAGTTCCTGAATCGTGGTCAACCCACCGTCGGCCTGAAAACCAGAACAACCTGAGACTAAGCTCAGGACTAGCCAATGCCCAACGCTTAGACTGAGTGACACTGGTAAGACATCTATCAAAAGACAAGTGATAAATTGTGATGGACACCCATTCATAGTTGAGCTATAACTAGAGAGATTTGTTTCGGTGTAACTCAGGCTTACCCGCATTCTTTATTCTTCATAACTGAGGGTTGGCCTACTCTAACAGTTCCACATAACAAGAGGAATTAGAGGCAACAAAAACCAAACGGCGTCTAACAAAAATTCGTGGAACAACTTTGGTTGATTTCGTCAAACAGACGGCACACAAACGACTGTTCACCGGAATCCAAACAACCAACAATGACTCAGCCTTGGAGCTGAGAACCACATCTACCCCAGCTTGACCCGTGAGTGCTGCGTCAGCGTCTCCGGATGAGTACAACCAATAGCGAGAGGACAGGTCGGGCGCAGTTAATTCAACAACCTCATTAGGGTCATTGATCCTAGTTTCGGACACACAGCACACATCAATACCCAGTGTGTCCAAGGTGCGTGCGAGTGCAGCCTGTTGACCTATTTGTTTTAGAGTGCAAACGTTGAACGCCGCCAGGGAAACGAGACAGCGTGGCCTTATAAGGGACTGTTGACGATAGGTGTCCAGCGGGTGTTGTAAGAAGGTAATTGCAGATGGTTCGACTCCAGTGGCAGTACGGTTGCCGTCCATGTATCTGGGAAGTATGGAAGGTAGGTTAATGGGGTTGGGATGGGAGTAAGAGAAACAGGCGGAAAAGAAAGAGGGAAGGCGATAGCAGTAGCATGTTTTCACTTATCCTTCTAGCTGTATGCAGCAGATAAGGCGACCCTTGATAATCTGCGCGATGGCCGATGAAGGATATGGTTGAAGTTTGAGGAAGTGATCCTGATTGTAAGTAGGTTGAGATACTGCCAGGACGCTGAGACCTAGAAAGGAAGAGTATAAGAGTCCTGTCCGCATGGCAACGGATAAGCGGCAACGATTCGGTTTCACAGAAAGGAATGCCATCCCATTTTTCACTCCCAAAAGACCAGAGGACTGAGTTTGCCTGATCTGTAACCATTGACCAACCTAGTAGGAGTAGCTCTCATAGGGTCGAGGGCAGCACCCAGTAAGACTCAAAGGGTCAAAGAGGAATGCAAACTGTCACGCCACGATAACGTTCACTCTCGTTGCAACCGTTTATGACAGTAGTGTCGGAAAAGGTGTCATGTAGCCCGAAGCAGACAGGCGCGGCCCCAAAGATGTCAAATACTTACCACGACTAAAACACGAAAAACACTAGTCTGGAAAAGCTCTTCCATGTAGAAGAAAACAACAACGTACCTTTGAGCTTAGTGCAATGCGAGTCCTTATAATATTCGAAAAATATCTCCGTTTTATCTCGTGAGCGAACTTTATAGAGGACACAATATCGTTCACGCCATCTCTGAGAAGCAGGGAAATAGAGGAACGAAGTAATGTACATTAGCAAGAGAACCGGTAAAAGGTAACATGTTAACAAAATTAAGTGGTAAAAAACCTTGCGAAATAGTTTGAGAAAGAAGCTGGTGAATACAGTGTAGGAATAATGGCAAAAGCGATAGTAAACAGCCGTAATGAGGAAGGAGGAACGTATAGTACAACAAATCCGAACTTGGTACTACTTTTTGCTAGCTGGTCGCCTGTACACAAGCAACAGTCGAAAGCATACATCAGTAGAAGAGATATGAGCACAGTCGATCCATGCATTGGGGTCAAAGGTCACCATCTCCAAAAATCTTGATCGTCCGATGCCAATGGTTTTGTATACACAAAAAGTCGACGGTAGTCGTAGCAACATAGGTAAAGTTGAGCCGTCTGTCAATTCCATTGCTGCAGACAACCAAGGACGTGTGTTGGGGTTAAATCTAGCGTACAAGGTTAGTGTACCACTAATACTGACAATGCCTGAGGACAATATTAGGTATCCAATTATTCCGCAAGTTAACTGATTTATGCATGAGAAAGTGAGAGAAAGGATGACAATGAACACCATGGAAAACACCGATGAAATGTATGTGAAAGTAAACACTACCGACAAGGCATATTGCTTCAATTGCATTAACATCCCATCAAAGAAAACGGTGGTATTCATACATGAGCTATCACGATGAAGAATATGATTTGTCCGACTCTGTGAAATAAATCAAAGATCTACAGTTATTATCTATAAACACTCTAAGCGCAAAGGCCATTTTGAACCGCAAACTTCAACAGGTGTACCGGCAATTGGGAATCCTTAGCCCTCAACTAGGGGATGGCACTCTAGCGTGCAGTGATAGCGCGTGCTGCGTCTATCAAAGTGTTATCTAAAACCCGCATTCATGCACAACTACACGGCAATGAATAGTATGGGAAAATGGAAAAGATCGAAATAATGCGATCAAACAATGGCAACTCGGGCAAAGGACTAATGGTACTGCATTTGGAATTTGCTTAACTTGACCCCAAGCCAACAAACACCGTTGGTAGCAATAGATGCCGACACCAGGAAAACAGTAAACAACCAGCGAACGCCGTTTACATACGGCAGCGAGTCTCTTGAGGTAAAACAAAGCGTATCTTTAAGCCATCTGCCAACTATGTAAGAGAAGCTTATTGTCAATTGTGGCATCAGATGTGCAATACTAAGTATATTGTTAAATGCGGCATTTTGGCTTGCAAAATGGTCTCAAGTTCTTTACGCAAAAAGCACCAAAGGTAAATTTGGAGAGAAACTCGGCAGGACATACCTAGATTGATTAGCTAGAAAAATGTGGAAGGTTATATAATGCCAACTGATCTTCCTCTTTATGTGATAGTGTCAAGGAGTAATTTGTAGCTAACAAACACTTTGCATATTCAAAGCATAGTAGATCGAATAACTAAATGAAAGACCGACACAGGATGCAAGGGTATATATTTCGTCGAATATTTAAGAGTTCCAGAGAAGCGGTATGGGAAAACATTAGAAGCAGAACCAAATGAAATCCTCATAAACCAAATAAGTTAAAAGCCAGTGTGTGTAGTACGGCGGATGTAGGGTTATTGGAAGCAAAATGCACTAAAGTCATCCCATACGAAAAAGAAAACAAACAGTTCATTCAATCCAATGGGTTTAATGGTAGAACAATTCAAAGGGGTCCGTAAAAAGACACTTCAGAATGTCGCAACGGACAGGACCATGATGTGGTTAAATGGCCTGCGATGCTCTCTGGTTCGCTGAGAGATACTAGATCACGAGATTATGTAACCATAAAGCTAATCCAGATAGGTTAGTGTTTGAGAGTAAGAGGAACTCAGTACTATAGTCCTGCATATTACGGGTTTGAATGTGGGGCCTGCTTAGGGCGGGTAGAATACAGTAGCAGAAGCGTTAATGCATATTTCCATCAGTAGAAGAGGATGTGTCCGGGATCACGTCCATGGGGTCTGCATCCCCATGATCACGGATCACATAGTTAGAAACAGGCGACACCAAAACAATGAGCACAAACGGTGCTGTCACATCATCAGAGCTCTCAGTACGTAAACTATGGTTCGTTCATCGACGTGCAGTGAATCCAATTACCGCAGCATATACAGCCAAAATAATAATATTAATTATAAAAACAGTGATGATAATAATGCGATAATAATCGATGGGTGGCAACAGGAATATATATCGTCAAATGGAATAGCCAACGATTTAAAATGGGGGAATAAAAGTAGGAAAGCCATTGACCCTATGAGCGTGTCATATCCCATTACATTCCCTACCACTGGCATGCCCAACCCCGAAGACCTAATCCAAGAAGATGATATTCTTCAAACCGACGCAGCGCATCTGGGTTTCCTTGTGCTATTTTGTCATGTCACTGACTAACCACAGGGGGTTCACCCGACTAGGTACAGTACAGGTAAACAGAACACTTCGAAGCAGTCGGCTGGCAGACATGCGTAGCCAAGGACTGGGTCAACAAAGTAGATCCAAGTTCAACAAGCATTATCCAATGAGGCATCAGATGGTCAGTTGCCAAACACCAAATGATAAACTTCGGTAATAACCACTCAGTTCTATGAAGTTCGCAGACATTAGTGGTAGGAGATGATCAGTCTCTTAACGTCATATTCAAGCACCGACCAGTTCTCTGATTTATAGAGTAACAACTGCCGCACTGTAGCATGGTAAGCTATACCTTCAACCGTTAACATTACATCCCGCTGTCTGCGTAAGTGACCGGTCCTTCGGAAAGATGCACGAGTATTATCAGCGCTAGAATAGCCACTTCGGTGGCATGACCGTTAGAAGTGATACGACTACTCAAGTAAGCAGATCGACCGACTACCTTAGGAGACTCATCAGAAAGTTGAAACTGGTGGTGAGTCGACCCATTCCTATAAAAGCCCCTTACAAATCGGAGGTCAGACACTAGAAGAGTGCAACGTTATGCGTCACTCCGCTCAGTAGAGCTTGTATAGCAGCTGCATTCGACCTAGAGAACATCGTCATCCGCATTTTCCCGATTTCACATTCGACCGTCTAACAGAACATCGACCCGATAGGAGGAGGAAGGAGGAAAGAGAGCTACTAATGATCGCTTTAAACATAATAAGGAAATGCGGGACAGCACTGACGCACTCCGCTTGTGTTGAACTCGGAGAAGAGTTTCTTGTGGACTCCACACGACCACAAGAGCCGTTATGTGGAATACTGAATACAGAGAAAAGAGAGAGAGAAGATCAAAATCGGTGTTGCTCCATCGTAGGTGGATCGGGCACAGGTGCGGAATCACGTCGCTGATTTCTGCAGCATATTACAGCTGTACATTTTATCTGGGTGTAATACGCTCCCTATACCTGTAGTCCGCAAAGTAGGCGTCAGGCAATCTCTTAAATTCCGACACCGATTTTGCCTCGACTAGCGTCTCCGGCAATTTGTTCCCATAGTTTACCACTCGACGCTCGAAGCATAGAGGGTGAGCGATGCGCTTTAGCTCCGATACCACTATTTTGTACCGGTGTCCGCGTGTGCGGCTTGGTACGCGAACGTGCAGCAGTGGCTTCAACATAGGAAAGTGGTCCAGGTGCAGTATCCGGTGCGTCATAATGAGATCAATTCGAAGCTGAGGATGTGAGGGTATAAAGCCCTAGTCTCCTACATCGGTTCTCGTACCACATACCTCGTAAACTGGGGATGAGCCGGGTAGCTACATGCTGGATCCGTTCAAGTCTCTGCACCTCATCTATCGTGAACAAGCAATAAGTGGGTGAGCCGTAATCAAGCACCGGTCTTAGTATGAAAGCGAACAGACGATTGGCAATCTCTTCAGACCAAGTGCAGAAGCTGCGTCGAAGTGACCAAAGCAGGCGTAGTCTGGTTGCGTACAGTCTATTCGTCTTGTCAACAGACTTCAGATCACAGTGTGAGAGTACGTTTAGATTATTTACGGAACTGGTGGGATGCAGCGGGTGGTCGACCAGGGTGTACGCACGCACATTACTACCCCTCCACAGGCTCATAAACGAGGAGTTGGACGTGTTGACCGGTGGGTCAACTTCTGCAGACCACCGGGATAGGCGGTCGAGGTTCTGCTGAAGGACGTCACAGTCGCCGGTAGAACCAATAATCCTCCAAGTCTTCAGGTCATCCGCAAATAATATGCAGGGCGGCCGAAGAAGCGGAGATACTTCGTTGGTGTGGATCAGGAATGAAATGAGCCCCAGTACTGTGCCTTGGGGGTACGCTGCTAGTGGACGGGTACCATTCCGTTAGGTGGTCATCCACCTGAACCCGTCATTTTCTCCAAATAAGGAAGTCACTGATCCACTGGTGCAATGCATCACCAACACCACAAATCCTCAGCTTGTGGAGTAGGACCTCGTGGTTCACTTTAACGCAAGCTTTACTGAAATCAATGTAGATAACATCCACTGACTTCCTCCAATTCAATGCATGCAACCATTATAGCCGCGTCAACAGAAGGTTGATGATGCTCGAGCGGCCCTTAATGAACCCGTGCTGTGCCGGCGTTAAGAGATCGTTCGGCTCCAGAAGCTGGAGAAGACCCATTTTCACAATCTTCTCGAGCATCTTCGCCAAAACAAAGGTGAAACAAATCGGCCGGTAACTGCCACATTGCGTGGGTCACTACCTTTTGGAATCGGCTTCACTACTGAGCATTTCCAGTCGCTCGGCAGTGCACCCTCGGACAGTGATCTGTTGAACAGACCCGTCACGGCAGGCGAGATGATGGCCGATGACTTCAAAATTAGCGGGTGAAGTCGATCGGGTCCGGCAGATTTTGCGCCATCAAGACTGACGAGTAGGTTGCGGACGCCTTCAACACCGCAATCAAGGCCCTCGAGTTCAGTAGGGGCTGCACACGTCGAGCTCGGCAGAGGCATATTCCAACATGTATGTACAGAAGCGAAGTGCTCCACCAGTGCAGACACACGTTCAGTGCTGGAAATCAGAGGCTGTCCGTCAGTACCCTCTAACACAGCTACGTCCCTTGCGGGCCTCAGGCGCCGCTTCACGTAAGCAAAAAGCTTCTTGGGGGTCGTCTTCACTGAGGTTGCAAGCTCCTCTTCGAACTGCCGACGCTTTCGCGCCTTTGCATAGATTCCGCTGCTTTTTATACGCCTCATAATCGTTGGCAGAGCCAGAGACGAGGAAGTTATTCCACAATTCGCGTCGCCGTCGATCCAATTGACTATACTCTCTGTCGAACCAATGCGGATGCACTGGTCTAGCTTTCCGATACTTGAGGGATACGAAACAAACGCACAACAATTGCACACCCTCTTTTATAACAGGCCAACGGGCATCAACAGATGAATCCCGCGGCAGTGACCAGTCTACTTCACTAGCGGTTCGATTTAGACCATTGAAGTCGGTCTTCCAATAACTGTAGGACGACTCCAGCAGACGCGAGTAGGGCAGCGGTAGCATTAGGCTGACTAACACCATCGAGTGGTCACTAGGTGCCAGAGGCTCCAGGGCCTGAATTTAATGTACACGTTGCTCGCAACTCGTTAGTAATAGGTCCAGGCACGATGGAGCGGAATGCGGCGTAACGCGCGTCAGTTGGCAAACATGTTGTGCTGCACCAGTTTTAAATACCATCTCCACAAACTGCACCTCGACTTCATAGTGCCCGGGGAGAAATTGAACCTCAGGCCACCGTATTCGAGGGCAGTTAAAATCACCCATAAGCAGGAAGCGGGAGCAACACATGTAGTTCCTGGCATGCGGCAACCAATTCAGGCATCGACTTTTCTGGCGGCGATAAGCAGCACCCAAAAACAGTTCACCCTGTCGCAGGCGGATCGAGCACCATAACTGTTCTCACAAGCCATTTGCGCTACGGTAGGTGTGTACCAGTCTCCTGCACAAGGAGGACCGAATGTATAACAGCACGCCGCTTCGATCATTTGATAGTCTGTCTCACCGTAAGCAGGAGTAGCTATTGATTTGGACTTCTGATCGAGATGGTTAGAAAAAATCGGCAGTTCATTACTTTCAGGCATTGTTTTACGAACATATACTTGGACATGTGAGTCAAATAAGCCACGATGGTATCTAACCATAACAAGTGGCACTGGTCTTCATCTCACAGGCCTTCAAATTCCACCAACACCTCTGGTCAACCTTCAAACTTTTAGTCAGACAAGGTTTCGGAGTGTAACGGATACCTTGAAACAGATATACAGGAGGAACGACCTTCCTTATCCCGATGAAACTCACCAAAGTTACAAAGATTCATAGACTATGCAAGCGCTTCCAGCTGGGAGAGCAAGTAGCGTCGAGTGCTTTTAGAACTGCGCATTGAAGATTATTCCATCCAGTATTCCGTTCGCCTAACTCATTCGTCAGTGATAAATCACACTGCAAGTCGGACGGATGTTGCTCCTTCGCGGATGATGGATACAGCTGGTAAGCAGGTGCATTCGAAATTGGAGTTTGCTTGGGCAAAAAGTGAGCGATAGACGGAGACGCACGAGAGCGTGATCAGAATCAAGATGTATTCCAGGTCGAAAGGCAGTCTTGTACTAGAGTGCGTCACATATGCCTGATGGTGATGTAAACCAGAAATCCCATCGTAAGGCCTGCAGCCACCATGCTACTCACCGAGAACACGTGTCGGGAAAGCTACGCTGTCTATATAGAGAGCGTGATCAGCACACAGCTGAATGAAGTGGTCATTGTTAGCGGCAAGACATAGAGAAACACCAAAACGGCCTACAAGTCGAAGCCCCAACTCAGATAGGCTTCCACCTTGGATGTTCAGGTAGTCGCAGGGATCAGAATATCCGCAGTTTTCGATATACAAACAGGGAGAGAGTTGTCAATAGAATTCATCATGGATAGTTCTCGGGTTGTGGTCGGTATTGGCGTAATCTGAAACGATATAGAGTCACCTTCAGTCTCGAAACCGAATGGTACACAAACGACTGTCCCCTGAGTTGTCTTGGCACGTCTACTGGGATGGACTCCAAAGCCTTAAATACCGTGACACATTGAGTTAGCAGCACTGAAGAGGCGCAGCGCGTAAGTTCTGTAACTGGAACCCGAGTCTCATAAGCGTAGACAGATTAAAACACTACTGCCTTGTACGCATGTTTCGGAGACAGCATAAATCAATTCCGAGTCAGTGTAAAGCAATAACGAGAGTCGTAATTTTAAGGAAATGACGATATACGGACATTGAAGGATCCGATGTACAAAGATGAGCCAGATTTAAATAATGATTCGACTTCGTCCATAGTGTGGTTGATGGAGTTGACAGTGAGCTCCTGTTGGTGAACACAAGAAGAGAATACGCAGAAAAAGGAAAAAGAATAGGAGGAATGATTACTAATGGTAGTGCCATGTGTGCAGATAGCACATGCTGATTTCCTATTCCGGAGGCCGGAACAGAAATGGTGCTCATATTCTAACATGAGCGAATCTCAAAAACAGCTGCTATATTCCCGTAGCTTATCAATCAAGCCCTTCAGAAAAACACCATGTTGGGTACTCGAATCGTTATCCTGTCCAGGTTTGGAAGTCTTGGTAATCCCTTCCTAAAGTAACATCATAATTTGCTCCGTAGACTTCAACCCTATCCAGTGTCAACCGCCGAGCTGTTGGAGAAGCATTGCTTCGCCTCCAGCATAAAGTTTAGCTACTCCTAGTTCCCCATATTTTTTATTCTATCTGCTTCCCTTACGTCCAGACCTCAAGTACGAATCTTATGGCTCTAGTTCCAGGTGTTAATTGACTGCAGCTGCAATTCTACTGTTTTCACTGTTTACATTCATGGCACCCAGCAATCAACAGTTTCCAACTACCAAAGGTCCGTAGCGGATTACGCCGCCAGAGGTTTTTAGTGGGGCTCAACGTTTCACCACATGAGGTAGTTCAAAAGATTTAACACGTATACGACAGGAACACTATATATCGACGCGAGAATTTCGCACCGTTATCACAGTAGTTGCATACAGCTTTTCCTCCCGACATTGGTTGCATGCATTCGGATACTGATGCAAAACTCATGGGTTGAGTAGATGAATCACTGACCGTCCTAGCATTGAATTCTAGCCAGCTGATGGGATTTCTGTGAATATCTGCGTGGAGACAACAGATGACATCAGTTAGGGCTAGCTGGATACCGACTGCATATCGCCAGGGAATATGCTACAACTGACCGCATTGCCTGTCCAAGAGGTGCCATCGACAACAAATAAACAAGCACTTTCGCCCTGATCGCAAGAGTTGTGTGAGAAGTAAACGAAGAACTGGAACGTTTAAGTAATTAATTGAACTGAGCGGGAAATTCGAGTATATATCCGAGCTCTGATATTAGTGGTGACAATACACAAGGCGCGACTACGTGAGCAGCTACGCCTCCCAACTTTTGTTACAGATTAACTAAGCCAGAGAAGATAGGCGCTGGATAAAGAAGGGACCAGACAGGCCGCATCCCTTCCAAACGATAAGTGCCAGAGAAGTGTATTGCAGGTAAACCACTGCTGCGGTCCTTGAACTCTGGTGCAAACTAGGCAAACTGTTGTGCTTGATCCGATGACCTCGGAAGGTGTTCGCGCTAGGTAAGCAGAAAAACTACCTTCACTGTGCTCCTAAACACCAAGTTAGGTCCGAGTCAGCGGGAAAATAGTTGCACAGCCTCCTGATAATAAGTGGGGTCTGTCAGGATAACGACTTTTTCTAGTTTCTTAAATTTAATCGTAAGCTGCATCAAAGAGCTTTTCTCTGTGGAGCCCAACAAAGCACTTGGACCTAAGGCTCGTGGTCATTGTATATATATATATATATATATATATATATATATATATATATATATATATATATAATACAAAATTTGTGGTACAGATATTGTGCCATTGGAATCATGGCCGAATAGGAAAATAGTATGAAGAATAAGAAGAGAGCAACAATAACAAAAGCTTTTTCATCTAGTTTACCACGTACACTTTTTGAAATTTTTTCAGTTTGTCCCTTTTTAGGGGGAGGAAGAAGGGACACCACAACACACCGATGCACGTCCGCCACTGACATCGATCTTGAGCCATGGCTTCCAAGGTCTTCAACCAGCAAGTATCCGCATCTCTAGGAACCCAACCAGGTAGTAGGACGGCTCTCTCCTACGACAGTGGGATCTGATATCTTCAACTTATGCGTCAGAAGAGTTTTGAGCGTCAGCACGTACTGAAAATTGCTCGTGTCGAATGGCATCAGCCCATTCACAACGACGAAATGATCTTGTGGGTGACACAAACTGGGTCATTTTGTTAAATGAATGAGTAAAGCCGTAAAAACTGCATTGGTACGGGCATATGCAAACTTGCTGCTTACCGGGGGGAGGACGTTAGTTCGCTTAAGATGTCTCGGATGGTGTAAGAGTCGAGGGAGATAGTTGCTGCGTTTTTGGCGGGAAGTAAAATAACGGACAACTAATCTGATCTGTCTCCAGCTCCCAAAATGAGTACACGCGACCCATCCTGTGTTCTCTCCCAGACCTCAGGGGATTTGGCTCATTGTCGATACCACTGGCTTATCTGGCATCGTGTGCAAGTCAAACCGCCTGTTCAAAGTTTGTAGGATGTTTACTTGTCGATGTCATAAGGCTGCTTATGAAGCAAAGCAATGAGAGGATCGTGCAAGCTATCTACTACCTGTCACCTCATGTCCGCATAATAACCAAATGTTTGTGATAGTGCGCAGCTGGCAAGATCAGAGCGCTTTAGTCCACCTCCGATTTGGCATGATATACCGTAAAGAACCACCAATACAAAGTGCTGGTGTGACGTCGATGATGACGAGGAAGATGAAATGGTTCTCAATGGTATTGGAGCAGTTTGATGGATCCCAACTGATAGTGATCCAACCAACCGTCAGGAGTAAGGCACAGGGAAGTGAAAGAAGAAGCAAAAAAAGTAGTAGTGACAAGCAAAATGGAGGCAACAGCGCAATAAGCGCCGACTAGTTTTATGTTAATAGAAAATGATCAAGACGAGTCTATCACGCTCTAATATTGATTTTAGGGGTCGGGAATCGAAGGCGGTTGATCGGTATGCATGGCGCGATCTGATCATGAACAGTTGCCAAGATGCAAGAGAAAGCCCTCATGCATGCGGAGAAGTTGCAGGGGAGGAAGTGGCAGACGCCGATGGAGGGTATTCCGTCTTGCGGTTGTCCTATAGAGGCTGCAGTGACAGTCAAATTCGGGACTGGATGCTGCCAACAGTCTTAGGAACAGACATACATCCAAACAAAACCATGGGAATCCCTCCAAGAAGAATGAGCATGTTCGGCGTCGTGTATCTGGTACGGGAAGTGCGAGTGAAGCGCTCAGCACCATTATAACACCCAGCAGGCTCCGACTGTTGAGCCACCTGTTGCGCATGTCAGCACACCGACTCCCGCGACGTGCATGGTTTGCGCGCCTGGTGGGTGATTGGAAGAGGAGGGGAGGCCAAGCGATGATTTGATCGAGAGAACTGAAAACCCTTACTTCAAAGCTGGTGTCGGTTGGTGCATCCCGACTGCCTGGCTGGGGTCCGAAGAACGGTGAGCACGCTTGGTCGGACACACTTTCTGATATAACAAAGAACCGGCCCCAATGGCGTTTGTGTTGTAAGTTTCTCTGACCATCCCCCTTCACGAGAAGCTGTCCCTGTATTGTGGACAGATCATGGGTACAATAATTATCATGCTCATGCATGAATGAAATATGTAACATGGGGTGTATTATATCAAAATAATTTAGAATTACGTAACTTTCGTTGTTGCAGAGTTCTTTGTACCATCTTTAACCATTGATTATATATTCTTTGATCCATCCTGAAAGAACTCGTGTGGTGATTTACCCGATGGAAACATGGTCATTATCGAGTTTTGATCAAGGAATTTGCTAAGCTGAACGTAGAATGGTCTCGCATTTGTACAAGACCTGATTGTGGCTGGTAGGCTATTCTACACGACAGCGTATCTGACAAGAAGTTCGATCGGATAGCTGTCTTGGTTCTCGGCACACATAATGTACAGGTCTTGTTGCGTATATTCCGAGTGAAGTTATGTTGAATTTTAAGTGTACACAGATTGGAGTATGTCTTTTGGTTTATAAGATGGTGTATCAGCATCAGGTTATGTTTCAGTCGTCGCAACCAAAGGGGTTCGAGCTTAAGCTGTTGGCAGCGCTTCTGATAACTCAGTGGTCGATTTACTGAACAAGCGCTTAGTGAATGATCTTTGCAGGTTTTCTAAAGCTTTCCTGTCACCCATTCGCATGTTCCCATAGATGATGTTGCAGTATTCAAGGACAGGAAGTGTAAGTATTTTGAAAAGCTCGAGTCTGGCAGGGGTTGTATAGATTTTATGGCATATGTTAGCCACAGATCGTTTGGCATGTGCTATTTGATACTCAGCTTGCTCTGAGAAATTAAAGTTTGAAGAGTATCGTATACCTAGATCACAGTTGGATAGTTTCACACAGATACGTTCATTGTTCAATTTAACAGACTCTTAAGGGATTAAACAGCCGTGTGACGTAATGCATGATTTACTAGCTGAGAAATTTAGCATCCATGTGTTGCAGTATTTCTCAAGTGAATCGAGGTCTTCTTGAACGAACAACAGTGCGCTACTGAGTTCGTCTCGTCGAAATTTATGAACAATCTTTACGTCATTGGTGAACAAAATGGCCCGCCATGTTTTATGAACACCGTGATATCGTTAATATAAAGTAGGAAAAGAGAAGGACCAAGTACACTCCCTTGGATGACACCACTGGTGACTGGACGTGGGAGGAGTTATGATTACCCAGAGTGACTATCTGATAACGCCCATTTAGGTATGATGTCAACCAACCAAATAGTGGGTCACTGATTCCAAACGACTCGGTTCTTTTCAGTAGCTGCTTGTAGGGCACTCTGTCGAATGCTTTCCGCATATCCAGGAACAGTATTATAACTGCATATTTCGAATCAATGGCTTCTGTGATGTAATCCAGGTAGTGCAACTGACATGTTGTACAGGAACGTTTGTCGAGGAACCCATGCTGGGATTTGTTAAGTAGCCCATGTAGATGGATAGTCCATGATTCCACTTTTAACTAATTGTTCGAGTAATCTAGCGATGACGGGAGTATGATGCACAGGTCGATAATTAGTGACGTGCTGTTTGGGCCCCCTTTATGACGAGGGACAATAAACGACGTTTTTCACTGATCCGGAAAGTAGCTAGATTCTAAGGACAAGGTGAACATGTTGAGCAAAAGCAGTGGTATGTCAGATCCACCAAGTTTAATAAGTGATAGGCGGTGCCATCGGAGTCTGGTTTGAGTGATGGCTTGATGGAGCTCATAGCCTGTTGGATGGTAGAAAGAGAAATCTCGGCATTATCTATGCCGCTTGTTGTAAGTTTCGGGCAGCAAGGTATAGGATCAGTTTCTACGTTCATGGAAGCAGCGAAAAAAGTGCTTAACGCTTCACAAATAGCCGGTGGGTCATTAAGATGGCGACCCTCCTCATCAATAAGTTCTGTAATCAAAAACATTCGATTGTTAGTCCTATGACGGAGTAATTTGACCAGTTCCTTCCCTTTGCATGTCATCTGCAAGGCGTTCTCCTCCTTTTCAACCCGTTACATTTGTGAGCGCTTGATGCAGGCGGTGGATTCGTGCAGCTGTAATATGAGTGAGAAGTCTCTAGTTTTTCTGAATTTCCAGAGTAGTTTTCTCGTCTTCAACTCACTCAGTGTCGCTTACATTATTAGGACAAGGAGTGGCACGTTGATTATGCGGGACATGTACATGTACAGTAGATAGATCTGCGTTGTGAAACGGTTTATTGAAGGTGTGCCGACAAGTTTTAACCATCCCGAAATAACTTTGCAGCTACACGTCGGGCAAAGTCAGAGCTTACACCACGTTCTCTTCTACGTTTGCTGTGATCAGCGGTGTTCACCAAGGTTGCCCTATTTCACCTTTCCTCTTCAACTTCGCCATCGAAGATGTCCAAAGAGCACTGGAAGGTGTCCAGAACTGCGGTGTTGAGCTTCGCCATAGAGTCACGGTTTTGGACTACGCCGATGATATCGTCTTGCGCTTTGGACCGCTTAGCGATGAAAACGTCTAAATACGGCTTATGTTTCACTTCGGGAAAATGTAATACGCTGCTACAGGACTGGTAGGCGCCTGAACCCATGCTTACCAATGCTGGACATGTTCTGGAGCAAGTCCCTTGCTTTACTTATCTAGGGAATTGCATCACAGCTGGTGGCGGTGTTGGAGATGAAGTCTTACAACCGATTGCAAAGGCCCGCCTTGCACTCACCAAACTGAGACATCTATGGCGTCGTCGTGATGTCAGTCTCAAGCTCAAGGACAGGGTGCACAATACTTCCGTCCGTGTAGTACTCTTGTAAGGCTGTGAAACGGCCTATTCGCTCGGAAGACATGAAGCGCCTGTCAGGCTTCGACAATCGCCGTCTACGAAGGATTGCTCGGGTGTGGTGTTGCCACCACGTAAGTAATGCAGAGGTCCGAGACCGAGTGCCTGAAGGGAGTAGTGCCAGTCTTCAGGACGTTATTCTTCGGCATCGCATGGGTTGGCTCGGGTACGTATTGCGCATGCCAGCCCATCGCCTTCCACGTCGAGCGTTATTTGCAATCTCAGGGAGGGATTGGAAAAAGTGCCGCAGTGGACAGCCAATGAGGTGAAGTAGCATGAAGAAGGCAACCTCAAGTTTGGCGGCAGTCGGACCAGAACGTCTTCCAGGTAGGGGACCACGAGATGCTGAACCTCAGTGGTTGGAAACATTGGACGTCATGGCCCCAACAGATATCAGTGGCGCTAATGTTGTTATGTCATTATATCCCCACTTTAATACACACAAAAATCTCACAAAACAAAAACAAAAAATACAAAATGGTGTGTAAAACCAAAAAAATCGTTTTAGATTTTATTTTTCGCAATTCGTGTTGCTATCTTCTCCACTTCTTTTCTGCCACGGTTCTGAGAGCACAATGTCTGTTAACAGACTATATATATATACATATATATATATATATATATATATATATATATATATATATATAATGCCAGCGGATCATTTGCAACCAAGGATAGTCAACTTCTTTGCGAGGACCGATATCCATCCACAGGGTAAGCAACGCTGCAATTGATATACGAAGCTCTGTACTTTCGAAAACGTTAGGCATACGTGGGGTGATCCTTCCTAGCTGCCAGCAGTGCATCAAAGGACAAACGGAGATACCGGAGGTTTATGTCATGGTAGAGGCTGGGCTCAGCTCAGTAAGTACTCGGTTAATTGGTGCACAAGAAACTTGAAATACAATTAGACGGTTAAACTTTGATGTGGACAACTGGACAGAAGTGTTGGCGTTAGGTAACTCATCAGCTGGTGATCGAAGCGAATGATTAGACAACCACCTCGCTGCGTACACCGAAAGCGGATACATGAGTATGTCAATAAATGAATCGTCAGCTGAACGCTGTAAATGCGCTTCGTTG